>JAOQGH010000002.1:13939924-14042844 GCA_025769975.1 Gallinago jamesoni
CAGGTTCAATCTTGACAGGCCCAGTTATCTCCCCTTCCCCCCTCATAACTAGTTTAAAGCCCGGTCTATGAGCCCTGTTAACTCCTGCCCCAAAATTCTATTCCCCCTCTGGGATAGCTGTGTCTGTGTATTGTGGAATACAGGAACATACATCAGAGAGGTGACCTATTAGGACAGAATTCAGAGATAAAATTAAAATTTTATCAAGAAATGTTTCATGGGTCTGCTAGCTATAGGTGCCATAAAGAGAGTTACAACCTCCTGTTACAACAGACTGACATGCTGAGCGTGGTTCAAAATGTTACCAATGCAGATTATCTATCAGCAATCATGAATGGTGGAATGAATCCAGCATGGCCAACAAGAAGGGTAAGGAAGCCTTTTCAAAGCAAGAAGTCACGCAGAAAGCTGGGGCAGCAATCGTTTAAAAAAAAAAAAAACCACCTCACAGGATATAAAAAAGCAATTAAACTAAACCCAAGGTATAAAAAAAAATACATCATGGAAAAATTATCAGAAGGACTTGGAACTGTTCATAAATCTTTCTTCAAGCACATAAGAAACATGAATACTATCACATAAACTGTAGGAACACAAATAGTATCAGGTGACCTGCAAGCCAGCTGATGATCAGAACACAAATGAAAGTCTTGAAGATGCAGGAAAACCAAATTAATTTGTGTCAGTGCTGATCATGGAAACGACCAGAGAGATTCCCATACCATGGCCCTTATTTTTGAAGGAACCTGAAAAATACCTCTGAAATTAAAGCACTTAAAAGGAACTTAAAAAAAAACTGGACAAACTAGGACTAGCTTATACTCAGACAAGAATTCAAAATGAAAAGAGGGAGGAAACAGTTTAATTATTAACAGTAACATCTAATTTTGCTTAAAATTATTATAAAGTCTGAAAACTGCTCAGTAGCGATTGTGACTCCTAGAAAAAGAAGAGATGGGAAGATCCAGCTCAGGGGAAAACTGCACAAATTCAGAGAGGAAAAAAACCCAACAAAATCTATCAAAGCAAAACGAACATGTGAACAGTACTGTCTGAACCAGTGGAATGATCAGAAAGTATACTGGAAGTAGCACATCCATCTGTGCTGTTCTTACTCATCCCAGGGCATCCACTTTTGACCACCGTCAGAGATGAGATAAATTGGCTAAACACTCCATTAGTCAAAACTAGTATGAGGTTCTAAAGCTTTCATGTTAATGTACTTAAGCAGAATGCAGAATTTCTGGCAAAGAGGATTTTAAAATACATGTAACACAGAGACCAGATCACATAGACCAATAGCAACTCTGATGTATAATTGACAACACTCAGTGAATGAAAGCCAGAGAACGAAAGCCAGAGAATTTAATAAGCTTGGTATATACTTAATAAGCTCCTGAACTGCTATGCAATATTTATACCAAAAGAATGAAACTGGGAGTAAAAGTGATCATCTCCATCCCTGTTTGTACAAAACACTCATGCAGCTTCAGCATCTGATGAAGTCCCACAAACTTACCATCTGGTCAGAGCAGGTGGTATTTCATTCTTAGCTTATTTCAGTAAATGCCTCAGAAATGAAAACCCAGATAGGAAACGCAGAGAAACCATCTCTTGGGAGTCTTTATCTGTTTGTGTCAGAGGAAACATTATGTAGCTTCTCCTCAGGCTTGACACCTGGGATACCACAGTGTGTTTTCCAAGGATATGAATGATTGCTACTACCTATCACTTACATTTAAAGAATTTCGACAGGACTAAAGGTAGAAAGGGTGGGACCCAAGTGGTGTCACTCAGTAAACTGGTGTAATATCTCATTACATATCTCTAAGAGGTCTTATTTTGCAACTGTATAAAATCATTTAAAAGCCTGCATGACAACAAATAAAATGTTTAATTCTATCAAAAATTTTTATTTAAAAGTATTCCATAAACATGGCCTTTTTTTAGCACAAAAGTAAGGAATTTTGCCTCGAAAATCCGATCACTTTTTAGTTAAGCACTAGGACCAGGTTAGCTACAATCAAAACAGTGGTCTGAGCTCAGGATTATCTCATTCCTTTTTAATGGATTAATTAGAATTTTATCATGTTTAGCTAAATCCAGAAGTTACCTTGTGGTCTTTTTTTTTTTTTTTTTAACTAGAAAACATAAAGGTGATCTTCAAACTTATGGAAACCTGAGGAGCTGTGTTCTCTTTAAAAAAAACCTCTTAGATTAAATGTTTCAAGAGGAAAATCAGAGAAATCTGCAGTTCTGCTCAAACAAATGGTTATTCAATGGACTATGACTGTTAAGCATACTTTTATCATAATAAAAAAGAGTAAACACTTGATAACATTTTTTTTTTTAAGGCAAACATTTGGCATGAAATTTCACTGCATCTCGTTTTTGTTTTTTCTCCCCGTACAGCTCAAGCATTCTAACAGTGATATTTGATTAATAACATCTTTATGATGCCGCACACTTGAAGTCATCTTTCTTTTTTAAAAAAGTGAGTCTGTTTTTAAACTGAGCCTTTGTCCAATTAATTAATGAATAGAACAATTGCAATGCACTAACCCTGGCTTTTTTCTGCTTGGCTTTTCCTACATACTGATTGCAGTGACACAGTCAATAAAGCAGGTGTGCTTTTCTGCAGCAGTGATGTTTAGTGCATGTTCAGGGTAACTTGATTATTTTTTTTTAAGCCGGCCAGAGTAATTTGTAAGCCTGATGTATGAAGTCTGAGAAAACCACATGTAGAATACACTTATTTTTATTTTGCAAGTCTCTACTCAAATTTCCTTGAGTAAAGACAGCCTGAAATGCAGAGTCCAAGAAAAGGAGAGTTCAAAACCTGAATTTGAAGAACTTTGCACATTTTAAAGTTAAAAAACAACCAAGTCAATTCTCAGATGATTCCAACCAGTAGAGCTCCTGTGACCTCAGACACTACAGTGATTTTTACCAACTCCCAGGAAAAAGAAATAAAAATAAAAAAGGCAATTATCAAAATCACTGCTTTTGGAACAGATGAGAAAACTCTTATGAACACTTATAAAGTGTGTCCCCTAATTCTCTAGTATTCCTTGAGATAAAATGTTAATGAAAGTACTGGCAGGCAGTGGTGTACCAGTTACTATCATGTGATAGCGTCCAACAGAAATGAATGACGCTGCTTAACACTGTTTTTAGTTGTTGTTTTTTTTTTAAATATCTTCTTTAGAAGCAGGTGTTAAATTATAAAATCAATCAGAAAAATTGTGTGTTTTCCTTGAAGATTTATTAATATGAAAGTAAACACTTCGAAGAACCTAATATGATTTCTGGGGCTTTTTTAGCAAAAAAAATAAGAAATCATAGAAACAAAAAAGATAAGTACTTCCAAATAAGGGAGTACTTAGCATTTTAAAGTGTTATACAGCTTGTGAAGAACCTCTCATCTCTAAGTGCATCATTCTTATCCACTAGGTTAACTCAAGCTGCTGCTACATTGGCAGCGAGTCTACAAAGAGCAGGGGAAGTACTACTACTTCAGTTAAGGACTCATGCTTGGGATGTTTAATAGTTGTGATGAAAGGTTTTTTGAGGCTGTTTGTTTGTTTTTGTATTTAATATGTGGGAAGTGCACTTTGCAACTTAGCACAACCCTCCAGAGCTAAATCTTCGTGTAGTGAACAGATTATTTAAGAAGAAATTCTCCCTGGAAAGTTTGCCCAGAAAGGTAACATTTCGAATTACTTCTATGAAGTGAGTAATTCATTCTTATTCTTAACCTATGTCTTGCAATGCATCTTAAAAATAAAGAAAAAAGGCAGTATTCTGGAAAAGATCACATTTTATCTGACTTTCCCCCTAAATAAAATTCAAGATGTAGGAGCAAGAGAAGAGTGAAAAGGACTCAGCATCATCCTATTATGATGTCATAGATACATATATTTTCTTTCCATATACCATTTCTCTAATAAGTCGACAGCCAGGTTTAACAGCCAATGAAACCAGTTCAATCCTTACTCTAATGCTCATAGGAGTTTAACGCCCAAGAAAAAGACTCATAGCACCCTCATCAAAATGACCAACATGCAGTTTAGTGTGAAACTCCTGGCGGATGAAGGTTTTCTACAAGACATATGAGGTCAGCCATCAGGAGATGCAAGAGAGGGTAGTTATGGAAGCTAAGGTCACACTCCCCACTCACAGCAAAGAAATTACCTGTCATTGCCATACCTGGCCCAAGCGATGGCTGTGTAGCTGGAGACAAGGGGCCGGGGTTTCATCTGACAGGGTGCACGCTTGAAAACATGAACTAATGAAGACAGCCACGTATTTTCTCCTCACCACTGGTAAATCCTATTATCCCGAGGCTTTCACTCCACTGCCATAATTTAGTTCCTAGAAGGGCTGATTTCAGAAGTTTGAACAGCCTCTGCGGTTCCTCATAAAAACTGAAGTAATTGGCAAAGCCAATTCCCTTTAGCCAGAAGGGGTTTGGGTTTTTTTTGAACACATTTAGAGGGGGTGGGAGGGGGAAGGGGATCTTCCCCTACTGTCAAAACATTTTGACATGTTCCAGATTAAAATAGGTCAATTTTTCAGTTAGCAGCAACCCTTCTGTTTTCAGTTGCAGAATTTGCCTTCCAATGCTTCTTGAAACAGAAGCGCTCTCTCATTGTTTGTGGCTCTCTGGACGACACTGGACTAACCCTGTTTGTTGTGGCCTCCAGCAGCCCCGATGCCAGCCAAGCAGCAGCAGCAACTTCTGTCACTTCCCACAACACTCACACATGCTCACACGCTACAGAGGCTTATCTAGAAAGAGATTACTCTCATTGCAAGTGGTATGGGAAGCTTCCATCTGGGGAACTCCCATCAGTGGAGAATCGGAAGCTTTTCAGCTCCTTCAGGCTTGTAAAGAGACTGGAATAAGGAAGAAAATCTGATCCCATGTCTTATTACTGCTCTATAAAATAATCTGTGCTTCATCCACAAATAACTTTGGCTCAAGTATCTTGAAAAGCCAAAACCAAATCAATTAAACACCTGTGTGCCTGATATGGACCATTTTAAGTGTTCTGCACCCAAGCTATTATTAGCAAGGTCCTGATGAGGTATTGGGAACGTTTTCCCTGCTTCTGACACAGCTTAGACATCTTCTCGATAGTGCTAAGAAGAATCCCTCCTGAAGATCACTTATTTCTGAGGCTTATAAATTATACCCAAGAAATAATTTTAGGAAGGGTAGGGGGGGTGCTTTTGGAGAAAAACTGCTTCTATCAGATGCGTGTTGTGCTTAAGGTATTTCCCAAGGGGAGGGACTCCCCCTCATCTTTCAACTGGTAATTACATAAATTCAAAACTATGCTGTACTGTTAGTATATACCAAGTATAGTTCTCAACAAAATATAAATAAATCACTTCGAGAATGTCCTTTGCATGAAGCGTCTGGAGGTTGCTATTCTTTTATTGCAAGAGTCCAAGGAATAGAAAAACCTCTTCTGTTCACCACAGAAATAAATTACCAGATATTTCTATTTCATCCCTCCCATCTGTAGGCATATGCCTTCAAACACATTGTTTTGAAGCTCAGGAGAGAAATCTGTGGTCATTTGTTGTTGATGAGTAGCATATCTAGAAAACGTTAATTCCTCAGGTTTCAATTACTTCTTTGTTACTGGATGAGTTCAATCACTAGATCACCTCTGATTATTTTGGTTTTTATTTGTGTGTGTTTGTGTGGTTGAAAGTATAACCGTGTACGCTGGATACGTGAATATTGTCTTTACTTGGAACAACTGTCAGTTTTCCTCCAATATTCGTACTGAACTGCAGTACACTTATTCTATGACGCTTAGATATCTTCAAGTACAGAAGGCTTCCAATGTAACAAAACTGTTCTGAGGAAGAACTCAACCATTTTATTACATACATACCATTAGCCAAGAACTACACAGCAGCAAACATTAGGGATGCGCCTGAAGTTTAAATCCAACATAGCCAGATAGATCTGGAAGTCCATATGCCCAAAAAGTTTAAGGACTTAGCCAATAACGTAATGCAGTACATTAAAATAAGATGCCATTAGAAAGAGTAACCTCATAAGAGGCTAACATTAATCTTGAAGTCAGCTCAACAGTGTGTGACTTGTCCTACACAGCTGCTCAAGGGGGAAAGGGAGCAGGAAGGCTTCCTCTCTCCTCTCTCCCCAGCAGAGAAACTAATCAGAACTGCTGTCCTCACGCTCCACAGGGAAGCTTGCATCAGAGATTGTACAAAAGAGCACAACAAAGACATACAGTAAAAAAAAAAAAAAAATCCTCCTGGCTTGTGGAATTAATACGGGATTTATTAAAATAGCACACTCTGGAAAGAGACACAAAGTATACCACTACCTATGGGAAGCAAGGGTTAGATTAGGAAAGGTGAGAAAATGGTTCCACTCCACAGAACAAAAATAATGAATTAAGGAACCAGCCTGCACCTTTCAAATAGATTACACTGCGTGTACCCACCTCTGACATGCCCTGAACAACCCATGAAGAAGCAATTCACTTCTCCCACTCTCTTTCGAGACATCATGTTGTCCATATACTGAGGCTTAACGAAAATTGTTGTCCAAAGTCTGCTTGAGGCTAAAGCTTGAAACGGTGCAACTTTGCAAAGCACAAAGGGAGGAGGCCACACGCTGCTCTCCATGCTGCAGGCACAGCTACAGCCCAAAGGCTGCTCTGAAACACACCTCCTGGAGCACCTACTCAAGGTCTGGGTCTCTCCTGAGCCTCCTGTCCTGCGGCTATTCGTCTGCAGCTCCGGTTTAGCCCATCAGAGATATGCTAATATTGCTAAACCTGAGTGATCCCAAATGAAACTCTTCCACTCACAAGTGTATTGTGTGCTTAAATGCCATGAAAAAATATAAATTGTTCCCCTCAAACCCCAGCAGGTTCCTTAATGACTAAGCTCCACTAATTAGTAACAGCTGTTAACGGAGTGAGCAGGTACAAACCTAACCTCTTCAATTAATGCATGAGATTCTTAGACTGAAATAAGGGAAGGTGTTAGGTAAATTTAAAAAAAAAAAAAAATCAGAAAAATAACATTTAGAGGTCGATATTTTTGTTGCCAAGATCATATTACGTCTTCCAACCCAGAATATATCAGTCTCTATCAAAAGTAGAACATATTTGTACTAAAACCTTACAATTTTTGTTCAGCTTATGCAAACTGAAAGCCTGCCATTAGTTTCACAAAACTAATGTATCCTTTCTTAACAAGGCAAGATACACAATATATACAATAATCCAAATCTGGAACAACACTGGTAATGGGTGATTTGCTGGGTAACTACATATTTGGAATAAATTATACTTTATAACACATGTTGTTTGGAAAGCTTAACTTAAAGAGAAAAACTCCTGTGCAACTGCAGACCATCATAAAATCAGAGCACGGTCACCATTTCCATCCTTTTCTACTCGGTTGTTTTGCTGATAAATTGTATTTTGATTTTTTTTAAACACTGTTGTAATCTCAGTTTATAATTACAGAAACTTTCTCTCTACATTTTTCACCTTGACTAACAACTTCAGTCCACAGCCAAAAAAAAAAAAGAAATTCACAATCACTCCTTAAAGAAGTAGAAAATTTGAAGAGCTCTCATTTTACTTGTGGTATCATACAGTATTCCAGATAATGCAGTCATCAACACACCTGTTGTAATTTTCATTTTTAGGTGAAACCCTAAATTTTCTTTATTATTTACAAAGAATCATTGCACAAGCAAATCTATAGCTATCTTGAAATGCCCTTCCTAATGCTGAAATGAAGTGAGTCTTCTCACTCTTCTACTGTCAGGTACTGTTACAAGTCTCCTGATTCCCAGCATTTAAAAAAAAAATTAGAGACCATCGCTTATGTCATCAGAAGTAGTAGATTTTTCCATCTAAAGTATTAAATTGCCACTTAAAGGAAAAATATCCAAAGAATACTAATAGAAATAGTTTATCTTCTAACTATAGTCTAAAATTGATCTACATAAACACAAAGCGTTCTTAAATATAAAATGTTATGGAAATCAGTCTGTTAGTACAGAAGCCATAAAAGATGTGAAAAAGAATGAGAAGGGGAATGCATTCGCTAAGGTACTTCCAAAATGCTTGCCTAACCCTAATTATCATCTTTCGTACCATAGATGGAGCTGAGCAGATACCCAGTTAGAGCTCACAGAGATCCTTCTGGGACTTCTCAGGCATGACATGGCAGGTAGGGAGAGATAGCTAGGGACTAAAAGGTATATATTTACATATTGGCCTTAAGGATCCCCGTTTTCAAATTCTTTATCCTACATAATATAAGTTTTAAGTTAATAATCTCTTACTATTTTAGGCAATTAAAACCATAAAATCATTACTGAGTTATTTAGGTAACTGTGTTGCAACAGTCTAGGATTTCCTAGTAGAGGGATTTCTGCTCTTAGATATATGTCCTAGAAATCTTAAAATATAGGAGAAAAACAAACAAAAGAACAGAACCATCTACATGTAACGATTTACAATGCTAAGGCAGCTTTGGGAAGAATGTGCAATTCCAAAGAACATCACACTCATAAAAAATAAAAACAATAAAAAACCAAGCAGATGGCCTTTTTCATCTTCCTTTGTAAATAAGCTTTTTATGTTTGGTCTTTGCATTTTTTGTGTGTGTATGTATGCCCAGAGATTTACACAAGTTCTGAAGCCAAAACCTGTACAAGCCAATTGAAAAACATCATTTATATATGTGACTTTTAGATCATTCCATAGAGATCCGAATTCATAACTGTTTTTCAGGAAAAATGTTGAGACTAACATTACTGTTTTAATTCTTTCACTTCTCCAGCCATTGTACCAGCATATTGCAGCTACACTGGGGACAATCTCATTTTATACCAGGATATCTTATTCCCCCTTCCATTACCAAATAAATTTCCTTCCTCCTGAATATTCTCTTTATCAGAGAATCTGTAGACATAATAGGGATGGGGTATGTGTGTGCGTGTGTCTAACTCTATTAACTGACAAAACTTTCACGTGCAAATAAATCTCAGACTAACTACTGAACGCGCCAGACAGAATGAAGTCCCATACAGTCATAAAAGATTGCAAAGAATTCCTCTGATTTCAGAGATAGATTGTGCAGGATCTGGATGGTGGCAGGATAAAAGAATTGCTGGGATTTTTACAGTCGTACACACCAAGAAGCTGTGGAGCACCTGCTCAACAAAGCATACAGAAAGTGGGTGGAAGCAGGTCTTGAATCTACTGTAGTAGCTAAACCAATAAGAAAAAAAAGGCAGGGCAGTAGTTGTTTCAAAAAGTGGGGGCTTATTTTTAAATTTGGTATAAATGCAAACTCCAGTGTTTGTTTTAAAAAAAAGATGGCAACAAGGGTTTGGGTGTGGGTTGTAGTTTGTTGTTAGTTTTTTTTTTAAAAAGATTTCATAGTTTTCCCTTTATTTTTAACCTCTCCTTATTCCATGCAAATCTCTTCCCAAATGTAAAAAAAAAAAAAAATCATTAAAATACACTTATAAATAGCATTTGCAGAAAACAAAATTATTTTCCTTCAGTACATGGACGGTCAGCATGAAATTCTGACTAGAAAGGGATATTTTTCCCCCCCAAAAGCAGCAAATAATTACCTGACAACAACCAAAAAAACCACTTCTTAGAATTTGCCAAAACTGAGTTTCTGCTTAACAGAAGTTATTCATTGCACCTGGCAGTACATTTCATTGACGTGGTGTCCATTCTTTGGCTGTACTAAGACCCAGTACCCTATGCATCTTTGACACTTAGGCTAAATCATAAGAGTTTGAGGCTCTGCCAGACATCTTCAAGCAAACCTACCTGAAGTGGTTTAACACAATTGCCCTCAACTGTCTTTTCATCCCTCTGCAAAGGTTACTGAGCCCAGGGAGATTTCCCATGTAATACAGCCAAACATAAGCCAAGTGGCCACCTGCATTTCAGAGGTGGTATAACATGGTGGTTCTTTACTAAAGAGCAGATAGAACTGACTCTTCTCAGTTGAGGATGGGAAATATAGCATAAAGATAATATGTGTTCTTTTCTGAGCTTTCACACAAGTGCTTTTAGCAATACAACAATTCATACAGCTTCCTTATTTCTGTTACTCCACTTGGAGAACAGCAAAAACTTTAGGCACTATCAGACATTAGGTAGACCACCAGGACGAGTGGACTTTGGTTCACTTATCCAACTTTAACATGATGGGCAACTGATCTGAAGCACCAACATTGCTAATGAACATAGCTGGGGAGTGGGGTAGGAACGCTTAAGAGATCCTGATGCCTTTAGAGAAAGCCCACACAGTACACCAGCAAGCCATGCCTAAAAAAAAAGTCCCAACTGACTGGAATTTAGAAATGAAGACCCGTAAGTGCTCAGGAACAACACAAAATAAGATTTCACGCTCTTTTTCATACTGTTGCATTAAAATAGTTAAATCCAACTATCATTGTTAAGTAACAAGTACACAAGTATATATTTAACTTGAGTGGAATTTGGGCATAAGGACACAAAGAAACTCTAGGGACTTATGGTTTCACTGCAGGGAACTGATGCTTCTTAATTTGCTCAGCACCTGGTCTTTAAATCAGCCCTCACGCATTACTAATTAACATTGGTGCACAGTAGCACTTGGTAACAAAACTGACAGCTAAAAGGGAGCATTTCCATTACAGACACCACATTGACATTGCAGGTTTGCTTAAGGGGACTTGCTCATTACAAATTATTCCCTTCAAGTTAGAAGTATGTAAAGGCAAGAGTGCAGGCGATTACATTGAAAGTTAAAAAAGAATCAATGCAACAAAACAATAGCTCTGGAGACACCACTGCATGGTCTTCCCACACATACACACACCCAAAATTTTGCTTTCAGTGTGCATGGTAGATCTCAAGACAGTGTGACTTTTCTGAAATATTGACTAAGTAAATGACATTCCTATCAGAAATAAGGTTGAGGTATACGATAGAAGAGCAAATTTACACCCAGTTCTGGCCTAGTTTTGCCAGTGTATTACACAGTATCAAAAGGACAAGCCCCCCCCCTTTGTTTATTCAATTATCTTGATTAGATTTAGTTATAACATCATACATGTTAATAATCAAGAGGTTTAAAAAAGAGTTATAATCAGAAAATTATAACTCTTTCTAATATTATTTGTCTTCTGTGTTTAAGCATGTTCCTTGAAGAGCAGTCCAAGCTCTTGAATTATATACATAACTTGCTTGATCTAACAAGTCAGTGGCAAAAAGTAAGTATGAAACTCTATTACATGTTAATCAGTCACTCAAATAACTGTAAAAAAACTACAGCGCACCAAGGGATACATAAATCTTATGGTAAGATACTGAAACACATCGAGTACCTACAAGACTGTATCTATAGGGACAGTTTGTCACCCTGGCCCACCAAAACACACACCTGCCTTGGAGGCTCTCCTCTAGAAACACTCTCACCAGTTTTCTCCAAAAGGAAACTCAGACAGTATTAGTAAGATAATTATCTGCATGATCTGCTCTCCAGTAGGGATTTAGAAGATCATCATGCCGAGTTCGGCTCCCTCTGAACGGGACAGTCAAACTGAGATGAGTACTGTATGCCATAATATAAACAAAAACAGTCATAAGCAGCATAAAAAACATCAAATATGGATTAAAGGTGCACCTCTCTGTACAGAACAATAAGTTCAATGAGCCCATGCACCGTGAAACAAGGTGGGTAAGGAATTAAGAGAGGGAAGTCTTAAGCGTAGAAAGGTGTGGAGACATTAATGCAAAATGAGAAAAGGAAAATCGGAGAAGTCAAACTACGTGAAAGGTACTAATTCTATAACCCAAGTCTTAAAATTATGAAAAAAATGTGTCTTCATATTCAAAAACAATAATAGTGAAAATATAGGTTTAAATCCTTTTTCATGTTATGTTGATATAAATTATGCATTAGATTTTTGTTTCATTTAAACTCCTCTAAACCAGACAACTTATTCTAGGGTGAGGATCAGAAAAGGCCTTGAGCGCTCAGCAACAACCAAAGCCATCAGAGCACTCTCACACTATTCCCACCCCAAATCCAAAACACAGCACTGTACCAGCTGCTAGTAAGTTAACTTTATCCCAGATGAAACTATAACATTCTCCACCCATTATTCCATACTATTTACATCATGCTCAGGTCCCACACTATCCAATACAACCTCATTAACCACCATCACCCTTCCCATCCTTTGATATAATACACATATGTCATTCCCTTAGTCCATGGACCACCCATGGAGAATGTCTTTAAAAGTCCATAAAGTTTCACAAAACATCCAATAATATATCTAGTTGAAGGGATTTCACAGGGTTGGACTATGTCGTGGTTTCTCATTTTTACCTCTCTGATTCACTCCTCCATCCCAAATGGGGTGAGCGAGAGCGTGGCTGCGTGGTCCTGGTTGTCAGCTTGGGTTAAACCACAGCAATGCCTTATCAAAGGATCTTATCTAATGGTTGTTAAATCAGTATCTTTTCCTCTCTAACAGTCACCAGATAAACAAAAGAAATTTTTTTGCTCTAAATGTTAAAATAAGACACACAAATAAAAGAAAAAAACGTACTTTCTGGAAGCTTTAAAACAATAAAAAGATCAAAACTATGAGGTGGGATATAAGACAGGGTGAATTTTATCCAAGATATAGTTAAAACATCTGCATAAATGTATTAGCACAATCTTTTTTATTTATGTAATTATTTGAACTTTGTACATGTGCCAACAGGAAGACAGCTCACAGAGATTTTGGTGTTTTCTTCTACCTCACATGAAACACTTAACCCAAGAGGAAACATCCATTTGTTTGCTAGTCTTTTATGTATATCAGGGTTTTTTGCAAGACTAACTTGAGATTCGAAAGATAAACTCCAAAAGCTGCATACTCCCGGTTCTGCCTGTAGGAACTGGAGTTGCTCAACCTCACTAAAAATGATACTGTTGGTATTTCAGATGAGGCATGCAAGTCTGTCCATTCCCCAGCCCTTTTGTTTTGTGAGTCTTTTAAAACCTTTACATTAGCTCTCTTACCCAGCTCTGCGAAGACGATCAGTAAATTCTGAAATTGGCCAAGCCTTTAGTCATCATGGAAATTCCACAAGAATAAGTCTGAAATAGTTACTCTAAATTCACTCCAGCACCACAAATACTCCTATTCTGAATAATTGTTTGATACCAATGACTGAAGTGACCCAGTCTTAAGTGGGTCCAGGTGGCTGGACAGTTAATAGAATTTAGCACCAAAATGTATCAACCATAAGGAAGATAAAGATAGCAAGACCTCTTTAGGTTTCCTTTTGTCAATCCATGCTGCATACATATATAAACAGAATCCATTTATCTATATGCCTGTGTATGTATAATCCATAAATCATTGTACATATTCACGTGAAATAAAATACCGACACTGACTTGTTTACTTTTTAAATTTACTTCTGCACTGAGTTTGAAGAGATAAAGACTCAGTCACATTCAGGACTTTACCATAAAAGAACCCCAAAAGAATAATTTAAGTCTCTCTTGAGTGAGCTCAGTTAATGAATCTTCTAGATGTTAGGAGGTTTTATATGCTTAAAAAAAAAAAAAAAATCATTTCCCAAATGCAATGCCATGATATTGCCTCTGAGAGCTAAAAGATAAAGTGATACACATATGCTGAACACATGGATATGAAGGAAGTGGTTACCTTGGCAACAACCACTGTGTGAAAGCTTCCTTCTAAATTAGAATAGCGACTATTGGACAAAATATGTGTTTTCCCAGTCAGATCCTGAAAATAAATTATTGTATTTTATTTGTAGATTTTCAGATCCTTAGACTTTCTGCAGGTAAAATACACTTGCTTTAATCCGTGTACCTTCAAGTTCTTACAGATAGCACTTTTGTAGTCTTTGGTTTATATCGATTTCCAAATTTAATACCTTTTTTTCTTACCCAAATAAAGCTGCAGACATATTTGAATAGACCAAGTTGGCCATACTGGTCTGCAACTGCAGATATTCTATAAATTGCATAAGGTAAGTAAAATAAATCATACTTTAAAATATTTTAACTAATAGCTCTCAAACAAAGTTACATGTAGAACCATGTTATTGAGGAAAAAATATGAAGCCATTACGAAGACCCTCTTCAAAGAGCATTCTTTTCACATGTGCTACAAGCCACACAAAATAATTTCAAAGCTAACAGATGTATGATCTGTAACAAAAGTCCACAAGTCACAGCTCAGTGTGTGACAAAAGGAGAGCAGGAAACCTCAAGGACACAGCTGATACTTGACCACCCATCACTGAAGAAAACAGAACTCCCAATTCTTGCACCACGCCTACAAGCAAAGACAAATTCCTATTCATACAGTCACACATTCCTGGGACCACGTGGGTTTCCTCAAGCCTAGAGCAGATTCAGATTTTACAATTCATCTTTCAGATGCAAAGTACACCTATCAATTTGCATTAATGCTTTAGTCTCATAATCACGTAAATTACTTATGACAATCTTGCTTTTATTCCTTGTGGTCAGCCACTACAATAATCTCACATTATTTAGTTATCACTTACTGAGAGATACATTACAGCATTATATTAGAACGTACATTATCTCTAGCCTGACTACTATGCAGACAAAGGGATATGAGGGTTATGCAGTTTACTTCATCAAATTTCCATTTTAACCTTGTTTATGGTATTATAATTTGTGTTCATTACATTTTACAGCTTTCCAGGTACCTCAGGAAAGACTTTCTGAACACTGCTCTAATATGCTAATTATTACCAATTATTAATCATTTCAGTTAAAATTATGGCTACAAAGTCATGAACAAGACAAACCTGAGGTATGTGAACTTCAGACGTCCTACCATAGCTAGACAAACAGAAGGTTGTCTCATCCAGCATGCCCAGTTATGGCTTCCCTTAGCATTACATCAGATAAAGGAATTAGGGTCGTGAAATCAAGTGGCAACTGCAAGTAGAAATCTCTGCCTATTGCACCTTTGGTTCCATACACTGCTGTGACCCGGGAGCAGCAATAGACAGTACTAGAAATCTTTCTTTTGTGAAGTTACATGGCAACTTTGTGGACCAAGAAGTACAGCGTCTGTAACTGTGTGAGAAATACGCTTGAGTCACACTCTATTCCTTTCCGTGGGAGAGAAACTTACTACAGATCATAGCAATGGATAGAAGGTACATATATATATTTGACTACAATACATATAGAGCCAGCACTGTCTATAATATGCCTTATTATTCCAATAATAAAAGCTGCTGGGGACCAGGGTGAGGAGGCCTCTGGAAAAAGCCGTAATAGGAACAGTACTAGCAGTATGATGTCAGTCTAACCAGTGTCACTCTTATTGATTTCTCATCTCACTTAAATAAGAACTAAGTGCCTGAATTCTTGAGATAACCTGGGCCTTAGTGTTTCAAAAAAACTCTCCTGCCTGTGATAAAACAAATGCATTTTAAGGACCCAGCTCATGAGAAAGTCCTGTCTTCTGTAAAAGCTTTCAGCATACATGGTTAGAGAAAGCCCTAAATTCAGCTTATGCTTGTTGTGTCACTTCTCAAAAAGCTTGAAACTTGCTTCCCCTACAGCAAGTCATCCTTATTGCTCACTGATGAAGCCCCACAGGCAGCACGTGATGGAGTCAGATTGTTGCTAAGAATATGAATGTGCTAATTTATGACTTGCTTACTTCCATTTCTTGGTCATTTGGAAACTACTTGTAAATTTCCTTATGCTGGTATCATTTATTTGAGCAGAAATGTCATTATAACATCATTTAGCCCTAACACCTCTCCCACAGAGTTAACTGTTTGTGACCACACCAGTCAATTACTGTAATTCCTTTCCAGCAGCGATCTACTGCTGCTTATAGACTGCACAAAAGGCAGAAACTTTTCTCCTGGCACATGCAGGCCCAAGAAAAGGTACATTAAACAGGATACAAAGACCATATGCTACTAAACGAAAGAGGCACTAGGTATCCAAACCAGGAAGAGACAGCTCAAATCAACATTTCTATTACCTCAATAGGTGAAAACAAAATTCTGCATGGTGTTACAGATGTTTTTTTTTTTTAAATAATCAATGCAACCAGACTAGAACAGAGTTTCACGCCACAGTACCATAATTGCTTTAGCCTCCTGGTACAATTATAAAAGCAACAGCTGCTAAACTACCCTCTGAGCCTTTCAAAGAACTTCTTCAGTTCTAACTCTGCCTAGAAATTGAATATGTGTTAAGGCTTTTCAGCCTCTAATACACTGCAAAAATTAAGGTTTACCAGCTGTAAGCATTCATATCTCACCATACAGCATTCACACAGCTGATGGTTTATATCATCTATCTTATTGGAAATAGCCACAAAATGTTGGAGCTAAGTAAAGAAACATTATGTACCTATATTCTGATCCACTGTCAACTGAGGAAAATATCAGACAACGTCTAGTTGTCTGATTCCAGACAACTAAGTGCTCTTACAACTACTAATTACTGGACTAAAAGCTATTCCCTTTCCTGCAACTTAAACATACACGCCAGGGAAATGCACATCCATGAGCACTATTCAAGGCAGAGATTAAGAAAAAGGTATAAACTTTATCTCAGAAGTATATAGTTTAGAAATTAGCATCTATTCCATGTATTTGTTATTTCACTCCACAGATGATAGTCTACTTAATACAATTTAATAGGAAGATACTTTTCATGTTACGTTTCTCCAAATCTGGGTAGAGATGTCTTTCAATAAGTAAAACTTTGACTAAATCAATTTTCTGGTGTAAATCCCTTCCAATATACTTTGGTGGAAGAGTTTTCTACTAAACTATTCAATTAATCTAAATTACAGTTTAACAATATGTCAAATCTGCTAACACTGTTACTGAACACTTGTATCTCTATGAACCAGTATTATGTATTGTTTCAAATGCAGGTGCAACAGTACATACACCATGTGCTGCTTTTGACATGTAATCAGCATAGAAGCCTCTGCTAACTGACACTGTACCATTTCATTGCAGTAAAATAATCTAATGAACTACATCATTTCCAATGCTGCTATAGATCTGAGGCTGCTGGAAGACCAGAGTATACAATATTCTATAGCACTACTACAGCTGTCCATTTAGGAAGTCTCGATGGTATGTATTACTGGGGCATGATTTCTGAGCAGAAAGGTCATGCTCATGAGTCAGCAGGTAGCAGGACCTGCATCTGTTAATATGAGATTAGGAGAACTGCCACACTAGATTGAAATAAAAATCTATCTTGTCCAGTATGGCCACAGTAGCACATGTTGTAGAAAAAGAATACAGGATAATCGTTTGGATACAGCCACTAACCTTCCAGCAAGCAGCAGTTAAGAGACTGAGAGAAGTAAACACTGAAAATTATGTTTGCCAACAGCAGCCTCACCATGTCAACAATACAGTTCAGGATGTTACTGAAATACGCATGTTCAAGACTTCGTCCTAAGAGACAGCAATTCTTGTTTAGAGTGGAAAAAAATATCAAATAACCATATGTAGATTCAAATATAACTTACTGATACATAAAAAAACCTTTAAGTATGGAAATTAATTTTTAATTGTTACAGAGGCAATTTATGCCCAACAAGAGCCATAGACCCACCAAGTGAATATGTGAGCAGAGCTATTCTTCCCTTCTTATTCTAACCCTAGTCCAGAGTGTCTTAATTGACTGGCTAAGCAACAGTGAGAGGGGAAACAAAGGTGCAGAAAGGTAAACTGATTTGCTCCCTGCCACTTCCCAGATTGATGTCAGAAGATGCAGACATAACTAAGACCCTCTGAAATCCAAATCAGATCCCTAGGCTGAGATTTAAACCACTCACCTTACATCCTAACACATGTCTCAGTGAAACTATATACGGCATTTGGAGATTGCTAGGTCTACAAGTTTCTTTTTACATTAAGGAGCTACAAGATAGAACACACGAAGTAACTTAGTTCAGGAAACAACCTGGATGTTGCACTTTATACCAAACAAAATAGACGTTGAGATTAATATGCTGCAGGAAACAAAAAGAAAGAAGAGGTATAAGGTAAAGTCATTTATACCACACTTTAGCAACTGCATGTAGCTCCTTGCTACCAGAGATCTGCTTTCCAACAGCAAATAATAAAATTATACTTTTTGTGCTGTTAATTATATGCAAATTAAAATTGGGTGCACATTAATGCAAGGAGTTGAATATCCATTTAATCAGATCCTCCCTGCAGGGTCCAATGATAAAAATGACAGAAGACTCGCATTACTAATTCTGAACTTCTCACATCTTGTACGTACTTACCTTGTAAACGAACTGCTACTGTGACACCTGCCTGCTGGGCTGAAGGTTTTTGTTGATTAGGTCTATAAGAGCTAGTGGTAATCCTCCTGAAGGGAAAGTTCAGTTCCTTGAGCTAAGAAACCTGAAGAGCAAATCCCTGTAGTGACTGGAATCATTTCGCTGCCGAAATCAACAACAACAAACCCCTAACAGTCAAAATTTTTTTATAAAGATTTAGGCTGTAGCCTGTTCTAACATGTTCCACGATGAGGGCAGAAATCTATTGTTTAGATCAAGTTTCTCTCTTTTAGATCAGCAGGGAAGAAAAGTGTCTATAAACTGTCCAATTACATGTATAATCTCCCTTCCATTTTCTTCCCTGAAAAAGATCTGCTGATTATCTACCCCTTTCTCAGTCTGTTTTTCTTTTTTTTTTCAGCTTTCATCTTCACTTCTAATTCTAACATTGAAAGAAACTTCCCATGGAATAGAAGGGCAAAAGCCTCCTTGATGTAGATTCTATGTATTAATAACAGTGACAAGAGGGCCCTTAACCCTGTTTAATAGCTAAAAAGACAAGTGGCAAGGGAAGAAAACAGAAATTTATACGAATGAGACCATATTCTATTACGCTGCCTCACATGGTGACAGCATAGACTCATGAATTTTCATCTGACATGACAGTCAAGATCATTCCCAGGGTCTTGCTGCAGAGAATGCAGATTTGCCTTTCTCCCTGCATCACAGGACTGTTTAAATCAGCACCAGCTGGACTGGTTTCTCATGAAGTTAAACTTATATAGAAGAAGGATGAAGATATTTTGTTTATTGTCCACCGAGTACATTGCTACAGAAAAACAACACGCCTCCTATTGGGAGCTGCAGAGCTTTGCTCAAAAACTGCAGGCAGTCCTGTTTTGTGGTTAACACAGGGATACCACTGAGTTAGGGAAAGATTATTTGACTTGTGTAGCAGGAAAGGTACTTTAAGGGTTAGATATGTGTCATGGATCCACTTCGTTTCAGCCAGCAAAGACCGCAGACAAACAAGCTGATCATACAATGCAGACATTACTGACGATGGCAGTAAGCCCTGCTGCAAACCCTCACCCCTGGGTACTGGCAGGGGAAAATTCTCCGAGTGAATCACTGCAGAGGAAGCACACAACTCCTCCAAACTTACTGCCACCTCAGTGGAAGCCTCTCTAGAACCTAGCACATCTCAATGTCTAGAAGGCATTCAATTATTGTTCTGTTATCAAGCCAAACTCGACATGCATCTAGACATATGCCATCTAGAAAGCTTAAAAGGAAGCATTTCACTGCAGGCGTCACAGCTCAGCCTACAACCTAAAGCAGCACATCTGCCAGTAACACAGATTCTGCCATTGCTTTTCTTTAAAGGTTTGAGCTACAGCAAAACATGGTTTAAAGATCTAACTCATCTCCTTACTTTAGGGGTTGCTAATCTAACACTATTAAATAAACATAGGGTATTTTATTTTAAAACTTTCTACAGTACGTTATACATATTTAGAAATTTCTTTAATTACAGATGAGATAAAAAAACTTAATTACTGACTTCACAAAGAACCTACTCTTTATTCATTAAATCACAATCACAACATTTCCTGCAGAGCATGTTTATTTTAACCACAACATCCACAATGACTTTCTAGATGCAACTCTGTCGCTTGCAAGTAAGAGTCTTTATTTCATAGGTCATTGCTATGCTATGGTGTAATGACTCCTTAGAAGCTTTTTTACCATGTCCGTTAAGTTGCTGCCATGAGAAACAGAGCTGTTCTGAGGAAAAGTTTTCTTGAAGGAACCTTTGGTTTTTCTTGGCTTTGTCCATCTGAAAAATTAACTTTTCCTGGTGTCTCTGATTTTTTTCTCTTATGAGACATATTTAAGCCCCATTTTTTACTTAAACTAATATTTATTCTTAACATTTGAATCTACTAAAAATGGTATATTTTCTTCATTGGAATAAATTCATTATTGAGAAGCCCAGTTGTAAGACGAAAACAAAGAGGTGGTATTTTCTTTCTATCTGTAAGATGCAGAAGACTACAAAATCTGCAAACTCAAAAATTCTGAAAGACATATGGAAATACATTCGAAGTCATTTGGACATTTGAAGATGGATCTGAATTCTCAGGTCCTTTTTTTACTAAAATTAAACTGTATGTCATTCAAGTATCTCAATTTTGAAAACTCAGTGTGTGCTGAGCTTAGGTAACTCACTACAGCTCGTACCTCTTCTGTTCATTGAGTCTATTGAAAATACAAGTCAAACTTCTTAAGAATTACTTTTAAAAATTAAATATCTATTTCATCACAGTTTCTTCCCCTTAAGTGACTTACTGAATCATTTAATTTTCATTTCTGGAAGAAGAGCATGCTTCTTGAAAAAATCCTAGGTAACAAAGTATCCTCAAAGCAGACAACACGCATCATTCCTCCTCCTCCGATATCATAAAATACAAAAATTAATAATATGAATAAATATATGCTAAGTGATATAATTACTTACATACATACCTTTAATATACCTTCCTTGTTAGCAAAAATACTACAAATCATTACCATAAGATTATATCTGGTTGCAAATCAGT
Organism: Gallinago jamesoni; assembly: GCA_025769975.1. Taxonomy (NCBI): domain Eukaryota; kingdom Metazoa; phylum Chordata; class Aves; order Charadriiformes; family Scolopacidae; genus Gallinago; species Gallinago jamesoni. The sequence continues at coordinate 13,960,919 of JAOQGH010000002.1, forward strand.
GTGTTTTAATTGTTTATGTGCACCATTAGGACAAAATTTCTTTAGGAAAATAATTAAGTACAGATTAAAATTAATTATTTAAGTACAGGTTTCCTGCCTGCTGACTTAAATCGTGATTAAAATTGGTGATTTAAATCAAGCCACCCTGCTGTGGCCTACCAAAAAAAAAAGTTTTCTGAATTATAATCAAATAATATGCAGTATACAGTATTAATTGGAGTGTTTTATGGTTAGCCCTGGTTTCTGGAATCAGACATGCAAGTGCTTCCATGGGACTGAATTCTTAATTCCTCATTTCTCCTTTCATTACATAGGTCAGTTACAGAGGTTTATTCCATATGTACAGTCTTATTTGTACAGAAGACTATATGAGATTGCAGTGCATTAAACTGCATTCTAAGAGACAGAATTTCTAAAATAACTGGGATACAAACCAGTAAGAGGCTGACAGTCATGGTGTGCCTGTATATCAAAATATCTAAAATAGTTCCCTATAAAAAAAACCTCAATCTAATTTGTTCATATCATTAGATAATCTGTAAGATAATATTATAACTAACTGAATGATTCCATTCATTTCTAATTGTTAAGAAACTAATCTGTCAATACCTATGCATGTCTCTTGTCTGACATACAGAAACATTTAGAGGAACTGCTTATTTCCCATCAACATGAACACACTGTCTCCTATACACCGCACATAGGCAGTTTCTTGGAGCTCTAAATAAGTTATCCCATATTGTCTTTATGTAAATCACAGTAAGAAGGGTATCTAAATTCCAATGCTGCCCACTAGCAACTCCACCTAGCATCTCAGAAAAGCAAACCTTTCTCATAGTCTGTGAACATTTAACTTGCAATCTCATCATGTTTAAGTGAGCTCATATTTGGTTATCTATCATTTCCATATAGAAATTCAAGGCAGAATAGGGGGTTATTAGGAAAAATAAGACGCAACCATATCATCCCAAAAACATACCAAGACAATCTCTACCAAGAAAATATCTCCTCTTTCTCTAAAAATCCTCAGCTACCTTTATCAAAATGTCAAGAATTTATTTCATGTCCCACAGATACCTCTTCGTGATTAAATAGCTCTGGTCATCTACTACCATGGCCAGATGATGTGTTTACAACTCTAATTACAAAAATAAGGTAGGAAAACTAGTACAGTAAGAAATATAGAGGTATCACATAACTGACATCAACAGGATGCAGTTTATACAAATGAACAAATGATTATACATGACAGAGGATTTATAGTTTTATCAACATTTTAAAAAAAAAAATTGCATTGACCTTTGGATCCTTAGTACTGCGCAGAAATTAGGGACAAAGAGTTTTGTTAAATGTCAGTCAATTTTTAGTTGAAAAAGAAAAATATAAAACATACCAGACATTAGAATTTCACATCTTATGCTATTTCAGACTCCCAAAGTCCTGGGAAAAGGACCTGGTTACAATTCTGCCACATCTCCACATTCTCATGGATTCTTCTTGGGACAGCAAAACAGTGAATAACAGACACAAAAAATATTTCCCATACCTTTCTCCATTTAAGGCTATAGCAGATACTAGTAACTAGAAAATAAACATATACTGAATGACATTGTTTAACCTTCATCTTTAATTATTTTTTCAGTGCTCTCAGGGGGGTAGGGGGAAGATAGCTACAGAAAAGCTACTCAATTCCAATTCAGAATCACAGTGTCTGCTGGAGGCCAGCTGACAAGCTAATGCGATAGTCAGTGGTGTGTCTCTTTGAAGTTAATCAAGCCAATACCTACACCCCAGAAATCGTGAGCTGGACTTCAAAAGATTGCAGAAAAAGAATCAAGAGATCCTGAGGGAAAAAGTATGATGGATGACAAAGAGTTGCCCGTTTAGATAATTATGTAAATGGTCACAACACTATGTCTGTGAAACTCCAAGACACCGAAGGGAGAGGCATTCTTAGGAATGACTTAACATGATCCGAAATGCAAGAAATCATAAAAATTGTACAGAGATCATGTCTTTCATAATTTAATCAAAAGCTTCCTTTTTCAACATAATAGTTTTTAAAACTTAGCAGGAACACCCAAATTAGTTACTGTTAGTTAGTATTTCACCTCTGCTTGCATACTGGATGAATACAGTTAGTTTTAACACAGCAAAAAGCTCAACACTGAAGATATTACTGGGCATCCACCATAAAGCTCATAGATAAAAGCCATCATACCACACCCAAACAAGTAAGAGTGATAAACAAGGAAGAAAGCTGTGACACATGAAATTGCATCTCTTGGTTTTCCAGAGTAAGAAAATCACATAATCCTTCAGGGATATGCTTTCAGGTCCCTGAAGAACCTGAACAGTTTAGGGGACAGCCCCGTACACACTTGTTCTGGCTGTGGCCAAGACAGCCTTGATGTCAAGACACACGATGTTCCTCTGCATCAGCCCCTCCTCTCTACTTCCCATGAGAAGAGGCAACACAAAGACACCACTATTGTTTCAGATTTTATTTTGCATCTTCCAAGGTAATGAGGGTCTATTTCTGTTCTTACCACCCTTCAGGCAACAAGCATTCTTTAACCACTGCTATTACACTAGCCGTTATCAATTCTGTATTATCTTGCATTTTAATTCTAGCTCTTGCGCTCACCTATGGCCTCGGTGTATAATCAGGCGCCAGAGTTATTCTTTTATTAAACATGTACAGTGCCTAGCACAACAGGGCTCCAGTACTTGAACGGAAGTTCTAAGTTGTTACAATGCAAATAAAAATTGTAGTTATTACATTAATCTTCTCAGGACTGAGTGTCTCCAACGTACAGCTTGCTCTGCAGTGTGAAACCGTACAAACTGCTTCAATGATAAGATTGTGATGCTACACCTTGCTAGCATCCATCCCAAAAAGGCTCACACACAAAATAGAAAACCTTGAAACAAAGCTAAGTTGCCAGAGCAGGGTCAGTCAGAGGATAAATCACAACTCAGTGACTAATCTGTCCTCTTTCTCTGAGCTGTAAATCAGGAAGAAAGATGAGGAGGTTCTCAGGTTGGTCATGGCACAAATAGTAAATCTCACAGTTTGTCACCAGCTAATAGGAAAGAAAATATTAACACAAAAATATGTCGTATTAATAAAAAATGATTTTAAATGCTTAATGTTCTTTATAATGAGTATTAATGAAATTATTAAAAAATGGATGTTAGTCTATAAGCTTTCTTTTATTAAATAAAGTAACTGACTTAAAATAATAGCAGTTCAGGCTCCAGACACTCTGTCTCTATTCAGTGCTTGTAAAATTTGGAAAACTTTACTGGTTATTGAAGCAAAACACTATGAAAATTAGATAGGGAAGGAGTAAGGCAGTAGCCTGTCATCGGCCCAGCCCAACATTTCTCTTACAGGATTCAGGATCAGGCCAATGAGCTTTCACCCATGTAATTCTTCCATATTTTTTTTGTCAATAGGACATACAGGTACGGATTTACCTCCTCCATCATTTCAGAAGGTTCTAGTCATCAATATCAGAACATGGTTTAGAAAAGTAACACATCTATGTTCAATACAGAGTTACTACTTTCCCCACATGCATGCCTGGGACAGATTCATCAACGCTTCTTGGTCCTGGGAGGAAAGTAGATTGTGTCACCACCCCACAGGGTGCCCCTTACTAACTCCAGTTTCCTGTCAGGTGTCCTCCCATTTTCCCTCCTCTTCCCTGCTCTGTTTCCCCCATGTGCTCTAAGAACAGGAGCACAGACTGCTTTATGCTTCAGTCTTATGAAAAGATCTTCTTTTCCTCTCACACTGTTTCACTGGACCACACACTGTTTTTCATTAAATAATATACCAATAGACCTTTACTAGTTCTCAATTGAAACATCAATGAGAATGCTTTACCAGTCGACTTCAGAGTGACCAGAATCAAGCTCTGGAAAGACTTACTCTACCCCTTTCTCCGACATATACTGAGTTGCTTTACTGACAGCAGCTTAGCTGGTTATTTGCTTGGGTATGTGCTGACAGGGTCAGTAATATAGAAATAACTAACTGATAACACACCAAACACCACCAATCCAACTTTTTCTTGTCTGAGGTGTCATTAATCCAAAGATCAATACTGACAGCAGCGTTTCAGGGTATATACACCTTTGTTTGACCATCTAGTTTCATCACAACCTTGCAGCAGAATCACTCCCAAAATCACAGTACTGCTTTCTCTCGTGCCTACACATTGTCTTTACAATTTTTACTTAGAGGCAACAACAAGCAGCACAGTTTCATGAAAACATGCTCCTTTGATTCTGCAAGACAGACAGACATCATCAGCCTACACAAAGAGGGTTTAAAGTCTGGGATGTTCTGATTAGAGCTTTCTCTATTAAGATCATCTTGCCTTTTATAACCACATCATCTGTGTCAAAATCCAAGTGCAAGTTTCACCCCCACTGAACAGCACTGTGAAGTCACTGCCTTGCCTGTAACTGTCCCTGGGGATCCTGAACTTATTATGAGATTTTCTCAAAGAAGCCTTTGCAGCTTCTTCCCAGTGGTGCTCTTCATTGCAACAGATTTGTGCTGCACTTCAGTTCCTATTATCTGCTCTTTGGTTTTGGACTTCACTGTATAGAGACTTGCTAATGAATCTACAGGAATTATTAAGATAATGCATCACAAAAAACATGACAAGGAATCCAAAAGAGAATATAGCTAGGAGAGAACAGGGGAGAAATATTTTCAGGAAGCAGAATGCAAGTAAAGAACTGGAAAAGAATTTATCGCTTCCAGAGACCAAAAGAGGAAAAGTGACCAACAATGAAATCCAGGAGCAAAATACTCAAACCCTAGGAGGCTGAAACTCGAATTTATTTCAAAAACTAGAGAAAGCCACTCCAGTAAGTTTAGTGCTTGAGAAAAAACAGCTGCTGAACGTACAAATTACAGACATTTTAAGGGAAGCAGCTACTCATGACCATATGGTCTTCTACTATTTTTCTTTTCAACTCAGGCAAGACTAATATGCAGGTTCTGGTAGCTGAGTAACCTTTTGAATCTCATTCTGTGGTTTAGAAAACAAACTGAGGAGGCAAAGAATTTTATTTCAAAAGGATACACAGAACTTCATAGGAAGCATTTTTTCAGCATTTTTTCTTGTGCTGCTGACAAACACAGACCACTAGCCATGGTGGGATGAGGAATCTATAAGGCTTGGCAGATTTGCTGAACTACTACAGCTATCACATAACACACACAAAACGAAAACCAAAGATTGAATCAGGCCATAAGCAACAGCACTATCTGCTTCCACTGCATATTTGGCAGCCCCACAGCAAGAATTAGGTTTTTGGCCTGCCATTACACTTCTACAGCAGATGAAACGTGCTTGAAACTGCGCTGGTAAAACCAATCATCACCACTGCCCGTGAAGTCAGAACATCACAGAAGACATCTCTAACCAGCTCCATAAGACATGAGACACTAAATGCCAGGCAGAAAACACCCCTTTGGAAAGCTATGTCAGGGCAAAAACTGACAGCATGCAAATTTACCTTGGCAAGATTTTGAGAAATGCATTGAAGTAAACTTCAGGGAAAAAATAGCACCAATAGGAAAGGCTTTCAAAGGAATACAAAATCTTACTGAAACTCAGTGGCAATTGGATATCAAAATTCCTTAGGCTCCTTCTAAAAATTTCAGCCAAATTATAATTATACAAATCTGATGAGGGTGTTGGGATCAGTGTGACACCGTAATATTTTGAAGTGAAACATCCACTCTATAGACAACCTTACTTTTTAAGAACTTGACAAGATTTTGGAGGGAGAAAAGAGGGTCTAAAAGTCTTCACAGTCCTGTATAATGCTGGACCACCTAGCCATATATTCCAGAACAACTCCCATTTTGGAGTATTTGGTCTAGCAAGGTTCACATTTAAATACTAAGTAGGTTTAAGGATTCTGGATGAATGAAGAAAGTAATGAGAGAGGTCCTCACTGGCCTCTTAAGTGTTAATGGAAATAAAATAGTCAGAGAAAGCTAGCACGGCCTTCGGCTTAGTCCCCCAAGCTACCACTTAAAACTCTGTACAGTTTTAAAGACACAAATCTTAAATAAATTAGGAAGGAAGAAAGGAAGGCTTCAGTTCAGGGAATATTCTATATCATCTCCCTGGCTGATTTTTTCAGCACACTTAATTCCTTTCTCAGATACTTTGCTTACACTTGGCATGCAAAGTGACACAGGGTTACTGCTAACAAAGCAGCAAGAGCTTCTCTGAAGATTTGAGTAAATGCTCTGACACACAGAACTGTGCTGATTTCCAGACAACGGTTTGACATCTGCTCTATCATGTAAAAACGAGACTTTACAAAGCCCAACTTCAATTCATTTTAAAGCCTCGTTTGAAGATCCCATTTTAGACCCTCTTGCTGTAGATTTCACTTCCCCAACTGCTTAACATGCACATTGGAGTCTCCAACACTGAGCCATATAGATTTGTCTTTGTCTTTTGTGTTAATTATTAGCTGCTGCAGAGCTGTCTCTGTGGGTGAACGCACACAGAAACAAAGGCGGCAAGGTTGTAAAACCTTTTATCTCTATCAGGGCACATTATTTGATAAGGTGCTAAGCTAATAGCAACGCATGTCAAATTGTGTTTAGACAGATCAGTGTGCTGGGAATTGGAGGTTATATTTGTCTCTGGAAACTAGCACCTGGAGAAGCAAAGGGAAATTCATACCAATATTCGCAACACTATGTAAACTGTAAACCACCTCTAAGCGGTTACTTTACAAATGGCTCTAAGATAACGAACCTCTGCCATTTCATTTGCCTTGTGCATATCCTTTTGCACGTTAATCATTCATATTCTCATAAAAGCAGTGAAAATAGGAAACAGAATATGGGGCAGTGAGCAGTGCAGTATTATGTCAACATTACACAGCCTTGCTTTAACAAGCATCTCAGAGAATCCAACTGGAGATGCTAAGTTTGCAGTTGTATCTAAGCATCTATCCCTGAGAAGCAGGCAAGGGTGTACATCAAGGCATCCAAAGCTGATAAAATAAATCACATTGGAAAAAACACCTTCTGCCTATTAGGAGGTATAGTGTAAATTTTAAAAAAAAAAAAAAAAAAATATATATATATATATATATCCTCCAAAGTTTTGGTTTTGTTTGAGTGTTTTTTCCCCTCCTTGCAGATATTTCTCTTCTGGTTTTCACCTAACTGCGCTAAATGCAAGGCAGCATCTGGACACGACAAATTAACGGAAAGGCAACAAAAACATCACTTCTCCATGAATGTCAACAACTGATAATGCTACCCAGTCGGCCTGGAAAACACGCTGTGGTCTTTCCTCCAGAGACCTTTCCTTACCTTTTCAGATACCTTTGTCAACTTCCACATTTGAAATCACAGCCTTGCTAATCAATGCTATATTTACACTAATTGTCATAATCTATTTCAACACCTTAAACACGTTTTCTATGACTAAGACCTTGAGATATCACAAGGAATTATCCCAAATGGTAGGTAACTAATTTGCATGAAGTTTACAACCTTGATTATCTCAAAGTCATTGGGACCAATGAACACACGTAGATAATCAGGATTTCAGGTACTCCAGGATTGTTTCAGAACAGTTAATGGATGTTTTGTAAACAAGGTCTGAAATAATTAATGTTCAAGTAATTGGAATTATTCTATACACACAAAAAAAGTTTAGATTATTTCTCCTTCTTTCTCTAGAGACCTTGGAATCAGAATCTAACGCTTTCAGGACGTCTGTACTATAAGTTGCACTTACAGAAATATAATATATTGAGTTTAAATCACTATGTAAGACTTAATACGTAATAGGATACGTATGCATTTGGGTTCTCACACTGGTTAATAGGCCAACTGGGTTCCAAAATTTCACACGAACTAAAAAGCCAGTAAAAGAAGTGTGGTTTGAATCCTTTTTAAGAGCAAAAATTGTTTGTGAAACATCTTCAGTATAAATAGTTTCCAAAGTTCACAATAAATAATTATATTTCATTCTTATTCTTAGTTCCTAAGATGAGGCTTCCAGAAAAAAAGAAAAAAAAAAATGAAGCTAGCTTCTCATGTTGGCTACTATTACTATTACAGAATCACAGAATCACTTAGGTTGGGAGGGACCTTTTAAGATCATCTAGTCCAACCAAATTATTAATTCATCTGTACTTGCACTAAGAGGCAAGTTCCCCCTTTCTGACCACAAGACCATAGTAACTGCAGATTCCCATACACCTGAAAGAAATCTTCCTCTTAACTTTCTCTCTACCATATGACTGGAGAAGTAGAGACCTTCCCTGTTCTCTCCAGTCTTCACCACTAGTAAATAAGTAGTTCTCAGAGAAACTACTTTCTTCCACGTAACATCAAATCACCCGTTAATCAACATCATCCAAGCTCTCAATTTTGAACACACTGAAGCCAAGATGAAAAAAAAAAATTAAGGATGTAGTATGGGTCCTTCTGTTTGAATAAGCAGAGCAGCAAACAGGCAGATGGCAGAAGCAAAACATGAGAATTAATACAGCATTACACAATGCTTTTCATCCAAACATGTTTAAGTGGTTAAACAAAAAGTTCATAATCACTATCCTCATTTTAAAGGTTAATGCAAGCAATACACACAGAAATGAAAACACTTTCCCCAAGAGGCCGGTGGCAGAACTGAGAATAGAGGCAGTAAGAACATACAAGTCTCTAGACTCCCTTTCCCTGTTCTGTTCAGAAATATACTCTTCATCCTTAGAAATAAACATGAAGTACTTGCTTGTTTCCTGCTCCTGCAAAATCTAAAGTTATTTTAAGACCATTTTAAATGCATCCTTCTCACTCTAACTCTGCTATTAGTCTAAGTTTGATAAACAGAGAGTACAAATATTGAATCAAAACACCAAGAATTATTTTTCCCCTGAATTGATTATAACAACATCACTAGCTTATATGTTACATCATTTAAATATATTTTCCAGTAGTGTGGAGATATGCTTGGATAGGGTTTCTAAGCCACCAAACATATCTGTAATTCAAAAGAGCGTGGCATTCAGCAAGAGGATGCAAATGAGACCAAACAGAGCAACCCCGATAGAGAAACCTCATCCACCCACAAAGATGGGTTATGCATGTCACATTTTCCAGCCTATTTCTCTTAAACATGTTTTGCACTTTCTGCCGCTAAAAATAACTGTTACATTAGGAAAAGAGCACTGGCAGAAACCAGTGCTTGCTGGCAAATTGCTTTCTCCTCCCCACCCCCATTTGTTGGAGGATTTTGAGGGTTTTTATTGTTGGTGTGTTGTTTTGGGGTTTTTTTTTGTTTGTCTGTTTGGTTTTTTTTAAGAGAGAAACAACTTATCTGTAGCATTTCAGACGTGCCTAAGTTAAACACAGCTGTTAAACAGTCACACTAAAGATGAAATAAGCTGAGAATATTATTTATTTTTTTCTTGTATAAGTCTAATCAGCTCAATTCTGGTTTTATTATCACCCACATTAGTCAAATGGCTCAAAGAAATCTCCCCACTGCAAAACTAGTGCAATAGTACATCATGAATTTAAAAACACATGCAATATGTGCGTGCACCTAGGACACATTTATTCATCAGTGTGTTTAATGGAACATGCATTTATTGTGTAAGTTACAGCACTGGAAAAGCAATGCAACAACCAATCTCTCTTCCATCATAAAAAGAGGTATTATCTAAACACCACCAGGTTTTGCTTTACCTCTCATGACACAATGACAAAAATAAAGAGGACATAAAAACAGAGCTGCATGTTAAAAAAGCTCTTTAAAAATATTTAACCCTCACTACATAGAGGTTAAACACTATTAATCCTGCTGAATTTTTCACACTAGTCAATCATGCCTAGTCCAAGCATCCCTCCCAAAATTATTAAAATAGGTCTCATTTGTTATTAATGCCACTACACAGAATAATCCTTAACAGACACATTTGATCTGCTTAGTAAAGTATACTAGAGTTGTTACTATTCATTAGAAGAAAGGACACATCCGTATATACTTCTTCAGATTATGTACCTTATTTAATGTTTCCATAAAAAGCCAATATAAAAGTGATCATATATCAACATATTCATATGTATTGAAATAATAAAGACTATTTTAAGCAAAAGTCACCAAATAGTGCCACCTGCTGTAAACTGTGTAATATTGCCCATCAGCCACCAGTCCCTGTTCTCCATTACCTGAAATTCACAGAATAAAATATTACACAGCCCAACCCCTGCATTCAAATGAGAAACTAAAGAGCTATACAGAGAAGTATGGAACAAAGAAACAAACAAACATCATTGAACAGAGCTCTGCTGGAATCAGAGGGATATAAATAGTCTATTGTTCCAGTGTCTATCTGCTTTTGCATTGCCTCCTGGTTCACTGAATAGGCACCAATCTGCCTAAGAAAGTCCTTATATGAACATTGATACATATGCTCATGTGTAAATGCCTTTAGGAGTGTAATTTATGAACAGCTCATTAATAAGGGTAATATGTTACTACTGAGATTCTAACAAGAACCTCCTACAGGTTCCAGACTAAAGGTTTTGCAGTTGAAAAAACAGAAAAAATTGCACAGCCTGTGCATCTCAGAAATCAACAGCAAAATTCTCAAGATGCTTCTATAGGACTTAAAAACAACCAAGATAAATGCCTGCCATAAACTCTACAATAGTCAGTGGTAGGGAGCCTTAACTTGTGGGTTTGCATTCTGTGGTAATGAGAATAAGACAAATAATTACCTGAAGCGTTTTAAAATATTATCTGCAGATCACAACTACAGTCTGCCCAAAAGACAATATATTTCAGTTTTTTTTAAGTCACCTGAATATTTTCAAGGCAATTGCTTTGAAAAAAAAATCTTCCTATTATTTTCATAGGATCCCAAGCAACAGGCACAACAATCCATTCACCAAAACACAGGCCAGTATGGTTTAAGTCACACACTCAGTGAAAGTGAAGTTTCTTCACATTCACAGCCAATACAGGCCATTTCACCATGACATAACTGAAATGAGCTAAATATATTGAAACTACCTGTTCATCCCACATCTGGATAGAATTAACTTTCTACCTTTTCATAACCATCTTAAACTCTCTAAGTTGACCAAAGAGATCAGACCGAGATACCATCTAATCACAACAGAGGAGCCCTCACAACAATTAAGTTCGCAACCTGGATCCTCTACCTGGGGTCAAATGTTTCTTCTCCATGAATAACATTTGATCACAACCTGTAGGTACCTCAGAGGTGACTGAAGTTCCTCAATACAAGCATGTCAGCCTGGTAGTTAAAGAAATACTTTGTGAATGAAATGAGTGAAAATGAATTAAAATGCTATATAAATGTAAATCATTGTTATTAACAAAACTGGGGATATTTTTGTGCTACTTCCATTGCTAATTTTTCACTCACATTCCTACATGACTTATAATTTTGTAAAAATAGATTAAGTGCTGATTGATTTGTATTTTCTAAATCATGATGAAATTATAGCTTAAAGTGTCATGTCACAGGTAAAACTGTTAAAAACCACAGCAGCAATGACAGTAATGAAAAAGTATCCATATTAATTACTTGTGCATTTATCATGTAGCTTTTTATACATATATATAGACACTGCTTTTCTGTGTTATGAAATAACTTCACTCAAAAAGATAGATCAGCTGAAAGTACTGGAGGGCCAGATTCTCATACATCCCTAAGGAGCCCTTCATGCTGCCTCGCTGTGCAAAGGAACTTTAAATCAGGTAGATACCGAACTGAAAGCTGTTACAATATCCCCTGTGCAGTTATTCATATTCTGAATAACTAAGCTCTAAGCTCTTCTATGTTCTCACTACATGAGACCTGAGCCTTCAGGCTTTCCCTGTCTCTGCACTCTCCACAAGCCCTACTCCTATGACTGAGCATAAAACTTCCTGCTGTCAAAACAAAACTTTTTGTTTGCACAGAAATTCGCCTTTCCACCAACCTTCAAAAATCTTAACGTGCCCTAATTCCAGGTAAACTATTTCCTTTGAAACTTATCTAATGAAAAGGCTGCATTGCTCATTCTTTAAATTCAGTACTAGACTGTTCCAGAGCACTCATGCTTGTTAGCACTTGGCACTGATTAGCTGCTTGCATTTAAGATGATACAAATATTTTATACACATTAATAAATTAAAACTGACGACATCCTTGTTAAATCAGAAAGTTTTAGTATCTTATTACAGATGGATAAACTGAGGCAGTGAAACATTAATGGCAGCATTCTTAACCTTGCTTGAGTAATAGGAAGTGTACAAAGCCAAATTCATGTATTTGAGGAAACAGCTGCATTAAAAAAAGGGACTGAGCACATGGCTCCCCAATGCAGGAACTGATTAAAGTTCCTAAATCCAGTGGTGCTAGGAATCCCCAAATTTGAATATTCTATCTGAAGCATCAATGAAACTAAAGAAAACATAAAAAATAACCAAAAAAAAAAAAACAGAAATCCAAAATTCTAGGTTTCAGGTCATCTTGAAAAGGCAAACATCGTTTTGTTTTTATTTTTGCCAGCACCAGTAACCCATGAATCCACACACTGCTATAGCTAAAGAGGCCTGGCTTAACAATTATCACAGCCTATCACATTCTGAAAAGCGCTGAAAGGTAACACAATGCAATTAATAGAAATTCCCAAGGTAGACCACTAGTTGTACATGAGCATATAATGTATAATTATGTATAACTACATACATGTATGCCCACAAACGCAGCAGCGAAACCAACTGTGTACTCCTCCCTCTCAGCATGCATGCCAACAGGGCTGCAGTGGATATATCTTACCGTGGCTTTATACAAGCACAGAATCCCACTTCTTAAAACTTTTGCTCAGTGTCTCACTCCCAGGATAAAAGTTTATTGGCACCTTCATTTTCACACTTGAAATCGTCTCCACACACCCACATACAAAACAACAGGGTTGCTTTCTACAGTGCATACAAGAGAGTGAAATCGTATGAGTGCATTGAAAAGAGTGTTACTTCATTGGAATAAGTAAGTAGACTAAATCTGCAGGTTGTACTGAACTTAAATTCTTACTACAGCGGGCAACTAGATTTCAGGGAAGCAGTTCCCAATTAGAATAATTTTTGCAACCTCCCTTCAAACAAAAATGCTAGTGGCAAAAATGTATCAGTAGGGGTCTCTCCTGCCACCAAAGTTGAAAGAAAAATTGACAGACTGACCCCTTTTTATAAAAGTATGCCAGATGCTTCCAAGACTGAGAACGGGAAAAATGTCTGCTAAAAATACTGAATATTTTTACTAAGCCACTATCCATCATAGCGTAATACACACTCCTGAGTCCTTTATCAGCACAGACAGCAGAGACCTAAAATCTATACAGCTACCTGTAATCCATATTGCCACCATCTCTGCACCACTTCCAAGAATATCCATTCACATCAACAGACTGCTAGATGCTACCTAGGAAAGACTACAGGATTGATCCTATGTATTTATCTACAACCTGGGAATAAAGCTGGCTCTGAGACGTTTCTATCAACATGTATCTGATGTGGCCTTTTAAAGAGAAAACCTAAAATGAAACCAGCTTACTGTTTCTTCTCATTAGAATTACACTTATGAATCCTGTACATCAGGATGTTACTGGCAGCCTACAGAAGCATGGAGAGGACACACTTCTCCCAGTCATTGCACAGTTTCAATTCTGTGTAAAAGAAACAGGAAGAAAACATCTTCCCCTGAACGAATTGAAATTGTAAGCAGCTCAAGAAATAACACAGGTACTAATGCTTTTAGTGACAGTACACAGTGCTGATGCATATTCCTCTTATGGCTACCATTTAACTTGTCACCAGGTTTCTGGCTGAAACATTTTTTGTACAGATTTGATTTGCATGGACTGCTGCAGAGCTAGTTGTGAGTTGGAGTTAGGGTGTAAAGGGGGGGTTGTTTGGTTGGTTTTGTTTGTGGGTAGGTGTTTTTTTTAGTTGAGTGTGTTTCTGTTGGGTTTTTTGAATTTTGGGTTTTTTGGATTTTGGGTTTTTTTGTGCCTGTTCTTAGTTTTATAGTGCTACAGTCCAGAGTATCATCTACTAAATTCATTCACACATCCATTGTCACTAGAGGTTCACTAATCTATCCAGTCGGCTTTCTGTGTCTTATATACATACTGTGTATATATATTTAATGATATTTAATGTTTTTATAAAATATTTAGTCACATGTCATATGGAAACTGTATATTCTACATGTATAAATACACGTTCTTTATATTCCTCTCAACTAACTGTCCACTGTACAGCTGCTTGAAACGAATAGGCAGCTAGTTGCTGGAGCAATCAGAAAACCCTTCCCAATACTATGTTCTTATTCATTCAGCAGTCTGCTTATGAGAAAAGAGTGGTTATGGAGCATGCTCCTTTTTTGAGAGCTCATTGCTACAAGATGTCCACGGTCTAGTAGGGAAATCACCATGCAGGTAACTTCAAAGGCAACCAGCAGGCTGAAATAATTGAAGCCTTCAATTAGTGAGCTGCTTCCAGATTTCTCATGGCAGGAGACACACAGTCTTTGTCACAAGATGTGCCCATTTGATTTGTTTGTGGCTGAGCTTCCTTCTCTCAGTGCTGAGGTGCCATGTGAAAATAAATTTGAAATCCTGTAAATTTACAGTTAGGTAATTGACAGCAAAGGTGCACCATCAACTGCAGTAAATTAACCATTTAAGTCATAAATCACATTTATGATTATCACTGTAAATGTAATTGTTAAAAATGTTCATCTTAACAGTAAATAGCAGTTCAAAGAAATCAATTTAATAATGACAGATTGTTTCCAGCTAGAAATACAGTGTAAGAACAGTTTATTTTAATTGCAAACACACATTCAGTTGTTACAGATCAGTATCTCAGAGTATGGTCTTAAAACCACAAGTGAACTGTTTATTTTTACTTTTCTGTTACAACAGCGACACTTACTGAACACTGATGAATGCTTTTATGTGTGTCAAAGGAACTCATTTTACATAACATAAGTAAATAGTTTAATTTCTGACTCTTTACAAAGTAGCATGAGAAGACAGACTTAAACAGCTGCTTATCAGAAAGGCAAGAGCAAAATAATAGGAATGAAGCAGGAAACCAGTTTTCTAAAAAAAAAAACAAACACAAAACACACACATATTTTACAAACACAAAGATCTGTGTAGAGCTTGCATTATTCTATGCTTCTCCAACTGCACTTGGAAAACAATTTATACGATTATGAACAGGAACAATTAACAGCCCACCAAATATGAGTTATAAAGCCTACTAGTAAACAAGTTTTAAGAAATTAGATATGGGGTGATCAATTCCTGTACCAGAAAAGAAGGTCGCTTAAATGTTTGAATATTGCAACTGACTTCACATAACCATACTGCTGCCTTGCTCACTGTCCAGGGCTTTGAATAGTAGTGTGGGGCACAAGCATGATACTTTGGTCTTTTCAATGTTCATTTTCTACCGTGTCCTTCCCCCCCCCCACATCCTCCTTGTCCCTCTGGTACTCTTATCTCAACTCTTCTCTTTTCTTCCTCCTCTCATTTCAATTCATTTTCTCATCCTTCACCTTTCCCAATGCTAATGTTTCTCACATAACACATTTATCTCAACTTTCACTTCTCCTCCTATCAACCACATCAACTCCTTTTTCTTCATATTTTCTTCATGTTTTCTATGCAACAAGGTTTGTGTATCCCCTGAAAATAGCGATCCACGTACAGATCACACTCCTCTGCTCAGCAGAATGCCCCAGAAAATACACAGGGATATCATAAGGCTCAAATCCAATACAACAGCAATGGATACAGCTCCTCACTATTACATTGTCTACAGACACAGAAAAAATATTCCTTGAAAAAAAACATTAGCACATCTTAAAGCTAGAAGTGTACAGATGCACATAGAAGTTATGACTAATAGAGCTACATTACCCTTGAATTACTAACCATGTTTGGTATTCTCCCTCTTTGCCCAAGAGCTAGCAACAAGGAAAATTATGTTTACCTTGTGTTCAATACAAAACAGAATTTGAAAATGTGAATTATGTTTTCTGATTAGATAGACATTTACTCAGACATCCCATGAAATCTGGGGTCTCACTGCTTTAATAAAAAGCCAAAATTACTCCAGCTACCACAAGCGTAAGTTCAGCTATCGGCAGCTGGTATTAAAGACAGCCAGAGAGATGGCAAGCTGGAATTTGCCTGCTGTAGTGAAGCCAGTGGTGGTTTTTTATCATTTAACCTCCCTACTTCAGAAAGCAGTGACAGCTGGCAACTCTAGCTATTATCAGCATAAACAGCCCATGTGAATATGCCTAAAGTAGCAAAAAAGGCAGGAAAACTGAGAGGGAGGGGGTAGGGCTGCTGGCTTTCATTTCAGGGAGGGTATTCATGGTTTTGTTTTTGAAGTGCAATAATATTTTAAGTAGTGTCTACAGACCTTTTAGAAGCACTCTCTTTCCAACAAACTCCTTCTTTACAAATGGCATAATTTTTTTACAAAGTATGCATGTACCTATTGATATCATGCTGTAAGTTCAAGGTAGCCCTGCAAGATGGAGCCAGTGAATACACAGTGTCGCAAATTAAGCTAACATTTCCTGGCTTTACTCTGTCTTCCTACTTATTTTGTGAGTGCGATAATGCTAACAGCAAATCAACAGAGAAAAAGTAAATGGCTCCAAACATTAGTTGCACTTTAGAAGGAAATTCAGTACCTGTTCAAAGGAAAATTGCATATTGTATAAATTATAGTTTAAAAACCTTAACTATCACGGGACCTGCACTAGAAATCACAAGACTTGGTAACATGGACATACCCATCCCTTTTCAGCCAGCCAGAGGTACTCTGAGACCTTTTGTGAAAACATTACACCTGCCACATTCCCTCTACCACACTAAGGAGGATCAGGCACCAGTGGCAATGCGCCACCTTTGGAAGAAAATCCATCCATCAGCTAGGGCGCTTCAGGCTCTCTTGCAGCCTCTCCCACCGTGCACATGAAATGAAATCCCATTAGACTACAGTGCCCAAATTCACAACTGAACTCACTGTAAAGTTTAACCCCTGCATGCAAACCATCTATAACATTGAGTTGAATTGTTATTTTGTGATAAAGCTGCATCATTGTTGTGAAATTTTTACAAGGCAAGAGTAGTTTCAGGAGAACATTCTCACCCGAGTATTATTAAGTGCAATTTGGAGGCAGGAGAGAGACTAAAAGCAAAACCAGTTTTTGCCAGAGTAGTACAGTTTTATCTCCCAGAGGAGCAGTTCAGATTTCATATTTGCCCATGGTATCTTGCCTTACAGAAATCAAAATCGAAACCAAAATATCCAAGTGTATTCTCTCCCCAAAGGGCATTTAAGCTGATGTTTTATATATTACAGGACTCCTCTCATTCCAAAAGAATATTTGAAGTGCTAGGTCTGATCTATAAAACTTAAGCATATTTTAGCACAAGCTTCATTCTAATATTCTTCAGGGTCTCCTTTATTACTGTAATCCTAATTACTGTCAGTTTGAGGCAGAGGAGGTTGACTAAAGAAGCAGCATCTTTTGGTGAGAGTGTTATACACTGCAAGTATAAAATTATATCTTCATTTATTTCATGTTTTCTTTGGTTTACAAGATCTCCTAAGAAGAAATAGAATGTTCCATCTTCTAGCAAAAAATTATAAACCCCCTCAAACTGCTAACTTTTATTGTTTCATAAAATGTTAATACAAGTAAAAACAGAAATCAGAGCTGCATGATCATATCAACCAGCACATAAGCAAATTCTGGCAAGACTCTATAGTATAGGCAGATTGTTCAAGTGTATGGGACACTAGATGTTGGCAATTGTGCAACAGATCACCACTTTTTTCTATAGTTATTTGGCACATCATTCACATTTTTATGATATTTATATTAGTCCTCATAAGCACATCTGAAACACATGATCCATTTAATTCACTTGGCTTCTCTCCAGCCATATAAGTAAGGCACTGCTAATACTGCAAGCAGAGGAACAGAAACACTAACATCCTGAAAACACTCTTAATAACTTTATTATAGGAAAGATGCAACAGCACAATGAATTGCATCTAGGTGCCCCATGTGCTAGATTGTGCCTAACCTGAATCACTCCTTGTCCTGCCCTGGGGTGCCTTCCCTGCGTGCCTGAGTTGCAATACTAAAGACTTCCCATCTAAGGCTGAGCAACTGGAAGTAGACACCTGGTTGAACCAGGTCACAGGACAGTGGAGGCATCATGGTGGTAGATGCTGCCAGCAAACATGTCCTGCAGTGAAATTCTTTTCATTTTAGCATTTTCTAGAAAGCTCTAACTTCATTGATGTAGAAGTACATTCTCACACTCCTCTAAAACTAGCATCCCACAAGTCAGACTGCAAGTACCTGAGATATTGGCGCCACACAGCAGGGAAGAAGGGGGCAACTGAACCTTATACTTAAAAAATTAGACTGACAGTTCTGATTGTGGATTTATTCAGTTGTGGCACCAATTCTCTTCTAATGTAGGCTTAGCCAGAGCCTATCAGAGTGAGGTTCCAGCTGCCTCCCTACTACTACAAAATAAAGTAAATAACTCTCCATGGGATAAACCCCCATCTGGACATAAATGGATACATAAAAGACTTAAAAAAAAGCCCACCACAACAAATAAAAAAGTGTTTTTAAAACTCAGTAACCTTAATTAGGAATTAGTCCCTCTAATGTTCACATCACAACTTTGCTTACCACACAGCTCTGATATACCAGTTTGCAACTTGTATGTACCTAAGTACCCCAAAGCCACTCTGAAACTCATATTTAAAAGCCCAGGTACATGTAAATGAGGTCAGCTCTTTCATGAAAACTTGCAACATCTTGTACCAACAACAGGATGACTAGACCAGAATGTCTGCATGTTAAAGTTGCAGTACAGGCCTGATCTAAAACCTCTTTAAGCTGGAGCAAAATACTCTTGTTATAAGTGTGTAGGTTAGGGTGTTTGGTTTTGTTTTGGTGACGGCTTGCTGGTTTTTTTTAAGAAATAATGTCATGATTCTCAGTTCTGCATGTAATGCTTATTAGTCAATCACATAGTTTCAAAGCATTGAAAAGATGACTGGTTCTGGCTCTAGACAGAATTTTTCCTTCCCTGCAAAATAACTGATCCATTTTTCTCTAGTTTGGAAAAGGAGAGTCAAAGTATTTATCAGAGTAATAGGAAAGGATTACACATGTAGATGGATTTGCAAGACGTCAATCCCAGCAGGCTTCTGAAGTTAAAAGAGCCTAATGCACAGGGAGTGATATACTTTACAATAAGGGAGATGTCAAGCTGTGGAAAACTATTCCAGAAGGTAGCTGTGAGTTAAGTACAGAGTTCACTTCTCTTGTCACTTGATCCTCTCCTTAGAATTAAGAACTGAACTTACCATTTTGAAACATGTAGAGTAGCAGCTGTAAAAATCCACTGCAAGAATGTTCATATTAGGAGATTTTTGTGCCTTTACACAAGTTTAAGGGATTGTCAGAGGTCAGAGAGAATTGAACATCCCTGCTGAGTCACTTCTATGAAAGACTTGCTGTGGAATGGTGTAGGTGTACTTACTTTTCATGGCTACTGAGACAGGACCAAAAAACCAAAAAGGAGTGGGGTAGGAAAATAAAAAAAGACCTGCTCAATATTGAGTCTTGTTAGGCCTCAGTAACAGAGACCGATACCAACAGATAAACAAGGATTTTCTGGTTAAGAAAAATTTTATTCAAAGATCTTACCACTATTACACACACAATTAATTATGGCATTTAAGACAAAGCAGGCATGGTAGATTGCTCATCATTAGGTTAACCTTGTCTTAAACAACAGAAAATCATTTTTTTTCCTTTTCTTGTGAAGCTGAGAATAGAGACACTTGCAAATCTCCAAATACGCTTTAATGAACTACTTCTTGGCAGACACCAAGTGACACATGCATCAGTTCCCCCCTCCCTATCTATCTATTATTGCTTCTCCATCTCCATAGGTGAGAACTGCCTTCCCCAGGAAGCAGCCAATACACTGTTATTTCCTGGCAGGGGGCAGACTAATGAATCAGAGTAGGAGCACAGCTCCCATTTAAATAAAAGACTGGACTGAATACCTTCCCAAGCTACTGGAAATGCAGTGGTTTTGTTTAGAAGGCTAACAGAACTTACTCCATAGCAGCTTTTAAAAATTCTATTACTATTAATGCATGCAAAATTATCTTATGTTTGGAACATGTTAGGGAAAGGCCTGTCAGTAAAACAACATCAAGGCCCCAGCGTAAAGAAAATGCATCTGTTTCGTAAAAAAAAAAAAAAGTACCCTGTTACCTCCCTGCAGTGCATTTATATCTGAGGTTGGTGCTAGAAGTAAAAGAACTATTGAATTCCACTCAGCTACTTTTCCCACAATTTCAAGACAGCTGCCTCCTGGTCCTTCCTTAACAGAAAGGCATATAAGCCACCATTAAAAATACATTCATTGTAACATACCATTCCCTATGGATGTTTAGAGAGCAAAAGTATGTGAGCATAAGTTCACCTCTGTTCAGGAAACAGGTTAAGCACCTAAGTACCAATTCGAAGTTATCTAATCCTCACAGCTCCTCACCACAGTAAGTACAGTTACCTATCACTTGCCCATGAATTTTCTGCTATGATTTTTACTTTCATTATTTATCAGTCATTAAACTTTGGACTATATACCTCAGTTTTAATCACAGTTCACGATGAAACTTAATCACTGCTGTCCATCAGATTTAGTGCAAAGAGCCTGCTTGAGTAGGGCTGCAGGAAAATTCACTCAATTTTCTGCAGACATTCTTAGAACAAAAATAGCTTTTTTATGTGTGAATTAGAAGCCTAATCGGAAACAAATCAGGTAAATAATAAATATTTTCCATGGCATTCTATTATTGCTTGCAACAAATTAACACAATGTTGCTTCACAACGTTACCATGAATAGAAAATCATGGAAATTCAGCAGATAATTGTGTCTTCCTGATTTCATAAAGGAATCCGAGCAAAGGTGGCTCACTGGAGGTCAGGTCAAAGTGTGAGCAGAGCCCAGAAGTAGTCATCCAATAAGACTATGACCTTAAACTGCAGGGTCCCACCACCTCTTGAGCAAGCGAACTGCAGAGAAGAACTGATAAAAACAGATTCATGCCCTCAACAGTGTTACTGCTTGCGCAGAGAAGGAAGCAAAAACCTGCCCCTAGTAGAAGGAGAGCAACTCTGCCCCTTTTGGGCCAGGCTACACAAATTCATCTATACGGGGTGAGGCCACTGTCTGTGCCATGCAACCACACCCGTCTTTTTGGACATCTGATTAAAAAAAAAAAAATCAAAAGTAGGATTGCTTTACTGCTACATCTTAACCCCCTCACTAATGAACAGGCAAGCTTAGGAAAACTGAAAAAAATACGAAGATTTCATCATATAGACAGGAAAATTGATTTTATCACTAGCTGAAGTTAATGACCACTTGAGTCAGGTAGACAAAGATGCATGAGGGTCTTACGCAAAACCAAAGCAAAGTTACTCACAAATATTTTAATATCGCCAAACAAAAACAGTGTAGAGTGATTTGCAGGAGTAAAGCAGAAACGGGTAAGAGTTCTGTTAGGGGAAACGCAACATTATTAGTCATATCAAAGATACTAGAAGGTTCTAAGAAATACTGTTTTCAGGCAGAGATCATATAATTGCCTATAATAGCAAATTATACCTTTTTGTTTTTAAAAAATAACATAATAGTGCCCTGTGAAGCCTGGAGGAATCCTTTAAGAAAAGTGATCTGTAGAAACTGCATTTGCAATCTAAACTAAGAACCAATGTCTGTGCCTTCAGGAGGAAATCAGACTATGAGAGTATATCCTGGTGTTGTGTTGCTTTTAAGTGCCTGCTGGAGCATGACATGTCTTTACTCTTCGTGTAGAGGTCTAGGGCTGGAGTTCACTCTGAGGTTACAGGTTTTTTCAGCCTGGCTAGAGATGGGTAATTACATGGGCTGCAAGCATGTGCCTGCTATGACAAGGGGTCACATATCATTTTTCTACTACTGCCCTGCACATACTTTGTATGGGCAGAACTTAGATGATGCGCCATAGAGATGCAAGTGCACAAAACAGTATGTTTTTTAAAAAAAAATTGTATTTTTCCCTTAAACCAAGCTTATTACTGAGAAAAGTAACAAACCACTAAAGCAATTCACATGCTTTCTGTTCTGAGTGATCTCACAATGGTAACACAATCTGCATGTTTTAAGCCAGAGCTGTAATTAAATATCTGCTGCCTGGTGAGGCAGTAGGTTTAACCAAAAAAAAAAAAATTCAGATCCAAGATCCACACTAAAGCTGAAGTGCTTCTAGTAGTTCTATGTTTGAGCAAGCTTTTAAAATTAAAATTAAATGAATTTACAACATGTCATTATCCCTAGACCTTATGGAGTGTATACTTTACTGCCTACAGAGACATCTTCAATCATATTCCACATTAAGTTGAATTAGTGTCCCAAAGTGCCTACTCCCCTCCTCCTCTTAGCAGGTCTCTGTTTAGGCACAAGGTCAAAAATGGAGATGAGCTGCATGCTGCTTGCAAGTCCCTCATCTGCCTATTAAGGGGGGATCTTGAATGTTATGGCTGCAAGGCTTATGTCAGCCAACCATCATTAATTTAATTTATTAGGGGGAACAGTGAATGATATGATTAAAAAAATGTATAGCCAAAGTTACTCTGACAATACCCTGTCTGCTTAATACAGACAAACCTGCTCTAGTCAATACCTCTATACTGGAAGCGAGTTTTTCCCTCTGGGTTCTCTTAAGATGCACATGTGGGGTTTTTTTCCTATCTTCCTTGCGATCAAAATTTGCCATTCTTTTCTAGCAAATCTCCCTCTGCTTTGTGTTCCTAAGTGTCTCCCCTCAACCCTTCATTTTCTTTGCCCCTCTGTATCCTTAGGGGAACTTTGGATATTTCTAGCCTTTAAAAGTTTAATTCATTTGTTCACATGAGATCTGGGAGAAAGTTAAGAACTTTAAGAGAAGCAATCTGACCCTACTACAAGTCTTTGAAGTAGATTTTGTGCCCTTCCCAGAAGTGGGGACCAAAACATAGTAAGAGCTGCTTTTCTATGTAAATGATGCATCTGATTCTAAGATTTGGTAGCAATAACATCAACCTCACAAAAATACTCTTTCTGGAGCTCTTCATGACAGTTCATAAAGCTGGACAGTACTTTTTTTTTTGTAGCATCCATAAATTCCTTGTTAAACATTAGGTTGATAAAGATTATCAGGGAACCAACAGTTAAGTCTGTGCATTACAAATAATTAGTAAGTCTTAAAAATAATTGTTGTGCTAACTTTTTATTTCCTTGTTAAGGGAACCAACAAAACAGACCCTTCCAAATGATGCACAGTAACATGCACAATAACTATGTTTAAAAAATAAATTTTTTTAAAAAATTCACTACCTTTCCAGCTGTCTCAAGCAATAGCGCCTGCCTTTTGACTGTTGCCTTGAGAGTCCTTTTTAGGTTCTGAATTTATAGAGGCAAGTTCTGATCACAATTCTTATTCGCTATTTAGCAGTAGGAATTAAAGTGCTAAACAAATTTAGGAATACATATGGAACACTCTCACCATCAGTACGGTATATTTCACCACTTGGCTGCAATACACCAGCTTCGAGCTGTTTTCCAGTCATCATACTCTGCTAAGATTGATTTATGTAATATTGTGTATACAAAGTGAATAATTTGGGGTAAACTTGCATCACTGATGATAAACAGCTGGCTAATTTAAGTAGTCTTCTGCCACGTAGAATATTACATCTAGGCATCCAGAGCAAAGGACTAATGAAACATCAAGAGTTCTTCAGTTTAAACAGGCTTTTGAAAAACTTTAAATAAACTATTTTAAAGTGCATGAACAACTAAGATATTTTAATCTATTCCAGATGTTTTGCTCTAAGAACAATCTGAATTTCTTCGATATTAATTAGATTATTATTAAAGGCATTAGGAGTAGCTAATTCCCCTATAGTCAGAACTTACAAAAAGCAACCCTTACTGTAAGCCCACATGAAACCCACACAGAACCCACACATGCTCTATCTCTGACATTTTGTAGCAAAACCTCCTGAGGCTGTACTAGCTTTATTGCTACAACTGCAGAGTTCATAAAGCAATGTACGTTAGTTAAGATTGTTCTAGTGCCTCACAAACTTGGAGATAGATCTAATGATGATAGTTCTATACAGTGCCAAGAGTTTATATGTTCAGTTATCATGCTGATCCCAGAATCAGCTAAGCTGTAGTAGAGCTAGTACAACAGTCAAAATTATCTTAAAATTTTCAACGTGATCCAGGCTGCAATGTATGAATGTTACTAATACATGAAGGGGTATAAAAGGAACCACATATTCCAAGTAGATTCAATCAGACATTAGAAAAGCAAGTGATTTTCCTTCAACTGTTAACTCATATTTTGGTGGAACACTCAAAACCTCCATCTCTAGTCTTAATCGAATCAGAAAATATTCAACAGAAGATACACAGCAATCTGGTGGTGTTATGGTTTCATAATGGTTTCTCAGTCACTAGGTTCTTAACCCCCATACTCCTGGCTGAGAATCAACTGACACCCTCATTTCTAAGGCCTAGTTGTACATTTGTGAAACTGCTGAAACACTCATGCTTAGGTAGCATTAACAGCTAAATTCTGAAAAAGAGCCTAGGAGCACTGAAGATTGAAACCTCAAGTAGAGCTGGTGGTTTTTTTACATTATAAAAACAACCTTGATCTCATTTATCTCCATTTGTTAGTAGAGATTATTTTTACCCCTATCCCAAGTTTTTATTCTTGGAAATAAATAGCAGAAAAAAAAAATTAATAATTTAGTCTTTATACTACACTCTTCTTCTCAAAGCTAGAGACTCTTATTGTAAAATAACATGAGAGGCAAAAGGAGAGAGACCTATTTTTCCTCCCATTATTAGTTTGCTAAGCATCAAGAGGTGTGATTTAATCACCCCCACAAAAACTAAGTTCACCTTCTTGACAGTATCTCCCAAGGGCTGGGGAACTTAAATGTGAGTCAGTGACTACGGGTGTGGTTAAATCAGCCTGACTTAACCCTGACTTAATCTCTCCCAAGTATCTTTTGCCAGCTGGGCTCCTGGGATTTGTTTTGAAGGAGCAACAGCTTTATTATCTGGACTTGAGTGAATGGGATACTCATTTTTCAACACAGACAACCTGTTAACTAAGCTTTAGTGTCAAGACTGACACTAGTAATTTCATGATTGTTCAGTAGGAATTGGATTGAGAAGTTAAAAAACCAAACATTTTAAGCAATGAAAAAATATATAGCTAATAAAGAAATTAGAACATTAGGAATCAACAGGAACACAGTAATTTTAGGAACTGTATTTCTATATTAATAACACAATTTTCCCACCTAACTGTCCAAAATGATCCTTCAACAAGAAAGAAACAACTACATATCAAACAACACGTGTCCACAGCTATTCAACAGTGATTTACAACTTTGAAATGGCACAACATCACAGTTCTGCTGATAAATAAAGCAGAGACCCTTGCTTTGAATGTTCTTCACTCTTCCTATCACTAAATCATATGAGGATCCCTCATGGTGCTTAAGCACACACAGTGCCCTCATTCTCATAAAACACATGCTGAAGAAGAGAGCAGCTGGGACAGTAAGATACAGAGTAGAAAAGCTTTTCCTTAAGAATATTTTTTCAATTAAGCATCCATTCCAAAGGATTGTGGTAGCAGAAAGACTGCTGCTCATACAAGCACATTTCCAAAGAAGCAGTAATTCATAAGCAAAGTGTTTTTACTTGTCTCTGCTGCAGTCTAAACATAAGCAAGCTGACAATCAAAAAAAAAAAAACCACCTCAAATTGCTGAGAAAGTATGATCCATCTCATTTTGATTCCACATATGAGGCACAGGTGTTGGGGGCTGGCTTTGATTGCAGCACAATGTCAGGGCCTGGCTGCTACAATTTTTGCAAAAACTATTCTGTGGATGAATGAAGAATTTTATTTCTCTGCTTTATTTCTCAACTTCCCGTGACTCCTAACTCAAGTCATAAATTCAGTGTCAAGGAAAAACACTAGTATTTTAATGTTAGTCTTTTCTGCACTGAAGACTTGTCCTGATTTAAGCTGCCTCAGTACTTAGAATTCTGAGACCATCATTAGGGCAGAGCATAAACTTCAAGCAGAGGGGGAAACTCCACTGATCCAAACAATGAGAAGCAGAAGCTTTGCCTGTGGGCACTTAGAAACATCATAGTAGTGCCAATTCACAGGCAGACAACAAGGAATTTCTATGGATTTTTCCCCTCCACTCGGACTTTTGTCCAAGTTACTCTTTCAGGTCAAGGAAATCCTTGAGTTCTTGTCTGTTACTTCATATGCCTATTAGCAAATGATTAAACAGCACAAAAGAAATCTTTCAATGAAGCCATGACAAATCTATTAGGCTACAGCACACAAGTCAACTAAATGGGGGAGGGGAGAATCAGTTTTGTTGGCAAACTGTCTCAGACATTTATTTTGAGAATTAATACAAGTCATTCAAACTAAGGACTGCAACATTATCACAGGCACAGTAAAATGTATGCATTATGCACCACTCTCAACTTTACCTCCTAGTACTATTAGCCTAAAAAGCAAACATGCTTTTTAAAACCACTTTATGGTGTGCCATGACAGCTGATTAATAACTGTAGTTGGAGAAGCTGAAAGCTTCATAACCAAAACTGGAAAATTCGATCTTATTCCTACACAGAGGTTGGGGAAGAAGGGGAGGGGGGGAAGGGGGGGGAGAGAGGAGGTAAATGAGCAACAGAACCATTAATAAAAAACACTGAAATGGTTTCCTTAACAAGATTCCCTGCATATTTTAATTCTTCCATAGTCTACCTTATCAAAAATTGTTTTCAAATAAGAAGGCATTTTATAAGGTAACTGTGATTCTCCAGCTGGTAGTGACAGAAGGTTTTAACATAAACGAACAATTAAAATAAATATAAACTCAGAAATAAACACAGATCTGGTGTTTTTCAAAGATACGAAGTGTATTGGAAATCAATAAGATGAGGGTGACTTAAACGCTTATTACACTGCTGAAAATCTTCAAGTATTTTAATGAAAGGAGAGAATATTTTGAAGAGAGCAATACTTCTCTATGAACAAAAAAAAAAACTGGAAAGACAACATTCAAAAGACGCAAAACCTGTGTCCCTGATTTCATGAGAAAGTAATAGTTATTACTAACAACACTGAAGAATCAAAGATCTGTGTTAAATTTCCATTTCTGGAGTAATTGTTCCTCAGTTTTATCCATCCTTTTAGCTTGTATTCATTTATGTCTCTTACCAGTTTCTTGTAGTTTTAGGTAGTGTATATTACTTGTTCCATTCCTCTGACGTAGCCTTTTAATACATAACTCTTTCAAGTTAATCAGTTCTTGTTAGAACTTATGATTGTCACTTCTAAATGACAATCATAAGGCAAACCCATCTTCCAATCAGAATTTATGACTGGCCTACACCACACATATGCCAAGAAATGGCAGTCAATTTGTATTCCTGGTCATCTAAAGAACACAATAACATGATAAACAAAAAACATGTTTATTGAAAAATCTCTGATTGTGTATGTGTCAGCGACATAGCAATTGCAAGGAATAAGTAAGGAAGCAGAATTAAGTGAGGCATTTAAAATATATTCCTAGGTTAGTTTTGTTTTGTTTTTTTCCACAAGGAACAAGAACATAATAGGCTTATTCTGTGTACTCTATATTAAAAGTGTTCTTTCTTCATCAACACAGAAAAATAAGAGTTAAGTATGCATATATATAAAGTTATACATACATATTTGCAGAAGAACACATGAAACAAACAGTAATTTCTGAATGTTAAGAATCCACAACACTTGCTCATATTATCACTGGAGACCCTCAGAGTCACTGCAACCAGGACTCCCGCAGTTACCCAGCAATTCATCAATGCTTCAGGCCTGGTACTCGGAGACATACTACACTGACCAGCCTCTTTGGAGACTGAAGGAATGCATAACCACCATAACCTTGCTCAGAAGCTCTTTGACACCTACAGTTATCTTCCAGGTAGGAGTTTATGAAGAGAGACACTTCAGGGAAACTCCTACCCAGTGCAAAAAAGGAAGTATGACCCGAGGGCCTACATATCACCTCACCTCTGTAGCTAAGTTAGCAACAGAGCTCTGCTGAGTTGCAGCTTCACATCGGTTGGTCATATTGTGGAAGGCCAAGCGTGCACATCGTAAACACACACAGATTGCATTTACTTTGCACAACTTTTAAGGCCGTTCTCCTGTTTGCCATCGTCTTTAAATTGCAAGTACTTAACTCTACTGGGATCAATTTAAATGGACAAGAAACAGCAGTGTAAATAATTCGTCCCTCTAACCTGTATGCACTTTTCTCCAAGTCAGATGCCACAACTCAATTCAGCTTCAATTTTGACAAGACTGTCCACATTCTGTGCAGTTTCATGCTGAGTGTAGGCTTCTGGAGAAAATCTAAAAGAAACAGAATAGTCTGCATTAGGATTTAACTGCAGTTTGTGTTAACCAGCAACGAATCAAGTATAAACCGAGTCAAGCCTGTTTTGCTCAGGACATTCTTGTAGGGAAATTCACCAAAAAAGCTGAGAAACGGAGGCAGAAGGTAAAGCTCACCATGAACAGTGATGCACATAAATAAAAGCTTCTAACTGCTTAACTTTAGCTTAAATCAGTACAAGTCAGGAGTAATTTAAGTACAATCAGCACCAATACAACCCAATGAAGTCTAAGTGCAAGTATTTCTGAAAACAATTGTCACAAAGTCAGGTTGTGCACTGCAAAGCAGGTGCTAGAAAGCAAGAAGTAGCTTCAGTTGAGCAGTAGTTTTACACATGTGCTTTTCTGCCCACTTTTCTTTAAATACTTTCCCACACTTCTGCCATCTAGAAAAAGCTCTTTAAAAGAATTCTCATTTACTGATTTACCATCTATCTTCCAAATGTCATATGGAAACATATTGTCTTCTTTCTTCAAAATTCTTAATTTCTCTCCCCTTGCTACCATTTAACTTTACCTCTGTATTAGCTAACCACGTAAAGTCTTTGAGATAGCGTTTGCACAAGACGCTATAAAAATAAAGTGGCAGTATACTATATCATGCTGTATCACTGTCAGAGCTCTCATCCAAAATTCACTCTACAGTGAACTATTTGTTCCCCAAGATAAAAAATAAATCAACTCTGAGGTATTCCTTGTTTCCAGTTCAGCTTGATGTGTGCCCACAAAAAACCCAGCTTATTGCTCCACTGTTCTATCCACACCACACAAGATGGATTTTTGTGCTCTTGCAATGAAGACGCTGGACTGACAACTCAACAACAGCAGCATTTGCACTCACTTTTTATATTCTACCAAGGGTTATTTACTTCTGCTTCAGGTTATGTCTACCACCTACTGTAAGGTGCTCAAGTCTCAGACAGAATTTCTATCCAACAAGATGACATAGAAGATAAACTTTTCTCTTCAAAATAAGAGCACTAAAAATCACCTCTGACTGTCAGAAGGAAAACCTGAGTAAGATTCGGTGGCACTTTCTTTCAGTGTATCACAGTTTAGGAAATCACACTGAAGGCAACCTTAAGCTATTTCTAAGATATTATCCCATATGACTTCCTTGATACTTTCTAACATTCTCCCACTGTGTTGGCAATTGGTTTTATGCATTCACAATTCTGCATCTTCCACACTCATATCGCCTGGAGACATTACCTCTACTTGTCACAAAATGGTCCTGTTGGAGCTAATAATCTGCAGTTAATAAAAAAGGAACTCAATATAGCAGAGTAGAATTGGGTGGACACAGTTTGATGACATCAAGTCTTGAATCTATAGCAAAATCAGAAGTTTCAGGGTTTTTTCCTACTGCGTATGCACTTGATTTTGCAGCGTCCAGAAGCTATAAGCATTATCTCATGTAGAGGTATCTTCTCATATCCCTTCAAAGAAAGAGTCCAACTACCATATGAGCTTACTGTTAAAACTAATGCCAATAATTTGAGGCTTTTCAAAGGAGGGTACTGCAATCATTTTTTCTAATTGGCCAGGTGCAAGATAGAACTAGATCTTCCTATCCTGTTTTAAGGAGACACAGAAAGCATCGTTTACTGAGCATCTACTTGCACCTCAGGAAACCCAAGTCCTCGCTCAGGACTGCAGATACTGCTCAATAGAATATCTTTTGGAACACAAAAAAAAAGCCAACCCCAAAACCCAAGCCACCACACACACCAGAAAAATCCAGAAACACAAGTCTGGAATGACAAAGAGAAAAGTCAAAGACATACTTTGTGTCTGTTAAGTATACGAGAAATTGTTGAGAAAACCTGCTCGTTCTTGTGACTTGGCTAAAGAACCAAGGGCTGGCTGCATTATAGTGCATTGTGTAATACAAAGAGGAATTAAAATGCACGATTCAAAGAAAGGCTAGCAGCTGCAGACAAAGCATCCAAAAAAACAATACACAAAAAGAGGGAAATAGCATTCAGAAGAGACTGTTCTGTGCTGATTCTATCTATTTATGCTATACAAATAGCTATATTGTTACTATTTAGAGCTAAGAAAAGAAATATCAAGAAAATACAGTTGTGCCAAAATAAGAACCCTCTCTGAGCTTTGTCAGTACTGCTAGAAATATTACACAAGGCAACTGGACTTCAGGACACCTGAAAATATCTGTAAATAGAAAAACAGATTACATAGATACTACTTGACTCAATCATTATGGTTATTTCAAAAACTTTACCTTGTATTAGTAAAAAATAAGCACTTGTGGGGAAAAAAAAATCTAAACCACAGGTAAGCATTTCAATTGACCCAATAACATTTTCTTTCTGCCCAAAAGATATTAAAGCATTTTTAATTTTGGTACAGCCAAATTTACAAAGCTCATCTTTTTATAAAAGAGAATGTATATTCTGTCACGCAAATGTGCTATTGAGACCAGTAACATCTAAAAGCTCACAGCAAGCACGAATGCTACACACGTACAGAAGGACAGAATGCTTTCCCCAAAATTAACTGACTACTGCAGAAATAAGGCCTGTACAATTCAAGGGAAAAATATAAGACTACATTTTTAAGTAGTATATCTATAGTACACTGCCTAGAAATGATAAAAACCAAATACTTTGAACGCCTTTATTTTTTCAGATATTTGGACTTCTTTTTCAAACAAAGTACACCCATTCTAATCTCCAACTCTCAGCCAACAAAACTTTAATGCTCCAAACCACTGAACAATCCTTGTTCACTGCTATGTCCAGAATACCACGAAGACACTGTAGAGACGCCTATGTCTTAGCAAAGCAGCAGCTGTTAATACTTGCAGTGTGGCAGCAGGCAGAAATCTGTCAGGATCCCTACAAGGAGCCTGCCCCTCTGGTCTTGAGTTGTTTGTTTTACTGTGACTTCATCTGCCCTGCAAAGCGCATCCAAACTAACACACAGATTTTCAGAAGAGCAATGAGAAGGCTTTTCTACCCTTTGCTTTCCTAATACAAACCCATCACTTAATTTCTGACTTAGTTATTTAAGCCCACAACATGATTACTCCTATTCCTAATTCTGAAGCAAAGGGATTCATTTTTAGCAGGCATAAACCTAACTACATGATTGATTTTATCTGCTCTCCATTTCACCCTTGATTGTATTCTTTGTAGATGTACTTCATTTCCCTAAAAAAAAGCCTAGTCTCATTATTTATAGGCTATTGTTTAAAGTTCATGTCTAGTTCATGGTTTGGACCTCATGGTTTTCTCGTGCCTTGCTACAAACTAGTTAAGTGTTTTTCTGCCAGTTCAGCATCTCATCTTTTCTTGCTGTGGAGACAGTTACAGAATGTCAGCAAGTTATTACTAAACCTTCCTTTTACCAAGCTTTTGAAGTTCAGCCATTTCTCAACTGTTGGAGAAGTTTTCCATACCTCAAGTTATTTCTCCTGCTTCCCCTCTAACATCTCAGTTTTTCCAGCATTCTATTTCTAGATAAACAAGGAATAAGATGTTTGAATTGCCATTAAACTTAAATGAGCAGTTAAGTTTCAATTTTTTGAGGCTAGTTTGTTGCTGTCATAGGCGATTACAAGTTGAGACTCTCAGATGCTTTAACGTAATTTAAAACTCTTTACTGTTGAATTTTAGTGACTTTTATTACTGTCTTAGCAGCCGATTGCCAGTTTAATTTAGATCCAAAGTTAAGTTCATGCCTAAGCTTGGGACCACTTACTCTTGATACTTCACTGGGCCTGGCTGTATCTTCATCCAGCTTGAAGACAGAAGTTGTACTTTTTTTTATTTTACCTTTTTTTTTTTTTTTTAATGCTGCCTTATGAGCCTAGAGGGACACACTGGGAGTCACCAGAAATAAATTATCAGGTAAAAATTGGTGAAGTAAAGAGCAAGCACTATTAAGTTTTGGAAGTCTAAACACTCAACTCTACTTTTTAGTAAGACATTCTATTTAAACACCTTCCTCATCTTCAGAAGCTAGGTGATTTTTTTTTTTTTTTTTTTTTTTTAGCACATACGGTGAGGTTCTGTCCAACACAAAACCTAACAACTTCTTCCATTTGAATGTGATTTTCTCCTTCATATCCCTGATGGGTATATATTTCTCTTTTCCCTGCTGGACTGTAGATTAGGATTTCACTACAAAAGCTTCACTTGGTTTTATCTCACTTTCTTAGTGTGCATGTGGTAGCAGAAGTCCTGGAGTTTCCAGTGCCTCAACTAAGAGGGAGGCTGAAATAACAATATAAATAATTCAGAAAAGCATCAGAAAGCAGCTAACACAAGAGAATTCACAGAAAGAATCCCACTAGGAGCTCACTGCAATATAGTATACGTTTATCATCAGAAAAGGTGCTGCTTCTGTTCAAAAGAATACAACTTCAGATTTTATTCCAACTATTTGAAATACAGTACATACAATAACCGAAAGAGTTCAGCAACATAGCCATCAATATCTTACAGAACTTGCACTCAAAGATATAACTGAAAATAAATGCCATCAAAATTAAGCGGGGTTTTGTTCAGGCTCAAGTCTAGTATGCAGCCTATGCAATTCTGCAAAAACATGCTGTAAGTCTGTGAGAAAAGCCGCTTCTCTAAAACTTTTTGAAGCGCTCACTACTGCTTCAGCTGTGTAAAGTGAAAAAGCCACTTCTATCAGAGGGAGAAAAGATTAAATACACACCTTGAAAGGGATCTGCAAACTTTGTATTGCAGACCACAGCACAGTCATTTCGGTATTATGGCAGACTGCTCCAACATCAGTAACAATGCCAGAAACAACTTCACACCTGTTTTCTCTTTCTCTGCTGTAATGCAGGCCAAACAAGACAGAATTTTAACTACTTGAGGACTACCCAGAGTCAATAGATAAAAAACATTGCTTACAACAACAGTAAGAAATTTTATTTCTTACTACACTAGTACCATGACTGCCCAGCTCCAATCCAGTCTTTTCACCTTGATTGAATCTTTGACTGAATCTCATTTATTACAGCATGTTATTTGTGGCACTTACTGTCTGTTAGACAGCCACTGACCACCCACCACTCAAAACAAGCAATTCACACCACAGGTTGCATATCCTCCTCATCAGCAATTCTGTTTCTCCTTGTCATCTTCAGGCTCTTGATGATTAGACACAACTCTTGGGCATGCTGCACCAAACAGTAGTTAAATACAATTCTTAACAATTTAAGAAATTATCCAAGTTATAAAGTGAATGAAAACTTGCCACCAACAAACCTTTTGCTGTACTCAGTACAAACTGCCTTAGATCATATCATTATGAAAGATGTATTTGCAGAGGTCTAAAACATTAAAATGCAGCAAAGTCTATTTCCTTCCACCAGATGACTGTTCCACATACTGAATATCTAATGTTATTTCTTAGATCTGCTCATAGAAAAAGACAATGCAAGTGTTTTTTGCCCTGTTAAACAAGTAGCTCACTAAGTTTTCAAGTGGTTTGTAAACACAAGGGGGTTTTTTTGATTGCCCTGGTTTTGTTGAGTGAAATATTTCTCATTTAAATAGGTGACTGAGGGACTGATTTACAAGTCAGAAATATCCTTCACTGGCTGCTCCCCAGAGCCAAAAGATTAAGTGCAGCTCTCCATTGCACCAAGGGTCTCTGTACTTGAGTGAATTTTACACATCTGTTGCTGTACATATCTGAAAAGCTTCTTATTGTCTTCATATTAAGTACAGAATATTTTTCCGTCTTTTTTGCATGTTGGTAGTTTCTTTTTGCTATCAAGTTCCCTTCATTTCCAAAAGGAATATCTAGGGAAAGACCTTTGGTCAAGCTTTTTATTCTATTAACCCCTCAGAGAAATTAAAAAAAATATTTTTTGTTTGAGTAATCACATTCAGTTTGTAAAGGCATTTTTTGTATACCACATTGTACAACCTGCAACCAGTACAAATCAGGAATTGCTCCAGTGAAGATAGTAAGAGCACAGATGTTTGGCATCAATAAACGTAACATCAAGACTCTCTGTTTGAACCACTTGTCACTGCATATAAAAAGTCACATGCATCGTCCAAAATTTTACTAGGTAACACAGTTACATTAACAAGAAAAAAAAAAGGTTTTGAAAATAAAAATCATGAAATACCGTGTTGGAATCCAAAACTTGAACTATTTTAGTCTTGGAAGTACTCAGATTTTAATCCTAATTACTTCTGTCAGAAGAAAACATCTGCAATTTCACAACTGAAGCTCTGTACCTTCTTCGTTCTACAGAGCCTAAACACGATTGTCAACGTACCATGTTTGGTACTGTGTCTAAGAGCACAAAACTCAGTGATGGTCAGAATTTCCACAACAGTGAAATTCTTATTGTGTCCTTAAAGAACTTTTCCACGGGGCTGAGCAAGCTTCTGTCCTCATCACAGATTACTATCACACAGCAGCAGCGCCACACATATTGATATGCTGGTCACATCCAACCCTCCATCCATCCAGAGACTGCAATCAGGTACCTGATAATAATGCAAGTCACATCAGCTGGACTGCTGCCGCAGTGAACTGATTCATGCTGGTGCCTGGATGCAAATAACAAGGACACCAGGGCCAGAAGATGTAGGATCTTGTCTTTATAATACAGATGCTGTTTTTGAGATGGAACATTCCAGTCTCTTGCAAGTATGCAGTGTACCTACATTCCCTCTTTTAGCCTCTGGCTGAGCAATGGCATTGTGTAACACATTAAAAAAAGGAGAGTGCTGTGAAGCAGAGGCTGGGGAAACAAACACAATTTAATCACAAAGCTGCTACTGTCTTTTCAGTGCTGTGGCACTATTTCTTACTTTAACTGATGTGTTTTCTCATCTTCTTTGCCACTGGGTGAAAACTTATCTAATAGCCTTGAAGCACTGAATATAAAGAAAAGGTTAGTCAGACACACTTAAACCGATTACTGATCAAATAAATAACTGTTACATTAAGCAGG
This sequence comes from Gallinago jamesoni, assembly GCA_025769975.1. Taxonomy (NCBI): domain Eukaryota; kingdom Metazoa; phylum Chordata; class Aves; order Charadriiformes; family Scolopacidae; genus Gallinago; species Gallinago jamesoni. Next base: position 13,996,649 of record JAOQGH010000002.1, read on the forward strand.
CATTTCTGGTTGTTTTTTTCCTGTTTAGTTACTACTACTTAATTTTATGGAGATTTTATGTGTAAGTCTATATGTAACTTGCAAATAATACAATAAAGAAGCCACAACACACCCCCTTAAGTTTACACATGATTTTTATTTACTGATTGTCCTAGCACCCCAACAATAAACTCCAAAGAACAAACAACAAATTGAAGCAACAGCAACTTAAGGTATTGTCAAGCTGCACTTCAGTACAAATACTGAGCAGGAAAACACTATGATTTAATTTCACCCATCCCAACTTATTTTTTGTCCAGATTTCTCTCACACAATTTGGGATGAAATACATGTACTGGTAGATTATGAAAGAGAAGAGTAAGATTATTTTTTTTTCCTCCTGAAAGGTGACTCCTTTCTGACTTCTACCTTCATTCCTTTCCTTTCATCCACAAAAAGAAAAAGATGGAGTTTAACATGAAAATAATTATAAGCAAGAAATAAAATGAACACACTAAACTAATTCAAAATCATTAACACTTTCTTATCTTTACCAAGAAGCACTGCATTCTTTTCCTTCTCAGCTAGTGAGAGACAGCTGTTTCCTCACTTGCCCCTACAAATACATACAGAACTGTCTCTATTTAAAAGTACAACAAGAACACATATTTCCAAAGCAGCCACAGCAACACTGACTCTACTGCTGGCACATCCCATTCACAAGTCTTCTAACAGGAACCACTCAGCAGGGCAGCTGTGTGGGACCAAAATATTTACATCTTGCAAGGTAAAGATGGACAACAGACCTCCATAAGAATTCACTGAAAACTACTAACAATAAAAAACTTAAAGCTTTAAGTATCCAATTGTTAATCACCAACATTTTAACTGAAATTACAAAACCTTTAAACAAGTGTACCTGAATCATGGCAGAGAACCCAGCACAGACACTGGAGGACAGGTACTAACATCAGGAGAGTTATCACATCAATCCTTCTGGCCAAACTATTAGCCCTAGACCACCATGCAATAAACAGGATTGGTGAGTATAGGGGGTGACGTTCTTCTGACTCCCAAGGCATTCTCACAGTCCAGCAAATTAACCCAGACAATATTAGATTATCTCCCATGAGCACACTTCTATGGAAAATAGATTTGAAATATATTTCCTTTCACGACTCTGTAGAAACCCTCTGGACAAAACAGTGCTCCTCCAAGGCAAAAAGCATTCTTTTCAGGTAATTTTTTAAAACTTTTGTCAGAGACCAGTTTACAGTAGATCTTTCACCACTCTGATAAACCAGGACAGATGCTTCACCAGTTTCCATTTCTAAGACAGGAGGTGACACAGACTGCAGAGTATCAAGATCAACAGGCAGACACAACAGACTGACAGCAGCTTGCTGACTGTTCCAGTCTAAAAGCCAAAGTTTTATCCACAGAAAACCAGCAAAACTAAGAGAAATAAAACACTGTATTTTCAGACTTAAGCCTGCCTTTACACAGTAGGACTAGGTTTCTTTTCCAAACCTATAGGTTGGTTCTTTCATGTAATGACATATTTCATCCACTGAAAATCACTATCCAAAAATCACCATCCAACTACCCCGTTTGGCATCTGGGTGTCCATTCTGTAAATGTGCTTGCAAAGGACCACACAAGGCTGGTTCTGAATACCTTGTGCATTCAGTCAAAAAGCATAATGCAAGATCTAATGCAAGAAAAACCATCAGAGTGTTGTATATGACACATCTTCCACATCTAATCATAGCCTAATCACAATGCCAAGGACAGCAGAAAGAAACTTGAGACACACAGAATGACTCAGCTCCCTGTTTTTTGCATACTGGGGTGGACAAAATAATTGCAAAATACCTTTCATTTACATCTTTCCAGTGACACCACATTACTGACAGTTAAGAAGCCATTTACTTAATGAAGCCTCTGCTGTCAGAAGCCAGTTCACAGCCTGCATTCACACATCACTGTTTCACTTGATACTTTCAAGGATCAGCAGGAAATTAAAACAGTAGTAGAAAAGTTACATCAAAGGAAAAAAAATGCATTTAAATGTTGTAGTAACAAATCCCTTCTGAGTACAGTAATTCTCTCTCATCCCTCAGGCAAAGGCACAACTGTACATTGAAAGATACTTCTCTCTAGATAACGCATAAAGTCTAGATGAGTGACACAGCAAGAAGTCTACAACCACTTAAAATATTATCCAAGTTCTGATAATATCCAACAACATCCCTTAGCTCAAGATATAACACAGAGTGATTAGAGCACAGGAGTATGAGAGATAAGTCAGGGATGCTTTCCTGCAGCATTCCCTGAGGCAAGGTCACTACAAGTATGTCTTGGAATTAAGTTAGAAATTTCAGATTACTTCGGGAAGCATTAACTGATGAACTTCTACAAAACAGTGAACAAACAGGTAACATTTCCCATTCAAACTTCTTTCAAAGCTGAAATTTATCCAGTTAAAAGTCAGAGTTCTAACAAAAGTTCTTGTTAGAATTTGAGAGGTAAGCCTCTAGGTAACATCGGACTTCTGAAACAAGATATGCTCCCTGGCTCAGCTTGTCCAACTGTAATATAAGCATGATTTCAGACTCCTATGCCACATCAGTTTTCAAGGTATTTAAAATAATCACAGATGATGCAGCTGTATTTTAAAACACAGGTGTTAACAGGGGGTGGGAGGTGGTTTGCTTGTTTTAGTTCACTCAAACTGACCTGCATGTTATAGGCAGACCACTAAGGAATGCTGCCAAGTCAGAAAAAAAAGATTAAAGTTTTCTTATATAGTAATTTGCTCGGAAGTTACCCTGGTTTAGGTGTGCAGAAACATGCCTTTATCTCAGATAGTGATACCGAGAATGGCCCTGGCTTCCTAGCTCCGCCTCCTGGAACCAGCTCCTATTTCTGCTGCACTCAACAGAAGCACTTCTCCAATCAGAGGCTAATTAAAGACAGTGTTTCACATCCCTTTAAATCAAACAAGCTATCAAGACAGCATTTCACACTCCCTTAATTCAAACGAGCTATCAAAACAGTTCCATGATATCATAACCTTTGTGTGAAGGCTTTCAGGCCAGTATAAACACTGCCTACTCTGTTCCACACCATCACCTGTTACGCCAACACACTTGATTTTTATACTCCAAAGATTCCTAGAGCTTGTATTTATAACAAATGACCAGCTGGAGTTGTCTTAAAACAGGAAAACCATTGATCCAAGTTCTTTCTGGCTGAATGACACCGAGTGCTTCTCGGTAGCTTCTGCCTCTCAGCCTTCCATCTGGGTCTCCAGGCATGAGCACAGCCCCCTCACTGCAGTGCTGGCTTTTGCAGCCAGCAAGAACATATGGAGGAGGTCCTGCTCTAGGGAACCCTGGGGATTGCCACAGAGTGCAGGACCAGCACTTCTAAGCAATAAAAATCTGTGCTCTGATATACCAAGCCATTTCAGACACTGGACTCAAACGTTGTTCTCTGCCAGACAGCAGGACAGTGACATAACCTCAGAGTAGATGGCCTGACTGTGCTGTAGCCACACGTGTTGTTAAAGATACAGGGCCCATAGCAAAGATGAAATTCTGCCTATTCAAAGTCACAAGGTATCCCCCCTCTGGTCAAAGGAAGCCTTGGAACAACTACTAGTCACCATGTAAGACTGAACCTAATTCAGATTTACCCCCTCCCATGTCTCCAGCAACAGCTAAAAGTTATCACTTATCATCAGGTATGTGGACTAAAATATTTCTTTGGGAACAAAAATGAAATGGACATACCTTGATCAGCCTTGTATGTGAAGAGGCAAAGATTACATGGATGCAGACTACAGATTAGATACAGTAGGAACAACGTGAGAGTAAGGTACTATTGAGGTCCTCCTGGAATTGGAGCTGCATGTGAATTTGACGCTCTTGACATAAGTAAACATGGGGAAGAGGGCAGACAGATCCAGTCTTCCATTCTGCTCATACCTTCAGATCCAGACTGCCACCACATTTGTGTTGAAACTGCCAGACTACACACTGGGAGCTTTAGCTGCTACAGATTGTCTCACAATCATTTCTTAGCTACACCAGGTTCATTTTGTCTTTAAATACTGACACTCTTGCCCAAGTAGCAATAGCATTCACACCTGACTAAAAAGAAAAAACAAAAGACACACTTTTTTGACATGGACTGAAGGTGAATAGTAGACTTTTCCAGTACCACTGTGTTTTAGGTGGATAAACGAGTTACAGGAACATGAAGATCAGAGTCTTAAGCTTTATGAAGATCATTATATTTAACTGCCAACAATTTAGATACACTACAGTCAAAATACAAGACTAAAAAAAAAAAAAGAGTTATCATCAAAATTAACTCCTGAAAGAGCTTGCTGTCTTGTCTTTTTTTTTCTCTTTTGATACAATTTTCCCTATACAGTAAATTAGAAGTTCCTACACCTTGAGTCAAATAAAACCACATAAGATCAAAAAAAAACTTGTTTACAAATATTTCAACTACAGGAGAAGACATTACTGACAACCAGCTAAATATTTGATATCACATGAAGCATTCTTAAACTAAAGCAACATAATAGGCTAAAACTACATTCTGAAAGAGCGATTGATCCCTGAAAAGTGAGTCACCAGAATATTTTTAGACTGCATAATACCTTTTAGCTGAAAGCATGATGAACAGACAATACAACTATGATTTGATTCATCAGTTCAGGTACCATCTTCAAATGGAAAAAATACCATATGCTCTTTTGCTAACACAGAACGTCAGATCATAAGAAAACATAAGAAAGCTCCTAATGCTAAGTTAATATTTAATTTAGCAATATAAGCACCCAATTTTCTCCTGCAAAAACTGTCTCTGATCTTAGTTTTCTAACAGATCACCATCTGTACATTTACTCTGAGGCTTTTCCTGTATACTAATAGGACCAGAAAGCAGATATACATACAGACCATAAATCAGCGTATCTCATCCTTACTGTACTGTACTGGAGTACAAGTACATTTTTAAGGTCCCAGAAAACCTCCACCAATCATTTATCCACCCTATCACAGGCTAGCTACAGGGTATAGATGGTGCTCACCTGCAAAGTAGTGTCAGAGCCTGGCTAATCTGGCAAAGCTGGGGTGAGGCACTGCTTCCTTCCAACTGAACCTTGTGAAAACGACGTACTTTCCCTCAGTAAAAATGAGTACACTTCCAAAAAATCTAAGGTCATGTTCAATACACATAGTCTAGGTACACCATTTTAACACAGCTCTGACTTTTAGTTGCACAAAATCAAGATCCCAGGTGACCAAATGAGAGAACTGAGCTGCAGTGAAGCCAAAAGCCACTGATCGTGTGTTCCTACACCCAATATTTATTGCAAAGCCTCTGACAGACTGTTTTCCATTACCATTCAGTCATATCTCTCATATGCAGTCCTGCAATAGGGCAAGAGCTTAATATTCTATGTGATTTTTGTGACTGGATAAAGATGACACGATACTGTACTTTTGCCTCAAATTTTGCAAATTTCAAATACTCCATTTGAGGTAATACATTATCACAGAAAACATGTAGTGAAAAGCTATGACAGAAATGCAGTTATTAGCTGCTTCATGATGGGTGACGTTGCTAAGTGGCTAGTACAGTTGGCACCTTAGTTGGCAATTGTGGCATTAAATATCACACAAATTCACATGGGCAAGGACAGGATAAAGCTTGACACAACAGCTGCCATGATGCCTGTGGTATTGTACCAAACCCTTGCACAAATGCCCTCACAGAAATACTCAGAAGTCAGTTCTCTGAGCACTTGTCCTGAGCATCTCTGAGGCCACCTGTCCACAAATCACTAAGTCTCCCATTTGCCTTGATTTCCTGACAGCAAATATTAGCTTTACGTCTGCAATGCTTGAAACCTCATTCTTTGTGTACGCTTCATGAACCACTTCAGTGCTAACAAGGTCAGGCAAAGAGTGACACACATAGGAAGGACTTTGGCCTGCAGCCTTTACACCCCTCATTCGCGCTGTGGTGGGACACCCAACATGCTGAGGAGGGATTTGGGCAAACCATTTCCTTTCATTCTGTCTGTTTTCTAAACCAAAACTAAACTCATGTTTTTTTAATGACTTGCACCATAAAACTTAAACACATTAACACACAGGGCTGGAGAATTATGATCAAACTTACAGAGCCGTGGTGTGGTGAAAGCAGGCCCACACAGGCCCTGGCCTACCTGCCGCCCCTCAGCCTGTGGGGACACCACAGGTTCCCCTCTCCTTCTGCCTCTTCCAAGGCAGCACAGCCTCCCTGGATCACCAGGGAGTTGGTGATGGGGTGGGGGTGTGGTGGGGGGTTTATTTACTTTGGGGTTTGGGGTTTGTTTCTTTTTGCTAGCTCTTTGAGGGGTTTCGTGTGTTGTTAAAACATCAGCCCTTTACTGACTTAGACATCAGATAGGTGAAATGGCACTCCTCTTCGTTCAAGTGCTTTCCCCCACAACTGTGCAACTTTCAGCATTTCTACTGTAGATCAAGGGGGTTTTGGTTTGGTTTTTGTTGTTGGTGGGGGTGGGAGAGTTGTTTTTTTGGGGGCTTTTCTTACACCTTTGAAGCTTAGGGCAGTATGCAGACATTAGTTAAGGATATCACTGAGGTGCAATATCGGTAAATAAAATTTATCATTTGCCTAAAGAGAACACTGAATGTAAATAATTGCACCTACTTCCATTTTATTTAGCATGAAGAAAACGATTCCTTTTCAATGATACAGGTTACAGTAAAGCAGACAAGCTATGTTTGACTCTGAGTCATTCAGAAGTTCAGAGTCAAGTTTTACAAGTGAACCTTTACTATTGAATACATTATAGTTTTCAGTTAGAAGTTTACTAACAACAGGAAATTCAAATGAAATCCAGTATAAAGCCTATATGTAACTACACCCAGAGTTGAGAAATTATCTCCTGATACACATTTCAAAGCTCAAATGCACTGCCATGTATACATGTTGTTATTTCAATCAGGAAGGAGGTGCCATGAAAGTTGACTATTCGTATCAGATCATTGATTTAATTATTATTTTTTCTTAAAGCAAGTTTTTTCACTTTGATGAAGAAATTCCATTAGAATAGGGACTATTCTTGGAGCAGCAATGGAGGAGCTCCCAAAAGAAGCACTAGCAAAGAATGTGTCACACATAAGCAGAGGTAGTTTACTCATTACATGCTTTTATTAATTCAGCATCAATAAAACCCTTTAAGGACAGCACAGTGAAGCATTTTGTAAAACTCTGCACAGAACTGAGGAGTTAAGGAATGACTGTCTAATAATGACCAAATGTTATCTAGGAGTTGCATGATGAAAGCATGTAAGAGGCTCCCAGTACTCCAGCAAGACAGCACAAACACAGTTCCCTAGGACGTGAAGATTTTTGCCAGGGCCAATTCTCTTCATAAAATGATACTTGGGCTGCCAGGTTCCCAGCTGCCAGATAATTGTCTGCACTGCTGTGGATTTCAAGATTATTTTTATCTTACAAGAGGGATAGGAAAACACAGAGGAACTGTAACTTATTCACCAGAACACAGAGAAAAGGCTGTGTGGCTGACAGGCTCCTGGCTTATTTTATAAACACCTCTTGAGAATACCCTGCTCACAGATGTGTTTCAAAAGAACAGCAGTAGGTGGTAAACAGCAACCATACACCTTTCTCTAAGGAGCTTCAGTCCTCTCTTCCTGATCTTGAACTATCAGATATGCAAAAATCCACGGCAACAACATAGCTTCCTGAATTGCAGTTTCAAAATAAAATAAACAGTATGTGTGTGCACACAAGGCAGTTTCTCTTGACATTACCGTTTCATGAAATAGCAACATCTTTGCATAAATAAATTCAGTTTTATTTAACAGCAAAAATCTAAACAAAAGTGTTGGTCGAGAGAGATCAAACTCTAATGAAATATAGTTTTCAGTGACAGGGAAAAATGTTCTGTTCTTCTTTCCCCCAACCAATCAGACATCTTAAAACCAAAGAATGCCATTACAGAGTAATATAATTTCCTGGTTGAGATGGCACTTAAAAATTTAACCAGTTACCTATATGTTTAAGCCAGAAACTTGTTTGATCAATTTATACTTTCTAGTCTTAACCTGAGGGAATTAAAGGAAACAGACTCCACAATTCTCCTGACACTTTGATCCAACAATTAATCAACTTCGCCTAGCAAAAATTTGCCTTTCACATGTAATTTGAATTTTCCTGAGTTCAGCTTTCAGACATATGTGCTTATCTTTTTCCTGATAGATTAATAAATATTTATTTAAGAATTTCCTCCAAGTGAAGGTACCACAGCCTCCTGACCACCCAAAACATACCATGCTCCTTAAAAGCACCACTGCAGACCAAGTTTCAAATACATCACACAGTTCTCATCTGCACCTTTTCCCCCCTGCAGTGGCCTGTTGAAAATGGGGATCAGCACAAAGCATTCTAGTACTGGCCTGGAATTTTGTAACAAACTGTGCACAAGGACATAATGTCATCCATTATTGCTGTTCTCCTCTATTCACCTGATTTAGATTCACACTGGACATTTCGCCATTGCAGCACATTCGGAGCTCATACCAAGTCACTAATCCATTACAGAGACCGCAGAATCACTGCTATACAGGATACAGCCCCCAATGCAGTAGCCATGGATTAGTTAACCCTAGATGGCTGACCTTGCTGGCAGCATGAAAACCACAGTTATTTCAACAGACATGGATCACCACATGATGTCAACTGCTCCGGAGCACTGTCCTTTCTTCTTTGCTGTTTATCATGCTGCCTGGCCCTCATGTAGATAAGTACTTAAGCATGTGCCTGAGGATTAGTCTAAACCACCAACTGCCCTACATCGGGGAAACACATGAGCTTGCATTTAAGAAAGTACATTCCAGTTTAGTACCAAACCCAAGGCTGCTCTCAGCAGGTCAGATGATGTCCTGTGCTTCTGCGCCTCAATTGATTCTAATACCTGAGCACTCTCATTCAAAGGTAGCAGGTTACCTCTGCTCTCCTCTGCAGCCAGCATCAATTGAATATAATGAGATTTGAAGTACGTTGCTGCATAAGGGGCACTACTCTAATCTCAGCTCTAAGGAGTCCAGCTGGGGAATATAGCCCTCCTCCCCAGTCATTTTACATCTACCTGTGGGGAAATCCTGTTCACTTTTCCCCATGCTTCTGGATATCTTAATTTCTTACAACCATTTCATGTGCTGCCTCCACTCCCTTTTATTTGTTATTGTACACTTGCCTCTAAGTTCTGATACATGGAAAGACATGAGAATGCATGGCGTAAAAAGCCTCATTCTGAGAAAAAACAAAACAAAACAAAAGCCCACCACAAAAATCCACACCACACTAGCCTCCATAATCAAAGACCAACTCAGTGAACCAGGGATCCACTTCAACAGACAGCTGAATGCAACCACTGTGTAACTGAATTTAATCTCCTCACATTTTTACTGAGCAAATTTAGAGAAGGGCATCCTTAAACTTGGATGTATGGACCCAGGTGAAAAGGCAGGAATATCAAAAAGTGCTGGAGGACATCTGGGCACTCACGTCGTTAATCCATAAAAAACCCCAACTGAATAAACTATACACTAATTCATAAAATGCTGCCATTAGCAGAACCAAGGCTATCCCTCGCATACATAATGCCAAAAAAAACTCCTGGGGAGAGAGCATTATCCACAACCTAAAAAAAAAACTCCTTGCAAGAAAGCATGTGCTGAGTAACATGCACTAGGAAATACTGCTGTGTGAGGTGTTGATTTGAAAAAGCATGCTCACTTTTTCCCTTCTCAGCTATAAACTACAATAACTCCTCAGATCTACAGTAGACTGAGCTCAGGGTAGCTTTTGTCTCCTATAAATATCTTTCCTGCTCCCAAACACACCTTATTGCATTCCTGTGGCCAAACTGTGAGGAGGACAATAGAGTTACCGTGCCAACTAATAAATCTCTTTCCAAAGGAATTGAAGTGTACAAGGGACTGAATTATTCAGTAATGCACTTGGCACTGGAGATGTGGAACTGCCGCTTTGCGTTAGCATCATCAACCTTGTCTGTTGACATGGTTTTTGTATTTATGCATTTCTTGCCATGGAGCACAGAGGTGCAAGTCACATGAACTGGCTGGGTCACATGTGTCATCTTTATTCTCCTCATGTTGGTAATTCCCATCTTTTTGAGTCATCTCAGGAATCTGAACAACCTGAGAAACTCCAGCCCAGAAACAGCTACTGGGTAGAGAAAACTCTGCCCACCTCAACTTTATCACTCAACTGGAATCCCTTAAAAAAATAAAACACCACACAAAAAAACCTACACAAAAACCCCAATAACAACAGACTTCAGACTAAACCGAAGACCTTATGGATCTCAGAAATAACCAGGAAGCTCGATAAGACTCATTTCTAGACTTGGGTTTGATGAACCATTTGAAAAATAATTTTGATCTACATAGTTTTTCCTAGAAAGCTTCTTAAACATCCGATTCAAAAAAAAAGATGATTCAACACATTCCAAACTGGAGGAGTTATGAATACTACAGGCTTGCTAACTGGCCCACTGCCACTCAAGATTTGCTTAGTGCTTTCAACAGAGACATACAGAACCACCAGGCAGGTTTCTTGCTATAGAGCGAATACATGCAGACACATAAAATAAGGGAATATACATGAACACATTAGTAGTTTACACTGCTAGTGTTTTGCAGACAAAGCTGTGGCAAGTCCTGCTCTTGGGTTTATCTACTATCCTTTCTTCATCTTTTAGCAACAACAATTTAGTTTTTCCTGTTTTCTAGACCTCAAAATATCAGTTAAGTTTCATTCATTTGTAAACAAGTGTCACTGTTTGAACACAGTAGTTCAGACATTGGTTAGAAAATGTAGAAAGCTGTAATGGATTTAGTCCCCAATACCACAGACTGAGGTTAATTACAAGACCAGTAAGTATGGCTAAATTATAAGAGAAACTGTGCATCTTTATTACCATTGTTTATTTAAAAACATACTTCCTCTTACACATCAGAAGATTCAGAGGTTTTTTGAGACGTAATTGCTTGTAATCTAAAAAACAACTATTCCAGACTTACTCTACAAACCAGGCAAACAGTGGATCTTTCTTGATACCAGATATTTCTGTTTCATGACTTCAGTTGTCTTACTGAAAACAAATAAATCTCCTGCACACACACAGTGCTTTGCAAGAACTTATGCTTCCTACATGGGTGGGGAAGAGTATGCTAATGATTTTATTTGATTCCAGGAGGAATAAAAAAAACTCTGATAAGAAAGATGTTTTAAAACTTTGTTTTATTGAGGGCAAGGATGTGCAGATCCTGACCAGTTAGGGATTTGGCTTTCTGTTTAGTGCCTTCCACTGACTTTCATATCATTACAATCAACTCAGCTGCACCGACCAAATTCATCTGGTTAGCTCACCCTGACAGCCCAGCTGGAGCAGAGGAACTTTGGAAGGGAAACTTGCACCATCTGTGGTCCACCCCGTTAAGGTGGGTCATTGGCAGTACAGGGCACAATCTCTCTCAGGACACTGTCAGCTTCTGAGTGTGCTGAGAACTAGCACAGGCAACTGCAGTCCAGCAACAATAAACCAATGCAGAGACAGCACTGTTCACAAGCAAGGAGAAAGAGCACTGTATTCATCACCGATGCAATACAAATAAATATATATATTTTTAGAGGTAGTTTCCATTAGTCATAGAACAAAAAAGGCAGATGCAGCATAGATTGGACAGTTGTATTCAGCCAGAAACCACACCATCTCTCTCTTCCGACCCCAATCTCTCCTGCTCCTCCCCTGCTGTTTCATATCCCCAACTGCCAATGAATCTCATTAGCCTTCCTGCATGAAGCACCTGCTAATCCACCCATCCTTGTTAGCACATTGAAAAGCATCTGGTGATCTAGAGAGAAGTTAAAGCCTTTAACGCTATCCCTGCCAGACCCATTCACTGCCACACGTTCAGGTTCAAAACATTATAAATTGAAGTAAAAAACTCAGAATATACTAGCTCAAGTACCATCTCAAAACCATATATAGATGTCAACACAGTGTTCAGTGGTACCTGAACCTGGCGCAGTCTATAACCAACACCTGAACACCTCTTACAAGATCCTTAAGAGACAGAAACAATTGCACTGTACAGCTGGAAAACTTAAGTTCAGGGAGACTAAAGGTTCTTCCTTCACCTAGAAGTTTAGTTTCCCTGATTTGAGTTCAATGATCAGGTCAACTTGTTCACACACTCTACAACATATTCATATATCCCTATGGTCTGCTAGCTGCAGCACTTCCAGAAGGCATGGAGAATTACACATTTCTACAGTTTAGATAAAGAGCTTAACCGAACACCATCAGTTCCTTCTAACAAAACACCCTTGTGACAAACACATTTGTATTTCTTTTTCTTTCTTTAAACTGTGATATGCAAAGCTGGGGAAACCAAAAACCAACATGTTTTAATGAGTCTTTATAATCACATTATTCACCCATCTCTTTTTACATCACATGATTTTTTTAATTATTTTACATCATTTCATACAGGCTGCAGGTTGAATGAAAAAATCCATTGAATCATGGAAATACTGACCATTCAGAAGCTGCCATCTTCAACAGACAAAACAGGGGAGAGAAGGAAAAGTTTAGTCATATTTTCACCTACCACAGCACTGAGAGGGTTATGCTGAGCAACTCTCCCAAGGACAGGCAGGAACTTTATGGCACAGTCAGGAAGTAAACAAGATGACAAGCCCTTGTCTGGAGCTTTTATTACAAGGTTCAGCTGTGAACATAAAATGATTTGATAAAACCATTTTATCAAGACAGTTTGACAAGAATTTGATGCTTTGTTGCTTCAGTCTTGATTTACCACACTTTAACTTGTGGGAGCAATCTCTAGCATTTAGTAGAGATTTTAGGATTTACCTGTTGATATCGATTTTTCTAGTTTGCATTTTCCAGCAGCTTCTGTGTAGCCTTGTGACAGCACACTAGGCAACATACACATAGTTCAAAGCAATTTCAAACAGTCATCACAAAAAGGAGGTACTTTATTCCTGCGATAAATAGGTTTACTCCTATAGTGTTAAATAGCCGATTGCCCTTACTGTTTGTCTCTTATTAGTGTTCTACCAGCCTTTCCCACTAGCAAGAGCTCACGTCCTAGTGACTTCAACATCCACCCACTGAACTGTGACTCCAGCTTTCCAGACAAGATTCTACTGCCTGGGGATCGGATGCAGTCTAAGGGTGAGGGAGAAGCAGCAGGGTTTGTTTTCTTCTAAGCTGGTATTGCTTTGTCAATAGCAAGCCTGGCAAAGTGACCTTGGTACAGTGCAGTCTCACTCACTCAACTTGCAGCAGCAATTCAAACAGTCTTGAAAAACCAAGTAGACGTACGGTCAGCTGCAGGCTGAATGTTATCAGTATTTTAGGGGCAAAAAAGTCTCTAAAAACCAGACATTTTGTTGGAAAGTTTCCATGAGGCAGAAAAATTAGCCTTATTTTAAGGGAGGCATGAAAGCTGGGTGTCTGAATTCTAAAACATACTCATGTGCTTGTCTGCTGTGGAGTGAAGAGTGTTCAAGTTTTAAAAAAAAGTTTGGAAACTACTTTCCTACATATTTTTTTAGCATCTTCATATTTAGATCAAACAAGCACTGACACTAAAGATTACTTGAATTTTCCTGGGATTCAGGATATCAGTAATTTTTTTTCCTTAGTATAAGACTTTGGAAAGTTTGTAAATCGTCACGTAAAAATGAAAACAGTATTTTTCCAGGAAATTCTTGCTGAAATATCAAGCCTTAAAATAGCTCTCTCACAAACTCTTTCCTTCTAATGTTTTTAGCCAAGCACCACAGATTCTAGAATTTTGGATATATACTTGACTTGTAACAACAACAATTGCATGCAATAAAGGATAACAGAGCTCAAATATATACAACACTCAGTAGCCCCTCATTAATGCTACAAAGCATCAGTCTGAATACTAGTCACAATTAAAATAGTTTTTGAATTTGTTCATATTTATATGTGAGCCAGAAGCAGAGTTTAGAGAAGCATTACTGAGAAAATCCTAAGCGTATCAGCATTGTTTGGAAGAGCTATAGCTTCATCACTGGGCAAACAGCCCTCCAACTATGTCATTTTGTATTGACCACTAATTTATATAGTTTATATTGTTCAAAAAAAACTTGACTAACATAGCCAAATGCACTTTACTAGTTGACCAGGCTTCTGCACATCTACAAATAAAACACAAAGGCTTTTGCTGGCAGAGGATGGTTCTCTGTGATGGTCATTGTGATGAAGGCCAATCTTTCTCCTTCTAACATTAAAAGGTCTACTGATCTCAAAATTACAGTAATAATTTTCACTTACTAAGCATCTATACACAGAGTACACATCTCGTAGCTTTACAATACAATGACTTGATTACACACTTCATCTAGTAAAATTCACTTGAGAATCAGTCAGCCATACTAAAGATTCTAACCCAATTTACATGCATTTCCAGTCATGCTTGAGTTGGCACCGCATTAGCATGAAATTCCTTCCTGAATTCGAGCAAGCCAACCCCCACCCAGTCATCACCACACATATTATCTTCTTCTCTTCTGCTATGTAGGAAGCAAATGGTGGCCAGTTGAGGCCATATTTGCCATTCAAGAAAAGAATAAAGTCACATTATAGTAAGAGCTTCCAATAGTATGCAGTATAATATTTCAGACCCAGTTATCCATACAGCTTTCTCACAATGATTCCCAGGCCTAGGTGATCATTTCTAAAAACAGACTGGTAATAGGAGTCTGGATCCACAGGCCGCTGAACAGGCTGCAGAGCCTCACTGCCCTTTGATAATAACAAATCAAAGTTTATAGCATAGGATTTAATTACCAACTTCTACTCACTATTTTTTTTCAAAGTTACACCAACCAAGAAGGCACACACACAGTCTTGGCATAGGATGTGTACCATACAAGACTACCACATCCATCTATACGTGGATACCAAACATGCATTACTGCCATAGTGTGCACAAGTTCACCAAATACACATACACAATTCTTTTGTCTCAAAACCCCTCTGGAGCCAAGCAATAGACTGGGTCGAGGTCTGTGGTTTGCTCCTCATCATTGTAAAGTGTGCCCCATTGCAGGAGCAGTTTCTGAAGATTAACACACTCCATATTAACTGCACACTCACATACGCACTCTAAAAAAACCTAATTATCTGTTTAAAAACACTGTTCCCAGAGGCAGAGTAACACACTATGGCACAGACCTTATGGAGCATTTCCCACATTAGAAGTTTTCACTGAAGTTGAGGTGGACAAACCGATCTTTTAAAGGAAATCCCTTTAGACCTGAGAAAGTAAATCAAGGTCTCTACTCATGTTTTAACACAAGCGTTTAGTGACATTTTCAGAAAATAAGCAGACTAACATTGCGACATTAAAAAAAAAAAACCAACTGCTTTAAAGCTATAGTTACAATTTGGTATTAACTAAAGATAAGCACTTGTAGCAGACTGTCAAATTTAGTGCAGCTGCACCCTTTCAATGCCTCTTGTTTCCGTAGCCAAAGGAAACTAGCAAGTTAAAACTGGGATCAGCAATAGAAGTGTCATATGAACACGTTGCATGCTCTCTGTAGTTGCCAGTGAAAACTGGGGAGACCGGCCTTCAACCTTTTTTATTTCCTGCTTTCATAACCCATTGTATCCATGCACTTAATTCTCCAGCAATATTTGCCCAATTCTCTAATTTTCTAGTAAGTAGTCCAGGAAACACCTGCTCAGTGGCTGAAAGACTGTTTTATTACTCTTCTACTGCCTTAAAAGTATGAAGCATTCGTGGCTATAATTCACCTACCAGAGGATTAGTTGTATGCAAATCTCAGAGCCACAGCCTCCCTGTACCAGGGAAACACTGCATGCTTCACATATTTCAGCAATCCTATCACATGGTGCATCATGATGAAGGGGAAAATATCTCCATGAAAATATTTTAACCAGAGGAAAAAAGTTCAAGTCACAAACATTAAGTTTTCTTCTTGAGAAACTCTAAGATTTTAGTTTTCTGTCAGGAAAAAAAAACCTATTTATTTTACAAAAAGTATCCCAAATATGCTTAGTTTATGAACTATTCAAATCTATAATCAACAGCATAAAAATTAAATCCAAGCATTACATTTCTCATATGCCATTTTTTCTTGCAGGTTTCATGGCTTCTTTTTCTGCTAGGAGGCAGACCTATGGTAAGAGTGAAGCCAAACCCATGGTGTCTTTAAGTGCTACTGCTAATAGTTACAAGTGTCATCAGTAGTGTGGAACAATCCTCAGTACCCCATGTGCTACTGGACATTGATTATCACTTCACTGTTCTTACAGCCAATGTAAAGTCTTCAGTATCACAACAGGAGACAAACAGAAGCAGGGAGCACTGCAAAATGCTTTCTAGCCCCAGAAAGAAAAGTAAACTGTTTCTAAAGAACTGAAACCCACACAGCAACAATAAATAAATGCTTAATGCTGGCTTGTCTTCTGAATTAAGTCCCTCCTGACCCAACCTGGACAGACAGTTCATCATAAACCAGGCAGAGCGCCCAGGTAATGCAGACAATTAAATACTGCTACAATTACCAGCTTAGATTATACCCCTGTAGTTGTGGCCAATTGCAAGCTTCAGGAACAAGAGCAAAAAGACCGGCAGCAAAATTGCACTTTACAAAAGAAATAATACTTTTCTGAACCACCAAGGCAACATTCATGGAATGCAAATGTAATATAAACAAAGATCAACCCCTATCTTCTTCAATCCACCTTACAAAACAAGAGCCCAAAAAGACGAAGGAGCAGAAGGCTTCACAGAGCTGGTGTCCACTTCCTAGGATCAGCCTATGGAAAGGATTTCACTGCCAGCATGGGGAAGATCCGGCCACGTGCTTTGACAGGAGCCCACAGACCATCCTGGTAACTAGAAGTTTAACAGCTTTTTTCTTGCATAAAGATAAGCAGTAACTCTCCTACAACATGAAAAGAAATTGAAAATACCCAAGAGATATTTCTCATACAGTGAGAAAAGAAGGGGGGGCTGGGAAACATTTATAGCTTTGCTTCCTCCTGATGTCAATTCCTTCAGAGGTACATTCAATGACAGCTGACCGTGACTTGCAGTTATTTAAGAAGTCTGAATATCAAATGAGATATTGTCTACAAGAAACCATAATATTAACAACATGAAGACAAGGCGGCTAAAGGTCACACCTCTTGTCCATACACAATATTTGAGAGGTACCTGATTTTGAGGAGTTTGATGCCATGTTAAGTAACAGAACTTCTCTGTAAAGATAAAGCCAATTCGTTTCGAGATATAGAAATATTTAATTTTACAGTAATTAGGTTTTGAAGTTTTTCTGATTTTTATTTTTCTATATTTATTTTCAACTGAAACAGACATTCATTTTGCCTCCACAGTATTTAGTTTGCTGAAGACAAAAAACGTGATCAGTATTTTTCCCAAAATGAACGATGTTTATTTGGGTTGGCAGCAGGGAGAGCTTTTTTTCAGAGTCACATCCATGCCCTGCCACCTGTGGCAAGAAGCTTGTTTTGCAACAGAGCAGTGCTAAATTGTCTATGAGCACTGGAAAATTTAATTAAAACTCACTTCAAAACCAACACATTCTGTAAGCATCTCAGGCAATCTATAGGTTCATCATTAAATTCATTAGCAAGTTTATAAAATCCAAAAAACAAAAAATCTGTTCAAATATGCATGAACACACTTACAAAAAGCAACCACCCCCAGTAATGCAAATTCTCTTGGACCTCGTGCATTGTGGCACGGCCCCCAGAGTAAGGCAAACACGAACCACCATCTGTTATTTTTGTCTGCAAAGCAGCAACTTCCCCCCCTGATGAATCTTTGATAGCAGCCAAGCAATGGCAGCGACTGCTGTGGCAGGAACTGACAGCCAGCAGCCCCAGCCTCCCTCTCTCTTTTCACTCATCCTGCATGTTAAACGGCTGCTTCCAACCCAGGAGTAGCTCTTTACATATTAAAACCAAATATGCTTTTTCTGCACTTTCATTTAAATTAGAGCAAATGAAGGGAAGTGTCAGGGAGCAAGTGAAGGGAAAAAAGAAAGGGAAAGAGTCGGAGAATGAAGAACCCCTCAGGGAGCATTCATGGTGCCAAAGAGATACTCATTTTCGAGCACCATCTGTCAAGAGCTACTTGGAGCTTTTTCTTTCTTTCTCTATCTTAATACCCTCCCCCAGGTTTCACCATCTCACTTGCTATACCGAGTGGCAAAAACCTCTAGAGCTCACAAGGGAAAAAAAAAAGCCAAAAAACCAAATGCTTGGCCTCTGTTCACTTGAGTTGCAAAAACGTTACTTTGGGACGGACTGAATTATGGTCAAAGTCAACATTAAGCTCCAATTAGGTGTGGTTTGGATGGAGGAGATGCTTTGTCTGCTGTGGCCTTGTAGCTTCTTTCAGGACTGCTGGAATGCAACTTTTAAAGACAGCAACCAAATCTGAGGTTTGCCCCAAAAGCGTAGATGACGCCAGCAGCTCAACTCCATCCCCTGTCCCGTCCAGGTGCTGGGCAGTAGCAGGACACCAGCCCCCACAGCAGGACAGCTGCAAAACAGTGGAGATCAAATTAGCTCCTTCTGCACCATTGGAACATTTTGACACCTTTTCTTGTTTTATTTAAATCTGTGCATCATCTGACTTTTTCACTCACGGCAAGTTGCAGCAGAGACAGGAGGATGTTTTATAGCTTACAGGCAAGCAGTATTACCCTCACAGAAGTTTGTGTAGAAAATTTACAGTGAAATGCAAATATTTACATTAACAACTTACTCCTATTTACAAGTCATATTTAAATCATTCCTGAAAAACTCTATGAGAATGTAATAACCGCGAGAGATCACAAGTTGTTGGCCCTAAAGTACAACGTATTTATCAGCAGAGATGGGGACAGCAAGTTCAGCATAGTTCTAAACCAGGAAATCCAGTATTGACAGAAAGGCTAACTGTCAAATCACAAGGTGTGTTTTGCTAAAAAATCCGGGCCTTTTTCACTGTATTTCTTCAGTCAACTGAAGGTCAGCTCCAGGACCTTTTAAAATGTTTATGTAAGCAGAACAGAAATAAGGACAGACAGATCCATCTGTGAGAAATGAGTAGGCAAGCAACCAAAGAGTCTTCCATGAAGATGTAATATATACACCAACTCTGGAGTCAAACTCATGTTCTTCCTATATGCCAGGCAAGATCTTATCCACAAGACTACAGTCTGTCAGCTTTTTTTTTTTTGTTTGACAAAGACAACTGAATTGTTTAAAAACAATTGATGCTAACAAAGAAAATCCTTCCTCAGGCTGCCAATAATTTGAGTCAAAGACAAAGCAAAGCTTGACACAAATTTGTGCCCTACATAGGTACATATATAGGGAGGGAGACAACCGCAGCCATTCTCAACCACTTTTTCATTAAGATTCCATGGAGAAATATTGCCAGCAGTGCAGCAGAACCAGCACATTTCACTGAAAAGATTCTTATTTGCTAAGTGAGCCACAGGCGCATAAGAAGTTTTCCTTGTCAGTTTTAATTGGAAGACACATGAGATCAAAACCACAAATGCAGATCAAAATAAAATGTTTTCAAGACAGATTTCAAATACAACATTGTGGTTTGTCATCTTACATTTCAGCTTTTAAGATGGACTTTTTTGCACTTTTATTATGAAATATTAGAATCAGAAAGCTTACATTTACCTGGAAAATTCAGACTTTCGGCTTTTTTTAATCTAATCTGAAGAAAAATATCAAAGCATAAATTTGATCATAAAATAAAGCAGAATAGTTGGTAGTAGTAAGCATCAAACCTGACCTTTCAGAGGCAAAAGTGCACTTCAGCTACCAACTCTTTTGTCATTTCTTATTTAACCAATTCATTTTCTCAGGTATTGCAGACTTCTGGCCCTTTAGCAATGTTACTATCCTTTTCATAAAGGATTTATTCCTGTCATAGCATTGTTGTCTACAACAACTCCAAGATGAGACAACTATCTACATTGCCCTACTCTTCACCTCATGATTTCTTTGCTCAGTGAACCAGAACCACCTGTGGGAATATATCAGGATGCCAGGTCAGCAAGATGCTGAACAAGATACAGAAACACCCAAAAAGTTCTAAGCATCAGAATAGTTCTGCCAACTTCAGTGACACCATTCAAGGTCATGGAGATGTGCATGCATGATGCTGGGGCCCACACATGATTTTCAATGCACTGCTATGTTCATAAACAACTTTTCTCTAGAGCCAATCATGAGAATTGGAGAACACTTATTTCCAAAGGAAATGTTTCTACAAAATTCTGAAGGTAAAAACATAGTAAACTATTATACCCCGTGGAAAACAAAAATAATCTTCAAATATTTTTATGAGCAGCCTGCTTGCCTAGTCAGGAGTTTGATGTATTGTGGCAAATAGTCATAGTATGTAATAATGAAGCAACTAGAAGAATGGGGAAAGCTATTTTGGAAATCAAAGAAAAAAATTTCCATTCTTCTCCTCCCCTATCAATGAATGTATTTGTATTTTGAATTTTAAAACAAGAATTAATCCAAATATTATAATTTTTTTTTATTCCATCCATCCATCCAAAATATGTTTCCTTACTTGTAACTCACTCTCCTCATTTTTTCTGCCTCACCAGTTTTCTTATCCTTTCATTGATACATTTAGCCTAACAGAGAGAATATAGGAAGTACAGGAAGTCTTTCTGTTGTTGTCTGTTCCTCTCCCCAACATCCCATTTCCCTATTTTAACACTCTTTCACCTCACTGCATAAAACTTTACGCAAATTTCATCTCAGCTTGCTTTAGCTTCACAGCAGATTCTTGCCCTACAAGGTTTGTGACTGAAGCTACAGCATTACCAGCTCCATTGCTGTCTCTAGACTGCTTAAAACAAATAAAAAATACCCCACTTAGTGCTACCTGGCAGAGAAAGAAGAGAAGTAACCCAGACCAGTGGGATTATTAAGTAGATACAGCTGAGCAACAAACACCAGGGATCTGGTTCTTCCTCCTTTTCACTAAAGGGTATTTCATTTGAAAGCCTTCAGAATTACTCCTGATTTACTCTAGTTTGAAGTGGTACACCTACTCTAACATATTCCTTCCCCTAAAGGCACAGCCAAGGAATCTAAATTACAGTTCGGGTTCAGGAGAAGCTATATAATATGGGAATTTAAAGATATTTTTAAATCATTATGAATATTTCACCTCCCGTATTTCTTAATCCTGACGCCATCCTGGGCAAAACCTACTAACTATGCAGCCTGTTTTTAATTTAATTTAGTAATTATTTACCATCACTAACAGCACAAATGAATTCATATAAATGTGTACTCACACATGATGTGTCTGTATAGTTTTGATTGTGTAATACCCATTATACAGATACATCTTTCATGCAGTACAGCAAGCTAGACAATAAAAATACCATTCAATCACATACTCTTACACTGTCTCCAAGTGCTTCCGAGATAGCATCTCATACTTTCTCAGTGATTACTTCCTTATATCACATCTTTCCCAGATACAAAACTAAGTTTCTCTTTCCTCCTTTAAGAGCCACACAGATGGGGCGAAAATTTCATCACCTCCGCCACCGGACATAGGACCCCCAGCTTTTGCTTTTTGATAAAGATCTGTGTCTGCTTTTGGATCTGTAGAAGAAAAACAAGCTTGAAAGAAGATTTGGAAACTATTAGGTTAATAACGAAGTTGCAGATCAGAACCAGACTGATTCTATATCTAATTATTTTGCCCCTAAGCAGAGAACTGTATTTTTTAGGGAATATTTATTTTGTTTTCATTGTGTCGTATTAAAATACGTCTTACACTATGTTTACGATAAGCATTGAGGTTAAGGTGTAGCTCCCTGGAGATTTCACTTCAGTGCTGGGATCTGGAATTAGAGGGAATACATACTGTGTGTCTGCACCCACCTTCTTCGCTGCTGTATCTGCTTCCACCTGTCTTGCCTCATCTCAGCAAGTGCACTATCGCGTTCGTACAGCCAGGAGCCCAAGAGGGTCCTACAGTTGGCTGGGAATCCAAGTACTACCCATTCACGGGGAAAAAAACCTCTACCAAAAGTTCACTTCAGAGCAAATTTCTTAATTAAAATAATAATCAAGAACATAATAATTCTATTATGATCATTTATGATCACTTTGTCTAACCTGGCAACTGGCCAAGCCCTTGCAGGGAGTTCCAGAGTCATCTGTAAAATCCCCATACTGTTAGGATTGCTTCATTTCATTCGTTCAACCAGGGGATGTTTAGACTGGATATTGGGAAGAATTTCTTCAAGCAAAAGGGTTATCAAGCATTGGAACAGGCTGCCCAGGGAAGTGGTTGAGTCACCATCCCTAGAGGTATTAAAAAAAAACAAAACGTAAATGTGGCACTTAGGGACGTTGTTTAATGGTGGACTTGGTATTGTTTGGTTTAAGTTTGGACTCAATCTTAAACGTCTTTTCCAGCCTGAATGATTCCATGATTTACAAGACATTAGTTACAACAGCTAGTAATTCAAAAGAATCACAGACACATTTTTATGCATCTATTGTATCAGGTTTCACAAGCATTCTTAGATCAAGCATATCTCAAGCAGTATAGATTGCTTATCTTCACACTGTATCATATGACCCAGAAAACCTTGCAGCTTGCATGGTTTCATAAATGGAAACATTTGTACCACAAAGCTCATAAATGATAGCATTTGTTAAAAATGGGAGTACAGTTTGGTGTGTTTTACCTATTCACTCCCAGTCAATCATTTATTCTTCAAAGGTGCACATGCTGTGGCATAAGGAGCAAACTGTTGACAGATGGCATTAAAATACCACAGTCCCATAATTGAGGCTTATATTCATACATCCCTGCCAGTTTGGGTTATAATTGCCAATAAAACAATACTGTGATATTGCCACATCCAGTACTATCATATTTTGCTGAAGTAACACTTGAATCCGCTAGTAAATTCTGTTCTCCCAGAGCAAAATACTTTCTCCATTCCATTCTGACAAGGACCATAAATCCACATACAGTAGCTCAGTTCTGAATGAGAACTTCTTTCTCATCCCTAAAGCTGTCTCACCGAGTTGCTGCCAGTGCCAGTATGAAAATGCTAGAGATTCTTGTATTTGGTTGCACCACTCATGTGTTTATGCTCTCTCATTAAAATGCAAAATGGTACAACTGACACAGTAAGCATTGTTTTCATAAAAGATGCAAGGGAACCAGGAGTAAAATATGCCAGGTTTGCTCTATCTCCTCTTCCTGCAGTCCACAAATTCAGATGACTTCACCAGTCAAAGCATCTACTTCCAATTCATCAGACAACAATCATCACAATCTTATGTAGAGGAAATGGGATGCTATTTCTTACTCAAAAACTGGCTGCTTTTAACTGGAGATACACACATGTGAAAGGTAAAAACAACCTTGTCTCAAAGATAATGGCAACAATGGCCAATTGTTGCACTTACTGCTACTGGATGCCCTGAAGCAGCAGTGATCCCTAAAAATGATTGAGCATTTCCTGGAAACTCATGGACTAACACTGGAAGCCTTCATGCAAAAACTTGGGTGTCACTGCCATGAGATTCTACTCACAAATTTCACCGATGAACTGAAGCACTAGTAAGTGCTTACAGCACTAGGTTCTAGGTGAGAATGTCCCAGTGTGCATACATTTATGTTTACTGCAAAAATATGTGTATATAAACCGACATTCAGGCAGACTGACATCCAGACATACAAATTTACTACAAATATTCTGTATGCATGCAAAGATATGGATACATAAAATAGTGGGGTTTTTTACCCATTGCTCAGGTGTAGTCACCTCACAGTTGGACCGCAGTACTTATTTCAAGGCTGACAGACAATACCATGACCTAAGCCATTTGGGTCAGAGAACAGAGGAAATAACAATGGAAAATTTCTGGATAAACATTACAGGCTGCTGTAGAAGTCTGTGTAACTGTGGGTAGTTTTCCAGCAAGTTTACATACCTTTCCGTTAGCCATTCCATTCAAAGGTCTGCTAATAAAAAGGATTTGCTGACTGGTTTAAGCCTACATCAGTAAGCTTGATCACCACAGCTTTCCTGAAATGGATCAATTATGATTGCCTGAATATTACTTTTATTTTGGAACCTCAAGTAAATTGTAAGAAAAGGGTGGTGCTTTCCCTGGTTGTGTCATGGTGAAAGCAATAGGTTTCAATTGGTCACTTAAAGACTGGTATAAAACAGGTCTGACAAAGATGTAAAGCATAAAGCCAGTTCCAATGTTGTATAGTATTTTATAAGATTAAAATAAGCACACACATGGACAAACATGTAGAACTAGATAAGCAACAAGCAAGTCAGCATCACTAGATGGGCTGCAGACACATCCCCAAGTCATTGCACTACTTTGCAGCCTTACCAAAAGTCAAGCTGACAGGCTGATTCACTCATCCCTCATACCTTGGGCTTGTGATCTGCCCTCAGCCCTAACAGAAGCTTGCCCTTAAAAGCCCATTATGGGACAGGACCTCAACTGATGCATTGGTGAGCCCTCAGATCCAATGATGAGTATGTCTGTGAGGAGTTCCACAAGCTGGGAACTGATGGGCAGAGCACACCATGCTAACAGCCCTTCCGAGGCTAAGGCAACCCCCGAGACCCAAAACCTGGTCACTAGTTGTTCAGCTGAGTCCAATCCTGACAGTGGAAGTTACAAGAGTCACAAAAAAGAGAAATAAAAATCCAGGATGACCAAAGGCCTTGTATGTGAATGATACTGAAGGTAGTGACAGGTATGCCTTGAAAAACTGACAAATTCACTCAGAAGACATATTGCTGGATTCAGTTATTTCCCAAAGGGAAGGTCAGAGAGAAATTACAGGAAAGACTAATGACAGTCTGAAGTAAGGAGGAAGCTGCAGGATGTCAAGCAGAAGGTACAGAGCAGGCAGGCCAATTGACAGTGGCATCAAAGACTCAGAGACAAAAGGACAGGACTTACTGAAGTCCAGAAAAATTGATGAATAGAATACCTGAGTTTCTTATGTTGCATATGCATTTTGCCATGCATTGAAAAGGTAAGCGGCACGCATAAAAGTGAGGGAATAAGGAAGGTGGCATTCTTAATGAAGGAAAAAAAATAAGGGGAAAAAAATAATCAGGAAAGAGAAGTTTATTTATTAAAACTGGAAGATGACACTGTTCTGCCAAGTACAGTATTTTCACATCCCTTCTATACCAGAACCAAACATTTTAGCTATGTTTAACATGCACCACAGCAGGATGTCATGTTCTCAGGGTTCATGTAGTAGCCAACCATGACCTTACAAAGCTCCTTCTACTGATTCACCCTTGTGCCAGAGCTGACACGTCTTGTTAACTTCATAGAGATAATAAGGCAGTAAAAAGTGGTTCCGACGAGTAGAGTAATGTTGGAGAGAAGGAAGTCTAAATGCCTAGTCTAAGACTTCTGTGTTCTAACAATTATAGACAACAAAAAGGTTAGTCACATATCAGTATGTGTCTAAACAGTATCTAATAGGTGGGGGTTCAGTTTTGAGTACTTTACATGGATTGTCTCAAACAGTCCTTGCCAGATCTTATTTGGGATTAAAATCACAGCTTGTCCTACTTATGTGGCAAAGTAAGAAAACTCAGCTCTTTTCCCTGACAATTCTTTTTCCTAATTTTACTATTCATGAGATGAGACAGCATAGTTAATTTAGATGACTTAGCATAGTTAATTTCCTAAGGAAGTCAACTGCTCAGATTTTAAGGGTGTGGCAAGACAGGAGTACCTCATTTCGCTTTATTTCTGTAGGCCCTACTTTAGCTCAGCCAGGAAAAAAAAAAAAGAGACATTCCAATTCATAAATTACTTGGGAAACTTGGTCCTTATCACCGATATAGGTACTTACATATAATTAAACTCCAGTCACCACAGAAAGGGCTTTGACAATAGTTTTGGAAAAGCACTTGAATACATGAAGTCTGCACTATTTTCCTATTTACTAAAATGAAGTTTTGAAGCTCCCATCAAGTCCTTTTGCATATTTTTTTTACCTCGTGTAAGACTTTCAGTAAATATCTAGTAACTAATAGCCTGAAAAAAGTGGATTTCAGTTGAATGAAATTCCAATCCTGTTTCTCCTTGTGAGGTCAGTGGCTGAAGTTCTACCAGCTTCAGCGAATCAGAAGTAGGTTCCACCTCTTCTCAACTCACTTGCAGTAAAAGGCAGGACCATTGCAAGAACCATCAATAAATCTGTAATAATTTAGTGTGTAGTTTATGCTGCTCTTGTTTTGTAGTTAGACTTCCATTGTCACAAGGCAGTTTGGATATCACAACCAGAAGTGTCTAGACATTGGTGTAGCCATTTCACAGTGTGTGGGAAGAATTAAAATTATTTCATTGTCAAGCAGATTCATTCTTCGTTAACAAGTGCTTTCTTGTTAGGGAAGTGGCTGCAACAACAAACAGGCAGGTCACTATCAGTGGGTGTCACTGAAGACTCTGTGGCAGCAAGAAATGAATGCAAATGAAGAGAGATGAGCAAAAATTAAGAGAATCAGGTAGTCCTGCAGCCACCACATGAGCTCCTACAGCTCTATCTTAGTATTAATTGTCATTCAATTCCCCATAGCATTCTAAAACCTAGATGATCAGATAATAAGAGGTTGAGTGGTATGCATAACGTCAAGCTGATTAAATTTGTTTACTGATAATTCTTTCAGGTTCCCATGAATATCATGTAATTTTCAAGGTTTATTTCAAACAGATTTTATGTAATGTATTATTGACAACATCCTCATGGACCATTTCTACAATGTCATTCAGGATAATTATTTCACAACAGATTTTCAGAGTCCCTGATTCCTGTTGGGATTCGCTTTTGCATAAATTACAGAGCAGAATATTTAATCAGTGTCCCCATTAGAACCCTATGGCTTATTTTTAGGAATAAGGAATGAGAGAATGGAGATATTTCAGGAGGGGCAAGGAGAAAGGAATATTTGTACAACTGCAGCATGAATATTTTTCCCGGTAGTATTTTGTAAACTACAGCAAAGCTAAATGCTGTCCTGCAGCTTCTTTGCCTTTTTTAGAAATAAACACTGGCATTAATCTTTTGACTCCATTAAATTAAATATTAATGCTAATGAATCACATAATGTGTAGTTAAAAACAATTAACATTTAAACCACATACTCCTTAAGGTTGTTCCAAAAAAGATGAGTTAGCCCCCCTTCAATAATGCCAAAACATAATAAATCCAGGAATTATGACTATGGTTATTTTGTATTCATTCTAATATATACCCACACAGATCAAGACTGGACAACCACTTGTCTCCTAAAGATGACAAATCCACATACTTCAAAATATTCATATTTATTTCTTTATGTCACACGCTTGATAGCCAGAGCATCAGAACAGTGTACTGTGCTCACTGCTTACAAAAGTGAATTTAGCGGGCAGACAAGTGTGGTCCCACAATTTGGCAATGTATCAAAAATAAAAAAACATATGAATTTATATTTTCTAAGAGACAGCAAGTTGCCCACTGATGTCTGCAACAACAGAGAGGTTAAAAATATAAAGCAAAGACTAAGCCTTTCTTAATGATGATAATCTGGGTTTTCTCTGAATATGGGCCAAAAAAAAAAAAAAAAAAGATTTACCACAACCTCTGTGAGCACAGAGTTACTTTGTCAGAGCAAGGTAGCATTTCAGGCCACCAGAACATGCTGAGCAGTGAGAGAAAGGAGTCACATCACCATTGCCTGGTTTGAACCAGTATCACCTTTCTTAAATTTTAAGCCTGTCAGAGGCAAAGGGTGTTGCTGCTCCAGGGGAAGGGGCCTGAGTACAGCATGAACCTAAAAAATAAATTAACAGCTTGAACAGCAGATGGGGTTGTGATTCTGCCCACAGAGGATGTAGCAATGAAATGACGACTAGCGCTGGGAGACACACCAGGCAGCACAGCAAAGACCATACCTCACTTCTCAAGCCCAAGTTCTCCAACTGCACCCAATTGCACAGGGAACAGCAATTTTCATGTGTAGGGCTTACATTTTCAGTGTTTAATAAGTCAACAAGAGCTGAAAGCCATATTATCATTGTGACCTTTTCTCAGCCAAGAGTTCAGCTGTAAGGACTCCCAAGTTGACGTGTGACTCCTTGAGGGTCACATGTGGTAACCGATGAATGAGACGAAGTTATGTCCATCACCCAAATGTATTGTTATTTGCCTTATCATACCATTTTTTTTAAGTGACAAATATAAGGTGACAGTGACTATATATCTGAGCCCCCACAGAAGACAAAGCATCCTACTATTCTAAAATAGCAATATAATTTGTACTTATATTTTACATGCAGAACAAAATTTTTTTAAAAGAATTCAGTGTATCCTGCCAGCATCTAACAGAAGTTAACAATTTTATTTTCTTTTTAAAAGCCTTATATAGTGCTTTGTGGTAGAAGTTACAGTACACTCATTGGTATATACAAGGGTTGGTTTTTTTGGGTAGCGAGTTTGGTTTTTAAAGCAGAATTTTTGAAGTAATCCCACATCAATATATTCATTTCTTCACTGTATGCAGACTCAAAGCAGCAAATCCAAGTCATTTATTCACATTAAATATCCAATTCACTTATCGTTTAGCAAAAAGGAAAGAGTTCATGCTTTCTGATGATTCTTTCTTTTTCCTAAAACAGCTTTAGGGTTTTTTGTTGGGTTTGATGGTTTGTTTCTTTTTTAAACATCATCAATCACCTAGGCAGCTAGGTGATTTACACACATTAAGAAGTGTGTAAAGGCAGCTGGATCTTTCTACAACACAAGAAACTAGGACCTGGGGAATATCACCAATAGCAGTAGCTATGGATCTATCTAGCACAGGAGTTCATGACCCAGCCTGTAAAATAAGACCACCTTTAAACCCTCCAGTAGATATAAACAGAGGCAGCTCCAGCTTGAGAACAGTCCTAAAACCAAAGCTGGCCTCCCCTCCCCTTCACTGCTGGCTTTATTATAAAGCATATGGGTTTGTGCAGTCCATTTGGAAAAGATCAGGACCACAGCTTGATTACTTCAAAGTTACTTGATTATTAGAAAAATCTCATTTAAAAGCCTTTAAAAAAATCATTTTTTTATCAAGATAATAATAATAATGGATAATGCCTGGAGAACTCCAGTGAAGTCCTTTTTCCCAATCTGCTAACACTTAAATCACTTTGGTAGACTTAAAAACTGGAAGCCTTTTATTATCACAGTGCAAAGGGTTATATGGTCCTCTTCATCTGTCTATTCCACAGGATTACAGAAGAGCCAGATTGCAGGAACACAGAACCACACCGAGTCCAACAACACTGCCAGGGGTTTCCCCCCCGCAACAGCCAAGTGAGACAGAGCCAGGGGAGCCAAAACAACTGGTTAATGAAGCACCTTCTCCCTCC
This sequence comes from Gallinago jamesoni, assembly GCA_025769975.1. NCBI lineage: Eukaryota > Metazoa > Chordata > Aves > Charadriiformes > Scolopacidae > Gallinago > Gallinago jamesoni. Next base: position 14,026,302 of record JAOQGH010000002.1, read on the forward strand.
CTCCCAGAGCCACAGAGGACAAGGCAGCAAAAGCATCATCATCATCATTTCCACCTCTGCTACTGCAAGGCAGCCTGCAGCAGGGACGCTGGCTGGCAGGACTGGGATGGGGCCTGGGGCAAGGTGAGGGGCCCCCACATTATCTGGAGCACCCCTTGTCAGAAAAAAAAACGTCTGTGAAATTTGTAAATCATGTCCTTTCTTCCACAACCCAATTAGGCTTGGGGTAACAGCTTCTGCAGACCAACAGCTATAGGTGAGCCCATGCGTCTCGGGGTTTTCCCTGTGAAAAGAGAGCACATGGCTCACACTACGGGCACTGGCTGTGTCCCTGCCCTCGACACACAAACACCCAGACTGACACCTGCACCATATACCTCCTTACACAAATGGAAGCACAGACTTAGTTCTGGTGGACAAATAGGGATTACTACCTCCAGAAACCCACACAAAAGAAAAATACTGCCTGACAAGCCAGTTCTTTGGCATGCAAGAGACCACGAGAGGGTCTGCTCACACGTGATGATGCTCATAAGGAACAAAGGTCAAGAACAAAATAAATGGGAAGTAAACAGCAGTGGACAAAAATGAGTGATGCATCTTCATCGCTTGTTTCCGAAGAGGTGAGGTTTGGTAAATCAGGGTCTTCTGACGACCAAGGCTGGCTGGCCTGCATGTTTCATATGTATTAGTGACAGGGATTCAAATTCATTATTCCATGTGTTCCCCACCCCAGTTACTAGGGCAGTGTTTGCCAAGAGCCATGCCAGCCAGCTCATCCTGCGTTTTAATCAGCAGAGAATAGCTTTTCCAGCTATAACTTATAACAGGCCGAGAGAACGATCACACCAGAGACATTCAGATGATAGAGAAATCCTGCAGAAGGTGAGGTGCAGCTGTAGACCAAAAAACTTGATACTTTCACTATGGAACAGCAGGGCACATGGTGGGATACGAGATGTTCCAGTGGCAGAGAGACAGCCAAACACCAGTGCCATTGGAGTGGAAGAGAATGAGTGCTGCCTCACAGTGGCCTTATGAAGCTAATTTATAGGAATAAGTAGCTCAAATATATATAACAGGAAGTTAAAGTAAGCCGTGTCACATGAATGTACACAAGTCACTTAAGGACCAAAGAAGACCAAATAACACAATTTTGCCATCTTATCTCCAAGATGACAGTAGCATGAGGCTAAGAAAAGAAACCAGCCACAAAATCAGTAATCCTGCTATTCTAAGTCATTCACTTAAAACACCCCATCTGTCTGCAATCTGATCACTACTTTTGATATATATCCAGATTTGAAACAGATCAGGAACTGCTTTATCCTCCCAGTGCTTTGAACAGGATTTTTATCTGCCCTCCCAGCTGAGTACACAGACCATTGTAGACACTCTTTGCATCCGACTGGAGCAGAGCCTGGGTGGCACAAGTTCCACGGCCAACGCTGTCAGCTCCCCACGCCGCAGCAGTTTGTACCAGTAAGTCTTTAGGCAAATAGGATCAAGGCTTCAGTTTTTCTGCTTTAGAAAAAAAAAAAAAAGTCAACTCTCTGAAGTGCTGATCTAAAGCCTCATTAAGCCAGTGGAGCTCTCTCCGTACAGCGAAAAGCTGCTTATTGTTTTATTCTCCTTTATTACAGCTACCAAGCCCAAGTGACACTGGGTCCAGGCTTATACCCATCAGGAACAGCCCAGGCACTGCTGGGGCTCCCCAGCACAGGCAGGACATGTTTATACAGAATAAAAACTTGCAAAATTCTTAGCAAGGAAATATTTCAGTTCAGGACGTGAAGAAAAAATATGCTTCATTCAAATACAAAGTGACTACAGTAACTACAAGAGTAAATTATGTTAGAGAGTCCCCAGTATTCATAATTACACTTGGATTCTTGCAATTTCATTCCATTTTTTATTTTGTACAGGTGAGGATTCATTTGGGACACCCAGTATAAAAAAAAGCCACTTATAAAAGTGACCAAGTTTGAGTAACAAAAAAAAAAAAGGACAAAAATTATCAGAAACTGTTAAAGCAAATGACAAGCATTAATGTTTATGATGGAGACCTTTATGGGAGATAATTCCTACCAGACTCCTTCTCAGAAAATAATGCCATGGAACAAAACTATACTAATCAGATCTCTGTCTTCTGAATGCCACTGTTTCAGTAGAAGCAGACATCTAAGAAGCTAGAACAACACTAAAAAAAAAAAAAAAATCACAGTTTTCCTCAACATTCACATATCCATTAGAGGGTTTTTATACTCATTTCATGAATCGCTACCAACTTCTGTTATTCTCCGTAGGGATATAGTAGTAATACCTCATGGAAGATGATTAAAAAACAGTGCACACAAAAATAGAATGCATGTAAGCTTCAATAATTGGAGGGAGACAAGGTGAAAGGAAGAATTAGAGTTAACAATTTAGAAATAACATGGTATGAAACAAGGCAGCATTCCCCCATGAATTCGTATAAAATGCAGCACATAGGGGTTTTGTTGTGTTTTCTTCAGAGTACGTACGTGGGCATGAAATGAAGTATTATTTCAAAATAGATAATACAGATTTGAATTTAACTGAGACAGAAGTTACTCTTTCTGCCAGACACACGAAACCTGAAAGGTAATTTCTAGTCCTAACAGCAGATGCTTTGGCACACCTTTTCAAGCTGTTTTTCTCGTCACCCCCATCTCCCCAAGCATTTGTATTATAGATATAAACCTATTTCCATAATTGTTAAAAGTATTTCAAGTCGGACAGACTTAATAAGGGTCTTTAGCTTAATTGCATGTGTGAGTGCACAGTGGCATGATTTCCAGTTAAAACAACATTTAAATTCTATGCCCTTATTATGGGCTCTGTTCCAGCAGGGGTTCTATAAAGAGCTCAGAGAAAAGCCAGTCCTTCCCCGTTTCTCACACCACATGGCTGATGTGACTTCTTCACACACAGCCTAGCAGACCGTGCAGCTGGCCATCGGTGGCCGGTACGCCCAGTAGCCATACCATGATTTCTGCCTACTTTCCACTGCCACATAGCAGCCCGCAAGGTCACAACCTGCTTTGGGATCAAAGCTGCACAAGGGGGACACATGGTTTCCTGAGGACCTGAAGTTTGGGGGTGGGGAAGAAGGGTTTGGAAGGATGCAGAGCCTAGGAGGTGGGGCAGGGCTCACCAGAGAGGAGAACTTGTGTTCTGCTCCCAGCTGACATGGAATTACCTGCAGAAAGCCATTTTAACTTTTTTCTTTTTTAAAACACCCACATTTCTGCTCCACATCGATTGACAAACACAAGAATTAGAACTAGGAGGTTGGACAGGGATAATTCACACATCACCCAGATAAAGGCAATTCAGCAGGTTTTGGCCTTTCCGTATCATCCCTGTCACAGGGAATATGATAGATAAATCAAATAATGTGAGATAACAGGGATATCGGCTTTCCAACCCACCACCAGAGACAGCAGTCAAAAACCAGGGCTGCATACCAGGCTTAGCCTCTTTTGGGGAGGAATTCTTACTCCAACTCCTCATCCCGAGATCTCAGTGCTCCCAAAACACAAGTTTCTACAGCATATTTATTTATTCATTTGCTTGTCCTGACTTTTTTTCCAGAGGAAAAACCCTGAAAATAATTCATCTTTCCAGGCTCCCTTGACACCTGATTTTTTTTTAAGCTTTATTTACCTAATTTTTTTAAACACATGAATTCTAGTGGATTTACCATAGTAAGCTCACAGTTAATAACTTTAGAGGAAGGCAGAAGTTAATGAAAGGAAGCACATCTTGAAGCAGGAGAGGAAAGGACCTAAATTAAAACACTGGATGAGACACCAGCTTTTCCTGTGGCCCTTCATGAGCCACAATCTCTTTCTGTCCCTGCTCCGTACCAACAAGATCATTAGCTGAATAAATGATAGTTAAAAACCCATTAAGAAAAGTCAGATTTACTAGGCTTGATCAATTAGGTTTTCCAAGTGCAAAAAAGATCCTAACTCACAAGCCTTAAGGAGGAAGCTCCTTCTGCCGAATGTATTAGGCAATTTATGATCTCTCCCTCCCTTTTCTAATCCCTTCTCAATCTCTTCTTTAAATGGAGAGGTTTGGGAAAGACAGAGGGAATATGTTAAGCTTTCTGATACTCACAGCAAGGGCTTTCTTTTTGTTTTCAATTTTAATACATTTTATTTATTTCACTTTTCCTTTCCTCATCTCAAGCTCCGAGCAGGGAATGAACAGCGAGGTGGATCCTGCTAGATAAACATAACTGGATTTCACATTGCTGATTTGGTTCTTTTTCCCAGGGTTCATACCAAGGCTGGGCTGGTACCACTGGCTGTAACCATTCAAGCTCATCAGCCCAATGGGACCAATTACTGCGTTTACAGTAAAACATGCAAGGAAATGTATCTCCCTATCTCCATATAGCCAAGTTTACTGAAGGATAACCTACTACATTACACAGATTAATACTCCAGTGAGTAAATTAATCCTTAGAATTTCACTCACTACTTGTGGCTTATAAATTTTAATTGGCTCTAAACTGCCACAAGAATTTATGTGAATGTATATTGATGAAGTAGAAGGGATCAGAAAATGCTCTATTAACACTCAGAGATAAGATAACAGGATATGTAGGGACCACTTTATAAACGTATGTAAATGTTTGCAAAGCAGGACCCAAACTTGTTTCAGAGGTGCATCATCAGAACTTACATATAAATCCACCAAGAAGGAAAGAAGCAGCATCAGATGAGACCAAAAGGCAGTTTCAGAAAGTGAAGTATTCCCATTTTGCAAAACGCCAGATCCAAAGCTGAAGGGTAAGCAGTGCTTGTGCTATTTTTGATTGTACTGTTATCGATCACAGTCAATCAATACTACCAGTACAGCAGTACAGCTCGCTGATATGCTGACACCCTGGTACACCACACAAGTGGATAATTCTACAACGATGAATTATGGCAGCAGACTTTTAAAGGAATTAGAAGTGCTTAATGATATAGACTGGCATCTTCAGGAAATCATACACATTCAGAAAGTTTTGTCATCAGGACAAAACCTTTCCTCTGATAAGATAGAACTGGTTCCCTGAAATACTACAAAACCACTATAAAATGTCCTTTTTTTTCTTTTATAAACCATTTAACATAGTATGGTTTATATATCCTGAAATACAGCAGTGATTATTTGAACATCAGTAACAGCAAGTGTTCTACTAATGCCCATGACAGCGAGGGCATCCATTACGTACTATCCATCTTTGTGAAATACTGCAACAGTTAGCAAGGTGGAGAATCAGAGAACTGACTTACTCTGAAATAATTAATATAAAGACTTCTTGAACCCAGTGATATGAAAGGCCAAGTCTATTTTCCTTTCTCCTGCCCAAACATAAATAGTTTCCTTAAAGCCAGGAAGAAATATTGCTACCAAGGACCATCTCCCATCCTTGCCGCTGCAGTTAAACATTTTTTCAGCTAATACATGACACACAAAAGTAATTCTGACACCACACTAAACAATTTCACATAATATGAACATAAACAATACATGATATAGCAAGAGGTTGCTTTTTCATATTTATTTCCATGTCTACCCAAGGCTTCCAACAAACTTTTCCAAGATGCTTCACAAATTTCTTTAGCTTCCTGTAGTTAGTTATTTGGAATGTCCCATTCAGCATCAGTGATGCTGCTGTACAGAAGGCGGAAGCCCTAAGGCTAAAATAGCCCATTTTGTCCCTTTTGTCTTAAGGGTGGATCACTGAATTGCCTCAGCAATTATTTCAAGAGCAAAATATCTGTTGCATCCCATGCTCCAATTGCCTTCCAGACCACACTTCCAAGCCCTCTGAACAGACTCTTGTATTCCTTATAGCTCCTAACCACAACTTTAGCCCCAATGACTATGATATTACATTAAAAAGATGAACCAATGCCAATCTCCAGAAGCCTTTGATAAAAGGAAATTCCTTACAAGCAGAAGTACAGTTATTTCGTAGTAAACCTCAGAATGCCTTGGACTTCACAACACTCCTTGTAACGTGTGAGAACACAACTAAAAGGGGATGCAGCCAGTAACTCCACAGCCACATATGCACTAAGCTACATAGCCCTACATATCCTCACTTCGTGCCCTGCAACTATGCATAGTGTTACCAACACATACCTTAATAGAAACAAAGCTATACAGCCTCCAAATCAGGGGATATTCCATACAGGACAAACATAGACTGAGTAAATAGAAAAAATTTTGCTTGCATAGTTTGTATGTTAGCTACAAACACCAATTGAACTACATAATACATTTTTGTAAAGCCACCTTTTGCATTAAAATCTAAGGGGCTAAAAAAGTGAAAATAATTTAAAAAAAAAATCCCCTTACTCCTAAGTATTTCTTTTTAAAATATTTTTTTTATCTATTTAACCACAGGCTACTTTTACTTTCCTATCTTCTCTTTTGTTTTTGGCAGAGCAAAGGACAACTTCAAGTTTAGAGACAAGTCAAACTGATTATTACTTTAATTAAAAATACAACTTTACTTCAAAAGACACTATTTCACTCACACATTTAACTTCTTGCTCTGTCTTCTAAGCATTTCCAACTATTTAATAAAAGTAGTGAAGCTCCAGCAGTCTTAAACAGAGACCCCAGCATATTCCTACCTTTATCTGGGTACAAGACTTCTTAAAGCTGCTCTCCTTGAACTTCAGGTTAATCTGCTGAGCCCCAGAGCATTCAGACACGTCTCAGTTAAGAAGTCACTATTCCACCTTCTTACCCAGAAGCAATGAGCTTGGAAGTGTTCAACCACCCACCTCCTAATGCTTCTTTCTCTAGGCTTGTGGACTCTGGACAGCCACCAAGGCAGAAAACCCAGCCCCCCAGGCTGGCGGTAGAAAAAACCCCTGCCTGACGCAGCTCTGATGAAAAGCAGTTGTTGCATCACCTCCACCTCAGAAATGAGCATCAGCTGGGCTGGTTACAGAATCAGTACCTGCAGCTGGGTTTAGATACAGCCTCTCACCTCAGGGCTAACCTGCAAGGCTGTTCCACCTGCTAGCAAGAGTCTTTTGATAGATTTCCTACCTTTTTTCCGTAGAATAAATAGGGAAGGGAAAAAAAAGGTATGATTGAATTAGTTGATCTACTTTTTAAGAAACAGTCTCAGCAACTTTAGTTATACATAACACTGTTCTGATTGTTTCCATTCATAGTCTATCTGTATGTTTTGATATGAGCTCGTCTTGGTAAGATCTCAGCCCTTTCAGGTAGCTTGGTAAGTAATACAACTAACATCTGTTGTGCATTTGGGTTTTTATTCCCTTTGGAGAGAGAACAGCATATAACAGACCATTTTATGATCCTTGATATATATTCCACTGCGTTGTCCTCCATTTCTGTTGTTGCATGCTACGTGTCAGCTGGAAACCAAAAGATGGACCTTTATTTTAGCTTCTCTCTCAGGTGCTATCCAATCCATCCAATTGCGCTAGACAGAAGGGATTCAGAGTTCTCTAGTTAGGAGTTTAGCATAGCAAGACTGTCAGCTTTTCTAGGACACTATACTGCTTTGACAATCTTTAGGAAAACAAGATACAGAAATCAGCCCATTCTGTCGCTTTCAAAAAGCACTGGGCCAAAATATCAAAGAAATAGACCACAAAGTTCTTCACAGCAGTCTTGGCTACACACATTGCACAGTTAGACGTAGCACATTACATCTAGGCCAATAAACTAATTAGATAGTAAATATTAGAAGACCTACTCATTCATTAGACTAATTGAGCTAATGCTGTCCAGACATTAAAATACGAGGAATGAAAGCTATATGCAAACAAAACAGCTGTAATGACTTTCTGATAAATACCTTCAGGCTGAATAAGGCTAGAGGGTATTACTCAAGGGTAGCAGAAAGATTTCCTTTACACAGCAGCAATAATCTATATATCCACAGAGAATTTAAATACATGATTGAGACCTGCAGCACACTATGTTTGCTGCAAATGAAGGGGTAATTTTGCAGTTAAGTTTCTGTTCGAAACCAGCATCCCTGAATTCATGTCTAGTCTTCACAAAAACTAAATTTGTGGAGAAACAGACAAAAGGTGCTTGAAATAAAGGATTGGCAAGAATAAGAGAAAGAAGCCATCATTAGGATTCAGTCTAACTTCCTAGCTACTTCCTCAAAAAAATATTACCTAAAGAAAGAAGAAAAAAATTGAGCATCTAGGTTTTACATACCAAGAAGAACAAAGTAATTCTGGTTTTTAAAGCTGAGATTGAAATAGATACTAATTCAGCTCATTAGCTCCAAGTTAAAATTGTTTGTTCAAGATCAAATCTTGCTAATTTAGAATTCTTTTTTTTCTCTGAAAAGATAAATCATTAAAGCTTCATTCACCTTGTCACAAATTCCCATTGCTGACAGTAGGTCTCTACCGTAGCTGTAAATGAACGGTTTCTGAGTACAGTCTTTTTCTCTAAACGGATTTTGTTCCCTAATTTGTAGGAGTAGTTTAGCACAGCACAAAGGGAACAGAAGGGGAATGCCCACTTTATATCCCTTTTTTCTGATATACGGGTGGGAGCCTGGGAATGGTCTGAGCTGTTTGCCATTCAAACAGCAGGAACACAGGCATCACTCGTGTGCCTGTCTCTACCCGTGTGTGCGTATTACCGTACAATAAGCACACAAATTGTAGCAAGGTGCCAGAAAAAACAAAGTCCACAAACCTTTTACCCACATCACATCCTCATTTGATAAAACAAGGTAGAAGATGACTATAGCTACCCGGACTGGGTGCGCGTACTTCGCACACACGGGCACGTGAGAAGTGAACACCTTCCCACTTAGTTGCTTCCACAGATTCCTGGTAGTGACATTCCTTTTCTTCACTACTTCCTACATTTCATTCCTATGAAGTGGACGGATAGCCTGACAAAAGCCTTAGGAAAGAATGAAAGAAGCTAGGAGAAGGAAATATTACATCTAGAAATGAGACAGAGTAAAAACATCAAAAATAGGGTGGAAGGGGAGAGGAAAGCCTAAGGGCAGTGCAGCGACAGGTATGTATTCTGGAGGAAGGTTCTCCAAAACTGAAACTCTTCCTTTCATCGCCCCTCTCTAGCTGAATCAGAGGAATGCCGTTTCCAAGTTTACAGAGTCTTGCTGGTATCCTGGGCCTGTCTGTGGAGACTGTGAGACTCCCATATTAAAATTTTGTTCAGCTCCCCCAAATTAATATTAAGAATCCACATTATGCCTGGAACAACTCAAATGTAATCCATATATCACAGTGCTTCTCCCTTTGGATAGTTACAGAAAACAATATTTGTATCAATGTCTTCAAACATCTCAATGACTATTAACAACAGTGGGCTGAAAGGGAACAATTCTGAGACTTATTTTCAAGGGGACTGTCCTAAAGCTGTGGCTTTATTACAGTGCTGGTTGCTTGCACTCCTCTACCCTTGTGAGTTATGAGACATGCAGCCAAGTGATAGAAATCCCATCACTTACCCTTATCTATGAGATATCCTCTAATTTGATATGAAAGTGTAAAAATGTTTTGAGAAATAGATCTCGGCAGAATTTACTGCAGATGCCCTTCAAGCCTCTTCCAGTGGAATCATTTATCAAATATGTGAGAACATGTCAGAGTGAGGATTTCTGAGCCTTGTCCTAAATTGCATTTTATATATGGATTAATGAATGAAGTAATAAATCAAGAAAGACTGCTGTGCTCCGATTACTCTCAGTTCCTCGTATACAACTTCTTTTAATGTCCTACCTGCAAGGCAATGGGGGGAAGCAAGGGGGAGGGACAGCACAGAAAAACATAAGATTGGAGAAAAATCAGCTTTCCTCTTTGTAGTGATTCTACCTAGTGCTGCTTACCCTTTTTTGATTGTATTTGCACCACATTGCCTAAAAGCTGAGTGGAAGATAGAATTCTTCCCTCCCTAAAAGCTCTGGGTGAGCCTTAGGAATGTGTTTCTTCATACATAACGTAACTACTGGCTGTCTTTAGAAAAAAAGTATAGGCTTTACAGCATATTGGTTCTTTGTCTACAATAAAACGTGGAAATACATCCCACAAATTTAGGCATTATTATCTCTCTTGTTCCCCCAAAATAGTTAACTGCAGCCTTACTACTAACATCAGTAGTTAGATATAGTCCCAAAGGTCTCAGTTATAACAGAAAACAGCATTGATTTACATGTCGAATCAAGCTAGGCTAACTTGTTACAAAATGAACTGAAACCAGGGGCTATGCCTCTTAACCAATTTATCAGGTTTTTTTAATGATGAGAATTTTCCTTGTATACAAACTTGAAACATCATGGAAACGCATCAACTTTCGTAGTCTACACTCATAGAGCTCCTGGCAGGTGATATGCAAGCAGAGTCTAAAAGTATTTTCTAAGACTTTTTATTAATAAAGCAAATCTTCCTTATGTAGCTTTTGGAATCCGTCTCTATTTTCTTTCAGACATTATGTCTTTGGGAAGGAGTGTAAATGATGTAGAGACATTTCTGCCTCCCAACAGCGGAGGGCTATATGACTTGTAATCACAAGTGCTCTGACAACGTTTGCTGTTCTGTTGCTGGAAAATCCCCCTTGCCCATCCTGAAGCTTTTATTTTCTCCGTATCCCTCATTTGCATTCTCTCTTTCATCCAACCACCACCACAAGTTCAGCGTTTCGACAGGTTGTCATCAGTATCACTCCTATCCTGAGGGCTCGATCCACGATGTACAATTGTTCTCCGCGGCCTCTTTCATCTTTCCTATACAGCATGAAGGAGGATGCAAAAATATTTCAATGTTTTAACCTGCACGCTGCCGCAGAAAGGGGGGATAACACATTTTAGCATTCCAAAGGGGGGATTAATACAACAAACCTGGAAAAGGCTAGACAGATAGCCAGGATGGGATGACATAAGGTGCAGGAGAACGAATGGGTTTTTAATTGGTGCTGAAAGAAGCCATGTTAGCACCAATGCCATGAATTCATAGCGTGTTTGCACACCACAGCAAGTGTTTGTTTTCTCCTTAGGGACAGTTTGTGTTTCTTACAGCTGACAAGAAGGTGCTGAGGAAGAAAGAACTGGTGTGTTTTAAAGCATAATAGGGGGGGGAAAAAATAGTCTTTTCTGTTTTCCTGGTGTTTGGAGAGTAGTTTGCTCTCTGCAATTTAAATGGATTGTAACCAGTGAAGGGTGGGAGTCCTTCAAGAGACAGGACACAGGGGAAAAAAAAGGAATTGTACTCTAAATTCTGAATGCTGAACTGGATGAACAAGATGCTATCTGATAAAGGGCTCTAGAAACCTTAAGTCAAGTGTATGCTGGTGACTTGGGAAGCCATTGCCCAGTGATTTCAAGCCACCTATACTTTAGTCATCCTATCAACAGAATGTAAAATTGCTCAGATTGCACTTATCCGATAGCTAAAAGGAGCTGATTACCTGCAAATTCAGCACACGCATAAATACTCACTTGCAGGGCAGTTTGACTCCAAAATCATGGCAGCATCTTGGGCTTTTTTCTGTTACCCCGAGCACATGGAAGGTTTAGAAAACAGTAGCTGATGGCAACCACTGAACAGTCACACTGATGACGAACAACAAGGATAGCTCATTTCCCTTTCTTGTCTGTGTTGGTGCCACAGAAATAACAAATGCTAAAATCAGAAATAATTGTTTCACTACACTGAGGGCACATACTCACTGAATGTACTCAGAGAATTGCATAAGAAATGAATTTAATATAGAGTTACATTTTAAGAATAAAAGTATCCCACTAAGTCTTGCTCTATCATATCAATTTTTAAGAAAAAAAATATTTTTCCTGTTTATCGAAAGTTTTAGGAAATCAGGATTGAGATGTGAAATAAAGTCAGTATTTCGGGGTAGGACTGTCTCTCAGTGCTTATCGTACAGTAGTCAGAACAGTGCGATTTCCTGGTGAGGTACAAAAAGAAACTGAAGTCTGGTTCATCCCAGAAGTTCACATTGCAGACAAGTGATGGTATTGTTAACTTCATTAATTTTTTTTACCTATGTAGAGCTTTCTTTTTCTAATTGGAGTTCCCTAACAAATGTTCTAAAAGGAGACAGATAAATGGTAAATTTTTATGTCTACAGACATGCCCAGAAGAGGTTAACTATCTTCAAGGTGACACCTCGTTGGGCAGGCAATTTCTTGTTCTGTTCTTGCACTAATAGATGCTTAACAGCCTGGCTCAGTAGAGACAGGGGAATTAGTTAGGCCAGGAAAGCTCTAGCAAATAACAGAATTCTAAAGAATCTGAGGGTTGGTATATTTGTTTTTCTCATTTAATAGTCTTGGCCTTCATTTAGATTTACAGCATTAGGGGATGTTTTTAAGTATTTTATCCATGTATCAATTATTCTCTGAAGAGGGCTTCACTGTATATCTACAATATTGCACTTGTGCAGTAAAAACAAGCATCTGAAGAACCCTCATGAAAACACGTAAAAGCCAATTATTGTGATTTGTGTTTACATTCCAGCTGTCTTCTAATGAGATTTTTTTCCATGCCATTAAAAAAAAAGAGAAGATAGTGCTGTCAATTTCTGGACTCAGAGATAAAGTTCATGAAAACACTTAAGTACACATTTCAAGTTTTGTCTTGTTGTTTAGAGATTTTCCTGAGAAAATACGGATTTTAACATACATAAGAGTGCCTTCATGAATTAAAAACTTGATTTAATAATAAAGACACAAATCGGCTGAATTCAACCACCTATTTGTAGCGGTGGGTTCCTTCCCAGCTCCAAGTAGCCTCTCCTCTCAGAGGGCAGTTACTCACCTTTGATGACGAATCTCTGATGCCTTTTGGGTCTGAACGGTCTGGACCAGTCAATAGGGCAGTCAATAGGCCAGATCTGGCTTCCAGAGTACTTCTTCCAGCCTACTAATATTTCTATTTGACTTTGAGCCAGACACAGACGATAAAAGGTAAAACCTCGTTACCAGCAGTATATGAATCCCAGCTTTTATGGAATGCCTCCAGTCAACCTGCCCACACCCAGGCATGAAGATCGAGGAACTGCCTGACACGGATGCAGATGCCTCTAGAAAGCAGTCCCAACACAAGCATCTGGCCCACACATACCAAAAAAGCTGAATTAACTCCTATAGGAAACAGCAAGTGCAGTGATTGTGCCAGTATAACGTACCCGAACCGCAGCTGCTCTCACCGCACAGTGAGGGGTCCCGTTTCTTAAAGGGTGTCATGCACATCAAGCCTTCCTCAGTCTTAATTACAAAACAAAAAAATAATATGATCCTTTTACTGTATGTCTTTATTTACCCTCTCATCTGCTCTGGCGTTTTAATATCCAAGCTTTAGTTAGAAACAGATGCCTCAGCTTCAGCACCCTTTTGTAATGGCTTAATATCCTAGGTAAGACCGAAGACAGAGGAGAAAGATGCTGCAGCGAGCAACAACTTTTGAGCAAATGGCCTTGAATATTCATTAAACAACATTTAATTTAAACACCCAAACTCTAAAAGCAGAAACATATGGGCCTATTTTATTTTACATAAACTGAATAGGAGGTTGCGCCATTAGTTTCTGCAGACATAATGTTCATTACAAATGAAGTATGTTTTCCTTTAGGGAATGCGCCACCGTTTCTGTAGCGTTGTCGTTCCCCAAAAAGGTTCCGTATACTTGCCATACGAAGTGCTCTCCTTGGCAATGTGCTTCCAAATGTAAACAAAATTCCCATAGATCTTCATCAACAAAGGGAACCTGGGGCAAATCAAATTCTTTAATGAGAAACAAAGAAAGAGAAGAGCCCTCCCTTTTCAGTATTTTACCATGTTTAAGAGACTGTCTGGATTGCATAGTTTGCCACATGGGTTTTCCCCTCACTCTTTGTGATTGAAGATTTTTGCATCAGTATCTGCATGATATGGGGTTCTACAGTCCTCTGCTGGCTAAAGGACTACTTTGCACAATCTCTCGGAGCATCTAAGCTGTTTTCTTGTATGTGCCTTCAACGAGAAGCAAGGTATTTGCTCTTAAAGTTTGCGTAGATCTAAAATGGCTAGATAAAACCATTCTGATTGCTCAGCAAGCTCCACGAGAAGTATTTTACACATAAGCCTGCATTTTACATCCCAAGACAGCTACTTAAGTGGTAAAACAAATAAATAATAATAAAAAAAGGCTGGACATGATAAGTACTTGGAGAACTAAGCTGAAAAGCAAACAAGAAGCATCCGACACTGGAGGATCTGTTCTCTCTGTAGTGTTCTGTACCTGTCATTAAAGCTACTGAGAATTATTTATTGTTTACTCGACAGGTATCTGCTGTAGCATTCTTCTATTTCCATTTATTAATTCTAATAAAAGTGAGACGCTGAAAGGGAGCTTTTTTGGGTGGGTTGTTTATTTAAACTGAGAAACCTTCCAGAAATTGTTTTTCTTCTTCTGTAAATCAAGAGAGGTAATGTAGGATTGAAGAAGTATGGCACCTTAATATCTCCTTTCATCCACAGAATATTAGCAATACAAATTGCTCTACAATCTTCCCTCAACTCTGGAGACAGCACCTTCAGGTCCCTCCAGGTTTTTTGGCACTTGTACCCACAAAGGTGCCAGTGGAGCATTGAGCAACCACTAGGAAAGAGTCTGATAGATTGCTTTATATGAACTACATAATTATTGTTCATTCCTACACAGTCTATGGGAAAGTAAAGCTAGAAAAAGCATCTGCAAGCAGAACAAATCTAAGAAACAAAGAGGCACCACTGGGATGGAAAGAGCACGGATGCAAAATTGAAACACAAGAAAAAGACAGGTAGATCATTAAGGATATATGCCTTGAGGTATGTATCAACATAACAGCCATAAAAGCAGAATTTCCTGAGAGTGAGTGGGAACAACTGACACAGGTTTCTGAAAGGAGCATGGTCCATATGTAATAGGCAGCTGGCAAAAAATTTGATGCTTATTTTACTTACTTTGTGTGTAATGCCAGATGTTTACTTTTCAGCATTTCTTTGACTCTGGACAACTCAATTTCACCATATTTTCTCCGTTTTATGCATTAGCACAGTGCTTCAGTGTTTGTTTAAACACCATGGAGTTCAATGCTATGCAAAATATACTCCCATTTTAATTAACTCCTCAAAACCATAAAAGTTTAATATTTGTGTTTGAATATAAAGCAATTTCTCCCAATCCTAGATTACATTAGTTTTTAAGTTTTGTAAAGCCCTGAAGCAGTGCCTACATCACCCTGACTTTATTCAATAACCCAAACTTATCAATTAAAATAAATACTTAAAACATTAATTCTGGCAGCTCCTAAGTTTTATGATACCCCTCTATGTGCCTTAAAAAAAAGAAATTATAATAAAAGGGCTTAATTCCACTTCTGCCTGTAGCAGGATCCATCAAACTATAAAGAAAACAGTGAAACAAAATCAACTTTTTCCACCCTTTTAATTTAAAAATATTAAGCCACTTCCGTTGTGAAATTTACACTGGATGTTAAACCAGACAGAAAACACTGAAAAAAAAAAAACTGTCAGTCTCAATTTTCTACTTACATCCAACGCTGTGCAGGAGATATCAATCTGAGGTCATTTGTCACAGAAAAGTTTTATTATCAGTGATTGAAACCTGTTATCAAATCAACGCAAACGATGCCTGGCTTAACAAACAGGCCAGCAAAAATTGACAGAAAATGATAGCAGGGCGGTAGCTCCAGTACAATCAAATCAGATCATCCCAAAAGGCAGTGAAGCATGTTTCTCCTAATGCGGGTCAGGCTGCAGCCTGGTCGACTTCATTAGATAACAAGCTGTATTTTAACCCAATGAACACAAGCAGAAACCGTTGTCACCCACCCCAGGGATGCACCGCACTGGCGCATCTTTTGCTGGTTGCAAAACATCCATGGTGTTAAGAGAAGCCAGGGATGCTCCAAACGTCCTTCTGCCTGAGCACACTACTTGACCTTACTTAGGATCTCTGTGTAGGAGCAACAGTAGCTGGAAAGAGAGATGGAGCTTTTTTATTAGTAGATCTGGTTGCCGATGGCCAGCTCTTGGAAAAAACAGAATTATCTTCTAATGCACAGGATGCCTTTTAGCCACTTTTGCAGCTGTTTCATTAGCCACAGCCCTTACAGACAGCAAAGACTAAAATTCAGAGGAAGCCTACTGAATTCCAGATGAGAATATGATTCCACAGGGCATTTTGTTTTTTACAGAATCACAGGATCTTAGTGGTTGGAAGGGACCTTTGAGATCATCGAGTCCAACCACATTAAACAAAAAAAACAAAAAAAACCCACCACACAACACAACAACAAAAGAAAAACAAACCACAAAAACAACAAACAACAACAAAAAACCCCACACAAAAACAAACAAACAAAAAAAAACACCCACCAACTAAACCCCACAATCACAACCCCACACACAACACCCCAGCACAAACCAATGATCTTGGCCACTAGAGCATGCCCTGAAGAGCCACATCTA
>JAOQGH010000002.1:14046568-14070314 GCA_025769975.1 Gallinago jamesoni
CCCCCCCAACACTAAAAATGCCTTGCCTGTGTTACAATATGCTGCCAGCAGTCCAATTTAAAAATACTGTAGTTAGATAATCAAGTCAGAGCCTTCATCAGCACAGCTGCTAGAGCTTCCCAGGCTGTTTCAGTCCTACTTCAAGAATAAAACTTGTTTTGTTTGCTACTCAGAACACCTGGACCAGAATGCCCACGCTTCTAGCATAAAGCTTGCCTCACCCAGCCACTAATCCCATCCTAAATCACTCCTTTAACATTACCATATGAAAAATTAGGGGTGTACTGCAGTTTGCAGACCAGACAGACCCCGGAGCCTGTCCTGACAACTCAGGAACAACAGAGAAGGTATGCCTGACTCCATTAGCAAAAACCTTCACTGGAATTATGCAGCTATATTCTATAGATCTATACAATACAGCCGCTCCTACAGGCACATCTTGAAAAGACTTCAAACCACAGTTTGCACACCCGATGACAACAGCATTCCTACCTCCATGACATAAAGCTGCCCCCCTGGAATTAGGTTATGCTCCTACACGTAGAAAGCTCTGATTGACTTCAAATTGATACTCAAAACAAGAGTTGTTTAATTATGAAAAGATTTTAATACAGGGCAAACAGTGCACCAATTTTGAATTTCTCCAACTTTACAAAATGGTAGCTTTTGAATCAAAACCAAAGGGCAAAACAGAATTTTATTGACAGAGTTTATTTGATGTTAAAGCCAGATGAGCAGCTTCTTTCCAGAATAATTCTTTCTATACCTCTTCATAGAATTATGTGGTCTGTAATGGAAAAGACAGATCAGTGCCACATGATTAAAACCATTTTTAAACTCATACTTTTACAGATCCTGAAAAACTGATTCCAAAACAAGTCAGGTGAAACACACAGTCTTTCTTAAGGTTCAAAATTTCACAGTGCTGTCATGGGAATAATGAAGAGCCTAGATAACAGCATTTCTGTAAAAATGCTACAATTGCTTTACCAGCTTTCTGTTTAAGACATTATACTCACACACCAGCTCCCAGACAGTTTAAGTTGCTTTAAAATAAGTAATTCAGACTATTTTTAATAAAATCAACAGTTTTGTCTGTAACTGTTACTGCCCACAACAAACTGAATTCCCTTAAGTTTCTGCAGCAATGATGTATAGTCTAGGACTTGTCTAAAGAAGTATCAGGTTTATTTACAAGGAATTTACTTGAAATAAGTATCTATAAGAAAATCAGACATTTGTCTTCAAAATAGAAATCGTATTATTTCAATGTATTTAAGATAATAAAAACCAAGGTGTACTATTCCTTCCTTAGCATACCTACGAAAGGAAAAACTCAACTCTTGTTTACAGTAAGACTAATTAATGAACAGTTTTAGCAACCATAAATCTGTAATGCCTGATTTATTAGTCTTCACACTAATCAGGTATTTCATGTAAGTGGAAGTCACATAATTTAGCAACACAGGAAGAAGCACAACAGTCTTAACTCTTGCACTGGCTTCTCTATCAGTGTAGTTCCATGGTGTTTGCATACATCAACATTAGACCTATGTCATCGTAATGACTGCAGGCTACTGAGTATCCACCCTTCAAAGCATTTTGAAGTCATACCTGTTATCCATTTTCCAGCCAAAGTATGTTCATTTACTGAAAAAGAAAAAGCATTCATTAATAAGAGAATGTTTTTATCGAAGTTCTGTTACTGTAGAAGACGGAGCTTTGAGGCTTTTTACTGACACAATATGGTTTTTTCCATTACCATAGTGAATGTGATAGGAAAACCTCAAAGCTTTGACTACTGTCATGGCTTAAGACATAGATTTCATGCATTTCATCAAACAGGACCAAACAACGGCTGTTTAGAGCTTATGAACGCAACTGCATGTTCAAGTATACACACAGGCTACGGTGGTTTAAAATGCCTATCCACCCTCACTCCTGCTACAGCAAGATTTTTTTTAAAAAAAAACAACATTTGTTTGGAAGACTTACATGTCAAAAGCTGTCAGAACTATGTAATTGTGACATTAAGAGGTAGAGTGGGACTTTTTTGCGTTTGTTCTGAAAGCAACCACTAGGTGAGAAGCATCCACATCAGGTAAAAGTTGCAAACATTTATGTGAGCTCAGCTAACTATAGAAATACAGAATGTATTAAATATCACAATCTACTGTGAAATGCTTCTCTTCAAACTGCAGGGAAAACAGAATGGGAATTCTGAAGAAATGAAAGGAAGCAACAAACACAATTTTTAACAGTCATTCATCAGCACAGTTGATGTTTGACTTAAAAGTTCAGGAAAAACTATTCAAGTATGATTCACCATTTCAACAATTTTCATTATTACATGGCACATAACTTTCAGAACAATACAGACTTGCCTGAAGATGTCTCAGAATCAAATGCGTACACATTTTTGAGATAAACTGTTTTCAAAGATTGTGCAGGTGGACTCCAAAACTTATTCCAGGATTCCTACTAAACATTTCTCCACATGGCTGCAATAAACAATGTTGAACCACGCCACACCATTATGTTTAAACATGCATTTTTCAAAACAAATCTTTAGGACACGTGTGTATTCCACAAGCTTTTTCCTGTGATGCAGCACAGAAATCTTCTCAACCAAGCTTTCCAGAAAGCATGTAAATTAATTTGTCTTTAGTTTGTGTCTAACATGAGAACACAAAGATTAACAAAACTGGTGAATAAGTAAAATCTAACCCATGCATTCTGATCAACTAAAAGATCATTTTAAAAGACATTAAGAAACCTCTCATCCAAAACACAGTTCACTTATTACAGAGATTGCATGCTAGTTTGAGAAGTGCTTGACATAGAACTCACATCTGCTATGTAATTATCACAGCACAAAATCCTGGTCTTGATTTCTAAAGTGTTTATACACTTTAAGAGAATTTCTATGAACTGGACACCTTTAGTAATTCAAGTGACAGTCATTTAACCATTTTGTATTAACAGTCAACAACTACCTTCAAGTGCCAAATTCTTGAAGGGAAGTTGTTGATCCATACTACTGGTGCCAGTACAGCATGAAATAACCCCCTTGACACTCAGAAGGGGGTATATGTCAGTGTCACTACTACACCAAATGCTAATTTGTGCTGTTATGCTGTAAACAATTGTAGGACTTCATTATTAAAACAGCATTAAATCAGAAAGGAGAAAGGCACCAAATCTTACCTAGAAGTTCCCAGCAACATTGGTTTAATTCCATCCAATGGTATTAAGAACCTCACTTATATACAGCAAGTGAAGAATCTAATTTCACAGAGCAATCACTGTGGTTTGTGTCTTAACTTGGAATACTGCAGGCCAATAGTTAAACAGTGTTTTAATGCTGACAACTGCACCATCTCAAATGCACAAAGCTGTGATGTGACTTAAGTTTCATAAAAATGCACAACTAGTTTTACACAATGGTCAACTTACACATGCAATTGCACTGTACTACTTTGAATCAGAACCTGGGCTGGTTCTGAACAAATGCCTCAAATCAATAGCATTGAGTTTCTTTGATTTCTTCTCATTTGGAATTCCTTGTTTTAATGTTGTTTCACTGGTTTCAAACATCCTGATCACTGTTAGCCACATTTTATTTTTAAGTTGCATAGAATAAATTTCATTATGTAGTTATCTGAACCCTTACAGCACAGAAGTAACTTCAAAACAAACATGCGTGCAAGGCAGTACAGTGCTTCAATTATACAGATGAACACGTTTCAGTGATGTGTAATTCAGTCACCACATCCATGCTCATTCTCAGTACCTGCTAGATACTTCATTTCTGATGGAGAATTCCATGGAAGTAGAAAAAAAAGCAAAAGTGAAGATTACTAAAGTTCAAGATGTCAAAGCGCTTTAGCAGTTATAGAGCTAAGTGTCAAAACTCAGTGCCCTATCTTCCCTTGTTAAAACACTTGGGGGAAAAAAAAAAACATTTAGCTGCACAGCTTACCCAGTATTTGTCAGATGACAAAAACAGCTAGGGTAGGTAGGTGACTGTCTTCACATCCAGCCCACTCCTCAGTTTTGGTAGGGGGTTTAATTTATTAAATTAAAGGATAATAAAGGATAATAAAAGATAAAGGAACTGTCTCCCTCCAAGCTGCTCACCTGATGAGCTTGCATCAAGTTCCAGCCAGAGCACAGGAAGCTCCCACCAGGGGAAAAAAACCCACTGTCTTGGGAATCAATCACTTAAAAACAGGATAAAGCAAGCATTCTACCTTATTTCTACTTGCACACTGTCTTCACTATCTACACCACTACACACCCTTAACATATCTTTTACAGGTAACACCATAAATAACAGTAACTTCGTGGAGTAAGTATTAGATATTTAGGTAGTCCCGAGTAACAAGTGTTAAGAATAATATCTAATTTGTATATTGCAAGGCTGAGTTATGAGATTAGAGCAATACTGTTAGATTTATGGAATTTTAACTTTCATTCAAGTGATGTGTAGGAAAAATCATTTAAAAGCATTATTTCACATTGTATCAGCTAAGCTTGCAGCAGTGAGCAGCAAAACTAAGCTACTGAGCTGATAAGCTATACAACACCACACAGATTACCTTCTGTTATCCAGTAGAACAGGTGAAAAGAAATGGAAGAAAAACAGTGTTATTCTGTTGAACAACTTCTAATGAACATTTCAAAGGCAACATGGCCACTGCAGCATACAGATATTCTCATCCTACCTTCTTGCCAGCACCAACATTTGCCTTGGCTGTGCCCCTGACTTTCTTCATTCTGTTCTTACGCTCCTTTCGCTGCTTCCTTGAAGTCTTCTTCTTTTCATACAAGCCATGCTATTAAAAAAAAAACACAGTTAAAATTGCAGATACTAACCTCTGAATTTAAGTCTGACTATTTCTGGACCCTTCAAATACTGTTTAAATTTGAAATATTAGCGAGGTAGTGAGATAAGGCCACTAGCTAATGAATAATATACACATGAATATAAGCACTAAAATAGCGTACGTATGAGTCTTATCTCTTATGCTTCTTCAAGACCCTTAACAGTGGTTAGTTATTTATTACTGCTAAATTTGTCACTGGTAACATGAATTTTGCCTTCACAATTCCCGTATAATAAACAGTAAAACCCCCTTAACCCCACTTTTCAAACACATGAGCTGGGCTACACTATTTTAACACCTCTTATATAACTCTAAATACACCAACAGTACTTTCACAAAACTTTAGCTTTTATTCATGTAAATGATGTATCACTAAACACTTGACATCCATCCTAATTATTTTTAAGTTACCACAAAACACACCCTGGCAAGCCTGTGCTTTGGCTCATTTTTCTTTGCATAGTCCAGGGAGTCGTAGATCATGCCAAAACCTGTTGTCTTGCCACCACCGAAGTGTGTTCTGAAGCCAAAGACGAAAATTACATCAGGGGTCGTCTTGTACATTTTTGCCAGCTTCTCCCTGATTTCTGTTTTGGGGACTGTGGCCTTCCCAGGATGAAGAACATCAATCACCTAAGAAGGAATTTTCACAAGTCATATAAAAGCAAGAGAAGTTTAATATCCAGTACAACAGCCAGGTGCTACAGTCCCACCATGAGCTTCACACTCAAACTAGCCCACATTAGCAGCAAAATTTATTTGATACAAAAGTGTTCATAAGTCTTCTGCTTCAAAATACAAACAGCTTGCTACCTCACCAAGATTTACCTTCAGCATGTATCAATACATTTAAACCTACAGGTTCTTACAACAAAAACTCCAAAGGTTTTAAGGGCCCCTTGTTTATAGCGACTAAAAAATGCTCACAGCCCAGACCTAACAGGCAAATAATTATAAAGGCATTTTTCTGCATTCTTTTACCATCTGCTTGCGCTGAAGCAGTCTGTTTGTCATGAACTTCCTGGTTCTGATGGTGACCGTGTCATTCTGTAAGAGAAAGAACGAAGAAGTAACTAAAAACAATATTGACACATATAATTCAAGCTTAATAAATATATAACTGCACAGTACAGCAACAGTCAATAGTCTCTCAGGTGCTGACAGTAAACTCATAACTGAAGTGGACCGGTCCTGAGCTACAGATAACATTCCTATAAGCTACATTTTGATTTGTACTTTTGAGTATACCTCATGACAGACTCATCCTCAGTTTCCAGACAACACACGAACATACACACCTGCACCACTCCAAAAAGCTGAAGCAGCTTTTAATGAAACATAAAGACTACAAATCAAAGCACTACAACACTACAGCACAAGTTGCCTTAAACTGCCTTAACTTCAGCACCTTTTCTGTGAAGACAGGCTGAGAGTCGGGGATGTTCAGCCTGAAGAAGACAAGGCTCTGGGGAGATATAGCAGCCTTCCAGTACTTAAAGGGGGCTATAGGAGAGACTCTTTTGTCGAGGTGTGTAGCAACAAGATAAAGGGTAACGGTGTTAAATTGTAAGAGGAAAGATTTAGACTAAGTACTAGGAAAAAATTCTTTATTGTGCTGGTGGGGAGACATTGGAACAGGTTGCCCAGAGAAGCTGTGGATGCCCCATCCCTGAAGGTGTTAAAGGCCAGGCTGGATGGGGCTTTGCACAACCTGATCTACTAGAAGTAACAGGAGACTTGGAAACAGGTGATCTTTAAGGTTCCTTCCAACCTAAACCATTCTATCATCAATAAACACACATGTGACCGCTTCCTTAACACTTTCAAACAAGAACAGCCCCAAGACTAATAGACAACGTGATCTAGAGGACCCCTTTAGCACCTTAAATAAACAAGTGCGATGTCGCACTACTATCAAGGCCCAGGGCTGCTCTTACAGACCAGCAGCAAGGCCTCCCTAGCAGGCCAACCGCAGGCCCCGGCCCACACACCGGAGTTCGCCCCGACCAACTAGCACCGCCGCGCCCAGGCCGCAGGAGTCCCGGCTCCAAGCGGGAGACCGTTTCCCCCCCTTATCTCCCACCATACCCCGCCAGGCCGCTACCGACAGTCCAGCCAAAGGAGAGCCCTGCGCTGGGGAGCCCCGCGGGTACGGGATGGCAGCGGCAGGACGCGGATTGCCCCCGACCGGCTACAGACACTCACCATCTTGGCGGCTGCCTCCCTGTCAGCGAGCGAGAAAAGGAAGGAGGGGCCTCCCCGCAGCCAATCATAAGACGGCGCAGGGGTCGGGTCCTTCGCTCAGGAGGCGGGGTTGTGCAGAAGAGGTGTCTATCGCAGAGCCTGACGCGGAAGGAGGCGGTCAGGGTGTCTTATTCGCGCAGGCGCAGAGTCGGCCCCGCGCTGCCCGCGTGCCGTGCGGCTGGTCGCTGAGGAGACGCTGTTGGGTTTGCTGTCTGCTCCCCTCTCCTTGCTCGTCCCTCCGCTCCTGTTCCCCCGCCGCCACCATGGTGAAGGAGCAGTTCAGGGAGACGGATGTGGCCAAGAAGATGTGAGTGGGGCGGCCGGGGCGGTGTCCTGCTAGGCGGTGCGGGCTCCCGGACTGCCACCGTGCTGAGGGAGCCGGTGTTGCCGCAGGGTGGGCCGCTGTGGCGGCGGTGGTGAGCGGCAGAAATCCCAGCCGGTGGCTCCCCCGCTGTAGCAGGGTGCAGGAAGAAGTTTAGCGCGATGAGGATGAGGGTGGCGAGTGTTACAGCTGGTTCACTTTTCAAAGCGCTGGCCTTGGCCTGGGCTCAGGCTGCTGGCGGGCGGCTGGGGGTGGGAGCACCTGCAAGGCTGCCCAAGAACATCCGTAAATCCCACAGGTGTCAGCCACCAACTCTCTCCAAAATACTTCTATTTTATATAGTTACCCCAAAAGAAACTGCTGCAACTGTTTTGTGACTTAACTTAGCCTCCTTTGCATTGCTTCTAAATATGTGCATGCATGCCTGTACTTAGAAGTATTTCTGCATCTATATGTGCACATAATTACATGTGAAATTTCTTATTCTAGAAGCCACATTTGTTTTGGCATGAAATCTCCAGAAGAGATGCGTCAGCAAGCTCACATACAAGTGGTTAGCAAAAACTTGTACAGTCAGGACAATCATCACTCTCCACTACAATATGGAGTACTTGACCATCGTATGGTGAGAACCATTTCATTTATTGTTTTCCAAACAGTCTTTGTAGAATTACTTGAAATGGTTAAAAATAATTTGGGATCACTGAAATTTACTGCTCATACAAAATATGTGCAAATGTGTCTCTACTTGATTTGCTTAGACTGTCAGTTGCAGTGACAGCTGCTTTTTTCATGCTGTTGGATGATTCAGGAAACCTTATTTTTAAGGCAGGAGGTAAGTTTTTTCTGCCTAGTTGTTGGCACACCCGAAAACGTCCATCTACAAAATAACACACTGTAGATATGCAGGCTGTAGATCAGCTGTAAAAGCCGTATGAGGTAATGTCACTGGTATCAGCAGGGCCTATGAGTGAAAGGAATTTTTCTTAAGGCTGGGAGTGAATGTATTGCTCCTGACATGCTTCTGATGCTAGAAAAAAGGAATATGTGCTGTGATCTGCTGTTAGGATAACTGACTAGCATGAGAACTACTGGATTTTGCATGTACTCATTTGATAATAGCTAAGGCTTTTTTCTGTGTTCTTTTCATCCCAAAGGGAACCAGTGAAAAAGACCGCCCCTGTGAAACCTGTGGAAAAAATCTAGCAGATTGTTTAGGACATTATGGGTACATTGACTTAGAACTGCCCTGTTTCCATGTTGGATATTTCAAAGCTGTGATAGGCATCTTACAGGTAAACACAATTATGATTCGTCATCATTTTCTGGTCTAGAAAAAGGAAATTATCCAAAAAGATGATGCTGGAAAGAGTAATTGAGAAGACCAAAAGAAGTTTGTGTTATAAATTTTATCGTTGTGCATTTTGTGTTTTGTAAAATAGATGTGTTTAAATATTAGTCTTAGTGATGTAAATACATCTAGTTTATTTTATGTAATTTTTGACTGGTTAATTTAATTCATTATTTTTCCATCATAGTTTGAATTCAATTTATGCAGTATGACATGCCTTTTAGGACATCCCAGTAAATCAAAGCTCTGTTCGCTTTATTGGATTTTTCAGACCCTACAGAGCTTAGATAAAGATTTGCCTTGTTGACTGACTTCTTTTTCTTGTGTACTTTTTTCTGTGTGTTACAGTATACATACTGGTCTTTCAACCAATACCATTGTATTTCATTCAAAGAACCTGCTCTCTTTTGAAGAACTATAGTACTGTTACAGTAGATGCTACAGCTCTGCATGTGTCTGTTAAACTGTGTTTATATGCTTTTATGTTTAAGATGATCTGCAAAACCTGTTGCCGTATCATGCTGTCAGTAGAAGAAAAAAAACAGTTTTTGGATTACTTGAAGCGACCTGGCCTTACATATCTTCAGAAGAGAGGGCTAAAAAAGAAAGTATCTGAGAAGTGCCGAAAGAAAAACACTTGTCCTTACTGTGGTGCCTTTAATGGTGAGTGCTGGCATTAGCAGTTTGTGATAGTTATTTGCTGTGATGGATTTTATTATCATGGCTGTGACAGGTATTAAAATCTTGAGTATCATTGTTTGTTCCATAGCTAATGAGTGTTCTTTCTGGCTTTTATTAAGAAACGGGTAACTGTGTTCTTCTTGCCCAGCACGTCCTTGTTCACATCTCATTTCTTTGGATATAGACCTTGTCCTAGTTGCTTGTTTTGTTTCCTGTGGTATCTCTTCATGGCCATAACCAATATGTGATACTTGAATAACAGCCAAAAAAAAAAAAAAAAAAGTGTTTAACATGTCTTCAAAAATATTGGGAGCTGTTTTTAGTGATTAGTCCCTTAAATTAGAAGCATTTGTAGACTTTAGTTTCGATTGAATTTTGCATTTTATCATTATATTAAATTGTCTTTCTTAATAGTGTATGTGTTTGTCATCCTCTAGAAGGGTATGTTGTGAAGTTTGGCAGCATTTGTGTTGAGGTGATCTCCGGTTACACTGGAGTTAGTTCTTCAGGGCAGAGTATCTTAAAATTTCACATATGTTTTTCAAAATACACTTTTTTCTTCCCATACTCTGATCAAATGATATTGCTGTTAAAGGACTTGCAGTGTAACAGATTCATAGTGGATGGTTAATTCATAACTTAAAATTTTACACTTTTAAGTCATGAAAATTTTGGGTTGTCTGTTATAATGATCAATATCCTGAAGAAATAGCTACTTTGTTATAAGTACCACATATACATATGGGGGCACGAACAACAGCCATTACAAAATTAAGTGGTAGGTCAGCGTACTTGAGTAAAAGTAATTGAGTTTGGAAAGCATTTGTACTAGTCTGTGGGAGTTTCATGAATACTGTTACCTGCATGACATGAAAATAGTTGTCGGATTCTTTTTACAGTTCTCTTCAAAAATTACCTTAGAAGGTAGTGAAATGACATATAAATTGCACATCTTAGTCCTGTTTTTAGGGTTGGTATGTCTACTTTAGAAAAACACCTGCTGTGATTGAGGGGAAGCTGAATTAAGGTGTGGGCTAAACCACCTGCTTTCAGCTTCAGAAGCTGCATCTGGATCTAGACACACTAAACCAGCCATACAAGGAGACACAACCTGATTGTCCTCTTTGTATTTTGTGAATTTAGGAAAATTGTTAATGAAGCTGTTAAATTCTTATTTTATTCTTGCCTTCATTGAAATTTTAGCTAGCTTTGGAACTCTAGCTTTCTTGTTTCGAGTTTTTTTGGGGGGCGCTGTTGTTGTTCAGCAGTTCTGTTGTTGTTTTAAAAAAAATAATCCACATTTATTTGCTTTCAGGAACTGTGAAGAAGTGTGGTTTGTTGAAAATAATACATGAAAAGTACAAGACCAATAAGAAAGTGGTAGATCCATTAGTATCTACTTTTCTCCAGTCCTTTGAAACTGCCATAGAACACAACAAAGAAGTGGAACCCTTACTAGGAAGAGCTCAGGTGATTTTTATTATGAATTAAATTTTCTGCTAGTTATTATGCTTGAAATAAAAGTCAAAGGTTTTCAATGTGCCATCTTAAGCCTTGTGGCAATCCAAGAGTTTCACATAACAAAAGATACTTGAAGGATGTTTGTGTTTTTTGCAAACTCTGCTATAATGGAAAATTAATTTTATTAGTATGTTCTGAAACATAGCTTTCTGTCTGTATAGACAGGCCCATAGAAGCTTTGCATGTACATATAGATTTTCTGTAGCTCGGAGATTATTGCAAGACACAGAATGTTCTTCATAAGAGCTTAGAGTTGCCCAGGAGAGAGGACAGTTAATTTGGTTTTGTTTCATTCAGCTTTGCGTTGTCTGTTGTTTTTGTTTCCTTCTGCTTTTTGAAGGCTGGGAAGATCTTGGGGTACATATTTAGAAAAAGTAACAAATATCTGGAGTTTCTTGTACTGCAGCAGTAACTGTAATAAGAGAGAAATAAGCTTTTTTAAAAAAAAAAAAGCTTAGAAAGTACTGTAACTCATGTTAGTTCCTACCAATAGAATGAATACAATGTACTGTAATTTTGTTGGAAGAGGTTTATTGAGTTGCTTTAATAAGTAACTATGAAATCCTCTCAGTTAACTGTTTAAAACAATAGAGTAACTTGATGAGTGTAAGGGGGGGAAAAAAAGGAGAGAAAATAGCAAGTTAGTACTGGAGATGTTAAAAGCATTGGTTCAGAATAACACATAGTTTTGTTTGCATTAATAGGTCTTATCTGTTTGTCTTTTTAAAACATGTTAATTTTGAACAATGAGTAAATGAGTGAAAAGGAGAAGCATTGGAACTGTTACATAATTCCTTTCTCCAATGGTTTTTTAGGAAAACTTAAATCCTTTAATAGTATTGAACCTCTTCAAAAGAATCCCAGCAGAAGACATCCCTCTGCTTCTAATGAACCCAGAAGCAGGTAAACCTTCAGATTTGATCCTTAGGCGACTCTTAGTGCCTCCGCTGTGTATCAGGCCCTCCGTGGTGAGTGACTTGAAGTCTGGCACCAACGAAGATGACTTAACAATGAAACTAACAGAGATAATTTTCCTCAATGATGTAATAAAAAAGGTGAGTTACCCTTTAAGCTCTCAGAGACTCTTACCTTCAAAACAATTTGGTTATAATTCAATATATGAAGTGAAATATATTTCACCATCTTTCTCCTAAGAAATCAGGTTTCAGTTGTCAATTGAGAGTAGAAGTAAATTTGACAATTTATCATGTGTTTAGAAGAACAGTTCTACCAGGCCGATACTCTTCAGGCTTTTCAAAACTGATCTTTTGTCAGGAAAAGAAAATCAAGTGAGAGCTAACTCCCATGATTAAAAAATTGTTAACTACTGGCAATCTTCCTGGTTGTGAGCTTATATTACTTTAGCTTTAGTGGCTTGGGAAAATAAAATTTAAACAAATACGTGGTGTTGTGACTGTTTGTCCGAAGCCAGTGCTAGTAAAAAAAAATAATTTTTTTCTGGGTTCTCCTGTGAATGGCCTTACAGTATAATGATATGCATCCTATTATAGAGTTATTATATTATTTTCAAAAGAAGAATATCAGAAAAATTATTTGTTAGTTTATTGTATGTTGTTATATTTGTTTTCTGAGATTGTTTACTATTTTGTTTAGCATAGGATATCAGGAGCCAAGACGCAGATGATTATGGAAGACTGGGACTTTCTTCAGCTGCAGTGTGCACTGTACATTAACAGTGAGCTCTCAGGAATTCCTCTCAACATGGCACCTAAAAAATGGACCAGAGGTTTTGTTCAGAGACTTAAGGGAAAGCAAGGTTTGTCTAGAAAGTTGTTTTGAATTTTTTTTTTAAATTAAGATAGCAAATATTTGCTATTCCAGAACATCTACTGTTGTGTTGTTCTTCAGTGATATACCTTGAAAGATTTTCTAATACGCTGTTTGAACATATAACATTTTGAAAACAACTTTTATATAAAAGAGTTTTCACCTGCTTATTTTTTCAGGTCGGTTTAGAGGCAATCTGTCTGGAAAGCGAGTGGATTTCTCTGGCAGAACAGTCATTTCACCTGATCCTAACTTAAGAATAGATGAAGTAGCAGTACCTATTCATGTTGCTAAAATACTAACTTTTCCTGAAAAGGTAAGTAATGTAGAATCAAAACCTGTTCCATGCTGGGTTTTTTTTTCCAGGCATCAGTGTTGTCCTTCATGGCTTTACTATAAAAGGGAGCAAATGTATTGCTTTTATGTTAAAAATGTCATTCAGTGATGCCTTGCCTGTTCTGTTGCTGCTGGTAAATGTATGTTGTACTATCAGGTATACACAAGTGCTGTGAAGACATATGGTGTAAGGAGTGACATACCAAGAGAGGAGAGTTTTGCTTGCTCTTTTTAACTCATACTTAGCTTCATATATTTGTTGGTGTAGCTGCCCAAGCAATGGTTGTGTCTTTTTACTTTTGAATTCACTTTCCAGATTTTTAGTTTAATTTCATTCTGATGTTCTGCTCTAAGATGGGCTTATATTTTCCTTCTCTGTTCCCTCCTGCCTCTTCCCTTTAGCAGCTGGAGGCTGTGTTAGGGATTGTCAGTTGAGCCTAAAGTTTGAAAATACAAAAGCTGCCAGCAAAACCAAGAGGTCTTGAAGCATCTTTCACTTGTTTCTGATTGAAGTCTTTATGCAACAGGTGAACAAAGCAAATATTGATTTTATGAGGAAACTTGTCCGAAATGGTCCTGATAATCATCCTGGAGCCAACTTCATACAACAAAGGCATACACAGATGAAAAGGTATCATGCTTATCAGTAATGATTCATTTTTTATCTCTCCTCATCATCTTGTTCTTACTGCTATGTAAAAAGTTATACCGACAGGGATTAAAATTTATTTTTAGAATCTTTCATAAAGGGCAGCAACAAAAAAAATTGTTAGGCATACAGTTTCTTTTTAGATAATCTGTTGGATTTACACTTAAGTGTACACACTAGTGCTAGTGAACTGCAATTATATTGGCTCAGGTTTTTTTAAAGACTGAGTCTCTCTTATTTGGAATAGAGGGTGTAATACAGAGATTAATGAAAACAGGCAGTTTTGGGTACATTGTACTGGCTGTTTTTGAGAGACCTAATCTGCAGTTAGTTTATGGGTATTGAGAAGTGATGGTGGATGAGTGAAACTGCCTGTACTCTCTGACACAGTTGAGGCAACTTCTTTGTTTTTAAAATTCCTTTTTTCTTACTTATTTTACTAATAACTGTAGCTTTGTTAACTAATGTCACAAATACCTTCATTATTTAAAATAACAGCAGAGATGATGTTCAGTGATGCAATCCACACCAGCTTTGTCCTCTACTTATTGTAATACAAATACTCCAACAGAATTTATTTTCAGTTGTCTTTACATCTCTCTGACTTCATTTCTTCTGACTCCATTGTTGTGTTACCATAAGGTTTTTAAAATACGGAAATCGAGAAAAGATGGCCCAAGAGCTGAAGTTTGGTGATATTGTGGAGCGGCATCTTATAGATGGTGACATAGTCCTGTTCAATCGACAGCCCTCTCTTCATAAGCTGAGCATCATGGCTCACATTGTAAGTGCACACACAGACTACCTTACCAGTAGTACATCCCTGAATATCAGGTGGTTTACCTTTGCTAGTGTTTGTCTCTTGCACACACAAAAATAAACAGTGTCTTCAGAAGCACTGCTTGGAGACGAGCATGAATACCTTGCATTTGGGGAATTTCCATGTGACCTGCTGTGTCAGTCTGGGCAGTATGCTGTCTGGACAATTCTGTTAATAGCCATAATTGTCCTCAGTATCTGTTTTTGCATAAGCTTTTCATTTTTATGGAGTTGATCTGATCTCTACAACGCATGCCGTTTCTGTGCTTTGTATAAATTCTTAATAATGGAAGTTACTAGCTACATTTATATAAAATATAGCCTGAGTATAATCTCTACCAGTTCCTGGTTGTGTTATATTGTATAATCAGAAAATTTGACTCAAGTGTGTAATAAAAAGAAAGAATAAAGGCTCCAAGGAAGCATTCGGGCATGGTGTTTCATCTTTTAGCCTGCTTGACTGCACGTGCATCACTTTTTTTTTGTTTTTGCAGGCTAGAGTAAAACCTCATAGGACATTCAGATTTAATGAATGTGTCTGTACACCATACAATGCAGACTTTGATGGAGATGAGATGAACCTTCACCTTCCTCAGACAGAAGAAGCAAAAGCAGAAGCGCTTGTTTTAATGGGGGTATGAAGATAATTTTGGCATTGGGATTTTGCTAGTGACAGACTGAGCCCTATATTTCTTAACTTGCATATGAAATATTATCAAGATTCATGGGTATAGGTAACGTGTGACTGTGAAGCTGCCTGAAAACACTGGAAAAGGGAATTTAGAATAAACTAGGACTGTTCCACAATGGCAGTCTAATAGACTTATATTGCACATCTGTGGAAAACTCAGTGGTTTTAAGTAAGTAGGTGTTTCTAGTACGTTTCTGCCTGGCTGTCCTTAGAGATTGTTGCTGAAATAGGGTGTCTCTGTTACCAGATACACGCTTTGCTTTCTGGTCTGACAGCCCAGCAACTGCAGGTGGGCAGTCCAACTGGAAATGAGGCAGCAATGGTGTCCACATACTGGAGAAGGCAGTTTACCGGGGAAGGCAGGAGGCAGTAGGCTCTTAGGGCAACTGTTGATTGCAACTTCTGCTTCGGAAATTTTTAATTTCCAGAAGCTACTCTCAAATTATTCCTTAACTGTCAATAGGTTTGCATGGACTGTGGTAAACTGAAACTTTGTTTCTTTTTTCTGTCTTTTTTGAAGACAGCTATAGGTTTGTTTAGAATAAGCTTTTACCTTTTTTGCCAAAATAACTGTCTTAAGTGGTTTCCTTCTGAATAACAAATGACATATCATTATCGGTGTCCTCAAATGTGCAATTTTTTTGTTTCTTATCCTACAGACTAAAGCTAACTTGGTCACCCCAAGAAATGGAGAACCTCTCATTGCTGCTATTCAAGATTTCCTCACAGGTGCGTATATAAGCTTATTTTAGAGCTGTGCAATTTAACCGTTGTATCTTCAGGAATAACTTCCCTCTTTTCGAGAATTTTTCTGTATTAATTGAAAACTTTCTCCTTGTAAAACTGCATTAGGAAAGTAAGGCCATTGTTAGTCTGAAATCTGATTATGTCCTCAGAATCTCTGCTGATGGTGTCTGCCTTTGCAGCTGAAATCATTACTACCTTTGCATATGTTTTGCAGTGTTTCTCTGGCAGAGAAAATGAATATTTGGTATCTTTGTATGTGTTAGGTAGACAATATAAACTGCTTATTATGGTAGAGGAGTTGAATTCATTAGTCAAAAATTAGTTTTAACTTACAGTAAGTACTTCCAAGTTTCCTTAATTGTTTGGTAAATGTCCCAATGGATATAAGGAAGAAAGTGTACAAAAATAAATTTCAAGGCCTTATTTTTACCTACAGAATACAGTCTGAGTGGGAGAATAAATTACAGACATGCACTGATTATAATTGTTAGAAATTTGACTCTAGAGCAATTTTTAAAAAAATTCTGGAAAGTATTTACAACTGAAGCTGTCTGACCTACTGTCGTTTTGCATAGTAAGTAGGTAACTAGTAGTATTAGAGTGAAATAATTGATACTGAATATGCAATAGCTTTTAAAGTTTCTCTCATTTTAGTCTGCCGTGTTGTTAATTTTTTACACTCTAGGTGCCTATCTTCTTACATTAAAGGATACCTTTTTTGATCGAGCCAAGGCCTGTCAAATTATTGCATCTATCCTGGTTGGCAAGGATGAGAAGATAAAAGTTCGTCTTCCACCTCCAGCAATTCTGAAGGTGTGTCAAACTATTTTTTTTTTAATGTTACAAAGAATTCCTGTGTTGCGTGTCTGTGACGCACAGTGATGTTCTCAGCCAAGACAGTTCTTATTTTCTCTGTCGTCACTTCTGTATGAGATTTTGTATTTGCTAAGTGTAAGGATCAGAATTCAGGGTCGAATTTAAGCAGAACTTGTTTGATGCTTCCTGATGCTGAACAGAGTCAACCTTGCATGGTGCCGTCCTGATGCAGGGTTCAAACAGCTTTGCTACTGTCCTGCTATTGTGAGACAGACCACTAGGGTGTTGTTGGCCAGTAGAAGATACATCATTCTTAGTAACCTCACTGTTACAGGCTGTGCAGTCTAATGGCACTAGTAGGGGAAACTATACTATTCCTTGGGTGTCCTCAAGTAATGTCCTGAAATGCTCAGCAGTTCTAGGTTTCAGTATCCCAAATTAGAGATGTTAAACCTGGGAAATAGTATGATTTAGTTGTTAACCTGGCAATGTGTTAAAGACGACGATGTGATTTTGTTTTCGTTTGAGGGTTGTGTTTTGTTGTTGGTTTTACATGTACACAAAATGTTTATTATGAAGGGCAGAGTATTTGTGAATTTATCTCTTTGAAGAGAGCTATGGAATCATTTATTAGATTAGGATCTGTTAAGCCTTCAGTCACATACATTTAAGGGTGTCTGATAAATTTTGTATTTGAGGCAAAGAGTATTGTTTGAAGAGAGTTTGGTACATTTCAAGTTTGTTAAATACTCACTAAGTATTAGTGTATACATATTTTTAATACCTTTATTTAATATCAAAACAATAACTAATATTAGGGTAATTCTGACAGTGAAATTGAAATTCCAATGAATGATACTAATTTAAAGGAAGGTCAGAGCATTTATGGGCAGTATCTAATGCGAATTTTGTAAATTGATACAAACTTTTGCCAATACACAAGAGCAGTAGTTCTTTCACTGCTTCTGTCACTCCAAATGAATAATTTTAGCGCTAGCTGTGACAATGACATTTAACGACAGCTGAGGGGCGTACATAATTATACTTTAACATCCTAAAAATTTAAACCAAGGGCACTATATAAAGAAGGAATTATGAATGTTGCAACCTCTTTGGGAAATAAAATGACAGCAGCATATTTCTTTTTCTTTTGCAGTCAGAAAGGGAAACATGGCAGTAGGAGGAAGCAGTAGAGCCTGTTTCTCTGAACGGATGCACAAGCCCTTATGTAAAGGATAACCATTCAGCAGTCTGTTTTTATATCTACAGAAGTGCATAGTACATCCCTATTCAAAGGAATGCTACTATGCACTTATATAAGTATACTTAAGAATAGAAAGGTTCTGT
This sequence comes from Gallinago jamesoni, assembly GCA_025769975.1. Classification (NCBI taxonomy): domain Eukaryota; kingdom Metazoa; phylum Chordata; class Aves; order Charadriiformes; family Scolopacidae; genus Gallinago; species Gallinago jamesoni. The sequence goes on from JAOQGH010000002.1 coordinate 14,064,770, forward strand.
GTAGAAAACAGTTTAACAATTAAATTCTTGTTTGCCGTTTTATTGTAGTCATAGCAAAAACTCTGTAATCCTAAATCTTGACTTTTTTGTTTCCTTAAGCCTGTAACGCTCTGGACAGGAAAACAGGTTTTCAGCCTGATTCTCAAACCCAGCGATGACTGTCCCGTAAAAGCCAACCTACGAACCAAGGGCAAACAGTACTGTGGCAGAGGGGAGGACCTGTGTTACAATGATTCTTGTGAGTGACATTTCTAAAGCTGTGCTTTGGAAGCCTTCAAAGAAATCATAGATATTGTTTTGTTGCTGTTGAGCTCACTGTAGGAGTTAAAGCAGTATTTAACATAGGTATTCTTCAAATGAAAAATAAAATTATGCAATTTTTCTCAAAAATTGGGGTTATGCTGAACACAAAAGAAAAGACTTGGGTGTTTTCTTGTAATAAAATTTATTTTATATGTTGCTGGACTTGCCATGATACTAACATAGTATTTGAAGGTGAGAGAGAGGTAGAAGCAAAGAAGTTTAGGAAGTAGTTGTGTAGAGGGCAAATGAAAGAATGTAATATCTTAAGTGAGGGTAGTGATACAGGGATTAGAAGTCAAACTGCAAAAGGAGTGTGGAATTGAGGGGAAGGTAGGAATCCCTAGGATGTCAAATAATCTGTATTCTTCCAGTTAGGAAGGTCAGAGTGGCAGATGGAAAACACAGCATCAGGGTTGAATAGGCTGTAGGAGATGAGCAAGGTTTGCTTATTATTAATTTAATATTCATGTAGTAACAGCTGGAAGAGAACTTGAGAAGGCAAGATTAGCTTGGCTCCTTGCCACTCAGAAGTGTGAGTTAAGGAACCTAGAGAAGAACCATTGATTTACAGTAATTCTGTCATACAATAAATATTGACGTGAGAAAGACTTGACAAGTTAGGACTGGAATCCACTCTACACTAGACTGAGTGATTTCTTCAGAAGACAGGACCACTCTGAGGTTGTCAAGTTGTTTACAAACATGGTGGCACAATTATTTTCAGCCTTTGAGGAATGTGGAATGAACATGGTGACAAAGCAATCCTGTTCACACTGATGTGAACACAGGCCATTCTTTGCTCCGCAGTCTTTTCATTTTAGGAAGTATGGGAAGACTTTCCATTTTATGAGTTCAAGAGTAGCAGGTGATGCAGAAAACTTTCATTTCATTGGTGGCCCTGTTCAGTTCTCTGAAAAAATAAATTCTGAAGCAACACTAATTCTCTTTGGAAACTTCTCTGCAAATTCTTCAAAGTCTCAAGAATTGGTATAGTGTGGTTGTATATATTAAGTCATAGAGCAATGAATTCTGGTTCAAGATGATGATTACTTACATTTTCATTGAAAATATTGAGCATAGAGTACAGTGTGCAAACATCTACAGCATTCTGCGTGAAGTGATTTAAAATGCCAGTTATACTTCGAAAGACGCACAATGAAGTTGAGGGTACTTCTCTCATAGAAGTTCATGTACCGAAGATACTTTTTAATTGCTTAAAGGCTAAAAGTTATAAGGAAGTGCCTGAAACAAACAGTTCCTAATGAAGCAAAACAAAGTAATTTAAAAGAGGCGGTGTATACAGGCCTACAGGCAAGATGTATGTCTTTATGATGTGCTTGTAATTAAGGAGATATCGGAGTCCAATATGTCTTTCAAACTTAAGCTGTGCCTCCAGAGGTCATTGAGTTGAACTGAGTATCAGAATCTTTGAATAAGAGAATTGTAATTTTGTTTCTGAAATTTTGTTGCTCTACTTTTATAAATAAACTAATCATTTTGGTTTATTATGAATGATTGAGGACTTTATTTCTGGCCAGATAAGATTGATTGAAAATTTCATTCTGATTAATGAAGTGAAGTTTATTTCTTTGAACAAAAAGGATTATTCTAAATGTTTTACACAAGTCTTAAACTAAATACAGCAGGCTTTCTGAGGAGAAAGGGAAATAAATTTTGACTGAAGTTGGTAAGGTCAGGTTTTAGGCTGCTCCCCTTACATACTTATTCATGCGCTTCTACAGATATATTAAATGCATGTATTTGGGTTTTTTCTTTTCATGACTAGAGCTTTTATTTATAAACCTACTTCCTAACTAATTACTAGAGTTCAGGTATTTTTTTTATTTTTTTTTTAGAAAAGCAATTCATTCTTTCTGCTCTTTTATTTCTAGATGTCACAATTCAGAACAGTGAGTTAATGAGTGGCAGTATGGACAAAGGAACCTTAGGTTCAGGATCCAAGAACAACATCTTCTACATCTTGCTCAGAGACTGGGGACAGGTAGAAGCTGCAGATGCCATGTCACGACTAGCCAGACTTGCTCCCGTCTATCTCTGTAAGTAACAGGGGAAGTATGCTTCCTTCCAAAAGAGAGTCTTAAAGCAGAAGTACGGAGCAATCCAGCAAGATTTTTGCATCAAATATGATGTACTGTGTTTAAAAGGAAAAAAAAAAAAAAAGCTAGTCATGAAGCTGACAGAAACAGTGAAACAACTGGTTGTGCTTATGAAGTGCATGATGGGAGGAAAAAATAAAGTTCCTGATAATAATATTTCCTGGATTTAATTTGTTTTCCCTATATGAGACTGAGCTATCTATGTAATCTTTTCTTTTTTTCTTTTTCCCTAATAATAGCCAATCGTGGCTTTTCAATTGGAATTGGTGATGTAACGCCTGGGCAGGGCCTGCTAAGAGCGAAGTACGAGCTTCTGAATGCTGGTTATAAGAAGTGTGATGAGTATATTGAAGCTCTGAACACTGGGAAGCTACAGCAGCAGCCTGGTTGTACTGCAGAAGAGACATTAGAGGTAAAATTTTAAATTTAAATTACTATATATTTAGAGTAGAAACTTAATGAATACACTGATACACATTTTGAAGTTCAAAGCTGTCTTCTGAAACCTAAAAAGGTGAGCAAATAGGGTCCCTAGGTATGCAACTTTAGCTGAGTCTAGACTTAATATTTAGATGTTTGTATGCATCTAAAAAATTTAGCTAAATACTAAATAACAGAGATCCTCCTTCATGACTGAATTTATTGGGATAACAGACAAGAGATTAAAATTATAGGGTAATTAAAATGAATTAATTAGATTATCAGTATTTGTACATTAATAAAGAACAGTAACAGAAAACTTAAACCAAGAAACAAAACGTTCCTTTAGTTATACATCTGTTTATATGCAAGTGTTTTCTTGCCCCTGACTGGGGCAAAAGTGAAGTGGACTTGAGTTATGCTGAGGTTTTTTTTATTTTTCCTGTAGAAAATTTGATGAAGAGCAACAAATGTTGTCCAAAAGCTTATTTTCAGGGACTTAATGGAATCAGCTGAAGAACACTCTTTTCATTGTTCTTAATGGCTTGATACATTTGTCGTATTAGCTAGTCAATGTCTAGTTTTTGCCTTTGAGAAAAAGTAAAGGAAAAAAGAACACACACACAATAATAACAAAAAGCAATGAGAAAACCCCACCCTAGGATAAAGTTCTGCCACAGTTGTCCAGTGTGAAGTGGCATTCTGGCTGAAAGAACTGTCTTGCAATGTTGTCCACTCTTCCTCTTTTCAGACACCTGTGTATGTTCTAGAATATTGGGGGGGGGGTGTTGATGCACGAGGAGGGGGGGGGGAGTGTCGTGTGAGGAAGGAGTCGTGCAATGCACGGGGGCGTGCAATGCACGAGGGGGTGGGGTGTGTGCGATGAAGGACTCGTGCGACGCACGGGGATGGTGCGAGGAGGGGCTTGTGCCACGCACGAGGGAGGGGAGTGGCGTGTGAGGAAGGACTCGTGCAATCCCCGGGGGCGTGCAATGCACGGGGGGGGTGGGGGTGTGTTGTCGTGCAACGCACAGCGTTGAGCAAGGAGGGACTCGTGCAAGGAGGGACTGGTGTGATGCACAGTGTATCACGTGATGAAGGACTCGTGTGATGCACAAGGATTGTGCGGTGAAGGACTCGTGCGATGCACGGGGGTGCATGATGCGGGGGGGTGTCACGCGACGGGGGGGGGACTCGTGCGATGCACGGGGGTTGTGCAAAGAGGGACTCGGGTGATGCACGGCCTTGTGCAAGGAGAGGCTCGTGCCACGCGCCGTGCTGTGCCGTGCACGGTCCTTCTGCACAAAGGGCTGGTGCGGCGCACGAGGGTTGTGCAAGGAGGGACTTGGGCGATGCACGGGGCCGTGCGACGAAGGACTTGTGTGATGCACGAGGGTCGTGCAGTGAGTGACTTGTGCCCTGCGGGGGCTCGTGCAAGGCACGGGGTGGTGTGATGAAGGACTGGTGCAACGCACAGGGCTTTGCAATGAAGGACTCGTGCGATGCACAGGGGTCGTGCAAAAAGGGACTTGGGTGATGCCCGGGCGCTGTGCAATGCACAGCCTTGTGCAACAAGGGACTCGTGCGATGCCCAGGGGTCGTGCAATGCACGGTGTTTGGCCGTGAGGGGCTGGTGCGATGCACGGGGTGGTGAAACAAGGGGCTTGTGCAATGCACGGGGATTCGCAGTGAAGGGCTGGGGTGGTGCACGGGGGTCGTGCAACGTTCGGGGGGGACACGACTTGTGCGACACGTGGCACGGTGAAACAACGAGAGGCGGGGGATGCACGGCCTCGTGCAACGAAGTCCTGGTGCATTGCACGGTGCTGTGGGATGGAGGACTCGTGCATAGTGTCGTGCAGCGAGGGAGCGATGCACGCTCTTGTGCGACGCACAGTGCAATGCTCAGGGTTGGGCGATGCCCAGCAGGGAGGGACTTGTGCGATGCACGGCCTTGCACGAGGCACAGTGCCGTGCAAGGGAGGACTGGTGGCGTGCACGGGGCCGTGTGACGCACGGTGCTTCCCATCACAGCACGTTTTTTGGGGGTGTGTGTGTGTGTGTGCACGCAGAGGGTCGTGCGTTGCACGGCGTTGCGCGACGAGGGGCTTGGGCGATGCGTGGCCCTCGTGCGAGGAAGGACTGGTGCATTGCACGTGGTTGTGCGAGGAAGGACTGCTTCGTTGCACGTGGTTGTGCGAGGAGGGACTCGTGCCGCACACGGGGTCATGCGAGGAAGGACTGGTGCGGTGCACAATCTCGTGGTGTGTGACACGTGGCCTTGTGAGGTCGCACGAGCAGAGGGGCTCGTGCAAGGGCAGCCTCGTGCAACGCGTGGCCCGGCCCGATGCACGGCCTCGCGCAGTGCCATCCCCCCGTGCGACGCCCGTCCTCGTGCGACACGCGGCCTCGTGCGACACGCCACCTTCAAGAAGGACGTGCAAGAGACGCAGACGGGAGGGGGCCGGGGTGACGGTGGCCTCGTGCGACAACGGCCTCGTGCAACACGCTGCCTTGTGCGATGGCCGTGCAGCTGCACCATCCCCCCCCCACCCCCCCCCAAATTCCTCTAACCCCACTCTGGAGCACCACGAGGAGGCCGTGCAAGAGACACAGACACGACGGCCCTCGTGCAACACAGCCCTCGTGCGACGGGAGGGGCTCCCTGCTCCACGTTGGGGGGGGGGGGGGGAACGGACACGGCC
>JAOQGH010000002.1:14070414-14138417 GCA_025769975.1 Gallinago jamesoni
GTGTTGATGCATTTTTGTGCTTAACAATTGGAGATATCAGCATTGTTCTCTCTGAAAGCAGTCCAGAAATACTTGGGCTTTTTTTCTGTGGTAACCTTTCACGTAGTATACTATAGTGAGACTTAGAGCTTAGTTCAGGCCTCAGTTTAGCTAAATTGATGCTGCTGAAAATAAAGGTTATCCTGTCTGCGGCTACCCCTGTTTTATCCCCAAAGAGATTATCTTGGCCTGTTTTATCCCAAGAACGACTTTGCCCAGCAAATTGGAAAGTTACGCAAGTTAAAAGTAAACTTGTTTTACCCAAAGCAACTCTAGTTGTTTTTTCCCTTTATTGTATTTTGAATTCCCTTTGACTACCGAATGTATTGCTCTCAAGTGGTAGAGTACTGTTTATGTATGGTATTTTTAATGAATGCTGAATCTTTGAAATCTTGGATTTCAGGCCTTAATCCTTAAAGAACTCTCTGTTATCAGAGATCATGCTGGCAGTGCCTGTCTCAGAGAACTGGACAAGAGCAACAGTCCCCTTATCATGGCACTTTGTGGTTCTAAAGGTAGGGATATAGCTAACCTTTGAAAGTAGATTTTTTTGCTCCGTGACTGTTCTCAAAATTACTTGTTCTGTCTTTATAGATTGTTTTAGTCAGTTGTGCAAGTATGAAATTAATGTCTCATAGATTTGAAGTGATTCCTCTCAGTTAGTACAAGTTGGGCATAGTTAATTAAAATCAAGCTGATGCGCCAGTTGTTTATTTACAGTACAGGTAATGTACAAGTATTTCAGTACAGGTTGAAAAAACATCCTGTTAGAACTTCAGGTGTTCTTAAGACTTGAATTAATTCATCAGCAAAAAGTTTTGAGTTGCATTTGTGACCTTAAGTATCTGTATCACATGCAAAAATCAACTGGAAATGATATATGAAGAATTGGAACTAATATTTCAGCCATCTCACTGCTTTCTTTCTGAAGGACCACCTGTGTCGTAAATATTTGTTTTATACTCAAATTCTTATCTGAGCTTTCCATTGTTTCCTGTGAGAATATGAAGAAATCAATTAACTCTTTGCCTTATTTATCTGTCTCTAAATTGTGGAAAGCCTCAGGGTGCCGTTTTGTATTTCTAAAGAAATATTAAAATCTAAGGAGCATATATTAAATGTAAAATTTGGGGTAGGGGGAGACAGTGTTTGCAAACATTCAGCAAATAAAACTTCTGAGTTAGTGACTTTGTTCTGTGGGACTTAATTTGTTGTAGGAACCTTGGTAGGCACTGAACCCTTCATAAAACGTTTTGTTAGAATATGTTTATGGAAGAAATTGTGAAGCAAAATATGTGGGTTAGGATCATGGCTGTATAAAACACAATCTGTAATAAAAATAGGATAGCAGTAGTAGTCTGTAGTCAAATACTGGTGGCATGAATGTCTATGGCACAAAGAAAAAAAATTTAAAAGGAGTTGTTATCTGTATCGTAAGCTAACTTAGTTGTCAGTCTGCCTAAGTGCTGAAATTCAGAGGACAAGTAGCAGAAAGCCTTCTTTAACTGTTGCAACTCTAAACGCATTTTTGACGAATTACGAAGCTAAATGACAGATCTTCACAGTAGTGGAGACAGCTCATCAGAGGAGTGCTGATATTTCTGATTTATGAGTGAGATTGGTTTTTTGTGGTTTTTTTTAACTTTCTTTTTAGGCTCCTTCATTAATATATCCCAGATGATCGCTTGTGTGGGTCAGCAGGCTATCAGTGGGTCTCGAGTTCCCGATGGATTTGAGAACAGATCTTTGCCTCACTTTGAGAAGCATTCTAAGGTAATTCTGTTTGGGGACAATGCACTGTCAAGAACCAAGTTGCCTTAAACAATATTATAAAAGGACACATGATAGGATGTGTCGTATGACATGGTGAAGGAAAAAAAAAAAATCACAAATGGTGAAAGTAAAAAGTTTTGAATGTGATTTGGGAGTTAGTAGTGTTGTGAATAGCCTAGTTACCTTGAGCTGCTACAGCGAAGCCTTGCTTAGACCTTTAAAATTTAGTAAAGTTAAAATAAGTCTGAGGGAGTCTCTTTAGAGTCCTAAAAATAATTTGTTAAAGTTTCTCTCTTGCATTCTGTTTCACTGCACTAAGACTTTGCAGGACAACTGCTGGGTGTGTGTTGCCACCTTCAGATAGATGAAATAAGCCAGATAAACCTTTCTGGAGTCTGGGTTTTGTTCGTTTTCCACTAGGATAGGCAGATACCATGGACTACTCGTAACGGTCCATGTTTGATTTCTGTTTTATGTGAAGCAATAGGAGTTACATGCTCTTGTTAATACAAGTCAGTGAGATTTTTTTTTTTAAAACTATCTGAAATCTAATGATCAGTAGAGGAGGTTCTAGGTGCCAGCTATCAGTCTTGTTAGTGGGTTAGAGAACTCAAGTATCAGGTGATAGCTAAGCTACTGCTTTTGTCCTTGAACGTCCAAATTCTAACTTGTGAGTTCTGAAACAAAAAATCATTCTTCTGAATAAATTAAAGAGAAGATACTTCATGGGTTAGATGAGAAGGGAAAAGTTGAATTTTCACTCTAGCTTTCTTACTGGTTTAAAAAGAACTGCCCCTTAAATAACAGGAAAAAGTGATCTAAGATGAACCACTGTGTACCCTATACATTGCTCTGTGTGATCATGGGGGCAGTCTGATATTATTTGACTGAAATGGATGCCTGTATGAAGTTCATTGGCAAGAACCCTTTTCAGAGCTGAGAGCAAAACATTCAAAACAATTAGTTATGTATATACATCCAGTCATTTTTTATGGATTCCTTAGTCTTCAGCACTGCAAATACCTTTGCTATATTATTGCAAAGTGAACGTTTTTGTTGCCCTTTTCAGCCTCCCCTGAAGTTGCAAAAATTAAGAGTTAGAAGTTGCTGTAGTGTTTGCAAGGAATGGCTAGAAGCATGACAAGGCTTGTAGGAAAGAAAGTCTATTGTTTTAGTTTGGGAGAACTAGGCAATGGTTTTAAAGCCTTTATTCAAGTCTAAAATAGAAACATTGAACTTCAGAGCTAAATGCAGCTGAGATGATTGCTCTGTGTTTGTGTATGTATTGGCTAACTGTCTGAAAGAATTTAGATGACATCCGATGTGTTTTTCTGTAACATGCATACAGAACATACATGTGCATTTTAACCTTTTTTTTTTTTTTTTTTTTTGCCCCCACTCTTTTCTGCAGCTCCCAGCAGCAAAAGGCTTTGTTGCAAATAGTTTCTATTCTGGCTTGACTCCCACTGAATTTTTTTTTCATACAATGGCTGGTCGAGAAGGTCTGGTTGACACAGCTGTGAAGACAGCTGAAACTGGATATATGCAGGTAACTGGCAGTGGAGTAGGGGTTTTATCAGCCTTGAAAAAGGAGGTTATTTCTTATGTGCATGTTACGGTGGGGGAGAAGTGTGTATGTTATGTGTGTGTTTGCTTTTAATGTAACAGTAATTTATACTGTGAAATACATGACTCTCCTCCAGTAGACGTGAGGTTTATAAACCAGACCTCAGGCAACAGTACAGTAACAGGCTTAATATTAATATGTTTCCTCTTGAATAAGGCTGATAAAAGCCCTTGGTTTATGCAATTATTGAGGACTACTTTCTACGTAGTGTAAGTTCCAAAAACCCACCTGAATTACGGAAATTTTGTCCATACATTATAACACAGATTTGAGTTTTGAGTGCTCTTTCAGATATAGTATTTCAACAATGAGAAACAGAAAACACAAATTCTTGGTTTGGGTTATTTAAAAAATAGATTTTCTGGATGACAGAAATATGGCTAAAGCTCCCTTTCGCTCTCTGTCCTCTTTAGGTAACAAGCCCCTTGGTCATATAAACTTGGACTTCAAGTTCTGTAATGTGTTAGCGTCTTTGGCTGTATCTCCTGTGGATACACGTGTCCCTCCAACAAAGCTTCTTGCTATTATGAGCAGTCTTAAGACTTCAGGGAAAATATTTTAGTAGTATTTTAACTTTATAGGCAGTAGGAAAGAAAATTTGGGGCTGGGGACATGTTCAGGGATATGCAAGTAACTCTACAAAGACTGAAATCGGATCTTGTTGGGAACCTGTGACTAATCAGATTATTTATCTCCCAAACTAAGAGGATAATGTTTGCATGTGTTCAACTATATACAAATATATAAAAATATAACAAGCAACCTGCATAATATTTTTCCTTAGCAATTTTCAGTCTACATGAATAAGTTATAGCACTTGGAGTTTGGAATTTTAATAAAAAAATAAAATGAACGCACATTTCATCTTACCGTTTTCCTCCTCAGTGAAAAAAAATTAACAATTTATATTCTTTAGTGAGCTGATTTACTGCCACAGAACATCTTTCAAGTAAAAATGTTTTTAATCACTAATGCTTTGTAGCATGTCTTCTTTTTTTTAGGGAGGCAGAGGAGGGAGGATGGCAGTTAGGACATTTCTCAATACAATGTATTAGTGTAAGAAAAGTAGGTAACACTGGTAGAAAAATAACACCTACTGACTTTGATGGATGAGCTGTTAGGTTTTTGTCAGTGACAATAATCATTGAGTGGTTTTGCTTCCATATGTGCAAAGTGGTGTATCCCTTCAGAAATAAACCTGATTGGAAGAATATGAATATTCTGTCAAAAAAACCCCAACCAACACAAGAAATTATTCAGGCTATAATAGATTCTTGCAGCTTAGCATTAAGGTTCCTATATGATGGATTTCTGAATGTAGAGAGCTGTGCTGTTGCTTTAAATTTTATTATTGTTGGCTTTCATGTTCTAGGGAAAGTACAGTAAAGCCCTAGGGATAATGTATGACTAAAATAGGTTTTCATGCTTGCTAGTCATTGTGTCAGATTTATTTCCTGAGTCTGGTTTCTATACTTACTGTAATCCAAATCAGTAGCTATTTTTAAAAAGATTTGATTTACTTTCGTTGCATTATTTTTTTGTCCCCTTTAGAGGCGGCTGGTAAAATCACTTGAGGATCTTTGCTCACAGTATGATTTGACAGTCCGAAGTTCTACTGGTGATATTATACAGTTTATTTATGGAGGAGATGGCTTGGATCCTGCAGCCATGGAAGGGAAGGATGAACCACTGGAATTCAAGCGAGTTCTAGACAATATCAGAGTAAGGAGTACTGAAATTTTTGTTGGAAGTGTGAAAAGACTTTTAAGCATGTAGGAGGAAGTAATAAATTATGGGGAGAATTGTTTAAGTTGAAGAATTTATTTTTAAGTTACCTCTTCATATTTCAGCATGTGTATGCTAGGATTTATAAATACTTTTTACATTAGAGCAGAGCAACCAGGACCAATGTCTGTATAAGTTCTGAAAGACAGAATTTTCTTCTACACTTAGACAGAGCTCTAGAGCCGAGTACCCAACTCATTGATAAATTATGACTGGCTTGGTTGGGTACTGGATTGGATTTATTACACAAAATAATCCCTTATTAAATTGACATGAGTGTTCTTTGTGCTGAACTGCTTCTTAGGTTGGAGCCTGATGTGTTGTTGAATAACTCTGGCCGTACTCTGATGTCTGAGAAATGGTATTGCTAGGCTTTGGTTTTGTGTTTGGATTGTTACTTGGTTGTTCTTTCCCCACCCCCACCACAAAGAGAAAAGGCTTTTGCTGAAATGACTGTTCAGATTTCTGCAATGTGAGTAGTAATTGATAGAATTAGAAGTGTGTGTGTGTGTGTATACCTTCAGATTTACCTAAGAACATAGAAGTGTATGTGGACCTTCTCTTCACAATAGTCTGGAATTGTATAGTGAAAAAAACCCAACCCTAAGGAAAGCTTTTAATCAATTGTATGTATCTATATTCTGTATCTTGACGGTGAAGTTTTTGTGCATATGTTTTATCTGAATAAGTTACTTTTATTTTTTTTCTCTTAAGGCTGTATATCCCTGCCGAAGTGAACCAGCCCTTAGTAAAAATGAATTGGTGTTAACATCTGAGTCCATCATGAAGAAGAATGAATTTCTTTGCTGCCGAGACAGTTTTCTGCAGGTAATTATCTCACTTCCTTATTACATTGTGATTATCTTTTCCTTTTAAATCAAGGAAATTAAATAAACACTCTGCTCTGTAGGAGCAATGACTGAATTTTATGCATTAGTAGTAGGAGTAGTAGTTTGTTCAATAATATATTTCTGTATGTTTAGGGGCAGGGAGGTAGGACTAGTAATTTTAATTCTTATTATGATAGTTGATGTTCACCACAGGAACATTAGAAATGTGAGGAAAACCTAGTGATTTTGGAGTGGAAGGCGCCACTGATCTGAAATATCTTGTTGATATTTCTCTCCATAGGAAGATGGCATAGTAGTTATGTGTTTCCCCAGGGACGTCATGAATGAAATAATATTTATTGACTCTGTCAGAAACCACTAGGACTGAGTGTCATACTCCATTATGCCTATGTTTGGTATTATCAACTTATTGAATAACTGTTTTTACTTATTTGCTTGTTTTCCTGTAATAGAAACACCAGCTATACCCTTGCTTTCCTATGATACTAACCCAGCAAAAAACTTCTGTCACATGAAGTGCTTTGCTGGACAGGGCAGATCTTCTCGGGAGGACTTACATGTTTTACAAGGATGAGTGACTGTTCACATGACTGCTTGCACTGAGTTGTAAAAGTCAATTTGTTTGAAAGCATTAAGCAATTTTAGTATTTATGAGAGCAGTCACACTTCAGACTACTTTGGGAGAGAGTGATAAAAACGGTAGAATTACCTGCCTGTGGACACATAGAGCTGTTACCTTGATGAAACTTTCTGATTACTGGCAGTGATGAGAACATGAATTTAAGGACCTGCTTTTGAAGCGTTTCTTTTTAATTAGATCACAATGCTTCAGAGTGAAGGTGACAAAGCTAGTAAGCAGTTGTTTATAAACCTGATTTCCAATTCTGTTGCTAGAACAAAGTTGAAAATATCATTATATCCATATTTGAAATAGGCTGTATGTCTTAACTGCATCTCTGAAGGAAAGAACTGTGTAATATACAAATATCCAAGTTTGAAGATAAAGCTGTTCTTTGGGGTCTACATCTCTCTAATCATCCGGAAAATGTAATAGTTGCTCTTACTTTCAGAAGCCCAGATATGGCTACATCACCTTAATGGAAATTAGTTTAACTTAAGATTTTTAAGTTTTAGATACTGTTACATTTTCTCCTTTCCTTTTCTTTTTTTTTTTTCTGTTCATCCTTGAAGACATTAACTGAGACAGGTTATGAAAAATATAATGAGGTAATTGTAGCATGTGTGTGCACTGTGTGAGCATTAATGTTAGTGCTTTTAGCTAAAGCTGTGTGTATAGTGCTAAAGTAACTGATTAGCATATATACATTGCTGCTTGTTAAATTATAATGTAGGTGTTTATCACAATAATTTACCCATAGGTGAACTTGAGGATTTGAAGAAGTTTTCTTTTAGTACACGAGTTTCCTTTCTAAAACTCATTCTTTCAACCTTTAGGAATATTAGTGTGTTTTTTCTGATGCATTCCCATCTCTTCCTCCACTTCTCCTCCCAGAGGAGAGACATTTCCTATTGCTGTTATTTTACCAGGAGGTTCCTATAACAGGCTTCTCCCCTCTAGTTAGAGATACTGTTTTCTGCACAAGCCTCTTTAAAACAGATTGACATTTATTCTGCCTGCTCTCTGCCCTCACTGAAGGGAGTTCATGTGATGGAAAAGCATACTGTTGGCTGGCACACTTTCAGTTGTATTAATATTTTTAACATAGTTGAGTTTATTAAGATACAAGTGAAGGGAAATTTTTCTTTTCTTGTTATGGAAATTGGGAAAATCTTTAGAAACCCTCACAACTTAAAAATTCTTTTTCTGTGTGGTATTGGAGTCGATAGAATATGATTACCGGGGAGTGTGGTGCAAAAGGCTCAGCACTGAGCCCAGTCGGTGCTGGCAGATGTAGAGCTGACCTAAGGAGTCTGCCTGGACTTGAATGGATTATTACTGAATCATGTGGGATGGTCTGTACCGCTGTGTTTCAGTGGGCTGCTTGACTCTGAGCATTCTTACATAGCAGTGCTTCATGTACAGAAATGATCCCACCAGTTTACGTGCTGGGAAACACGATGCAACCACCTGAGTTGACTGGGTTTTGTACCCAGACTGCATCAGCTCTGTAGGAGCTGGCAAAGCCACGTTGAGCCAGAGCTTATGGAGTCAGTTTGGTGCCTTTTTGTTAAATAGGGCCCGAGTAAAAGACTTAATAGGTTTGGACTGTGTGAAAGAACCCGTGGTTTCTTGAGCTCCCTCTGGAAGCTGCATAGCTGTGCTCACAGAGGACAGTGTTGCACTGAAGATGGTAACTCCATAGGGACAGATAGGCTCGGCACAAAGAGTGCTCTATTTTCTTTCTGTCTATAGCATAAATTAATCCATAGTTTAGATAAACTACCAACAGATAATTAAAAAATGAGAGGAACAGGTTATTTCCTTTTTCTAGTTCTCGTGCATGAATAAAAATTTTGACAAGGAAAAATAAATCTCTTCAGAGATTTATCTTTTCTGTCTCACTTTTCCTTTTGGACTCCAGTGCATGGAAATGATATATCATTTAAGTACTTTGTTTTTGCAATTCAGAATGATACATAACAATTTGTATATGTGTTTTGGTACGTTGTGACTGTCAAAGAGGAAAAGTTGACAATAAATAGTTTGCTGTAGTGCTATTTGCAGTCCTGTGCTGTTTTGGTCTTGGGTCTACCCTACTGTGACCTTTCTCCACGTGACTCAATCTTCGGCCAGTATGACAACTTCTTTTGAGGAGTTGGTGGTGATATGGTTATTATTACTGTCCCGGGGTTTCATGTGAGTAGGTGAAGATTTAAAAGAAATTAGTATTCAGCAGACTGGAGGGAGATGTTAGTGTTACACATTCTGCCTTCTTCCCCTTCTGCTCGTCCCTTCCTGCCCCACCACAAAAGAAGCATATTACAAAGTATAATTTTTTTTTTAAGTTTCTCCTTCATGTTTTTTCTTTCTCTATATTATGTTCTTAGTGATCTTCTGCAAAAACTGCAATGTTTTCTTTATTATTCACTTGTAGTAAAAACATTAATTTTTCTAATACCCCGTTATTACTTAATACTTATTTTAGGAAATAAATTATTATTTTTATGCAAAGGTTTCACAGTCAAAAACCTTTAAAATGGGAAAATACTTCATTTATGAATTAATATGACTTACTGCAGAGCAAAAGGGGCAGGAATGTATGAACGCATCCTGTTGTCATCCAAGTGGGGAAACAACTTGAAGTATCTGTTCTAGCAGCACACTCCTGTTGTCAATTCTTTTGTTCAAGTTTTGTTCACAGAAAATAATGTACTGTTTGAAGGTAGCTTGAATACCAGGAAAAATGTTATTTTGAGAATGTGAGGGTTCTGTTAGCAGGTAGCAGAAGTGTTTTGATAACAATTTATGAAACCCATTCTAAAAAAAAAAAAAAAACAGCAGTCATTCAATACGCTCAGTGTATATACTCAATTTTGCAAGTACTTTTTGGTGCCCGACTGGTGCCCGGTTGGAAGGAGTCTGGTACTGAGTGAAAAAGAGGTGATGTTACACAATTGTCATCCTGGTTGTCAGACTGGACTAATGGGGTAGAAAGGGTTTAAAAACTGAAAATCAAACTATTCACTCGTCTTAGGTCATTGTTGAAGTAGATGGAGTTTTGTTGTTTATATTTAGGTTTTGATAACTCTGTGTTCTGGTAATGACTTGCACTGAGTGCATTTCTATGAAGAGTTTAATCATGGATTTCTTAATTCATGACTTCTGGTGTAGATACCTATATCCAAAATGTAATGTCTGAATAATGTTTCATGGAAATGTTGGGTATTCTTCTAACAATACTGTTTCAGTTCATGTTCCAGTAAAGACTGCTAGAACTACCTCTGGGTAAACCTACTGAGAGTGAAAGGCTTAGGTATTCCTGCGTGTTTAATGCTGTTATTTGCCAGACAGATATATACAGCATAGAGAACTTATTTGAGCTACATTAGGTAGAAACTGACGTGTATGTATCAATTTCAAGAGGTTTTTTTACCCCCTCAAAGTTCATCTTGAAACTCTGAAAACTGTCCAGCGGGTGTCCTATATATATGGCTTCTCTCACCACAGTCTTTCTGCTTGGATTTATTTTGAATACTGAGAAATGAGTGAGAATATGTTTGTGTCAGCATACACAGAAAATAACAAGTTTGAAATGTTCATTATTATTATTTAGGTGGTAGAATCGGTTTCAGTATGTGGTGGGTAGGAAGGAAAGATCAACCCAGGTTAAATCTTAAATGTTCAGTGTGCACTCAGGAAGGATGCTTTTATTCAGTGTGGACCATATTCCTCATGTACTGCTACTAATTTGTAGTTACGTAAGAATGAATCTGGTTTGCTAAATTCCAGTGTACGTGTGTGTCTAAGTTTTGATGTTCTTCTCTTTGTAGTGTGCATTGTTAATTTATTGTAAACATGCTGTTTGGAGCTCTAAGCAAATAACTTACTACTGAACACTTCAATATCTAGACCATGTCTTGCTCATTGTTGTTTTAATGTAATTTCAGGAAATTAAAAAATTCATCAAAGGTGTTTCTGAGAAGATAAAAAAAACTAGAGACAAGTATGGAATTAATGACAATGGCACAACAGAGGTAAATAGTTTAAAGTGGGTAATTATGTAGTTATTTTAAATATTTTCCTAAACTATTGCCTTTCCAACTGTTCTTTTCTCTTTTCAGCCACGAGTTTTGTATCAGTTGGATAGGATTACTCCAACACAACTAGAGAAGTTTCTAGAGACTTGTAGGGACAAATACATGAGGTAAGTGTTTAGCCTGGTACTGTCAATTTATTTCCCCAATTGAGTATTTATTGCTTTGTTTGCAGTCTAGGAGTATGTTTTGTATTTTTACTCCATGAATGTTGGTTCTGTTGTGAATACAATACAAATAAAGAATAAGAAACAATTGACCCCAATGACACGAACATTGCAAGACAAAGGTAGAATGCCAAAAAAAAAAGGCATTGCCGCCTACAGGTGGGCTCATCAAGGCAGTCATGTTCCCTTCCTCCCACTCTTGCAGGAGAACATTCCAAACCTGCAAAGAGCCCATGCAAAATTGTGTCTGAGTAGATCATATTCAAATCCATATGAATCTGGACGGTTTTTCTTGAACTGCGCAGTCTGTGAAGAGTTACGTCACACTTGGTGCTAACATGTTCTTGAATCTGTTATGCATTTATAGGAGCCTTTTGTTATTTTTAGTCTCTTAACAAGACACTGACAGTGTTGATGTTCGCATATTTTATTATCCACTGAGAATTGTTTCATTCACGTGGACTCCTTGGATTTGTCAATTGGCATGCAGCCATTGGTGACATCTGCTTGGTGGCCCTGTGCTCACCTGCATCAATTGTTCACGAGTGTTATTTTTTTCCCAGAAAATTCATGTGTATGTTAAATTCTTAACATCACTATTTTAAAGCAATTACCAGTTTCTTGCTTTCAGTTACTTGGATTGCTTGCTTACATTTGTCCTAAGTGTTCTTAACATGAATTGCCTATTTTACTGTAGTAGCTTATTTTAACAGTATATTATGCTGATTTGACAAGTGAAGAATGGTATCCTTGGAAAGGATCTATTTGCTATGCTGATTTTTTTTGTTTGTTTTATAGATTATTGTCACTTTGCCAGGAGAAATTTCTCAGCTGGGATTTCAGCAATTTTGGGCTAGATATGACATGAATGTAAAGAGATCTGCAAATAACACTGAAAACAATAACCGCTCCTTAAATAATTTTGTTTTACAGTCATGCAGAATTAATTCCTTTAAATGTTACAACTAAATCACTATTAGAGAGCATTTTCACTTGGTAAGAGCTCATCAAGGAAAATGCAAGAGGCTGCTACAAGTTAGATTGATTTAGGAAGCGGTATTGTGGCTTAAATTGGAGGCTGTATTTGCTCTAGGAAAGCAGATTGCGTTGTGCTCTTGTGTGTGCTGAAGAATGCTAACTGCAGGATCAACAAATTTGTAGGGGAGAATGTAAACCACCCCTCACATCTCTTTTTGAGAACGTTTAATGTAGTAGTAGTGGTTATCTCTTTCTTATTTTTGGTCCTGTAAGGACAATTAGTTCTCCAAGTACATAAATTTTAGAAAAGGGCAAATGTGGGAATGAGGCCATGACATGTATAACTTGAAGGGAAAGTAGGTCATCGGTATAGGGCTTTTGAATAAGATGAAAACAGGAAGGCATTAGTATCTGGATTTTGTTCTCATTAAAAAGTAAACTGCATAACAATTTTGTAAAGAAGACTTAATAAAAGTCTCTCATGCTTAAACACATACAGTGGAATTTCCCTGAATGAATGCTGAATCTACTGCTTGATGCTTAACAGAAAGAGAACAAGTGTTTTGTTTTCTGTTCTGAATGCTATCCTGGATCTGTATGCCCTGTACGACAGGGCATTTTCTTGCCTTGCTTGATATCAGTGTTTTGAGTATTATTGACATTTTAACCTCTCTCCTGCTAGTTTATTAAAAAAATAAATTAACAAACTTCTCATATATCTACCAGAATTGTTTCTGTCTTCACTTCCTTAGGATTTTATGCCTTTTTGAGTTCCATGTCTTTTTCTGTATTTTTTATGGGAGAATTTTTTTCCCAGGGCACAGATGGAGCCTGGGTCTGCAGTAGGAGCTCTTTGTGCGCAGAGTATTGGTGAGCCTGGTACACAGATGACTCTGAAGACTTTCCATTTTGCTGGTGTTGCTTCTATGAACATTACTTTGGGTGTGCCGAGAATCAAAGAAATCATTAATGCTTCAAAGGCTATAAGGTACTAACTAATGTTTTGGTGGGTTTTTTTCCGTTTGCATAAGTGAAATTTGATGGATAAATTTGCAATATGCGTTAGCATTTCCTTGTTTTCAGTAATATATCAGAAAACATTGAATCCATGGAATACCCAACCAAGAAAATCTAATGTCTTTCCAAATAATTGATACTTAAGGCCAGAGAAGAGACGAGTTTCATTTTTCAGAAAAATCAAATGAGGTAAAGTGGTTACTGATTAAGTTTAATATTCTGTTAGGTGTCTCTCATATACTGTGAAACTCTCTGGTGCTTAGCCATAGTTGAAGCATACCTATGCCTAGGTATACATCAAGCCATATCTAAATAATACTAGAATAGTGTATGCCATAAAAATAGTCACTACTTGTTTTATAGCCTCTCGTGTGTGGGATTGTTTTTACCAGCCTGAAGTACATGAACAATCATTTTTTTTAAATGTACCTGAGGAAGGTGAAGGTCTCTCTGTGTACTAAATACATCTCTAGATGACAGGGTTTCATAAACTGTAACTCAAATAGCCATCTGTAATCTAGCTGAGCAATTTCCTTACTGTGTTGTTTTTTGTTTTGGTCTGTTTACTCTTTGTAGCACCCCTATTATAACAGCACAATTGGACAAAGATGATGATCCTGATTTTGCCCGTCTGGTTAAAGGAAGAATTGAGAAAACTTTATTAGGAGAGGTAGGGAATAGCATATTATTGCTAATGCTTTAAATGTAAGCATTAGACAATTGCTATGGGGCATTTTAACCATTTCCACATACTAACTGCTTTGTCCTTATCTCTTAAAGATTTCAGAATATATTGAGGAAGTGTTTCTTCCAGATGATTGTTTCATCCTAGTGAAGCTCTCTTTAGAGCGCATTAGACTACTGAGATTAGAGGTGAGTTGTTCTGTTCTTATGTAGGTAAATTTTTGGGTAAATTCCAAAGGGTCTCTTAATCCTGTCTCTGAAACAGAATCAGATCAGTGGAAGTTAAAAAAAGAAAGTGAACAAAGGATGTCCTCTGCCTACAGTACATCTGGATTGTTTTTTTTCATTTTTTTTCCCTTGTAAAGGGAATAATTTTTTCTTTATTTAGAAATGAGAGGACGTAAATTGGTTTTGCTAGTCACAAGGACGCCATTTCTGTCCATTAGTTAACATACAGGCTGGTCTGCTCAGCACAGGCAAGTATTTAATGCAATTTATAGAGTAACCATTTTGTTCTACATCCTACTCTTTTATATTCTGTCAAGACTGCTGCGTGTATTTGAGCAGATTTATATATGTTAAGAGATGCCCTGATATTTGCTGGTTGACTTTTGCCACAGGTGAACGCAGAGACTGTGCGCTATTCTATTTGTATATCTAAACTCAGAGTAAAGCCTGGGGATGTTGCTGTCCATGGAGAAGCAGTTGTGTGTGTGACCCCTCGGGAAAATAGCAAGAGTTCAATGTATTATGTGTTGCAGTCCCTGAAGGAAGAACTACCAAAGGTAAAAACAAAGGTTGTTTCATGCTTTTGTGGGAGGTAATCAGTAATAATAATTTGGGATTCTATGGTGGGAAGACAAAATGATTCTTGTCAGGATTGACAATGAAAAGACTCTCAGTAACTCTTAGATGCTACTGCTTTACAGCTAAAACTGAGCCTCTGCTACTAATCTTTGTAAATAAAACTCAAGCCTCCATACTTGGCTTACAACATTTACTGCAACATTCTGAGTGCAGCAGCAGTATGAAATAGGTTTTCTTCCAGCTGCATCTGGAATTGAACCATGTGACAGTATCTGGCATTTTGGCAGCTTGCTGTGAGGAGACTAGCTACTTTGGATTTTATAATAAATGCACGTTATTAGGGGCAGGATGTGCTTTCAGTTGTGTGGTTCTACCACCATTCAGAGACTCAGGACTGACTGTGAGGATATCTGGCATAAAATATAAAATGTAGGTAGCAAGTAAGGTTTATAGTACAGTGTGAATGTCACATTTGCACTAATGTATTTAAAAGCAGGAAATGTTATTTTGTATGTATTTTAATTGAGCGTTTACTCCAAAGACTGGAGTTTCTAAATAGGTTTGAATGCTGGTAAGGGTTACTCTCTTCGGCTGCATTACTGTACACATCGAAGTTACTATTTTTTTTGTTTGTTCGTTTTGTGAAGGTTGTAGTGCAAGGTATACCAGAGGTTTCCCGAGCTGTCATTCATATAGATGAACAAAGTGGAAAGGAAAAATATAAACTTCTAGTTGAAGGTGATAACCTGCGAGCTGTTATGGCTACTCACGGAGTGAAAGGAACAAAAACGTCCTCTAACAACACTTACGAGGTAATGGTCAAAGGGGGACTGTGGGGTTTTCCCTACAGCTTCCTCATTACAACTGCTTGCTTGTGCTTAGATGCAGCAGTTGATATGTAATCAAGCCTGATTTCACTAATAGTTGTCAGAATGCATTAACACAAGAGAATAATTCAACTGGCAGCACTGTTCTCTTCGAAGAAGCTTTTTCTATAAATATTTTTAAAATGGAGAAATACAAAAGGATAGTAATGGATATGGAGTAGTATCGGACAGCAGATTTTTTTTTTTCCAAAAATATACTTAATCCAAGCATTTGGTTCTTCATTAATCTAACATAATCTCTTGTGTAGGTAGAGAAGACACTAGGAATTGAGGCTGCTCGAACAACCATTATCAATGAGATTCAGTACACAATGGTGAACCACGGAATGAGCATTGACAGGAGACATGTCATGTTGCTCTCTGATCTAATGACTTACAAGGTTTGTACTTTGCTTTTTCTAAATGTTTCATTGGGCTGTTGATACAAATGAATTTCACCATGTTTGGGAAGAACAGATGAGCTGGAGAGATGGAAATCAGTTATAGGTTTAAAGAATTGTAAGTTGTACTGGACAAATACTGTTTGTATATCAAACAAAATGCTTAATTAATCTCATTCTTGGATGGAGGGTCAGGGGTGGGGAGGTCTATTTTGACTGAAAACAAGTTGATATAATGAGTAGGGAATCATAATTTCATATTGGAAATAGGAATCCTAAAAATTGTGGTATGAATATCAACTGTTTGGGTAACCATGCATGCGATTTAAGGCTTGTTGTGCAGAAAACCACATGGGGTGTGGTTCATAGCAGCTGCACTGTGTGTAAGAGTCAGAGGATACAGACGTTACAAATAGAATCAGATTGCAAATAGAGCATGAACAGTCTTCCAGAACTTGTTAGTAGAAAACCCTATCTGTTCTGTATTGATTGCCTTCCTCTCCTTTGCATCCTGTATGTCTTTTAGATTTGAGTACACTTGGTGAAGTGAGACTGCCCACTTTGCTTGGCCGAGTGTAAGGGTTTAATTTGGGTAAAAGGGATGGAGGAGTTGTGACTTATTCCAACACTGTGGGGCTTTGTTCCGAGCTACAGCCGTCCCCATGGCTGGCCCTCTGGAGCTGCCACACAATAGTGGGAAAGGGCATCAGAGTGCAGTTTTACACTTGTTGGGCTCCTACCATGCATTCTTTTGTCTGTAGCTCTGACTTGTGCTTCTGTGCACAGTCTGTTATAATCAGGATATTTGTTAGAAACAGAGGCAGAAATAAACCAAGTTAATTTCAAAAGCTAATTACTTATTTTTTTCTGGAGAGTGAAAAAGTGAAGATCTAACATCACCTGTAATCTCTTGGCAGCTGAAGTCAGATTTATCAGTAGACAATAAGCAGTATCTTCAGACCACACTAAAGTTTGTAGCACAGCAACTAGTTTATTATAAACATGACCATGTTTCTTTCAGTCTTTCTAATATTCTTACTTTAAAAAAAAAAACCAGCAGCCAGTAACCATTTATAACAGCTTCTGTTGTGTATGAATGATCACTTCTGTTATATTTAAATACTGATTACTACTGAACTATTAATTTTCAGGGTGTTTAACTGTGAAGCAGCAAATTATGACTGCTATATTCTAGATAGTAACATTTATACTTAGTACTTGTTTCATGTGTGTGTTAAAATGAAAACTACATTTCCTCTGTTCACTTGATTTGCTGCTTTAGCAAACCTAACTGTGATTGTCTTTGGGTTTTTCCATCTATCAAGGGTGAAGTGCTGGGCATTACTAGGTTTGGACTGGCGAAAATGAAGGAAAGCGTGTTGATGCTGGCTTCTTTTGAAAAGACTGCAGACCATCTCTTTGATGCTGCCTACTTTGGACAGAAAGATTCTGTTTGTGGTAGGTATTGCAAATTCTCTTGTAGTTGGTGGCCCTTACCCAGCATCAGTAAACCTCTTCAAAGCATTGGATTTTTGACCTCGTTAAGCTTTCTGTCCAGCTGACGTGTCCAAAACTTCAGGTCTGAGGCTGATCGGTACTTCTTAATCCTAGAAGTTTGGTGGGCCTTTCTCTACTTCTTATCTCAGTCTGACATCTCCTGAAGTCAGTTGGACGTTTGTGGTATGTTTCTTAAAGGAGACTTTTAGTAATTTGGTTGTATTTCTCACCACATAGCTCAGTGAAATCCCAGGAAATTTGTTCCACTGTCAGTAGTTCTGTGTTTTCAGTTGTGAAAGTCTGTATCTTGAACACGTAGAGCTTGTTAAGGAGTCTAATTCCCTATTCAGTATTGAGGTTTTATTTTCATTTCTACTAAGAAGTAGGAAGACGTATGTAGGAAGAAGGATTGCTTCTGTGATTTGTCAGTTGTACCTAGAAATAAACAGAAGGGGAAAGTTCTTGCCATCTTCAGTTATTTCTGATCTAATAGATAAAAATGGCATGTTCTCTTTTTAAATTAGAAGCCTTGTTTATCGGTATTACATTGATTAATAGAACAGAGAAGATCCCTGTCCTCAGAAATGTCTTTTTAAATTTCTCTGTTGTTCAGTTTTAAGTTCATTAACATCCACTGAATCATCTTCTCAGTGAATTCATGAAAGAATCTGATGAGAGTTTAAAAAAATATAAGTATACACTCACACAAGTGCATCTTGCGCAGATTGACACAGCCAAACAGAAAATTCTGGTAGATGAATCTTGTCATTCTATTTATCTCTAAATTTTGCATTTCTGCCATGTACTCTAATATTTGGAATTGAGATTATTTTCCTTTTTTTAAACTCTGTTGTGCCTACTTCTCCCAGATTTCATTCTCCTTTAAGCTACATACATTTTGGAATTATTTGTTAACAAGTGTCTATCTAGTAGGTTAAATAGAGAAAAGGAGAAGTTAAGCAGTTTCCACCCTCTTCATCATCTGTTTATGTAAGGTCTGCTATACTTGAGCTCTAATGGCTCATTTGGTATTTCTGGGTGCCAATGAAGTATAAAAATATGAATGTATTATGTTAGGGTTTACTGATTTGTATGTATTTCTAGGTGGTCTTAGAAAGCATAGTCAATTTCTGACAGTGCATTTCCTGAATCACTGCAATCTGTTAGAAACCTTTGTATTGCTGGTTTGCGTTTTAAGACTCTGCTTTATTTAAGGCTTGCTGACTGTCCAGCACTCCATACGAGTGGGATTTTCTTTTTTTTTTTTTATTATTATTTGCCCATGATTAAAGCTAAGATCCTGTGGGAGACTGATTCCATCCTGGATAGTAAGGAAAAGATTTTTTTTTTTTCTTTTTTTTTTCTTTTTTTGTTCAAGTCCCCTCTGAGCTGGTAAAATCTTGTTTTGAATAATGTGGAAACCAAACACCTTTTCATGGTGCCTTCTATATAAATGTTTTAGTTCAAATGAGGAAATAGAATGGACAAAACAGAAGATTTTGTCTGTCTTCCAAAACCGAAGAGAGGATACTGGCCTGCTTGTATGAAAAAGGTGCTGTGCAACTGCCAGACCTGGCCATCCCTAGTTATCTCTTAGAATTGCTATTAAAAGACCCAAATGTTTGCAGACCCAAAACACTCGTGGGCTTGAATCTCCGGAGCAGGAAAAAACTATAAATGTTGCCAAGAAAAATTAGTATCTACCCAAAATCAACTATAGGTGCTGACCTGAATGGTATCTCAAATCAGTGGTTTTCCCAAATGTGTGGTTGTAGTTCTAGACTATGTGGCTTTTGATTCCCTTGGTCTTGTAAGATGCTTTTTTTTCCTCCCAACAAAAAGGGGAACAGCTGATTCCCAAAGCTGTCTTTACATAAAGACAAGCATTTTCTTCTGAGTATTGGTGATGCCACCTCTCAGTGGGCAGAGTGGGCTGAAACTAGAGTAGAGAGAGTACCTCCAGTTCCAGCAGCATCCTCTAGAGAAGCAGGATCAGCAGGAAGTGCTACTATCTGCAAGCCACTGCTTAGAGATATCGTTGATTTACCTGTCCATCCCCTTACCAAGGACTAGACAACAGCACTCTCATTCTACCTTAAGAGTGAGAACTGGCTGCTACAGATCACTGCTGTGATACTCATTTATGAGGAGCTGCTCTGGAAGGGAAATGTCAAGAATAGACTCTGCAATAAGAGCAGTACGACCAGCTTCATCTCTGCCTGGCTTCTTCCAGCTGAAAGCGAGAGCAGCAGTCCATAGCTGTCAGCCAGATGATTAGATCTGCAATAGATTCTAACCACTAGCGTTCCAAGACATTGCACTGGAGGACGCTTGGATGGTCATTAGAGCAGAGTGTGCTGGCCTGGCAGTTGCTCTACCATCATTATCTTCACCCGTCCGCAGCGATTGTCATCGGCCCTTAGTATGTGTTAATCTGAGCAGATACACAACGTACACTTGGTTGTCAGCAGTCGCATCTTCTGTCCAAACACTTTTGGCTATACATGACTGCTGTCAGATGCTGGGGAGGAAGAACCTCCTTGTACACATGGAAGTATTGCAAGGAAGGAAGGATTCCCAAAATCAAAATGCAGATTCCATAGTTCAGAGATTGTCTCAGCTTGAAAGGTTATTGTGCAAAGCCAGGTAAGTTTTATTTTGTTAGGTCTTAGAGAGGTATATTTCCTTTATCTATTGTAACCTGTGTGCTGTTGGGTCTATACAAAATAGTGAGCCTAAATATACAATAAATAATAGTGAAGAATTCTATTTTGCACAAGATTAAGTGCATGATGTTGCATTATATATATGTTCCACTATATGTAGTAGAAATGCAGCAGTGGTCTAAGAGCAACAATACTGCATCTTCATTCATATACGCTTAAATTATCAATCAAGTCTTGCTTGAATTTTAAGAAAAATGATTGTCATCCTTTCTGCATTCAAATATACAGCTATTTATAGTTGTTTTCCTAAACATATATGTGAAGGACAATATTCTTCTTGAGAATGCATGAAAGTGTTATTTGGATCATAACAGGATGCCAGGAATAAAACCACTGGTATCTGATAGCTTACTTTTAATGTGGAACCTTCCTTGGAGGAATATACATCAGTAGAGCTGGAATATAAATCTGTCAACACATTGCTGTAAAAATGTTACAGCTATCAAAAATCATTGGGACAGACTAAATCTTTAAATTCAGAACAAGCATTCTCTGATTTGTGAGAAGTGTCACAGCTGAAGTGGTGCTGGGCCTCGTTCCCTGGGAAGCTGTGGGGGTTTCAGGGAAACTTGGCTGGATTTGACCCAAGTCTTAGCACTGAGTCAGAGAACGAATGTGAACTAACTTTGCTTTGCATCTTCTGTTGTTGGCACTGAGTGGAACATGTCCTCTCTGAAAACAAACCCTCTGAAGCTCTTCTGTTGCTAGAGAAGGTGTTAAGGTTAGCTTGAATTCTTCCCAACTGTCTAGAATTTAAGTAACACCAATTAAATAACATACTGATCTGATGACCATAACAGTTTTTATCTACTGAAGAGACCTTGGTCATTACATGTGAGGTTCGAGGAGATTTGATAGGCAATGCATACAGACTGGCCAAATGAAAATCTTTTTCTAAATCCGTACTCTTTAGATGTTCAACATGTTTTGATTATTATTTCCCCCCCCCCAGGTGTTTCTGAGTGCATCATCATGGGAATTCCGATGAATATTGGAACAGGACTCTTTAAACTGTTGCACAAAGCAGACAAGGAATCCACCCCTCCTAGGAGGCCTCTGATATTTGATAATAATGAATTTCATATCCCCATTGTTACATAGTACTTGGATATAATATACTATAGCAAAACAAGAAATAGCAAGAAAACATCATTTGAGTTTAGAAACAAAGAAACATGCAATATCAGTTCTGTCTCAATAACTGTGAATTGGTAAGTGAAATACCATCAAAAGAATTGCCCAGTTGTTTACCAGCTGTTTGTACAGATTCCGAAAGGAGTGGCTTCTCTGCACCAGAGAGTGGAAATAAATTTAAAATGTATTTCAGCTGATAATTTTTTTTTCATGTGCTAGAATTAAATATTTATATTAATGTGTGGAAGTTGTTACTAACTCAGTATTAGACACATGTATTCAGATTTGATTTAAAAAAAAATAACCCAAACCCACAAACCTGCTTTGGGGTGTGCCTGCAAGAAGCTGCAGATTGTAAAGCTGTTACTAATTTCTGAGAAGACTGTAATAAGAACATTACAAACTACAAGTAGTTTTTCATATATAGCAGCTGTTACACTGCTCAAATCTGTAATTTACAGCAGTCTTAGTTTTGGGAAAGTTTCATAATTGAGCAAGGTCATCTGAACAACCTAATTTTATTTTAATATATGAAGTAGAAATAAAAAGGAAGATGTTTCCCTGCATGGACATGAAATAGTTTAAGAGTATTTAAATCATAAGCCCACTAGAGCAGTTTCAGAATGAATATATGTATTTAAATTATTTCAGTGTAGTATTTTTAAATTCACTCTGGTGCTATGGGGGGAAAGTATCTTCATGTTTTCTTGTCAGCAGACTTCGGATATTCAGTGTGCTCATAACATGGGCCAGGGTTGGAGAGAAACAAAATAGAGAAAAAAGCAGAAATTGTGCACTAATGAAGAAAAAGCAGCTGCTGAATAATCTTGCATTTGAAAGTGAATGAGTTGGTGCTGCAGGTTGTCTTCATGTCGCAGTGAAAATGTAAGGCTGCATTCAGAGAATGTAAATCTGTTGGTTTTAAGGTGCCGCTGTTTATTTTTGAAATCATCTTCCATGCAGAGAAGACCTGATATGAAATGCAATATAGTTATTCTCCAATTATTTTGTATTTTCAGTCTGATACGAAGATACACTTCTGCTGAGATTTTGGCAGGGTAAACATTGAGAATATAATGCATTTACTATCTCCTTTAAAAGCCATAAGTATTTTGCTATCTCCCTTTTAACAGTAGAAATTTCAGAATAAATTTAAATGTTCTGTGTGATCCCAGTGAGACTGTGACTTACCGATTTGTCTGTATAAAGTCTACTTTTATTTCTTTTTAAAGATGTAAGTATAAGACAGGTAGGGGCCAAATAGAGAGAAAGCCTGTAAACCTGTAAACTGCGTAAGTACTTCATTTTATCATGGGAAATTCTGCTGAAAGTGCTTGGTGGTTTTGTGAATAAGAAAAAAAAAAAGATGTAAATGGTTGAAGATTTTTAAGATTATATTGGAATGAGTAACCACCTCTTTGCTTTGTTTGGTTTTTTGTAAATATAGTGCAATGCAGCTATTTACGTGGTGGTTTTGCTGTCTTGAATCTGTTTAAAGTATTCAGTAAATTACATCCGTTATCATTGTCTTTAATATGACAATAAAAAAAGACAGGGATAAAGAAAATGTAAACCTTGTGTTTGTTTATTGATGTGTTATATTTGTGCATTAATAATTTATGGATGGCCTAACTTCCCTATCCCTCATTTGCTTAGTTATTAAGACAGTTGAGAATTATTGAGCTTAAATCTCAGTTATTTACAACATAGGTTTTATATTACATATTCTTTTATCTTGCTTAAATGTAAACACATCTTGGCATTGGAGCAGGGTATGTGCTTCTTAGGTATTTCAGCCCCAAATAGATTGTTTCAGCATCTGTTGTTCAGCAATGGGATCCGAGGAGAACATGAGCAGAAGCGTAAGTGAAGGAGGAGAGGACAATGGAAAAATGAAACGGAGGGGCTGAGTTCTTGCTTCCTGAGACGACTGCAGGAGGGTTCAGGTATTTGCTATGAAAAAGGTTTCTGTGGCAGATGTGTATGGATGGCGAGATACAGCAGAGAACATTCTAGAAAGCCCAGCACGTGTCCAGGAGCTGCAGGGTTCCCTGGGAGGGTGTGCAGCTCCAGCCACAGGTGCCTGAAGTGCTTTTGCAACCCCGTATCGTGTTATCCTACAGTGTATGTAGCCTACCTAATTTTGACAGAAGACTAGATACAGACCTGACAGGAATATAATTTTTACAGATGAGTTTTACACTAATTAGCAATCTGTGACTGCTTAACCCACATCCTCTGCCAAATGACCGTTCCCTCCCCATTGTCTCTGTATTTAACGGGCAGAGTACTTCAGGTGGAAGAAGTAAGCAGGCAAAAATTGTAGTTAAAATTAATTAGTAAGCCAATAAGCAGAGAGCAATTTTTTTGAAAAGGCACTTCATTAAAAAAAAAAAAAGATAATGTAATAAAGTACGTTCTTAGTATGTTTATCAGGAAAGTACTTTACACATGTCTCTTATCTGCAGAGAGATAAGGAAACAGAAGCACGTGCTACATCAGTTTCCTGTCGTGAATGTTTTGACCCATAACTTGAAGAAATATAGTATGGAGAGCTATTCTTTTTTTTTTTTTTGCTTTATAAATGTGGTTTGTTGTATTGTGTGTTGTTGTTTTTTTTTTTTTAAAAAAAGGCAAATGAATGCTGTATTTTATAAATTAACTATAAGTAGGATTTGGTTCCTTCAGGACAAGTACTCCTTGATGTCTGACCACTTGCCACTTTCAGTATAGGCTGAAGGAAGCACTACAACGGGTAATTCCTCAATTTTGTATTTTTGCTTGAAGGCAGGAATGTGTTTAGAAACCCACAGCAATCAGGATATAGATTTTCACAGTATTTTTCGAAAGTCTTCTGTGAACCGAACTGGTGGATGTTGTATCTTCAAAATGGTTAGCTCAAGCTATGTATTCAGACCTAGAAAAGCCTGTCTGCAATTAAATATGTGGAAAAAACATAAGGAAATAAGAAGAATTGGTCTGTATTTTTTATTTTGTCTAAAATGAGAAAAATTAAAAGGGATTAGATTAGAGCATGTACTAATGTTTTAATTCATAAATACTTGGCAGGTAATTGGGATGTGACTATAGTATTGATATAAATGCATAGCAAACTTGAGGAATAAATACCAAAATCTCACAAGGCAATCTGAAAGACTGAAATAAAAAAAAAAACAGTGCTACTACTCCTGTATGGTGGTGCTTGTGAAAATGAATTAAGGTTTCCTGTATCTGATGAAAATGAAAATGTTAAAACATTTCTTCTAATGAAATTAGATCATGTCATTGTCTTCCACTAGAGAGCAGCGTTTTGTTTTGGGAAAAGCAATTTTTTTCTATTAAAATTGGGGTTTGTAACATCAGGGCTGAAACACAACTAGGAGAAGGAAGGTTACCTGTTAAAATCATGTATATGAGGAAGGAGATTAAGGGAATTAATTTTCTTAAGAAGGAGAAAACAGACTCCAGGTGTGCTTTTTGACGAATTAGTAAAGACTTGCTTATCCTTTGGTCCATCTGACAAAAAAAAAAAAAAAAAAAACAACCGAAGGAAAAAAGTAAGTAGCTGAAGTAGAAGGCTGTAGTCATTTCCAAAGGAACGAGTTGCTCCTGGCAATTGGGAGAGCAGCCTTTCTCTGCTGGGAAAGGAGATGTGCCTTTTGCCGCAGCATTTTCCACGCAGCAGTGACTTCTCCAGTCTGCCTTCGTTCTCTGTAGTGACTGCTTAAATATAGCTCCCAGAGCTTCTCTGAAGCATGAAGTTCTGGCAGCTCCCTGGGTTGCATCTCACATTGTTCAGCAGCTGCAGAGCCCCAAAGCAAGGCTGTATTAAAAAAAAACACTTGTAGGTGCTGCTAGGAGATGCAAGAGACCACTGTTTGGGACTGAAAATAATATGACAGGTGGTCTCCTCTGTCTACAGACAGCTGAAAACAGCAAGATTTATGAAATAATACTTCCATTTTAACGTCTGACAGCGACAGGGATGCCTGTAGCTCTGCTCATACGTGTAGCTCAATTCACAGTGGTCTTTTGGGTGAGAACTTGGTACTGACGGGCTGTGCTCAGGGATTCCGTTGGCTGGGAGCTTCTTTGGATACAGGGTTGTCTCACCCACCACAGTTTCTCTGAGTTCTATGAAAAGCCACTGGGTGCATCACATGGCAAAAGGTGTTCCTTAATCCAAAGAGTCCGTCTTGTGAGTCCAAACCTGCAAGATCAGGCATAATTGCATGTTCCTCATGGAAGCAATGATGGTAGGTGTGACCAACGCTGCCCAGGGATATGGTGGTTCCTGCCAGTGCTGGGGGGGGGGGTGGGGGGGGGGTGTAGAAAGCTGAAAAGATGGGAAATGTAAAGATAAGCAAGGTGGTGTGACAGCAGAGGGGAAGTTCATATCTGGTTGGGGGGGAAACAGAAAGGTGCTAGCTAGGTGAAGTGACACACAGATGTTCGGAATCTCTGCAAGGGGTCTGACATTGAAGTCATGGAAATAGCTGAAAAAAGGATGCAAAAGATGCATATTCCTGAGAACTATGTTTTCGTCATTTGTGCTAGAGATTATTGTCACTGGCTGTGACAACTGAGAGTTAAATCATCATTCATTCATTAGATGACTATTAATAATAACTGAATTATTCCCTTCTGTTATTGCATCCGTTTGGTTATTATACTCTTTCAACCAGCTGTACACAATTGCAGCTCCATAACTACAACATTGTGCTACAGTTAAGTGTAAAAACTGTTGTGCGTGTTGGGTTCTGGTACAGTCCATGTGAAAAATCGTATCTGTAATTGAGGGACAAATGGGAATCTGTCTTCTAGTGTTGATACCTGCAGTTAGATCAGAAGCATTCCTGAAACATCCTTATTTGAGGAGTTTTTAATAATATATAAGTCCTGCTACTGGGCCAAGATACAGAAATTGCATCAAATTAAATTTCTAGTGTTGTGTCTACCACTACAGCATCTACAAAGGTCAGATGGATAATTCACTAAAGTTTGAAAAGGAAAGCTGTTCTATATAGGTGTTTTGTTGATGATATTTAAGAAAATACGACTCTTTGCAAAGAATGTCTGCCATCACGGTGCTACCATCTTGGGGATTTCCAAGCTGGATGGCGCTGAGGAGTTTTAGTCCATGGGTAAAAGAGGACATGCAGATGTCACTGCAGCTTTCTGGGTCCACAGAAAGCTGGGGTACCACACAGGATTTCATGCCAAGTTCCTTTCTCCTCCATGATAGCTGCTCTGTCAGTTGGAGACATCGTTGACCAGAAATAAAGCTGTCACAAAAGCAGCAGGTGTCTGGGCATCTGGATTATTAACCACAGGCATTTTATTCTCCCTTTTTTGAAAGCGGGTGTTTGTTTGCTAACATTTCAGTAAATATTGCAATTTTATCTGCATGCATCCCTTTTAAGTGTTCAATTGTGCAGATTTTTAAAAGAGAAAGAAAATTAGTTGCCAAGAAATGCAAAAGCAATAGTGAGGCTGTGCTGGTAAACTTCAGGGGTTCCAGAAAATGCCAGAATTAGCTCTAAGTAAGTGAGACTTAAAAATTATTTGACTGGATTTATTATTCAGGGTTTTGTTGGTTTCTGAGAAATATTGGTGAGAAGTGTGGTGTTATTTATCCCTGTTTGTAATCCTGTAATGTTATTTTCTCTTCTCTTACTTCATATGAGTTGCTTCTTTTCTCTTTTCTAGAGTGAAGTCCTTCAGCCTGAGCAAAGTGGAGTCACACGTAGGGGATTCTCTGACTCACAGCGTCCCTGTTGTAAACTCCTGTTTGTCCCCGGAGCGAGGAGGGTGGCCTTGGCCATATGATGGTGCAGGCTTGAAGCACGGGCAGTGATATTGTGTGACTCACCAAAGGCACGGTGGGTCGGGAATCTCTTTCATGGACGTACTGCCAGGGAAGGAAAGACACCCCTCAATCCCTACTGTACCTCGACCCCTGCACCCTTCTGGAGCAATGATGCTTAAATGTTTGCTGTATGTGTAGGTACCTTGACAAGCCCACACGAGAACTCATTCCTTTACCCATAAGCCATTTTTTTCAGATTTTCAGCTCATGCAGATATTTTTGTTACACCGTGGCTTCCTTGAAACTTCCATTTTTAAGAAGACATTTACTTCTTCTGACTTACGCCCCTGCTGTGCACTTTCTAGTTCCCCATTACATTTATTTCTTTCTCCTTGTCCTTGTTTCTCGCACAGATTCCTCCCTTCTGGGCCCGTGGTGACTGTCACTGCTGGTGACACGGCTTCCCCGCAGCAGCGCTGTGTCAACCATCCTGTGCCACTGGCTGGCTCCAGCTCAGCCATGCAAGGTTACTGGGAGCCTTTGCCTGGAGGATAATTAAACCACTCAAGGAAAAAAACATCTCCTCGGCACATCTGGATGTGGAAACTTACTGCCATCAAAATTACAATTATGGTCAAACATCTTGTGAAAAAAAAATGACCTTATTATATAAGGGAATGTATTCGTACTTTAAACTGAAATGAAAGGCATCCCTGCTTCTTGTGGCTCTCTGTCAGCACTGAAAGCGGCATTCAGCTGTTTAATTCTCCACTTTTCTCTTTAGACAGCTTCTGGTCCTTCCCACTTACCTGACACAAATGTTGTTTCCCTTGTGTTTTATGTGCTCTGTTGAGAATAAAACCAAGGAGAACGGGTGATCAGCACGGTGTTGAATCAGTTAACTCTTCCTACCACACACTTTTATGATCTCGGGAAATCTTTAGGCTCTCTGTACTTTAGGTTCACTCTATTAAAGACTATTAAATGATAATAGTCTCTCCTTAGGAACGCAGTTGTGAGAGGAGATAATAGAATCATCTAAGTAGCATGTACTTGTCTTCCTAGGTTTTTATTGCCAGGATGTGTGGATTAAACAATGTGGTTAGCATCTGCCACATACAGTTCTTTTTACTCTTTCATCGTCCAAAGAAAGCGGAAAAAGGCTAGAAGTTGCTGCTCTCGAAGTCAGCTGCAAAACAGAAACTGACTTCAGCAGGAAAAGGAGAGGGCAAAGCAGGGAAGCCCTTTGATGCCATTAATATTTTTAGAGGGGGAGGGTGGCAGCTCTGAAGATGAGTTAAGGGGAAAAAAAAATCTAACAGTACAAATAGACCATGGTAAAAGGATAATATTAGGCTTGCTTTGCTGATGAAGTGTATTTATCCTTCATGGAATATCGCCAGCAGACTTGGAGAATTTTTATTTCAGTTATTCTTTAGTACTGTATTTTTATTACCAAATTGAGGCTTAATCCAAGTCCCCTGGAAACCAATTAGAGAACTCTTAACTCAGCAGAACTCGATGAGCTTTGATATATGCATTATATTAATTATTTCTATCCATCAAATTCCCACCAGTTAATACATCTTTATAAGTTTGAAACAGTTGTACAACACTTCTCTAAACATCATTGCTGCCGACTTGATCCAGAAAGAATAAGTTTAACCTAAATTATTTTTAAGGCTTCCATGCTGCTCAGGACTTTGTCTTAGATGTTTCTGCTTATTCTGGGCCATGCCATGTATGTTTTTTACTGATAGGGATTTTCTGTTTGTTTTGGGAATTGTTTTTTTGTTTGTTATTCAATTCTGACAAATCTTGGCATGTATAATGATTGAAGTTCTAAATTACTTCTATGGCATTTTTTCTTTTCAAAATTACTAGTCAATTTGAACTGATGGATGTTTAATTTTTGCACACGTGTTATGAGGGGAAGAAATACAGATGTGTTGAAGATTTGTAGCTCAGTTTAAACTGAATGACCAAACCTTGTGGAAGCTGGTAGTGCAGCTGCCGCTGTGCCAAGCTGAGACATTATTTCATTCTGGAAGTCTCTGATGGGTTTCCCATGCCTGCCAAGGCATGTAGACTGGCACAGAGACTGTACTCCTTTTGCCTTCTAAATTAGAGCGTACCTTAGAAGTTACTTCATTTCGTGTTAGTTACTGTTTTCAGAACTGACTTGAGTCAAGTCCAGTACTTTTGTCATGTTAAACACTCCTCAGTCTTTGGTTATGTCTTGGCCCACAGCCTGCTTTGCCAAAGCAAATTGACTGTAGCCAGTTGTACAAGGGTTTCTCTTTGGCTTTATTCTCTCTGTAATCCCAGTCTTGGGTTTACCTCCTACAAAAATCATTTTCCCCTCCTACCCAAGGAACATCCCGCAATGTTAAAAATAAAAATTTCTTCTCAAATGAGAAGCATATGGGATTTATGGAGTATTTATGTAAACAAAAATCAATGTATTGCTGTCTAAAAGCACTTAAAGTTACAGACATGACACACAGGATCTGCTGAAAGAGCAGCATATTTTTCAAACTCCTGACCATCTATGTTTGTCCAGTTTTCACAAAGACTTGTAAAACTGTACACAATTAGTGCAAGTGCACTAGAAATGCTTCTCCTGTATCATTAAGCAGATGAATTCAGAATGCAAGAGCATTTCATTATGAAGCAATAATAATCCCCTCCAGCTGGATGCTCCCCACAATCCTGCTCATCTGCTTCCATGCATGATAAGCTTTTGAAGTCCAACCAAATCTGAGTATTGGTCTATTCTCATATGCAGAAATTTCATATTCATCTGCTTGGTTTTTTCAAATGCTGCTGCTTCTCTTCCCCCCCCCCCTCCCCTTTTAGCTCAAGCCTTGCAAAACAGAGGAGCTGTGGGACTAGCTCTGCAGGCATCTGTGAAAAAACAGGAGTTGCAGGGTATCGAGAGAACCACGGAGAACCACAGTACACGCATACCTGTCTCCATTTCCTCAGGGAGCTCTTGGGGCTTGGACTAGAGATATCTGGACTGCTCTAGAGCTTTCACGGATTATTGGCTTCTCTTTAGCATCAGGAGCCTTTTCCTTCAAGTGCAGCCGTACCCCAGTTGAAGCGCTGCCCTGTGCTCACCGTCTGTAGAAGTGTGTGGGTTTGTGTGTCTCAGGCAGTGTTTCCTGGGGCTCTGCAAGCATTCTGCCCCCGAGTCTTTCTAAAGCTCTGCTTTGTCATTTCTGCCTGCTGGGCATGAGGAGGTTATTTTTTTTTTTCTCTTTTTATACCCATCAGGCTTATGTCTGACGAGAATGATGTTCTATCAAAACAATCTCTGGCCACAGTTTCTTTAACATACTACATTTTTTAATGGTAGAATAAAACATGTATATTTTGGTAGATAAATGAGCAAGGCATCTGAACCAAAGCCCTTTTAGAATCAACGTGAAGATCACTGTTATCTGCAAGGAGTCTTGGATTAATCCCTGGGTCCTTTCACTGACCTGGAGACCCTCAGAAATTCAGTTTGTAACTGAGATGTATTCAACTCTTAAACCCTTGTGTGTCAGCGAGCAAGGGAACTATTTGCTATTAAAAGTACTTGTGTAATTCTTAGCAGATCTGAGGCTTCAAATATGAAAAGGAACATACGAAAATACCTTTGTTTCTTCAAGTGCCTTTAGATTAAAATCCAGTTTGAAAACACTCATTGCTGACAGAAAGCAATGAAGATGGTGAGACTGTGCTGAGGCTGTCTCTGCAGTCCTGACTATTACACTTGTCGACCACCTCCAACTGCAGTTTGGGGTTTCTTTCACCAATTCCCAGCTTGTGTATGGCTTGTTCACAGAAATTACCCAGGGATGCTCCAGGCACCCATTTGCTTTTATCTCTCCATTAGTGCTAAAAGAAGTAGAAACAAACGATTGGTATAAATAGCCTCTCTTGGCTTGACTTGAAAACTGACCTAGAAACTAAACCAGTAACAAACTGCAAGCAACAGCTTTTGAAGGGGCTGTTTAACATCTGCTTGCTTATAGAAGTTGACCACATCACAAGTCAGCCCAGTCTCCCAGAGAAAATTAAATCACCCCCAAGTTGTGTTCTAAACAGACGGGTACTTGGGTGGTGCTTGCAGGGTGCCTTCCCCAGGAAAGCTGGAATTCTTACAGCCCTGTAGGATAATCACTAAGGTGCCTCTGCAGTATTGCTGCTTTTCTCTTCCTGCCTGCTCTTGGAAGCAGTCGTCTGAGAAACAGAAGTGATTCCGTGTATCCACAGCTCCAGGACGAAACAATTTACTCACCCTTTTCTTCCCCCCTTCAAACAAGCAAACAAATGCCCTTCCTGCCAGGTATTCTGCCCCAGAGGAAGGCCTGCTCTTCCTCTTATAACAGGCAAATCTTTAGTTGCTGAAGTAAAACAATATTTAAAAAAAATAATAAAATTTGCTTTTTCAGCAGCCCCGGGAAATTTCAAACCTTCAGCAGACAGGGTATTTTCTTTCTGTTGAAGCTGCCTGAAATAACTGTCTGATCTTCTCCATTTTAATTGGAATTACCAGTCCAGCCCTTGCCCAGATTAATACTTACTTACTTACTTACTATCTGAAAACTGCCTAGTGCAGGGCAAGATGAAATGACTGAAGGTTTTAAGGCTACAGTAAAAAAAAAAAAAAAAAGTGGAACATAATCCTCTGGTCTGCTTTCCTTCATACTGTATGTCATAGGGGCTCACTTAAGAAAGAGCTAAGCCATTTCCTGGAGTTCACAGTTAGACATTTTTAGGAAGATAAATGATCCTTGTGCTTCTGTGAGAGTCCGACAGCAGCTCCCTCAGCCCGGAGCTTCAGCAGGATCACAGAGAACCTCCGGACTTACGGGCACAGCCCATTCCTGGAAGCCATCCTGCCAGGCGAAATATTTTGCTTGGGCAGTGCTGAGACTGCTCACATTATGTTTGGGTTTGCTTTTTTTTTCCTTTTTTATGGGTAAATGAGATCTTTTGATCTGCTCGCCTGCTAGACCAGCACCTTCCCATCCTGAAAATGTTAATTAATTGTCTATCAGTTACATCAATCTGAATAAAAGCAAGCTTCTGTTGAGAACTGTTGAGCTGCTAGAGTTCCATGGAACGCCTATTGCGAAATCTGGATGGTGGGCACTTTGTATCTCCACAGCTCGAATCTGAACTTGATGATCACTTCTCTTTGTCATACACTTGCCTTGGAGACGGTATAATCTTCCTTCCCAGGATCCACACAGCGTTGTCAGCTTCCAGTAACTTCCTGTAAATCTCTCAATATTTTTCTCTAAACCCTTAGGTGCTTGAATCATATGATTACGTGAGAAGCTTAGCTTTCATTACAAAATCACTTCTAGGGTACATGGCTGCCAATGAAGCTTGAAGATCTGTGTCCTTAGGGCTCCAAAAGCAAAAAAGCAAATAAAATGTGTCCTGTGTATTTAAAAATAATAGAAAAAAATCCTCAACTTTTGGTCATTAGAATTTTTGGCTGGATCAGATTGATGATACTGAGGAGGGGATTTACCAGTAAAACCGGGGCAGCAGTAAGCAGGTAGGTGCTGAGAAGGTGGAAGTATTTGAGGAGTGACAGCTATTTTTGTGCACAGAAGACAGCTGCAGTATTAAAAGTCCAATTAACATGAGTATAAGAAATCTCTTTTAAAACCTAGATGTTTCTAGAGGGTGCCTTATCAGAAAATACCAAGCTAAAATAATACAATAGTGTCACCTGGTATGTGGATGACCAATGTAGAACACAAGCTCATCATTTAATGGCTTTTGGAAGCAAAGATTTTTCAAGACAGAAGAACAGTCACGGGGTGCTCTGCAGACCCTGCCATTGCAGGTGCAACATTTTATACTATTTTATTGCAATCCATCTTGAAATTAGGATTTTCTTTTCTGTTTCTCCTTCTCTGCTTTCATTTTGTCTTCTTCCTCTTTCCTCTACTCTCCTCTTTCCCTTTCCTGCTTGATTGGCATGATGTTCGGGGTCTTCTCGGTTTCAGCCTAAAGTGCTCTGATCTGTACAGCAGATAGACTTTTACAGGGAGAAGTTATGTGCAGGATTATGTGAATTTGAATCTCGTGTTAGTTTCTAATGTGAACGTATGACACAACATCATATTTCAGGAAATGTGCTGAGTTTGCACACAGAAGCATGATGATTAGTGCACAATAAAAAAGGTGTTTTGGCAATTATGGGAAGAAAATCTTCTTGTACTAGAGGTTGAATCATGCTCTTGTTGCTCTTGATTCTGATCTTAATATTTTCAAAGGCTTGCATGTTTGTTTTTGGTTTTGCTTGTTTTATTTATTATTTTTTTTTAATA
This sequence comes from Gallinago jamesoni, assembly GCA_025769975.1. Taxonomy (NCBI): domain Eukaryota; kingdom Metazoa; phylum Chordata; class Aves; order Charadriiformes; family Scolopacidae; genus Gallinago; species Gallinago jamesoni. The sequence goes on from JAOQGH010000002.1 coordinate 14,103,636, forward strand.
CTGTAGTTATTATTGTGGAATTTGCTGGGATTTCATATACTGCACAGAGTTATATGGAGTCAGAACAAAAACATTCTCCAGCTGGTGGTTTGCTGAAACCTAATGCCGGTGCTGAGGATGATCCTGTCCTCCCGACAAAAAATTCTGCAAGACAGAGGACTGAAAAGTATTTTGTTGCCCCTGTCTTAAATCTACAGAAGGAGGTTTTTAAGAGGCAGATATACCAAGCAGATACCAAACTTGATTTTTCAAATTCCAGTTTCTGCTTTTGAAAATCATTCCCAAGGTCTGATACTTTTTTAATCCTTGCATCTTCTATCTGTATTTGAAAGACTTCATTTCTGCATGGCAGCACTAGTGTTTCTCCATTTCTTTCTGAAAAGAGACAAAATGGAATAAAAAACCCCACCAATTTCTGCCTCCGTGTCCCCATCGTGTGCCCCAAGTGTTTTTTGGACTTCATAGGCATAGTTATTGCTAGACCTACATGCTAGACCCGTAGGTATTGCTAGCCTAATATGCTCTCTCAGAAAGTCAATGATTTTTTTCCTAATGCCCAAAGCATACAGTAGCCTAGTTTCTAAATCTTAAAAAAAAAAAAAAAATCTGAAATCTTTCTGAACCTTAGAAAAATTTACTGATCTTTTTCTGTTAATTTGTCAAGTTGTGGTTTGAATCCAATTTTGCACAGGCATCCGTGACAGCCTGTGTGAGAGCCCCATATTTAATTACATGTTTTTAAATCCTTCTTTTTATTTGGTCTAAAAAAAACAAAGAACTGCCTTCTTTTTGCTACTCTCACAAACACCTGGTTGATTCTTGCATAAGCTGTGCAAGTTGCAGACACTAATTCATTTCAGGGATCTGTCTCGGATTAACTTGGATTTTAGTTATGAAAAGTTATTCCACGGATATATTCTTTTTTCTGAAAACTTTGTAGGGGAACCAAAGGGTTTTGCCTATTTTCTTTTTCTCTTGGAGGGGTGGAGGAAGGTATCAACTGACAATTGGTTTTGGTTCTTATTTTGGCAAGAGGATTGTAGATTCTGGGCTACTGTGACAATGTGAATTGTGGTCACTTCATAAACTTTTGGCACAATATATTTGCCCATATTTCATGGTTTGAGTGTTTGAAGATGACATATATGCCTAAGTCTTACGAAAACTTCCCCTGCACTTGCCAGGGAAGGTCTCTACTGAGTCAAGCAACTGAGATAACAGCAAGGTCCCTCTCTGACACAGGCAATTGCCTGCCAGCTGGACCCACGAAAGAAATTTATCTGAAGAGAGCAAAGAAGACTTGCCATTTGCAAGAGAAATGGAGTGTAAGAGAGACAGATATGACAAAAAGATGGAAACTGCGTTGCCAGAAAGAAAGAAACTTGATCCAATGGGGATTTACCTGCCACCCGGCGCTACCTGAGCAACGGCAATGGGAGATGTGGGTCTGCAAGCAAAAGGCAAGGCAGGCATTGCAGGATGAGAAGACTGATGCTTTATTTGGAGGAGAAGGGAAAGGACTAGGACGTTTGGGAAAGGCAGGAGTAAATCCAGCCTAGAGCAAACCCTTGCCGAGGCATACCTCCCTTTAGACTCTGGGATGGGGCTCAAGACCCCCGAGTTATGCCCTGCCCGAAGGATGCCATTCCTGTGTTCCTGCAACCTCTGACGAGGAGCGGGTATCAGATGCTGAGTCAGGCAGAGGAGGGAAACCAAGTTCATTCTTTATTATTTCAAGGACTGCTGCACCGATCTAAATTACAGCTCTTATTGTAATTCCCCGTAATGAAATTCGGTGGTTTGTATCCTTTTCTTTACAGGAAACTATGTAACCCCCCACACAATAAAACAATATTGTTAAAGGGGCGGCTGAAATTAGAAAGTCTTAAAAACTAGGAAATACTGGAACAACTTGTGCAATTTCTGTTCGTTCTTCTGGTGCGTTTGCCTTACGAAAGCTTTCGATTGCTCGGTTTCTTGCCCTACCTTCTGGGGCAGGCGGAGAAGGGCACTGGCGCCGGCTGAGAGCCGTGTCTGCTTCAGCTGAGCACCAGGTGACACGAGGCAGGTTCCACTTCTCACCGCTTCAGTGTGTCACTCTGTTCTGCTTCAACCTCATTTTGCTGAGTTGAAGACAACAATTAATGGATACTGGTGTTAACAGGCATATCTGGAATGTACAATCACTTTACGAGCTAAACTTGGCCCAATTTACCGGAAAGAAACAGGCAGATTTTCTGGTAAATTTAAATAATCCAGAAAGAGCACAATTTTCAGGAATGGACAATGTTAGTCATCAGCCAACAAAGCTAATCTCTGTGTATTTTGTCTAGTGAAGAAAGTTCCTAGGAAATCCACGAATGCAAAATTAGAAGAAGTGAATCTATGAGAGCTTAAGTAACAATGGACCAAACATGGAAAAACTTGTTTCAAAATCATGCCATACTTTCAAGTAGTTTTACATAATGACTTACAAGGTTGAGAAAAAACCCTAAGTCCCTTTATTCTGTATCTGCCTCCAGTAAGAGCAGCAGAACGCATACTGTGATTATGCACGGAACCCAAGGCTGTTTCCACATATGAGAGACATCATCATCATCATCTGTTCAACTACTTAATGTGACTTGAAACTCAGTTCAGCACCTGAATTCTCTAAGTGGGCGTGTTCACAGAAAATTTTAGGGAACAATTGCTTCCCCTTGTACTTGGCTGAGCCCAGGTCTCTGGCCACTAAACAAAGCACACAAGTGTTTGGGCAGGAGGCTTTCAGGTAATTTCAGTTGCTTCTAGATGTAAAGGGGCTGACACACACACTGGTAACGCTCTTTCTGCCCCATTACACCGTTATTTTTACAGGATCTCAGAAACGTAGCTACGAGTCTCTCCTAAAATGCAAAATTTAAGGTTGTAATCGCGTGTGGTGGTTCCTCAGCCCGTTCCCTCGGCTGTCTGCACACGGAGGTGCCGTTTGGAGCGAGCGAGGCTGGCAGGCCCTTTACCTTCAGACAGAAAAGTTGTTATTTTTTTTTTATTTGCAAAACAATTCCGTGCTCCGGCTGCTGCTGCTGAGCACGGACCCGCCGGTGGGCAGATAACCCGCTCCCTGCTCATTCACCGCAGGCGGGGAGATGGGCCAAGAGGTACCGCGCACGGTCAGACCTCTGCTTTGAAAACTTGCATTTTTCTAAACTCTCGCTGACAAAGCCCCGGACGGCCTGGTTATTTATTCGGATGTTTTGCCTTTTCCGGCTCAGGATGAATCAAATCTCGAGGCCCGAAGCCGCCGTACGGTCAAGACCCTGGACCCCGCCACCCCCCCACACCCCGGCTCGTCCACCCGCCGCCCCCGGGGGGGGCCCGGCCGGGGAAAGCTGGCACCCCCGGCTCCGCCGCCGCGGAGCCTTTGTCTCGCCGCCGAGACACCCGCGGCTGCTCCCCCCCTCGGCGAATCCCCGCGGGAAGAGCTGGGGTTGGGGGGACGGACACGGGACGGGACCCCCCCGCAGGCCGCCCCGCACCGCGGGAGGGGGGGCGACACAGCATGGCGCTGAGGGAGGGGGGGGGGCCTTTCCCCACCGTCCCGTCCCGCCCCGCCCGGCTGCCGACGCCCCGCCTCCGCACCCCACAGGGGCCGGCGGGGAGCCCCTGACTGACGGCCGGGAGGCGGGCGGCGGCCGGGCCGGGCCGGGCCGTGGCGGGGGGGGGGAGAGGCTGCGGCGTCGGGCGGGAGGCGCGGAGCGGGGCGGGGGGGCGGCTCGCTGCCGCAGCTCGGACTGGGCGCAGGCGGCAGCCTTGTGCAACCAATATGGCTGCGAGCGCCCGCGAATGAAAGGAGGCGCTTGGAGCTGAAGCCGTCTCCCCCCCACCGCCCCCTGCTCGCCCCGCGGCCGTGTGGCCTCCAGCCAGCGCCGGAGAGAAGTTGCCGGGCTGCCCCGCCGGGAAGGTTGAGGGGGTGCCCGGGAGGCGACGGCGGCCGCCCTTCCCGCCGCTCCTGCTGCCGGCTGTCCCCTTCCCCGGAGCAGAGGCGAGGAGAAGGAGGAGGAGAAGGAGAAGTTGTTTCGTCTCCCCGGGGGGGGGGGGGCGGAAAGGCTGGAGGAGGAAGAGGAGCAGCAGCCCCTGAGGGCGGCTCGCCCCCCGCCTGCCTGAGGGGGAGCGCGGCGGCTGCCGGCCCGCAGGAGGAGGAGGAGGAGAAGGAAGAAGAGGCAAAGCCGCCCTCGGCCCAGGAGCTCCGCGCCTCTTCCCCGGCGCGAAGTTTTCGCCGGGGGCCGCTGCGGGGGAGGGAGGGAGGGAGAGCGGCCGGCGGCGCCCCGCCTCGGCCCGCGCCTCCCCGGGGGCGGCGGTGGCGGAGCGGCGGGGCCGGGGGGCGGTGGTGCGGGGCCCCGGCGGGCGAAGTTTGGCCGGCGGCCTGCCGCGGCCATGGAGCCGAAGCACAAGGAGCTGCTCGCCCAGTGCCGGCAGAGCCTGGCGCAGGCCATGACCGAGGTGGACAAGGTGGTGGAGCTGCTGGAGGCCGCCGGCGCCCTCGGCCCCCGCGACCTGCGGGACCTGGAGGCGGCGGCGGGCAGCGGGAAGGCCGAGCTGCTCATCGCCCTGCTGCTGGCCAAGGAGCGGGACCACTTCCAGGACCTGCGGGTGGCCCTGGAGAAGACGCAGCCCCACCTGCTCTCCATCCTCTACCTGAACGGCGTGGCGGGGGCGCCGGCGGCCACCGAGACGGCGGGTGAGTGGGGCTGGGGGAGCGGGGGGCGCGGGGCCTGGGAGGGTGAAGAGGAGGAGGAGGAAGGGCAGCGGTTGCCCCCCGCCCATCCCCGCCGGGACAGGGGAGCGTCCGGGGCGGCTTAAGCCCCTCGGGACCCCCCTCCTGGCGGCAGGGAGGGAGCGGGGCGGCTGCGGGAAGGGGGGGTGTCTTCCTTTTCCCGGGAAGGGTGGGGGGGGCGTGTGTGTGGGAGAAAATCTCTCCTGTGTTTGCTCTCGGGTTTTGTTTTGGGCTCCCGACCCTTTTTCTTTTCCCTTCTGGGAGGTGCCGGGGATGCTGTGCGGGGAGAAGCCACCCCCGGGGGGGGGTTCTTACTGCTGCTCCCGCCCACCCCGAAGCCGGGTGCCTGCGGGGGGGTGTGGTGGGGGAGGGAGGGTGGGCAGGGAAAACCCGACCCTGAAGGGGTTTTTCTCCCCCGGGTTCCTCTGGGGCTGCTGGTGGTGTTAAAAGTGGCTTCTGGACCGGGCAAAACTGTAAAAGTCCCCCCCCCCCGCACCCCGCCGCCCCCGCAGGCAGTCCGCTGGGACGGGCCGGCGGGCAGGGCGCCCGCAGATGTGCCTTTGAATAAATACTGTAACTAGTTTTACCCCCGGACAAGCGTATGTTTGTGTGAGGCTGTGTTATTGTCACTCTTCTCGGTGGTTAGAACGGGAAAACAACCGATTTAACTGCAAATCCAGGCGGGGAGAACTTCAGCGTAAAGCCTCCTTCATAACCGAGTTGAGCTTTGACCCCAACAATTCTTCTCCCCCCGCCCCGGCAAAACAAGCTGCAGTCTACTTTTATGTGGACAAATACCAGGCTTTAAAATACTAAAAAAAAAAAAAAAATTAAAATAAAAAAAATTGGTGATGTTACACAAAGCCTTGCAGCTGTGTTTCTAGATGAGAAATACTTAAATTGAAGAAAATAGTAATGTATTCTAGATGATAGTGAGAGAATGTACCGTTGTCCAAGTGATGCGTAGGTGTTCCCTTCCAGTGTGTGTCCAAGTTGACTGATGCAGAAATGTGGGGTTTCTTTTTGGTTTTGTTACCAGATGTGGGAAATGCAGGGTGACTACCTGTTTACGTAAGGTACTGCACTGGGAGGGCTTCCTGGCTCTTATAAACTATACCATTTCTTTAAGAAAATAAAACCCTTTAAGACCTGCTTCTGTCTGGAAAATAGTCCTTGCGTGTGCAGTTGCACCGTATGCTCTGCCTTTATTTGAATTATGCTGTTGATGCTAGGAGTTTTGTAAGCACAAACAATAATGTATAAGGGTGTTCTGTTTTGTTTTATGTCCGTGTTTTATAGCGTATGGCCTTTTGTAATGAATATATGGCAGGACCTCACAGGATGGGGACGGAATGGACGGAACAATAGACCTCAACACTTTAACATTATGTGGTCTGACATCAGTGGGAGATGAGGGCACTCGCTGCCTTTCAGAATGGGACCCATGATGTTTGTTGTATGATTAGATTAATGTTTGTCTTGTTTAGAAGATGCGTTAATGGTGCTGGGCTACTAACATTCCCCAGCCTTAGAAAATAAAGGTGTAAAACATGAATGGCAGGAAAAAAATTGAAGTAGGCGTTTGGTATAATAATACTCTTTATTTTTAAAACACAAGTTGGAATTACAAAACGTCTTGAAATGCTAAGCTCTCAAGGGAAAAGCGGTTTGATTGGCAAAGTGAACTATATCCTCCTTGAATGCGTTCATGAGGTTAATCCGAGTTAAATTAACATCTGTGTGGGGAAGGATGTTCCCCAGATAGGATTGGTTTTAAAATTTTATTGCTTTCATTTATCAGCAGCAATAAAGAGCTAACTTTGGGAGTTACGGTTTTGTTTCCCTTGTGATAAACGTGTTTACAGATTAGCACACGGGAGATTGCTAACAGTGAGCTTGGGAGTAAACCATCCTGCACATAGGAAGGTAAAGGACCTGAGCTTTCAAGCACTGTTGTATTATATTCCAAATTTACTCCCCCTGATGAGGTCTCATGATAACTAGTCATGAGGCTGCTTGTGTGCCTGGTGAATGCCTCCGAAAAGTCCTGGTCTCTTCTGAGCCTGTCCAGGACGCGTTATGCAAAGAGTTAATGTTTGAGGGTAACTGCAGTAGAAGGGTTCTTGTTGGAACCTGTGCGCAGGTGGAACTGGGTTTTACTCTAATATCTCCCTGTGGGAAGTCTGACCACTGGCTCTTCTCATGCCATTTAGGAGTTTTACTCCTTTTCACTGGGGGTGTTGAAGGCTGACGAGTCACGTTGCATTTTTGTTCTTTGGGTGCAGAAGCAAACTGTAAACACAGTAGCAAAGAGAACTGTTGGATTCTGTGTTTAAAATACTTAAGGGAAGCAGTCCTAAATGTATATTATGTAAAATGCCTCTATTCTTAAAGGCAAAAAATGTACATCTTAAAACATTCCTTTAATTGACCCTAGCCAGGTGAATTAATTTTTAAAATTACAAATAGTACATGAAAAAATGACATCTTACAGGGAGACAATTTTAGTATTGTTTGGAAGAGGAGGCTAATAGAAAGTACATCCCCTGATGCTTGTTGGAGATGAAAATTATTTATAACCAATAACTTCTTGTAGTAGTGTTTATTTTCTTTTTCCAGTGTGCTGCTGTTGTGAGGTGTTTGGCAACATAATTTTGTTCAAAGTTGCAGAATTCAGCATGCAGCACTAGCTGTGTCTGCTCACACCACTGGCACGAGTGATTCTCCTTCCATTTTAACATGTAGGACACGTGCCATTACTATGTGTTTTACTTCGTGTTCTCTTCCCTCTCATTTTAAATGTCACCTCTTGCTGGGCTTCAAAGGTGGTTTGTAAACTCGGTTGGAAACTCGGGCTGTTATTTATCCCACCAGTTCTTGTGGCTGGCTGGACAATGTAGAGCTTACACTTTTATAAGTATTTATCTGCACAACACGGAGGGAAATAAAAAGCCAGTCTGATTGCTCAAGGGAAAGAACTGGGGTCCCAGTAACGGCTGAAGGACTTCCAGTATAGATAATTGTGCCCTTACGTTACGAGGGGCTTTCTTTTCTTTGTGGAATTCTCCCCAGTTCAGTTCCCATTTAAATGTATTTGTCTTTGGTAGTAGCTTCTAATTGCTTCTCTTAAACCGAAATCTGTGTAGTGGTTTGTGGATCACAGTTTCTCCGATAAAATGTATATTTTTAAGTTTGTTTTGTTTCTAATTTGGGAATAGTGTGCCTAACAGTAAACAGAGTGCAAAATCGAACAAGAAGCTACCTTCTGTCAAAGCAGAAGCTGAGCAAAGTGCGATTTGCTCTGTTTTACTTACTCATGTTTAGTAACACAAGTTCCTCCTTCCTCGAGGAAGACCTCTGATTACTACATTACAATTTAGTGTAAATGCTTCTGTGAGAAATTGGCTCTGCCCATGTGAAAGTGACTGAATTTAGCTGAATTAAAAACTCCCACTACTTTGCACAGGGACTAATTTTTTAAGTTGTGTACCAAGTGTTTGTTTATTTTGGGGTGAACTCGTCTACTATTACTATTATTAAATACACAATTTAGCAAATTACCTCCATTGTCACATGAGAAATCCTGTATCCTGAGAGAATAACGTATCCCTTCTTGTGTGGAAATAAATGACATGTCAGCATTCACTTATCTCTTAGAGATCTCACTGAGCAGATATTTCATTCTTATAGTTGATATAATGTCAATTTTGTGACATAAAATGTGTCCAAGACAAGAGTACGGTGGAAGATATTTCATTGTGACAAGTACTATTAAAAATGTATTTTCTTTAAAATGCAATTAAAGGGCTAAGCCAGAAATCTAATGAGACTACGTAGTCTCTAGACTGTGTCAGGTAATGTAGAGCTTCGTACTTATATTTTTTGATCTTTAAGAAGTGGGAAAAAGGTGGCTTTAGTTGTCAAGCTTGCAATTTGTTTTAAGATGAACTTCTGGGGGTACAAAGTTGCTTCTAGTACTTCATCCTCAAGCTGAGTAGATTGTTAAACTTAAAAAGCTTTGCTGCTGGTTTCATGACTATTAAACTTCTAGGTTCAGAGTTTCCTTTTATACTAGCAGTTGGTCTCCTACTTTTCTGTACCCGTACAGCTGCAGTCAGTGAGCGTGTGTCTGTAAGCTTAACTATAGCATAATGGCTTTTTCACTCTAAGGATTTAGCACCACTTTGGATTTTAAAAGCAGAGCACGGAGGTGTTTTATTTAATGGTTTCAATGGCGGAACTTCAGTTCTAAAACTTCAAAATTTAGAATTCCAAATTGATTGCATTTTTTTAAAAGATCTTTAAGGGGGCAAGAAGGAAGATGGTTGTAGGTTGACTTTGAAAGTTTTTCTTCTATTATTTAATAAGGCTTATTTTTCTAACTCTGCTTGGTCAGTGATCAAGTGTTAATTTACAGTCCAAAAAGTAAATGTGGGCATTTATAGGAGTAGGAAAAAGTTAGAATTCAAACGTTTATAGCTTTTTAAGGATTATATCAACTTCTTCCCTCTGCTTTATTGAAAAGGAACAAGTTGTTTCAGGGAGTATCCGATTTGAAGTTATGAAATTTACTTTTAAATACGGCAAAGCCTTTCAGCATATTTAAAAACAAACACGAAGGGCAAGCTCTGTCTGTATGAATTTAGGAGATGGAGAGCTGGCACCCACTCCTCTTGCTGGCAGCACCGAGGAGACCCACAAGAAGCGCAGTGTGACTGCTCGGGGCTGGTGTGAGGGCCTCTGCCTTCTGCCCCCTCTTCGTTGGTCCCCGACAAAGTGTTGACTGGTCCCCCACGAAACGTTGACTGGTGAGAGGAGCTCGTGAGCAGGAGTGAGAATGTGAGCTAGCGAGGAGCCGAGAGACTGTGCGGAGGAAGAGTGTGAGATGCGGAGCGTGGGATGTGGTGTCCTGTAGGAGTGAGTGAGAAGAAAGAGGGGCTTGGGAGGCTGCGGTGTGAGGTAGGGGAAGAAAGAAGCTCAGTGACTAGAAATAATGCTGGAAGTGTGCATTCCCTGGGAAAGGAGAGAGGGGAGAAGGAGGAGAAATTGTAAAAGCGTAATTTACTGACTCAAGGACTCAACTGACAATTTTGCAATTAAGTACAATTTACACTCCCTTCCGTCGCTGAAAATTGAAGAGTGGGAGAAGTAGAGCACTATGTCTGGGTTTTCCCAGACCTGTTATTAGTTCCCAGGGTAGCTTCCCAAGCCTTGTTACAGGATTTCTTGAATTGTGCAGATGAAAAAGCAGGCAGCGTTCAGAAGTCACACAAGGAGAAGTACAGGTCTTCAGCAGTGCTGAGCAGTAATTAAACTTGATAAAATACCCAGTGCTAGTTTTGTACTACCTGTGTCGTCTGATCTCAGATTTGTGGTATCTCTTGGAATTACCAGGCTAAAAATATGCAGGAAGTTTCTGGCAAGTGTCCGGAGGGGTATTCCCAATGCTATGTCTAACAGCAAGTGAATGAAGCAGACTCTCAATCCCAAAGAAGGAAATGCGTGTTTTAGTAGCTCACAAATCCCAAGGGTGGTAGTTCTCAATTAAATTTTTTGCTGTGCTCAGGGAGGGGGTGGAAAGCTGGCCACAGTAAACTCATGATTTTCGTCAGCGTAAAATGAATAATAATAATTATTGTGATATCAGTGCATACAGCTATCGAGTTGCTTTGGGCGCACATGGGACTTGGTCTCTTAGAAACATATGGAAAAGAGGAGAGACATGCATTTTTTTTAATGGTTCTTTGAGCTTGTTACTTCTATGTTACTTCCTGAAATAGAAGCAGAAATTTCATTTTCTGACATGATCAGTGAGAAAAGCCAACAACTTTCTGCAACCAGCTCCTTATTTATTTGTTAAAGCTAAAGATTGCCTGTCCCAGAGGTTTCAGATCTTTAGCTTGATTTAACTACCATTCTCAGTCTCGCCGTTGTCTTGTAGCTTTAACCAGTGTTGATAGCTGTGAGTTTTTTGGACCTTTGGTCTACATAGTGAAGACCACAGCAACCGCATGGGTAGTGACCTTGGGTTTTCCAGTTCTGTTAGCAGCCTGCAATTTGAGCTAAGTGGTCTTTCTAAACTTTGCTGCTTGCTTTTACCACTTTGGTTTTTGTTTTTTGTTTGTTTGTTTGTTTCTTTGTTTCTTTCAATTTGCTTCATAGCTCTTAACTCACTTTATCTTTCTCCCTTTAGTCAGAATTGTTATTTCAATTATTATTTTATAGCATTACAATTCCTTATTCAAAACCCTGGTCATTAGAAAGGTACTGGTAAGTCTTGATAAATTGCTTCTACTTTTTACTTTCTTTTTTTTTCTAACAATTCTTAGGCCGTACAGTCTCAAGGACAGAGGTTTCTTCTTTCAGAGCTTTTCGGTCCCCAGCATGTTTTGGCTGTTAAAGTGTGAGGCAATTAGTTCCTGGTTTTTTTTGGTTTTTTTTTTAAATATATATAAACATTCTTAAAATGCTGTACGTAAAGTTTCTGTATGTGAAATCTTCATAGTATTGACTGAGATGGCAAAACTTGTTAGAGCATACAAGCTTGTATGAAAACAGCTTAGTAATCAAGTTGAGACATTTACGCTTTTGTGACTTTCCAAATTATATTGAGCAGTCAATGCTGAAACATTATTTGTGACCTTCAAGGTGCAAGTCATTGTCTGCTTCATTGTGAGCGGTGATAATTTAGAACTGAATCATTCTAGGTAGGAGATGGAAACGTGGCACCGAGTGAGCTAACCAGGACTTCCCTAATGAAAGCACAAAAGAAGGATGGTGTCCCCTGAAGAGATGGGTGCTCTTAGGGTGTCTTGGAGCCTGGCTCTTCCAAAATGGCCATGTTTTGGAGCTCTCAGTGTTACTCTGGTATATTAATTATTGCCAAAGCAAGATAGAGTTACTAAAATGTTGAAAGATACCCATAGCACTATAGCTTAGAAACCAGTTCCAAATGCCTTTTTGCAATGTTTGCTGTATATTTGTGTGCTTGCCATAGGTTGTGGTGCTCTGGCAGGTGTGCTGATGGTGACTGATGCTGAATATCAGCATCCCTTGCTGCCATAGCTAACAAATAAAGTTAAATTTGGAAAATCCTGTTGTAAGCTTTCAGGCAAATGGAGTCTGATCTCCACAGGGCACCCCTTGCAGGATTGAGAAGCTGGTGGTAGCAGATGGGGTACCTAGAGTTGATGGATCTTCAAGAAACTGATGGAAACATTTGAACACTTGGGGTCAACACTTAAGGATATTTTTCTCAATATTGTGTGATTACTGGGCAATCTAGAATAACTTACTAAACCTGGAAGGCCCTTTTTACTCAAACTGGTGTCAAAGGAAGTTAAGAGCAGGCCATTTTTTATATATAAACCCCACATTTTCTTTACAACTTCTGAAGCCTCCAGTGTCTCAATTCCTAGGTTGAGTTGCTCGCAGTTTGCTTGTTTGCAGCATTAATTAGTTTGTTCTGGAGACCTGCTGTTTGTATTTCAGAAAAATCTTTAATTTTTTTTTTTTGAGTTAGCTGCTAAAGGAATTGAATTTTAAATAGGCCATGTTGCCCTGATTCAGAAGCTTTCCAGGCAGGCACCTGGCCTGTAGCTGGAGAAAGAAAGCCAGTCTGAATGTAAAACCAGTGTTTTAGCTGGAGAGTTGGGGGGATTGGATGAAGATGGGCAGTCTAAGGGTTCTTTTTTTGGCAGACTTCTTACATAATTGACAATTTGTTGTGTATTCAGATCATAAACTGAGAAATTACCATCCTCCATACCCCCAAATCCTCAAAGCCGATGTTCTCTAAACTTAGTTTGAAGTTAGCTTTCCTAAAAATTCAGTAGGGAGCATTCACTCTTATAATGATTAATATGCCTTGTGACAACTTTCTTGCCTCTTGTGCCCCCTCTCCACTCACCTTGGCTTTTTGTTCTACCTGAACGTAATTGCTGATTCATGAACATGCTCATTATTCATGTACTTACCTTCCAGCATGTGAGTAATCCCCGTTTATATGCATCAGGGTAGGCATGTGCAAGTGTTGGCAGGATCCAGATCTTCTGTAGAAAGCTCTTTGGATTAGACAGTGTCTTCAGTAAAGTACCACTTGTAGGTTTGGACCTCAGAAGGTGAGGCTGATGGCTGTTTGCTTATCAGCAGTCCTCAAAATGGGTGTTTGTGTAGAAGAATGTAGCAGTAATGTAGGTTGGTGTCTTTTCCTTGAGGATTGTTGTGAAATATAGTTGGAATTCTGGACTCACTTGGTGCAGATGAGCTATGTCCTGTTGGTGTTGGCATACCAAAATCCTTGCTTTTCAAGTAAATTCTTTCTTTCTGGGACAGACAGGCTGGCAGGTGTGTGTATCTACGGTTTTCTTTAAAAGCATCAAAACTTTTCGATTAGTGAAATAAAGCTGGTATGTTAAATATCCATATCAAAAATACCAAATACAACTCCAAAATTGTTACATAGATGTTCAAGTGTTGCTTTACCAAGCATAAAATTATATTTATCTCCTGTATTGTTTCTGTTTCCTGTTTGTGTTTATTTTTCTTTTGGATAGCTTTCTCCCGTTGCATGCTGTTGTGGAAAAATAACTCTAGGAAGAGATAGTTTTGAAACTCAAGTAACTACGTGATCTTCCTCTTTTGGACCATTAAGTAGTTTCAGGTTGTCTTTGTTGCTTATGATCTTTTTGTAGAAAGAGGGATTGACTGAGTTGTTGGGAGCTCTTCAAGTAGAAGTCAACAGGAGATTGACAGATGTGGTTTTACTGACTCCTTTCAGGAAAGCTGCTTGTTATGCAGTTTTAAGGTTCTCTTAAACACTTCATACATCATTTTCTGAACATTTCCCATGTCTTTTAAGGTCTACTTTGCATTTAGATCATTATAATATTCTGGTTTTTGGGTGGTGTGTAAATGAGTGTGTGTTTAGTGGTGGTGAAATCAGGTTATCTAAAGGCTTTCTTTGAGGCTATATGCTTCACCACTATTCAGGTGGCGAATTCACCACCTGAATATTCAGGTATTAACTTCAGTCCTTAACCTTTAAAATAATCCAGAATGTCCGGTCTGTTTTTTCCCTTCTGAATGCTTTTATGAGAGAGTGATGTTATTTGAGAGCTTGCTTAACCTTTAGTTGAAGATGGGGCGTGTTGTATTTTTAACAGATTTGCTTTTTCGGTTTGTTAAAAGCCATTTGTCTTAAGTAGGTGTGGTTAAAAATAATAAAAATCGCTTAAATCTTAAACAAAACCAAAAGAAAACAAAACCCCCTAAACAAATCTTAAACAACAGTAGGCTTTCCCTTGTAATTGATCACCTTCTTGTCGTCAGCTGGTCCATCCCAGTTCTTGAGCTGGGCTAGACTCAGAATGACCGATGTAAGTAAAACCTCAGTTTTAGAAATAATAAAATCAGAAAAAGCAGATACCTCAAAAAGAGGTATTCTTGAGAGGGAATTAACTTTTCATTTTACTGTTCTCACCTGAAAGTGTTGGTAATTTTTTCCCCCCTTTTAACAGAAGTATTAAAGATATAACTTTCTTGTTCAGCCTCTTTCCTGCGTTGTGTGGCAGTGGCGCTTGGGATGCTCCCACTGCCTGACTGTTTCCTCGTTAATTAGATCTGCTGCAACAGCTTGCCTTTGATGCTCTGCCAGCGCACAGGCAGCCTTTGCTTGTTTTGCTGGAGAAATGGAAGTTTCCAAGGCTTCTAGTTGCCATTAGGGCTTATTAGGAAAGGACACTTCCTGTAACATGGGTTGACTACTTCTTTAGGTGAAGGGTCTGATTAGTTTGCCTTAATGGGTTCAGAAAACCCCAAACCCCGCCAAGTAACACGAGGCTGACTTAGGTATAGACTGCAGACGTGAACTTTGAGATATTTGGTGAGTTATTTTTCCAAATCGTTGGCCTTCAAAGTGTGTAGGCCAGCACTTCAAGCTACACTGTGCTAGCTCGTAATTCAGATACGTTCATCTGTTACCCTGGTTGGCAAACCTTTCTTTTTAAAATTTTTTATCATAGAATGATTTGGATTGGAAGGGACCTTAAAGATCATCGAGTTCCAACCCCCCCTGCCGTGGGCAGGGACACCTCCCACCAGAGCAGGTTGCTCAAAGCCCCATCCAGCCTGGCCTTGAACACCTCCAGGGATGGAGCATCCATGACTTCCCTGGGCAACCTGTTCCAGTGCCTCACCACCCTCACTGTAAAGAATTTCTTTCTAGTATCTAATCTAAATCTCCCCTCTTACAATTTAAACCCATTGTCTCTTGTCCTTTCACTACACTTCCTGACAAAGGGTCCCTCTCCAGCTCTCCTATAGGCTCCCTTCAGATATTGAAAGGCCGCTATAAGGTCTTCCCGGAGCCTCTTCTTCTCCAGGCTGAGCAACCCCAGCTGTCTCAGCCTGTCCTCATAGGAGAGGTGCTTCATCCCTCTGATCATCCTCGTGGCCATCCCCTGGACCCATTCCAACAGGTCCATGTCATTCCTGCCTTGAGGACTCCAAAGTTGGACACAGTGCTCCACATGGGGTCTCACAAGTGCAGAGTAGAGGGGCAGAATCACCTCCCGAGAACTGCTGGCCACACTTCTCTTGATGCAGCCCAGGATGTGGTTGGCTTTCTGGGCTGCCAGTGCACACTGTTGGCTCATGTTGAGCTTCTCATCCACCAACACCCCAAAGTCGTTCTCCTCAGAGCTGCTTTCTAGCTGTTCTCCACCCAACCTGTATTTGTGCCTGGAATTGCCATGTCCCCGGTTCAGGACCCTGCACTTGGCTTGGTTGAATTTCATGCGATTTGCACGAGCCCACCTTTCCAGTCTATCCAGGTCCCTCTGGATGGCATCCCTTCCCTCCTGCATGTCAACCGCACCATCAAGTTTGGTGTCATCAGCAAACTTGCTGAGAGTGCACTCTATCCCACTCTCCATGTCTCCAACAAAGATGTTGAACAGCACTGGTCCCAGTACGGACCCCTGAGGAGCACCACTCGTCACTGGCTCCCAACTGGACATGGGGCCATTGACCACAACCCTTTGAGTATGGCCATCCAGCCAGCTCCTTATCCACTGAGTGGTCCATCCATCGAATCCATGACTTTCCAATTTTGAAACCAGGATGTCGTGCAGGACAGTGTCGAACGCTTTGCACAAGTCCAGGTAGACGACATCTGTTGGTCTGCCCTTGTCCACCAAGTCTCTGACAGTATCATAAAAGGCCACTAAATTTGTCGGGCACGATTTGCCCTTGGTGAAGCCATATTGGCTGTCTCTAGTGACCTCCTTATTTTCCGTGTGCCTTAGCAGAGATTTCCGGAGGATCTGCTCCATGAGTCCAGGTGAGACTGACTGGCCTATTGTCCCCTGGGTCTTCTTTTTTCCCTCTTTGGAATATTTGGGTTATGTTCCCCTTCTTCCAGTCTGCAGGAACTTTGCCAGGTTGCCACGATTTCTCAAAAATGATGGAAAGGGGCTTAGCAACTTTGTCCGCCAGCTCCTTCAGGACCTGTGGATGGATTTCTATCAGGTACCGTGGTTTTATGCACCTTCAGGTTCTTTAAGTGGTCTCGAACCTGATATTCTCATACTTTTTCCTGGTATCTTAGCAATGGTCAGGAGTCTTCCATGAGTTGCTTTGCTGCAAGTGGTAGAACAGTGTTTTAACTGAGCAGGGGAACATTCCCTGATAACACTGAGAAGCAGTTTGGGTTACTGAGGTCAGGGATACTTTCTGACTCTTTTTTTTTTTTTTTTTGACTTGGTAGGATATCAAGAGTATTGGTATTAATATGAAAATTGGTAAATACACAAAAGAAATGTTCACCTAGCAAGGCTGGTGAGAGTCCTGTTCTGTACGGTATTGTTTGGCTGAAACGTGTGTGTAATTTGTGCTGGACTGGAAGAAAACACAATGTGTAAATATTGAGCTGTTTTTCTCTCTCTGGCAGAGTTGATGTTGGGTGATAACGCTGTGCGCACATGACTTGCATAAAATTTCATTTGCTGGGGACTACCCCGTTATACTGTCCAGAATGTCAAATCTCGCTTCAATTTTAGAACTAACGATAGCAAATTCATTAAGTGCAGCAAAAAATGCCAGGTGGTTTGTATGGTTTTTCTACTGAACTTTTACTCTTTTGAGGCCCTTGATTTCCTCATTTCGAGTGATAACCAGAAGGTGAAGGTGGACTGGTCAGACTCTAAGAATGCAGCGTGGCCATTACCTGGCTGAGATGATGAGCAGTTACTGCCCATACTGTGTTACACGGTGTGCTCCCGTGTGAGGGATTCCAGCATGCCACACTGCCTGTTTCTCAGCATCTCTGGAAAGTTAAATTCTTTTTAATTTCTCCTGAATCTCTGCATGGCAACAATACAGCATCGAGTTCATTGCTTTTTGCTTTGAATCTGTTTAGCTTTCTCACAGACATATGAGCCAGATCCTATCTGAGGGTCGTAGCAGCTGATATAGGGAATCAACACAAAATGTTCTCTGAATTCATCCGATGATCAAATGCATTTAAAAGTTTATGCATGGAAATTTTTAATACGTGCTGCTTTAGTAATGAGAAACTACTCGGGGGTGGGAAATTTTTATATTGAAAGTAGATGAGACTTTTCAAGACCTGTTCTCTCTTTTCATTATGATTTAGCTTATTCCTACGATGTATTTAATGGAACAATAAAGGAAAAGAAAAAAAAAACCACAAAATCAAAATTCAAGTTTTGCTGAAGTATGGTTACATCATATTATCATTAGTTGTGTAAGACAGGAACCCACGGTAATCACCAAAACTGCTTTATGGCACATTGTGGTGAAATAATAGCCTGTGAAAGATAATAAATTTGCCATGGTTAGAGCTTCCTGATCTTTATGACAGTGAGAGGGGATGACTTGGCATCGTTGGGGCTTCAGGATTTCTGACCTTGTAGATTTCTGACTTCCTGCTCATGATGCCCTGGCCTTTGATTTAATTCCAGCTAATATCAGACATTTGCTAGTATCTCCATTTTTACGTGGAATTCTTAGTATTAAAAATGCTTTATTTTCTAGATCCGTTTCAGAAAATCATAAGTGTGTGCTTAATTTTCTTAATCATTTCAACTGAGCTTTGTTAGCTTATGGAGGGGAGTCTCATTTGGCTGGTTAATCACTGTTCTCTATTTTCGGCTGCCCTCCTGTGTTTTTCGGGTCGCGAGGGGTGTGCTGTGAAGATAAACTTCTCCGCTTCCCCGACGGAGCACTTGGTGCCTTCCCTGATAGTGGTGTCAGGGGACCTGTTATGCGTGTGCACTAATGCACACACACAGATTTGAACGTCTTAAATGGCAATGAAATGGAATATGCTGTTCTAAGTGATTTCTTTAATCTTAATAATAGTACAGAATTTTAATCTGAACGTTTTGTTTTTTTTGGTGTTGTTCTCCCCGCCCCGCTCAGCAGTGTGATCTAAAACCAGCTTATAATTATGGTAAGATATTGTATAATGTTGTAAACTAAAGAACCCAGGGGCTGCTTTTGTGATCCCCACTTAGCTTTGTAGCAGGCAAACATGTAAGAAAGTGCTAGAATGACAAATAAATCTGCATTCCCTTAAGAGATATCCTTATTTTAACGACTTTTTCAGTGAGACTCAAAAAGAATAAAGATTGAATATTCTTTTTTAAAAATTAAATTAATTCTGATTTTAAGACATTACATAAAACAAGGATGTCTGGTGTTTATGTTCTGAGGTTACTCTGGATAGCAAATTTGTACTAAGCATTTGTATGTAAAGGTAATAAATAGATGTGGCACCTTGGAAAATTGTATCAAAGAATCTGTGTCTTTGGCTGTTGGATTGCAAGGTATTCCAGTGGATAGGCTTTTCCAGAAAGGACTTTGGAAAGTTCTTGAAGGAATAAACTTGTTCTTGAGTTCTTTTATGCTGAAAAAAGGGACTTAGGGAAGTCAGTCTTTCTACTCCAATGGTTGCTGTTTGGGTTTTTTTTGTTTGTTTCTCTGTGGGTTTTTTTGGTTGCTTTTTCTTTTTTTTTTTTTTCTTTTGTAAATAAATGCAATATAAGTAAGTAAATTTGCAGCCTTCTAAACATAAAATCTAGGTTTGTCAAAATGCTTACTCATATCAGAGGTCTTACTGAAATTACGTGGGTTTTTAAAAAACTTCAAAGGAAGTGCTTTGTGGATTTTTTTAGGATTTATTAGCATAATGAAATACTTATATAACTAATAGTCCCTATAACTTTTCTCAAATCAAGAACAGAGTTAAAATGAAGTAATTTTGAGTCCTTGAAAGTTTAATTCTGCTGTCTCGATCAGATATAGTGTACTTTCAGCTGGAAGTGGCGTCTGAAGGAAAAGCTGTTATTCTGAGTCTTCTAGACAGCTCTGTGTTCACCAAGACCTTCATTAAGAGCGAAATTGCTAATGCTTAAGCTAAGAACGCTCATTTCATGCTAATATAAAAAAAAAAATTCAGCTTCAAATAATCCTCCTAAAAAATGGCCATTTAAAGAGCAGCTTTATTTCTCAACTACCTTGGGTATAATTTCTTTTCAGCCATTTTGTGGATGTCTAAGATGAACATCCAGCACTAACGATGTTAATTGCTCTGCCATAATTTCCTAGTGTAAAAATCAGGAATAAAGGCCCCGAAGGTACGTGTGAGAACACTGTTAATGGAATGACCACGTCTGAAGGACGCAGGGACTTGTGCATGGAGAAGAGAGAAAACGATGTGTATTCAGAGCGGGATGTGAATAATGTAGTGTTAATAAAGAATGAGGCAACTCATCTCAAGGACTCCCTTCGTGATGAAAATCAGGTGGAGTTTTGTAAGGGAAAAAAATAGATCACAGGCAATTATATGTGCTTGCTTAAGCCCTGAGCTTGTTTGCAGAGCCGGGTGATCTTTCATAGGCTCGGGGGTAGGATTTAACACTGTTTTCAACCTGCCTCGCAACTCGGGTGTTCCGGGAGAACGTGCCAGCCAGCCTGGGCTTGGGGTCTCTCTGCTTTGTAGCCTGGGGGGAGTGATGATGAGCTTCACAGAGATTTAGGGCTGAGAGGCAGAGTGGGTGGCTGAGAGAAGCGAGAGCAAACTTCTTGAACTTCCTCTGCAGTGGTGATTGTGAGCATTCCATGTTTGCTTTGGTACAAAGTCATTTAAGTTAGCTGAGATTACCCTCGCTGCTAGTTAAGAGTTTGCCTGAAGAATTTCCTACCACATATGACAAATGTTTAAAAAACTGTTTGTTTTTTTGTTTTTTGTTTTTTTTTTTTAACTGGCGCTGTTGTAGTTGTTGCCATTCTGGTAAAATACATCTGGTTTTGGCGTATCATTTTGAACACAAAAATGAAAGACCAGAATGTTTGCTGAGCCTCAAGTCCAGGGCTTGGGCATGGCCAGATATGCAGGGGTCCATAACTGAAAATGTGTATGAACATCCTTACTCTAGTGTGTTCTTAAACTTGTCAGTTCATGACCCTAAAATTAAGACCAGCCTCTGAACATTTTGCCAGGTTTGACTTCCAATGCATAGGTCTGTTTTCTGATGGCTTCTTCAACTACTTTGTAAAACTCATACAAAAAAACCCCATTGCATGGGGGAGGTGGTTGATTTCCCCAGTTTGGGTGGGATAACCGTGGTAAAATGGGTAGTGCAAATTTACTGATAATTGTTGTTACTACTTTCAGATATGTAAATGGTCATGGTCCACATATGATGATGGAATGTGAATTGACTGCTTTATACAAAGACATTCTTTTTTTTTATTATTTTCTGTGCTAAATTGCTACTTGCAGATCTGAAATGGAAACGTATTAACATTTAAAATGTGTGATCCTAATGCTGTTTTCGGATATTAAACAGAAAGTGTGTTCATGGTTTTGCAGTTAGTGGAAAATGTCAAACTAGGTGTGATACGCCTTGCTATTGGAAATTCCTCTCCAATGCTGATGCTGTAAGAAAATGAGAAATCATAGAAGTATAGTCGAGTTATCGTTGCTGTATCATGTTCAGACATGGGATTGCAAAATTTGTCCTCTGAGTATAAAGACGTCAGTTCACTTCAATGTGAAAAGTTGATTCTTAGGTGGAACAGGGTATTTTTGTCTCTTCTCAAAATTGGCAGCAACTGCTAATTTCCATGAATGCATGGAGTATAGTGACAGTAATGAATTGAAGATGTTTGGGGAAGGGTTTCTGTTGTTCTGAGGAAACTAGTATGTAAGCGTGAAGACTATGGGAGAGCAGATCATGCATTATGAAAACATATTTTTTTCTTAGTGTTTATATTCAAAATGATGTTTTTTCAACAATTAATCTCACTTCACAGGTTCAGAATGGTGCTAAAATGCAGTTTTATAGTTGGAGGTTCAAAGCAAAGGGAGGAGTTCATCCCCAAGGACACAACTGAAGCTGGGAATGCAATACCTACTCCTGCTCTCTGTTAGATGGTGCAGCCCACAGAAAGAGGAGTGCAATTGTTGTTATTTTCAAAATTAGTGCCTTAAAATACATGATACAAGCTAAAGTTTAATATTAAAGGGCTGTGACTGGATCATGGTAGTTGTGTCTTCCTGGTATATTTTGACAAAAATAGCCTACCACCCAGGGCAAAGAAGAAATACAGGAAAGCCTGCCACCTCTCCCAGTGGCTTAGTGCTGATGGACTTTGTAATTACATCTAACTCCATCTGTACCCTGCTTGGCTAGAGGTTGGATTTAAGATTAATTGTATGACAGGATCCTGGCTTACAGCTGTATCTTAATTAGAATTCACAATCCACTTCATATAAAAATGTCTGAAAACTCTGTTCTAAAAGAACACTGATTATAGGGCAAACGAAAACATTTTGATCTTCCTTTTTTCATAATTTGGGAATAACTTAAGTATATATATATAAATATATTCCCATGCCATCTGCTTTATTTCTCTCTTCATCTTACTCTTGGCTTCTGTCATCTTGCTTATTGCTCTTTGCCTTTTTAATTAGTAGGAAAAAGCAAGTAGAAATGACTTCCTGTGATCACAGTAACATTTCAGAGATATTGAATGCTATGAAACACAGGGCTTTTCTATGTCTTGAGATTTACTGCTGTTGAACATGGCTCTGATAGCAATATGAATATACGAAATCTCTTTGAGTTGGGTGTATAATATTTTACTTTGTGTAATAAATCACTTTTTTTTTCTTCTGGAAAACATCACGTTTTCCAGAAGTAAGTAGTTGAGTTCTTGAATTGCAATATTAAGGTTGAACTATGATGGTAAGGTTGTTGCATTTAATTCTGATGTTCTAATGGTGAAATCGATCTGTTTCTAAAAGCTGTGATTTGAAAGTATTTAATTAAATGTGCAGGAGTTAACATTTACCATATTCTGGGAACTCTCTGGACACAGTCATGAGAAGACTGATACAGAAATTCTCTCTGTTTTAGTAGTTTGGGAAAGCGGAGAAAGGGAAAGAAAGTATACAGTTAGCTTTTATTGGGTTAATTTACTCTCAAGTGCTACAATGTAACCAATGTAACTTTAGAACTGGGTGGAGTTAGTTGTTGTTTGGGTTCTTTTTTTTATGTTTATTTATTTTTTAACTCTGTGAAAACAGTGTTTTGGGCCCAAGAAATTTTCCTCAGGTGAAGTGAGTTTCAATGAGATAACAAGGTCTTGTCTCGTTTAAAAACAAACAAACAAACAAAAAACAAACAAAAAACCAAGAAGGGAAGTCCTAAAAACCTTCCTTAGCAGGTTCAGGTCAGTTCAAGAAGGTGCATGGGCACATGCTCCTTTTAAGCAAGAGAATTCTCCCTCTCCTGAGTTTTGTGAAGGCATTGCTGCTCGCATGAGTTGCGATGATTACGTATGACCCTCATGTTGTTAAACCAGTGCCTGAGTTCCTGATATGATAATTTGCAAGCAAAATTTGCTTTCTCATGGTGTGAGTTGCATTCCAGTTCGTTTGGCAGGATTTGGAAGTTAGATGCCCGAGCTTGGTGCTTCCTTGCTGCCGTTAAAGGTCCTGCAGGGGAGTGATCTTACGTGGGGAAGAAGATGCTGGACTGAAGGGAAAGCACAAAATTGTTTTTCAAAATCAGGGTTTCTGTGTTTCCATTTGAAGTTTTCTATTAAAGTTCCCTTAAAAATGAGGAAAATTGAAGTTGCCTTTTACTCAAGACTTTATGTAGATTCTGAAGATATGAAAATATGCACGTTTTTACACTGATTATAAATGTTAACAACTTCATTTTCCTATTTGTTTTTAAAGTGCCATTCATAACACCGGGTTCTCATGCATTTTGCCATTTGGTAGCAATCTACACAGGTCCGTGTTTTGCCACAGAAAGTAAATAAGGGCAAGTAACTCTGACCTTCAGGGTGTTTTACAGCTGGTGGGAGGTGGTGGCTGTGAACCACCTGAAGGATTCAGGGGATTGCCTGAAGGCCCACCATGGGATTGTGTGACTTAATTATGTGACTGTTCAGAGTAGTTGACTTGAGCTAATCTCTGATTAGTGCATGATCTTTAGCCTTGCTGGAGCCACGCTAAGAGTTAGTGAAGTAAAAAAATCTGATTTTCTTACTACTGGATCATCTAAGAACATTTTTCTCTTTGCTTAATTAAAAGACTAGGGTGGTATAGAGGTGTCTTGACACCTTGGCTCTATTTTTGCTTGCTTCACGTCTGTCTTGAAGAGTTTTCTACTCACGTTTGGAACTGGTGGTTAAAGGGGGAAGTTGTACGTTGAGGATCAGCATTACTGAGAGAGCAAGTGGTCCTTCTGGGACAGCCCTGTGGGATTTGAGCTGATGAGAAGGGCAGTGCTGTGTGGTGGGATAGGTGGTGGTGACACTGGCAGTGAAGAGAGGGCAACTGGGCTTCTTTGTAAGGAGGTACGTCTGGAATTGTTGTTCATAGCATAGGTACAAAACTGAGCAGCTTTACTTCATGCTGATTATACTTTCTGAAGGGAATGTTGTACATGATTGCTGCAGCTTGAGTGTCTTTGGCAATAGGGTGGGATTTTTGTCTTTGCTAATTATTCTGCAGCTGCTCACCACCTTCCTTACTCATCAGTGCCTCAATTAACATGGTGACCTGGTATCTATCCTTTACAAACTAGGATTATTATGTCTATGTTAAAGCTTCTTAGCTCATCTGAGGAATTTGCCTTAAATTTTGCAATGAGCTTTATACAAGAAAAAATAACCATTGTGGTAGTTGCTTCGCTAGGTTTGGGGGGAATCCGAAAGCTCATTTCACTCCGGAGCCAATAATAGTGCTTCGTAAAGGGGTTGTACGGCGGTACGAAAAGTCATCCGTGAGTGACCTCTTGGAGCTTCGTAACTCTACACCAACACATCCTAATTGTCTGCTCAGGTCACAGCCCGCCTTTGTTGTCCTGCAGAGCGAGGTAGGGTACTGGGCCAACTGGTTCAGCTGCCGCCCTGCTGCTGGCTCACAACAACAGCCCTTTGTTGCCGCGGGGCTGCGTAAGGACCGGGGCGCTGCCGGCCGCCTCTTGACTTGCACGGCAGTAAGGCTGCGGTCTGGGTTACGTTGCCACCCGTAGCACAAAGTCCAGAGGGTATCTACGGCGTGTTTTGTTTGGTTTTTGGCCACGAAGGTGTCTGCTCTGTGCTGTACGTGCAGCTTGTAGCGCCTGAAGTGTGGCAGTGGTTCCTGGCTGGGGTAGCAGGCGGATTTGTCAATCTGTGGTCTCCCAGTTGTTCTGCTTATTTAATTTATACCAATGATGTTTCCTGTAGAAGCGTACTAAAAGGGTTTGGTTTTTTTTGTTTGTTTGTTTCAGGTCAGTTTTTTGGTTGATTGTTTTTTTATCTGCTTCTCTTCAGCAGCTCTTGGACAACGACTTCCACTTTTTTACATTTAAAACTAATTTTGGGCTGCCTTCTCCAGACCTGGGTGGATAAATGTCCTGGTATCAAGAAAAAATATAATTAAATAGAAAAACATTGATACATGCACACTGCTTTAGCATTCCAAGGATTTGGAGAACCAATAATTTGAGTTGTTATGGAGATGTTGCTTTATAAGAATATTACTATGCCAGGAAGCGTTTGAAGTATTTTGAAACTGCAGCTAAACTCATTTGCATGCAAGCCATGAATTCGTGTTGCATCTATTCAGACGTTGCTCCTGGGATTGTTAGTGCTAATTTTATATCTTCTTGCCACTTTAATACAAATACATTCTGCAGCTTGACTAATAGAGTACCAGTAATACTTGGGTGTTCACTGTACATAACTATAATTTCTTTAGCTCCCTCCTCTTTCCTTGCCACAGCATTAACGTATATCTTTAAATCACAGGGATGAAGTTAAATAGTTTGTTTGATATACATGCATACAATAGGTGGTGATCCACGTACAGTGCTTGGAAACGTAGTAAGGCTGCTTCTAATAACACTTCCCTTGTGCTGTTTTTGATAGTGTGTTATTCTGATTTCTTTTCAAACTTTCATTAACTCCAGCTTAAGGCTTATTAAATTTTACAAGCACTTGCTTGCTTATCTTGCTCATCCCAAAAGCAGTGCTGAAGAGCGCAGCATTATTGCTGTAACATGGTAAATATAATGAAAATCAAGTGTTATGCAGGCACCACCTGAAACCAGGTGATAATGACCATGGTCATTAAGCAAACTTGTCTGGCTTTAATCAGAGACCTGTTTGCGGAACACAGACTTGATGAGGAAGACAATAGCAACGTGATAATGACAAAGCTCTGCTGGGCTGGGAGGACTTGGGAGCAGCGTATATGAGATGCCGTCTCTACAATCAACCGGTAATCTTTGGAGCTGGGGTGGAAGATGAGTTGGAAGAGAGCAGAAGCAGAAATGCCTTACTGTATAGCTGCACTGAAAGGTATTGGAAAGTTGGGTGGTTGCATTGGTGCTGAGTAGCTTTGCGGGCTCTTTCTTGGCTCTTCTTTTGGCTTTGTCTTTGAAAAGGAAATGGAAAAAGGATGTGAGAAATTTGGAGTAATGTTTCTTTTTTCCTTTTACAATTCCTTTATGCTACTCTTCTGTCTTTCTGAGGGATTTGATGATAGCATAGATCTGCATCTTGAATAGTGTATTTGATGTATTTCAGCCATTCTTTGCAGTAGTTTGGCTGGAAAATACAGAAACTTGCTGTTTACAAGCAAAACCTAATTGAAATAAATTGCCAAAATTCCTATAAAGAAAGAGAAACATTTTTACTGGCAAACCAAACAGTCTGATGCCCAATCCAGCCATTACCTTATACGGTTTGTGGTAAGAATTGTGCAGTGGGAAGAAGTGAAACATTCTAAGACCAAAATCAGGCTTTTCTGGTGGTTGGATTGCGGTAGTGTCATAACCCACTTCCCCCTTTGGGTGCTCAGTAGCACGGGAAGCTCTTCAGCTGAAGTCCCAACCACCGGGGCTTCCTGTGGTGGTTTAGAGACTGATTAAAAGCCACATGTGGGGGAAAAGAATTCTTTTTTCCTTCAAAGAAAAGTTTTGTGTTTTTTTTTCATCCCCCACATAGGGTCTATGTGTTATAGCTATATATGTGCTATTTGTACAGAAAATGTAGCAAGCAATCCTGTTATATACTTTTTTTCAGATCTTACATTGGTTTCTACACGGTCAGCTTTTCTAAAGATAAATTAGCAAATTGTTTCTGGTATCAGATTGGCAATAGCCAAAACAGCTCATTGAAAAATTTTCAAGAATGTCATTGTCTGTGGGTGTTTTATACCGAAATCACAATTTATTAGAAAGGAAAGATCCTTCTAAGCATGATGTTAAAGTTGTGGATGTGCAAGCGTCATGTATCAATTTATACCTTACTCCCTTTATAATCATGTTTAGAAGATATAGTCTTACTAGCAGCTGAGACTGGAAAACCAAGGTGTTACAAACCTGCCTTTTGACAAGTAGGGCTTTCTACAAGTGACTTCTCTGTAAAGGAATGTCTTGCTAGTCACTGTCCTCAGACGTGGTGTTTTCATTTCTGTATCTCCCATCCATTTTTTTTTTCATTCTTTGTTTTAATGATCTTGTGGGACTTTTACTGGAAACCCCATGGAAGGGTTTGTATTGGCGATAAAAGTCTTGAATTTGCATCTGCTGAATCAAATGGGAATTGCTGTGTTTTGGACATAACATAGCGTATATTTTGGATGGAGTGAGAGACATTAATGCGTAGCTTTTCCTGTAGAAGTTAATTTATTGTCACAATGTTGGTTCTTCACAGTGTATGTTGAATGGGGCATGGCTGCAAGTGTAAATTCTGAAGCTTGCCAGGCTGTTCTAGAGGACCTGGTTGATTGAAGGTGTTAGTGGGGATGTAGTTTAGAGCTGTTAGTTTTTAATGAAACTCTCTTTCATAATAGAGCTTATTTAAAAAAAAAACAAACAACTTTTAATGAGGAAGGTGAGGTGTGTAGCTGATGCTGAAACATTTTCCAGAGCCTTTTTGTACTTATACATACCTACAGATGTTAGGCACATCTGTAATGTATAGCACTGGTGTTCAGACAAAGGTGATTATTTTTAAGCATTAGTTACTGAAGGTATGAAATCTAAATAATACCCATTCTCAGTCCTTTTACTTGTGCAATGGTTAGTGTAATATTTCAGTAGTGAGAATAAACTTCAGAATGAGCAAACTGGAATAAATTAACATGGTTCTAAGTGTTGAAAAGATGATTATGATTCCATCCTACATATCAGCTTCTTATTCCACACACAAAAAAGAAAGAAATCACTGAGGATGACAGTAAGTGTTAAGGTGGTGCACAGCAGTTGTCTTCTGCTGGGGCTGTACTGAGGGGTAGTGTGTCTCCTGCAGGTCATAAACAGATCTTCTGGCTGTTTTGAGGAAAAGATAAGCAGCATGGGGACCACAATCACATTTGGTGCGAAGACTAAGATTTGAACAGTCAGCAGCTTCTTTTTCAGTCCACAAGCAAATGTAGGGAGAGAGTCCTGGGGCAGCCGGAAGGACGCTTGGCTTTACTGTTTGCTTCACAGATGTGGCACTTAAAAGATGTGAGTCATGCATCTTATAGGGGGAATAAACTTTGCTTTTGCTATGTTTTAGATTACTGTTGTGCTCATGAATTTGGTAAAAGATGAAATGTTAAGAATATACATTTGTGTGTTAGTGTAGTGAATGGCAATCTGCACCCCCTCTGGTGGCACCGTTTGCTCTCTGTGCATCAGAGGAATATCAAGACAAATGAACACTGGCTCCAGCTGTAGCTCAGGTTTCTCCAGGTTTTCAAGTTCATCCCTTTCTCCAGCAGTCTAATAGCACTCACAAAGCTTGCTCTTACAAAGTTTGTTCTACATCCATTCCTCTGTAGTATTTTTATTCAGACAATAAGCACAATTTTTTAGGCCTCCCTTTTTAACAACCACAGCAGGGCTGTATTGGAGCTTCTGTCTTGGTAGCAGAGCAAGTTCTGTCATTCCAGTTGTCTTTTCTGTGTGTGTCTACAAGCCATGCTGACAGCTTTCCTGCATTCACAGCTAAACACAGAGGCAGCAGGACTTTTTAAAACAAAAGCTGTGGTTTGTTCTGTAGGACTTCTGGTTCATGCATCTTACTGATCTTAAAATGTGCTGTTCCAGCTTTAACGTTGCTTGACTATACCTGTGGAAAGCATATGCATGCTAAATTGTAACTGCAGCCTGTACTATCCAGCATTGGTTTTTTTCGCTTTGAGGTTGCTGGAAGTTTTTTAGTGGGAAAAAGCCGGTGTGCTAACATTAATTTTTGGTTTTCAAATTGGTGGTTTTCTGTCTAGGTTTTAACTTAGTATGTGTTAACGTAATACCCAAATGCACAGAAAAGGTCTCACCCATTAAGAGATTTATTTTGTCTTACACAGCTGTAATTTTATTTTTCTTGTACTGTACCTGCTTCTTGTTGTGGGTATGTGATGTTAAGAGAGCTGTTTTAGGGTGAGCTGTCAGGATGAGCTCAGTGGTCATGGTGGGAGGGAGAGATCTAATGCCGAAACACAGTTCAGAACGCACAGTCAAGAAAACTTCCCACTAATTCCTCCTCCTTTACACTGATTTCACGAGGTTTGAGGCTCTCTGTGCTTATACCTTCTAGTCACAAGGATATAAGAGGTTCCTTCAACTGCCCTGGAAGTTTGGCACAGGGAGCACAGCACTGACGAACACATTAGCATTGGCATTGCTCTTCCATAGGTGAGCATTTCCTATCACACCACAGGATTTTCTCTAGACCTATTTCTTGCTGTTAATTAACATACTGCATTGCAAATAGTCTATTCCTCATTCTTTTTTTATCTTCTTCTCCCATGCCAGCAAAGCTCACAACGCATTGTTTTATGGGTATTTCTGGTCTTTCAGTGCTTTACTGTTGGAGAACGGACTCTGAGAGCTGTGAGTGAAATGACTGTGCTGGCAGTTTCTCAGCTTTCTGCTTCCCATTAATTTTGGGGAAAATGCCCAGTAATTTAACAGTTCTTAAGGTTGATTTCTATTTTTTTCATGTTGAATACTGCTGTCTAAAACTTCTGGCTGTCTAAAACCATCAGTTATCTATCATCTTTATTTTCATTGTTCGTGGGAAGAACAATAGACATATAGTGTGCAATGAATGGACATGCTGTGTTCTAACAATTTTTCATCTGAAATTCCAAAAACAGTAATAATGCTTTCAGTCATCACTAGATGCCTATTCATGTTCTTCTAAACATAGGCTACTGCACTTGGCTTAAGATACTGTTGATCTTGCAACTATAGAGGTTTAGAATAGGGAAATTACAGTTTTTTGATAGTTTATAGTTTAGGGAAGGTAAGCCTAAACCTAATCTTGCATCTGTGGATCAGTAGTGACACTGTTTTTAAAGTATTTTATTCTTTATTTTTAAAGAAATTAATCCAGGCATCTTGTGGTAAGACTTGCAACAGAAAAATCATGTCTTTTGTTCCAAACAACATCTGTGTAACTCATTAACACCTTATTAAATTGAGTCAAATAAGCAACCTCCCTGTCTTACTCCTTATGTGTTGCCACTTGTTATCATTTAGGACTTCAGTTTTTCTGCTTCATGAACATAAGTTTTCCAGATATAGTATTGTATTTATAAAGAAAATGAAGAGAAGTCTGCAAGTGTTTTCCTTCCCTCGTTTCTTGGAAATTAGAAAATACAGGCATGGTCTCTAGCTTGAAAATAGAGTATTAGATTTCTGGGTAGGAAACAGGAATATTGATGAGATGATGGCTGTTTTGAAAGATGATCATGTGGGTGTTTGGAGCCAAGGGCCACGGCAGGGACTTTCTGGTCCTACAAAAATTGGTCTGCTTCTTTTCAGATCACAGCTTTTCTTTCTGTCTTCTAAAAACAGTGATCGTACAAGTTCCCCCTCCCCACAGTGATGAAAATTCTTCCCCTTTTCTTGCTAAGACAGGCAAAAATTAAAAAGTAGGAAAATTAAAGAGGTTACCTTCAGTAAGAAGGTAAGCAGTGTCTCAGAGTGTATGAAAGATGATATTAGAACTGTTTTTGCAGTGAGATGTAAGGAGGAGATAGAAGCTACCACCACTTAGGAGGGATGAGAGCTGTACAGGGCCAGCAGGTTCCTTAGGGCTCTGATTTCTACTAGTGGGGGAACATAAAGGAATGTGGTTGCCTCTTTCCATTGTATTTCAGTGTCCTAATGGACCAAGAATAATTTTGCTGATGCCAGCATGGATTTCCTTATCCTGTTTCTACTAGTTCTACTGGTTGTTGTTCTTCCCTATCTGATGGGAGGGGAATGATTTGTAAGATCCACTTTTGAAAACACAAAGCAAATTCCAGTGCTCTTCTACGTGTGCCAGTAAAACATGGTGGCCTGGCTGTTTGATCTATAGTCTTTCTGTTTGAAAGTTTATCTTCAGCATTTCTTTGAAATATTGAGTCTTCTCTTCTGGCCATTATCTCTGCTACTAATTTGCTGGATGTTGCTTTTATTTGTATTAAGTGGTGAACCTGCAATGATGCGTGGGTGGGAGAAATCATCCCAAGTCTCAATCTACCAACAGGTTGTTTCTGATGAATTCTGAACCCTACTGGCCAGAGGGCACATAATTGCCACGCAGGCACCAACCAGTGGGTGATCATTTCATCAGGACAAATATTCTTCCTTCTTATGATGAACTGAGGAACTGGGGGGAGAACATTTTAAAAGCATGTAAGTCGTGCCTGGAGTCCTCTCATCTTGAAAACAAGATGTTGCTTATCTGCTGTGTCCAAAGGTGAAGTGCTTAAAAGTAGTGGTTAATATTTGCACATTTAGGAACACTTACAAGGGTTCAGCCTAAAAGTAGCAGGAGGGAGGTGGGTGCTGTAACCAGGGAGGATGCTCGCTTTGTCTTGTTTAATAAAACTTCCTTGCCTTATACAGGTTTCTGGCACAGGGATGCTGGCTGCCTATCCAAAGGGCCATGGTAGCTCAGATATTCAAGGTTTCATTTTTCAGTACTTTCCTGATGGCTCCCCTTTCCATGTGGTAATTGCTTCCGGATGACATCACCACAAAGCGCTTGAGGCTGTGCTTTTTGATGGGGAAACTTCTGATGTTTTTCAAATGAAACACGTTCTGGGTCTTCTTGGATGCAGCTTGAGCTCAGTTTTGAATTGAGAAGCCTCTCCCGTGTGCCTGGGAGGATGCTTATGCTCAATTTATCTTGGATTCATTGCGAAGACTGAACGATCAGCTCCTGTTTGATACGTGTGGAGCTGATGGCCACATGTTGTTTCCTGGTGAGGTGGTTGGGCAGCACAGGGAGTTTGCCTAGGCAGAGATATCAGCAATTGTCTCTCACTTTACAGATCTCCTCTCCTAATAGTCTACCTGAAGGTAGCAACCTTACTGTGTTATTATTTTATAGGAGTCTGAAGCTTGTACTTATTTATAGTGGAGGGGACTGTGACAGGCAGCTCTAGGTGGGGTCAAGAGGTTTTGTGTGGGTTTTTGTTTGTTTGTTTTCCCAAGTGTTAATTTACATCTGTGTGTTGAATCCCCTCCCTCTGGTAGTTTGTGGAGGAAATGGAGAAAAGCATACGTTATGAAACTGAAAAGAAAATGAATATGACCAACCTCCAAACTCCCATCTGTCAGGATACATTACTGGATACATACAACATGCTGAAAAACGAGTGCTTTCTGGATTAAATCTCAATGTTTTATCCCATTGTCCTAGTACTGAGGATAGTAGCATGTAGGTTATCTGTTTCCTCTGGTTGGAAACAAGTTTCTATTTTTTGCTTTCAGGGATCTCTAGTAGCTTGGATTTCTTTTCCCTCTTTTTTTTTTTTTTTTTTTCCTCTCAATTATCTCCACTCTGTGCATTAATTCTTTTTTTTGGTACAAATTTAAGAAATATGTCTGGAAGGTTCTCTGCATTTTTAAGTAAAACAGAATCAGCATAAGCATCACTAATTACACAGCAAATTTATCCCTTCAAGGGAAAAATTGCAGGATTTGTTTTCCCAGCAGGATAAAGTGTAGCAAGGAAGGGAAAGCAATGAATTAAAGAGCTACATGCTATCAGATTTCTGTTCAGGCAAGGAATTCAAGTTGCTGCAAAATTTTCTCTGAGGTTTTCCACTGGTGTTATTTATGGGAAAAACGAAAAAGATGCTTTCATACAAATTAAAAAACCCTTTTGAGATTTATTGCATTATGGATTTTGAAATGTGAACCATTTTACAGTGGATTGAAACTAATATCCATGCTTGTTTCTCACAAAACTTTAATGTACTCAAAATGTCATTTTTTGGAAGGCATTACCCAAGCAGAGAGAAGATACAGTATTTCCCTTGAGGAACTTGTGTTTTACAGCACAGTTAGAAAAGTCAGAACTGTTGACTTCAGCTCCCATAGTTTATTTACTTTTACATACTTTAATTTACATGCTTTAATGTCCTGTTTTTTGTTTGTTTTTTTTAACCATGTATTCTTAACATTAAAATCCTGCAGCGACATAAGCACAGATGGATGTGGAAAAATTGTAATTGAATTTAACCTAATTGTTTTTGATTTAAATATGTTGAGTATTCTTGATTTGTATAATGGAAATACAGAATAAGAACACTTCTGTAACAACAGGAGATGATGCAGCACTATGTGAGAATAAATTAAAAAAATGTGAAAATGTCTTGTAAAAAAGAGTTAGAGTATCAAAGACTGCTGTAAATCATGACAGGGTAGATTTTAATCCTGTGCTTCTAAACAGTGATCTGTCTTGACCTGTGTTTATATAGTCATTTCCTAAGCACAGACTGGTTGTAATGTGTTTCAAACATTTGGTTGTTATGGGTACAGTAGTATGGTAATTCATCTCAGTTTGGGTCTTTTGGTTTTTCTGGGGGAGGACGTTTCTTGCTGTATAGAAATTGCACAGTTTAGATTATTATTTAATCAGTCCTTAACTGTGTGTCAGTGTTTTGTACTGAAAGCAGTATGTGAGGAAAACAAGGAATGCAATGGATATATGGGGTTTTTTGCTCTTTTGTTGTTGGATTTTTTTATTTTTTTTTAAACTTGCTGCTGTTCTTCTGGTGCTGTTTCTGTCCCCTGCACATCCTCGACCTCACTGCTGCTCCTATGGCTACTGCTGAAATGGGAAACTGAGTTAAATACCCCAATGGCAGCTGTTTTCAGTGACACCATCTCCTTTAGGGACATCCCCAGTATCTTCAGAACCTGTTCAAAGAGGAGACTGGTTCACTGGGGGCTTAATGTGGAGAAGAGGTGTCAAAGCCTACAGACAAACCTGTTTTAAGGCTGCCTCTTGAGGCACAATTTTTGCTGCCTCTTCTGTTGCTGTTATGGGAACAGTAAAATGGGGATGTTTATATACCTAAATGAAGAGGTTGCAAACTTACACTGTCTCTCTGCTGCTCCAGATGACCTGGCATACTTACTTAAGGCATGTCTGTGCTGGCACTGGTAGCTGAAGTTGGATGTTAAAAGCTGTCTTCACTCAACCTTCATGCCTGACCAGAGGTGCTGATGGGGAGGCAGCATCCTGATCTCCTTTTATGCCAAGAGATGGAGGTGAGAGAAGGCTGAGGGGAAACCACTGCTCTGTGATGGGTTGGTGACTTTCCAAGCAAGAGAGGTCTTGGCTCGTTTATTGGCTCAGCCCCGCTTCTTGGGTGGAAGGCCACTTTCTCCCCTCAACAGCTCTGACTTGTGCTGTCCAATATGCCATGTTTTACTTTGTCAGTATCATAGCCTTAGTTTTCTGTTGTCTTCTCCCCGTCACTGTGTTAGGGGACTAGGGTATTGTATTTGTGTTGGGAGCAGCACGCTGTGCATCAAGTGTGTTTGCTGAGTCCTTAGCCTCTGTCTCTTCCACACACTCCAGGGAGATCTGCTGCTCTCTGTTAAGCCCAGTGTGTGCTGTCGTGTAATGCTAGTGCTCTGCTGCCTGCTGAGAGTGTCACTTCACTCTACTGTAGATACACTGTCAGTGCAGTAAACTTTTTTCCAGAATTGATGGAGCCGATAGCATTTGGCTGGCTGTATTGCAGGCATTTTTTTTTCTTCCTTGTAATTCATCTTACGGTGAATATTTTCCTGAATAAAAAAATTTCTCTCATTACTAAGATCTGCCTGGCTGTCGCTACTAGGCTGGTGGGCTCCAAGTAAACCTCATGAAGTTCAACGGGAGCAAGTGCAGGGTTCTGCACCTGGGCTGGAACAATCCTTGGTATCGATACAGACTGGGCGACAAGGTATTAGAAAGCAGCCCTGAGGAAAGGAGGGCTGTGCAGGGCTGGAGCCCTCAATAAAAGGACATGGACCTGATGGAGTGGGTCCAGAGGAGGGCCACAAAAATGCTCATGGGGTTGGAGCCCCTCTGCTCCGAGGACAGACTGAGGGAGCTGGGGTTGTTCAGCCTGGAGGAGTCTCTGGGGAGACCTAATAGTGGCCTTCCAGTACCTGAGGGGGCTACAGGAAGGCTGGGGAGAGCCTGTTTACAAAGGCCTG
>JAOQGH010000002.1:14138517-14150940 GCA_025769975.1 Gallinago jamesoni
GTGTCCCTGTGACTGCAGGGGGGTTGGACTAGATGGCCTTTGGAGGTCCCTTCCGGCCCAGATGATTCTATGATTCTGCTACCTCAAGTTCCCAGTTATTTACTCTTTGTATGCTCACTGCAGTTGCTTGCTTGGTAACCCAGGCCTATTGGCTTGAAAGGTCGTTTCAAAGTAATTAGCCACTCTGTGACCTGCTAGAGTTGCAGCAGTTGCAGTTGCTTTCTCCCAAAATAATAATATAAAAAAATAGAATATCAAAGGCCCATCTAACATGTGGAAACCCTTGCTGTGTAGGAAAAATTTTCTCTAGACTCTAAAATTGATTTAGTCTCTGAACAGGGTATGTCACCAAGGAATTATGTAAAGGATGATGCTGGAAGAAAGAGCCCGTAGGAATATCTCTGTCTAAGCAAGCAAACTCCTTCAGTGCTGCAGGGCACGTGTGGCCGTGGGGGGCTCGCAGGGCTCACCCGGGACTGCCACAGCAGAAGCTGAGGACACACTGCCTCCTCCTTGCCCTGCCATGACAGCGAGAGAAGGAAAAGTAGCAGCACTGCAGAGAAGAGGGGGAAAAAGGGGGAGAAAGGAATGCGTGCCATAATTGCTTCCAGATGAGTTCCTTTTTTCTTTTTTTTTCAGCATTCTCTCCTCTTAGCTCCCAGGTAGAGTGAGCATTTGTATGCACGAGCACCCCAGTAACGTAGGGGGAAAGATGGCTTTTTGTCATATTTATATACATGCGTTCCTTTTGCCATTAGGCAGCTTAAGCAAGGTTTTTCTTGTGTTATTTATTCCCCGTGCGTGTCAGGGAGAGGTCTGCTCGCCCACTCTGCGGCGGTGCCTGTGCCGGTGGAGGAGGTTATCAGCCTGTTGCTGCCACCGCCGAGGGTTACCTCTGGGGAGGGATGAACTGTTCCTGTGGGTGGTGCAGCTGTAACCAGAAGAGGCATGAAGCTTACCTCTGGGGATTTCTGCAACAAATTATTTTTGTAAATAGTTCATAGGTAGTAGACTTCTGTAATAATCGCTCAGTACGGCAGAGCACTTGAGGACATACTTAATTGCATTGTTTAAACGAGGGTATAGGTGCAGTTTCTTTTGTACATCTGTGTGTTTGTCTTCTGAAGAAGTACAACCTATGGTTCAAGTATATTCTTAATTGATAGCGTTAACTTCTCCACCCCCGCTTCTGAGGTAATACCCGTGCTTGGCACTTTCAAAAGTTGTCTGGTTAAGCTGTTACCTTTGTGAAAACTTGTACGTTTCTGGAAAGCTCCTGTATAGATGCACACAGAATATTTGCTCCAACTTGTCGGGTTTTAGAGATGGATCTCGGTCGCTTTGCCATGGATTCAACATTTCTTTTGTCTGCAGCACTCGCTGTGTGCTGGTAGCATTCGCACAGTTCTGATGACCTTTCTGTGGTTGCAAATTTCCAGAAGAGGACTTAGGCCTGAAGTCTGTAGGTTACAGGGACTGTATCTCCTTCACTACGCAGAGCCTTGGACCCTGTCCCTACAGAATAAATACATATTGTGTATTTATATACATAAATATAAGTATTTAATATGGAATTATTGCTGGCACCAGGATTCCCTGCTCTACAGCACTAAGAGGGGGGGGAAAAACTGTGTGTTTTATTCTTCCTTACTTTTGTTTTCTTAAATGAAGAGGAGTGTTGAGGGGAAAAATAAACTTGCCAAGGAGACAAGAAGTCTTAGATGAAATGATTTAGCTTGGATATATCTTTTCTATTACCATTTCAAGTAACGATTGCTGTAAACAGAGAGACAGAACAAGCTTGGATACAAGCCCTCTTCTGTATGAAAGTGCATGTTGTTTTTTCCATTGTAGCAACACGACAAATTTGAATTTAAAGTCCTTTTCTGACATACCTGAATGAAACCATCTTGGGACATTTTTTTCCTGTTGTTTTTCCTGAAGGGGGGATAGTTAGGGGCTGAACATTAAAGCACACTACAAAGAGCAATATGAGAATTCATTTTTTAGGGCTTAGTCTGGGAGTATCCATTCCCTTTCAAGGTTGAAAGGAGGTTACTTCAGCAATATACCAGGTTTCATACCAAGTAACATGAATCACTTTTTTAGAGGTGCATGGTTTGAAAAAGTCAAATCTCATAATACCACTTGAGTTTCAAAGGAGGTGTGTTGAATATTGGCTCCCACATAGTCTGGGTTTGGACACTTGTATTGATACGTCTCTTGCAGTCCTTACGAGCAGTAGACGTGAGCTGGTTAGTTAAGTTGTAGGAAACGAGGCAATTCAGGCTAGAAACAGGGTCGTAAGTCTTCCTGATTAATTATTATTTATAGAATTTAATAGGGAGAATGGCATATGAGGAGATAATGTGCAACCATAACTTATTCAATCAGTTGCTGGTTCTTGAAAAGTAACAATGGCAGCTTTTGGAGAAGAGCCTTCCAACTACTTTGTTTAATTTTTTTTTTTGTTAGAAAGAGGTGTTTGGTCCTTGTCTATATGCTAGGGCTGTAGAAATGACAAGGATATTCAGAGAAGAAAGCTTTATGAGATTAAATTTTAGATTTTAGTTTAGATAAGATAGACAGTAGGAGGGAAGGGAAAAAAGCCTTTGGACTTTGACATGTTACTCTGCTGCTTGGAATCACAAAGGCCTCAACTGCCTTTTTTTTTTTTTTTTTTTTCTCTCACAACCTCTCCGTGTGTTTGTGGTTATGTTCGTAGTGAGGTGTTTTCTTCCCTCCTGTGCCTAATTCTCCTCCTAGAAGAAGTAAGTACTTCTTACTAAGAAGAAGAAGCTAATAAGCTAGAATGATGATAAACCCCTTTAGCCTTGTTCAGAAGCCTCTGCAGAGGAGCAAAGCTGTGTGGCTTCGACTGTACCATTGTCACTGAAGGAGATAAATTCTCGTATTTAGACGACCTTTATGGATGGGTGTAGGTACGTGTGTGTTCTTGATGAATTGCCCTAAAAAAACTCACTTTGAACCATAAGGCTTGTTTGTTATGGGCAAAGTTTGAATTGCTAGAGAAAAAAAAAAAGCTGAGGTTTGGCACGTGATGGATGCTCTCGCCACCCACAGTTCCAGGAGTGCCCCCGGCTGCTTCTGCGGAGGAAATACCTGGTTGCAAGGTACAGTAAGTTAATGAAAGGACTGGATGCCTTAAGAGGCTGATCTTGAGGAATTAGTGCTTGCCTGCTTTGTTACCTGGTAGATTTCTAGTCTTTTAAATATCAGCATCTGCAGTTTTAAATAGGTGTAGTTGCTTCTTCCTTCGTTCTTCCAGGTAGGTTTTTTTTTTCTATGGCACAGCCTCTTTACAAACATAATTAGGTGGTTACTTTGATTTAATTCCAAAATTTAAATTAAATTTTAAATACAGCATTTAGCCATAGAGTTAATAATGCGACTTCTTTTAGATTTTATTTTGCCATTCATATTGCCTGACTCTAAAATTATTTGATGAAAGAATATGCTACAGAGCTCTGTATATATCTGTGCAAACTAAATTAAGTTAGCATTTTTTAATTGTCACTATTGCAAATTTAGTAAGACAACTGTTGCTGATTGAGAATGTGTTTTTAGGGATCTAGTATTTACCACCTTAATCACACAACAATTTCTTGCCTTGAACTACATAGCATTTGGGTACTTTCTGAACATAATTTCCTCTCACTTAAAATCTTCTAGAGTCAGTTGTAATCCTCCAGAAATCTCAGTCAGATTACTTGCAAAGGTTCTGGAACATAACTTGATGTAAAGAATTGCTTCCAGATATGGAAATAACTTTGCAAAGTGAGCTTTCTCCGGAAGGAGTGCTGCATAACAAAATGGACAACCAACAAGTCTTTCTTCAGACTTCAAGAAATGGTTACCAATGCTAGGAAAAATTTATGTGAGTTGTTATTATTTGGGGTTAAAAGAAGCTGGCAAGGAGGTTTCAAGGTATTCAGGAATACTATTTCTGTCAAAGCTTAATGAAAGGGAAGGATATTCTATGAGGTATCTATTTCCAGCCCAAATAATGATGTGTGAGTTGATGCA
Source organism: Gallinago jamesoni (assembly GCA_025769975.1). NCBI lineage: Eukaryota > Metazoa > Chordata > Aves > Charadriiformes > Scolopacidae > Gallinago > Gallinago jamesoni. The sequence goes on from JAOQGH010000002.1 coordinate 14,142,565, forward strand.
TCATCTATCTCCTTTTCCTCCAGAAGAAAAATGGTTCTTAAAAATTTTGTACCCGGCATTAAAGGGGCTTTGGGGTGGACTTTTCTGGATGACTTGTCAGACTTTCCAATTCACTTTTTTTTCTCCAGTTGCAGTATGCAATACTCATGGCTCAGTCATGGCTTAGGAGAAGCCCAGATTGTGTCTCTGAGTCTTCAGTGTCGGTGTCTGGAGCTGCCCAGTTAGCTCTTCACATCCCGTGCGTTTACAGCCCAGAAGAGCTCTAGTAGACAGCTTCAGGTTCAGCGGGTTTGAAGTGTGAGTTCCCATCACTAGAGGCTGTTCAGAGCAATGTACTTGGACAATTCCTTCACTTCTTATTTGCTGAGCTGCCTTAACTTCTTATCTGCCCTGTGCTTGGCAATAAAACTCGGAAAATGGACTAGAAAGACTGAGAGGTGGCCTTGAAAATGACAGTTTCTAAATATCTGACAGGAGAAGTCTGATCATTGCCTAGATACCGGGCAGATGAGAAATTTTTAGAGATGGATCTGATTTTACCACTATCTCTTCAGACAGTGTTGAGGAGTAGGCAGCTGGGACCAAATGGGACCAGGCTAGGTGTAAGGGGAGGCAGAATTGGGATGCACTTTGAGCGCTGATACAGAGAACAGACAAGTGAGGTTTGCAGATGGTCCCTGGATGGAGTAGGTGGTTGGATGCTGGTGCCCTCTCACTGCCATGTGTGTACAGGAAGAAGAATCTGTAGCTGCTCCCTGTTGGAAATGGCATCTCATCGATAGCTGTTGGCACAAAGAGCGTTGTGCTCAAGATGTTGCGGGTCCACGAGGGCCTGCTGCTCCATGAGGGCCTCTCATGATGTGGGTGCATGAGGGTGACTGCCACCACCGCGCTGCCTAGCTGAAGAAGCCTTGGCCCCTTCAGCAGTACCTGGAGGATCCAGCAGACGGTCAGAAGGCCATTTCACTGGACACTGTGCAGACAGAGTACCCAAGGAGCACATGCTTTCCAAGTGGATATAGGCCCTAGGTTATCCGACTTCCTTTCCTAGAGGGAAAGGGATTAGTGAACATCCTCTACTGCATTTAGTCATCTGGGAGGTTTAATGAAAATTCACATCTCTCTACCTTAATAAACAATTATATTATATTAATTATATCCCCTTATGTATAATTTAGTGAGTAATCTAGATCAAGTAGATAACTGTAAGAGAAATGGAGTTTGAGATTGCAGGAAGCTTGTTAAAAAGGTAAAATGCTGTTTTCTTTTTTTTTTTTATTTTCCCTTTGGCTTATTGTACATAATCCAGGAAACTAATGTAATTTTCCTGATGGCTAGAAGCAAGAAAAAAATTAATGGATACACTGGGCTTTTTACCAGTGGAATGGAGATGGGTTTTCCCAGAGTATGTTCTCTGGCATTGTTAAAGCAGCTATATTAAAAGTAATTCATAAAAGTGATTGCTGTATTTGTTTGATAAGGTAGTCAGCTGCAATACACATCATGTTTGTAGAACAGAAGACAGCATTGCTGCATTGGTGGTAATGTAAGCACCACCTGTATAATCTGCTTGAGCTGAAATATGTGATGCTTTGTTTCACCTGCCTGCATTGCAGTTTTACTAAGACTTGACTTTAAATGCAGCTTTTTCTGATCTGTACTAAATGTGGGGTTGAAGAATCTGGAGCCGGTTATTTTCTATGCTTTTTTGAGTGTCAGCCTAGAAAAACATGCATTTCTCTTGTAAGAGAGTTAGCAGTGAAGGCAGTGTGTGCAGCTCTACAAACTGTAAGTTGTTCTTTTGCCAGAATCTAAGTAATGTAAGTTTGCATGCCGATATTTTCACGGTAGCTAGGTATGTTGCTGTTAGCCTTAAAATAACTGTTGAAAAATCATCACCCATCTCGCTGCACTACCTAATGGAAATTCAGGGCTGTAAGAGGAAGGCATGGTCATTTGCTGGTGCAGTTTTCAGCTGAAATGGAGTGTTAGAGACAAATGACTTGTCAAGACAAAACACACTTGCTAAAGTAGAGTTAAAAGCCATCCCAGTTAAAAAGCAGGAAGACAAAGGTTCAAGCAGTTCTTTCTGGTTCAGAACCTGAATTGCTGCAGGACTTTTTGAATAAGTAATAGCAGTAACAATTATGATTGCATCTTTGGTCCTACTGCTCCAGCAGATATATTTAATCACTTCTAATGTGGTTTCACAGAGTGCAAGAGATTTAATTAGTCAATTTACAAATTGAGTCGAAAGAAATGAAAGACTGGAAGGTAGTGAGGGACATTATGTCTTGCTGACCTGATATACTTGGGTGTTGGTTTTTTTAATTTTTTAAGCAGTCATACGTTTTTGTACTTCTTTGCTTCCAATTACCAGTGGTGATAGCTGCTATCCTGCTAATAAAACTTGCATGGTAATTTGGCTCTTAAAAGTTACTTCTGTCCCACTTCTGTAAGTTATTAGAGCAACATGTTAATGGCAAAATAGCTTGAATGCTGAGCAGAAGCACTGGCATCATGAGTGTGTTGTGAATCAGTTCAGATCTGTAAAGGTTTTTAATGTTTTCTGTGCTTCTTTATGTAAGGATGATTTGACCCAATGTTCAAAATGCAGTAAACAAGAACAAATAAAGCTAATAAAGTATGTGGAGAGCCACAAATGTATCCTTATAATAAAGTGATAATGTAGAAAAATGAACTACCTCATGTCCTTTCCTCTTATCTTTCTCACTGCCATTCTTCCCCTTTTTTTTATTGGAGGCATCAACGTCTGCTTCCTTTCATAATTCACATTGTAGTAAGATGTACAACAATAGCGCAGTGACTTAGATTTCTCTTAAAGGTAGGTTGTAAATTCTTTGCAGTATAACTCACTCCATTGCTTCCTGGCTAAAGGAAAAAAATACATATAGCAAAGAGTGTAGATGTTGCTAGAGAGGATACAGTTAGGGATGCATGTTTAGAAATACCAATCTGTGGGTTGATTTTACTGCTAACAGATGTTGCTAAGAAAATGAGAATTTCACAGATAATTATGTCTAGTGTTGTTTTTAGCAGCTGAAGGACAAGTGCTGTACTTGATTGTATGATTGACAACTAGGAACTTCAGCATCTGAACTCGGGGCTTCTTTGGTGATGTCTCTGGCCTCCGGCAGGTTACTTAACTTTTTGGAATCTAAACCTACACAGAAGTTGTCATATTAAATCAGGATCAGCCTGACCTGTTGTTCTGTCACCAGTGGTGGCTTTTCCTAAATATTTCAGAGAAAGGTGCCAAAGTCCTTGTTCATGTGAGAAGTGTTCTGTCCTGAACAAGAATCGCTTAGAACTGAAAAATGGCTTAAGCACTAAATGGCCTATCTTTTTCAAAGCCACATTATTAGTATTAATGTCCTAATAGTTCATAAATGTGTTCTTGTAAAATGTTTTCTCCATTCTAAAAGGAAAATAAACTTTTTTAACCCTCACTGTCTCTGTGGAACTGTTATAGACTAAGGTATTTGGGAAATAAAAATTGTAAATTTTTAGCTGCTTGATTATTTAAAAAGCCATTTGATGTTCTTTTAGTTTTCATGGTGTCCTAAAAATAAGAGGATTTTGTGCTGCAGGGCACAGTAATAAGGAACTGTAGGTATGCAGAATAAGTAATAAAGCAGAGTTTAAAAGCAGATGGGGGAAGATACAACAAGCTTTTGCTGATATCGCCTCTGCCGCTGTTCTACCTTTACTGCTGAGTTTGTACCTTTGTTCATGAAGTTACTCATATCATTAGAAGTAAATGACTGTGAAACATCTGAAGTGAAGATGATATGGATGGAAGCAAATACCCAACTGAAGGTTTTGCATGAGGTCAGGATTTAACATCTGAACATCACACAACTTGCAAGAAATGACTGTGTCTTATGGTTTCTGAAAAACCTGGCTGCACAGGCTGCCAAGAAAAGAATAGCCCCAGAGATAGAACATGGCAGATCCATGTGATCTGAAGCTCCTTGGGCAGTTTCGTTTCTTGTAAAGGCAATGGGAACATTGTAATCTGGGTCATTTCCAATTTTAATCAAACTTTTTTGCTCCCCCCCACCCCTAGCAAGTAGGAGTCCTGCCAAAGTCTGTTTGTTTTGGTGCACGGGGATGTGGATAAACAAATGTTTGTCACGCTGTCTCTCATCCAGTGCGTTGGGCCTCCATCACAAAAATAGTTTGCTGAGAAGAAGTTGAGTCAGCTGCAGTCATGGCGCTGGGGAGGAAGAACAGAGTTTTATTATCCATGGAAATTCACAGCAGGGGAATGTGGAGAGTTGTTTAATGTCATCCTCTTTAAAAGCAGAGGTGTAGCAAAAGGAATCCATGCAGGCAAGGCGTTCCTTCTAGGCTCAGTCCTACAGTGACCTAAGTGTTCCTAGTCAGGAAACATTTTTAATTTAGCAGTCAGCCATACTGAGGATCTTAGTGTGACCCTGAAAGATGGGTGATGTGCCAAGAGCTATGGAGCTAAGACCAGAGCACTCCCCATCTTGTGGGATGAAACACCTGGTGCTCCTTGAATTAAATCCTGGTTCTTCAGACACTGAAACGTGTTCAGGATACTTGCCTCTTTGGCACTGTGCTGAAGGTGTATCTGAGGGAATAATTATTCCTATTCAGTCATTTAGTTAATATAGCAAGTTTTGCAAGACGAAATAGCCTTCTTTCAGTTGAATTATAAACATAATTTTCTAAGTGACTGAGAGTAAAATACACCTTTTGGAAAAAATAAATTGATGAATGGAAAGCATATGTGCAGTGAATTTTGGAAAGCTGAGCCCTGTTTTGCCACTGCAGAGCCCTCGCACACACTGTGCTTTAGAGCCATGAGCAGAGCCTCTGCACATGTGCATATGGAGGAGAATGAGAAGGTCCTATACAGCTGTGGCAATCCTGACTTTCAGTTTATCCCCATGTAATGAAATTTGAACAGAGTGTGTTTTTCTTAGAAGTCATTCAATAATTTAGCAGTTAGTTCTAGAAGAAATTTTACTTGATCCTTTTTTCTGCTTTCTTACAGAAGGTACCAAGCGTGAGCTTCTTTTGGATGCTTTACTTTGAGATTAGCTGGCTTGGCTTTTTGAGTCTCTCCTTGAAGTACAGGGGATGCCCAGTGTTATGTTCTGTCTCACAATTTATAAGTTAAAAAGACAGAAGAGAGAAATGTTCTGTTTTAATTTTGTGCTATTAATTTAGTTCCATCAGTCTAGTTTTGGCATTAGTGATGAGGAAATTGCTTGGTTAGACAGTTGGTGTCGTCTTAGGATATGCAACTTCTTTTTTGAAGTTTTTTTTTCTTTTTTTCCCTTCACCATTATTGTCTTTTTTAACAAGAAAAATACATCATGTTGTTTCTTTGTGGATATTGTGTGAACGATGGAGGCAAACTAGAATCCAGTTCCTCTGCTGTCCCCAGAGGTTGCTTCCACAGTTAAGCAACTAGTTGCTTTCCTGAATTTGCAGTTTTAAAGTGGCCTTCCCGTCATCTGACTAATAAAGACAGTAATAACTTATGGAAATTTGACTTGCTCTAATTGTTGAAAATAGAAGGAAATGGGATTCATAAGATCCTCAAGTATATACTGTAGCAGTTTCTAAATCCCCTTGTTCTGCCAAAGCTGTTTAATACAGCCAGGAACTAATCCAGAGCATAAAGCTGGATGAGCAAAACCAAAATGCCCCAAAAGCAAGTCTGCCATGCGAAGACAGGATGCTTATACTCTTATTCCTTTCTGTACAAACGTGTATTTGTAAAAGGTCATTTTCAAAAAATTTTTTTTAGTTAAATGTAGGTAGTATCTACTGTGTTTCACAGGGTGCTGTCATTTCAAGTTGGAGTTTTGAACTTAAAGAATGTGTTAGCAATTGTTATGGGTCAGTGAATCGAAATCAAATGTAGCAAGTTTTTGTACTGGGGACTTTTGGCATGCAGGATGAATACTAGAGGAAAAATATCTAAGACAAATTCTTACAAAAGTAGGATGAAAGGCATGTGAAGCCCTAGGTGTGAAGCACTTCCAGTATTAAACTGAAAAAGTAGTCATGACTTCTTAGTGGGTTTTGTGTTCTAAACTTATTTTTTGTGCAATTTGACATGTTAGACAGTCAGTTTTAAGAATTTGAAATAAAGTGGAAAATTGCTTAGCAAGGGGCAGCTGGTGGTGGTTTTAACCAAATTTCTTAAAATACCGTGTTTTTGTAGCTCATGAATGAATAGGGTGTCTAGTGCCTTTGGTTATAAAAACTATCTTGTGCCTTTTTCCTTTCCTTTTTATGTATATCTGAGTTCCTGTTGGGGTGATTTTAAGCGTTTTCATTTATGTGAGGAGGCATCCTGTAGAGTGGGGAAATGGTGTCTTGGAGCGTTTTCAGGTACTATGGAGGTATTGGTAGTTTGATCAAGCAGAATATGTCAAGTACGATGCTACAGGAGCCTGAATTGGATACGTTGGGTACAGATGAATTTTAATATTGCGAAAGCTCTGTAGAGTTCTCTGGTTGTTGTTTCTGATGCCTACTGATACTGCTTCTGATGACAATAGTGGCATGAGCTACAGATAATGGACTCATCCTGTGTAGTTTAAAAAACAAACCAAACCCAAACATACCCATCAACTGCCTGGGAAGCTAAACAAATGCTACTAGGTTTATTTTTGGTTTGGGGTTTTTTTTCATGGTAGTTTTTTGTTTTGTTTTGTTTTCTGTGGTGTTTTTTTGGTTTTTCTTTTTTTTTTTCGGTTAGAGGTGAGGAATTCTGAATGGGTCAGACAATTCCTCCTCTCTTCACAATTGTATGTTTTCTTATGATAAGATGCCATGCATACCGGATCTTGCATTTACAAATCTGAGCTAATGTTTTAAGAACATCACTAGGGAGAGTCGTATGTCTCCACTGATGAAGTCAGCTTCACAAAACTTTTTTGTTGATTCCAGAAAGCAGTATTTAGCTTGTTTTAAGTCCTGGCTCTGGCTTTTAACATGGGAAAAGAAGACAGACAGTAACAGTGCTTCTTGGAGATAAATAAAAGCAAGATCAGTGAAGATGATGAGATTTTAAGTCTTTATTTTTTTTTTTTTCCTTCACTCAAAAAAGTGAGAGCAGCTAACAATCAGTATAAGTTTGTTTAGGTACAAGACTCCTATGTAATCTCTTAGAGGAACTGGGCAATTTTCCCTTGAATTGCTGAGTGTAATGAAGTGTCACTTCTTGGCACAAGATTTTATTGTGCTTGAGTCCCACGCAGTTTTGATACAATCTCGGTACATGTTGTCTGTCATAAAGATGTCCTTCTTTGTTTAATATATCGATCTGCTTTTTTCAGCTTCCCTTATGATTCTAATCCTTCTAGTCCAGACTACAAGAAATACTGCAAATCAGATGAGTTTAGAATATGCAAAGAGGTTGATTTTAATTTTAATTTTAAAGCTGAAATTACTTGGCTTTTAATAAGCCTTAATGAAATAGGAACACAGCTTAAATTGTTACATTAAAATCTTTGAAATGGAAGCAAAAATGTGGAGTAGATTTCTTTTTTTTCTGAAGCCAGTGTGTCATTATTGTGCTTGTCATGTGTTTTATTTGAAAAGCAGAAGAAAACAAAAAGCTTATATTCTGTATAATCATCTAGAACTATTTCTAACCAATATATGTAGAATAATTTTTCACAGGGATCTGTCAAGTTAAACAGTCTACTGCAAGATTCAGTTCTTTTTCTGGTACTTATTTTCTGCAGTGTCTGCTAATAAAACCAGAGGGGTTTGCTTGGAGGGAGTTTTCCTTGCATTCAAATACTTGTTTAAGTTTTCTCTTGTCTCGACATCGCTCCTTTTATCAGAAGGAGGAGCCTCATTCTTTGTCAAGGTAAATAAACACACCCTGTTAAGGTTGGGGTCTGTGTCACTTTTGCTAGCTAAAGATCAGGCCCTAAGTGTGTTTGCTTTTTCTAATTCACTTTGCTGTTACTGCTTCACCTCTTGGTAAACTTACTTTATCACATACTGTCTTTTCTTCCTCTAACATTGTGGTAGTTAGAGGTGTCATATCTTTTCCTCGTAAGAAGTAGAGGAGAGGAGCAAAAACTAGGATTTCTTTTATTTTCCAGCCTGTCCTTTCTTTAATCAATTTCAAAGGGAAATCCACATGTTTAATGTCATGCTGCTTCTCAGCTTTAATTCCTTGATTTCAAAGAGACTGGTAGAAACAAATATTGACACGTAAGAGGGAGGATGTAGGAAAAGCAGCTCCTGAAAGTATTGAAACTGTCTTTGAGCTTGGTTGTTGGGAAGACAGGTCTCTCATCCTGGCTAGTGCTGAAAATGGACCAGATCTCAATCGCTGCTGAACATAAT
>JAOQGH010000002.1:14151040-14173324 GCA_025769975.1 Gallinago jamesoni
ATAATCACTCCCTGTCTCTAGTGCAGCATGTTTATCCTGTTTGTGAGGGATGGTGGAGCTGTTTAGTTTGTAAGATTTTAAAGTAGGACCCGTTTTTCTAGTTCTTCTGGTAAGTAAAATCTAGCATACTTCAAAAATAGCTACAATGAAAGGCGCCTCTGTCTATTGATCTATTAATAAGTGAAAAAAACCTGCTGTTGCTATCATTAGTAACGGCAGAGAGCTTTGCAAGTCCTTGCTTTTAAGGTCAGATACTGAAAGTTGCAAATGAATGTAAGCAAAATGTATTTACCAATGAAATGAATTAGAATTCTAAGTGTGAAGTACAGTTTGAGGACAAGAATACAAATCGGCTACATAATGAAACAGGAGCTGGTACACGTGAAAAAGATAAAACAGATTGTGACTGTTGTTACAGGTGTCACTCATAGGCTTCATAATGTAGAGATAAATCTGTATTTTCAGTGTTTCTGCAATAATTACTGTATTAGTACAATATTTTGCTGAAATAATTTTTACCATTTTATCCAAAATTATTTTCTACTATACACACAGTGCAATGTTCATTTACAAATTATACTTTTTGCATTAGATTTTTATGCATCAGTGGTGTGAGTTCTCTGCAATTTAGTGTGTTTGGCATCTACAGTGTCCAGAAAATGAATGGTTAGCTTGGTTTCAGGAGAGGAAAAGGTAAAAAATTAATATTGTCTTTATTTTTCTAATTTTAGGGTCTACTTACAGTGTGCTGTCCATAATGCCTTCTGATTCTGAAAGCAGCAGTTCTCTGAGTAGCGTTGGTGAGTAAAGTATTTATCTAACGACTTGATGAGTGTCTCTTTTTGGGAGCTGGGAGAACAAGTTTTTAAGGTTGCCTTTGGGGAGGGTAGAGGGATTTGGGTCATAAAATTAAAGAAGTTGAGCTATAAGATGTAGCCATGGGTATTCGCCAGGAAAAAGTATACGCTTTTTGTGTACTGCAAGTTAAACCTTTTCGTGACACTGTGGAGTTGTTGCCAATAAAATCTGTGACGTAAATGATGTGTCTACCATGAGTTACTTAGTAAAATAATGTAAGAATGGCAACATTAGGCTTATACAAGTCTGCACATGAAAAAATATATATAGACATGCACATATGTCTACATATATGTTTATGTAAATCCTAAAATTGTAGTCAGAGTTAAAAACATAGAAATAAAAAAACATTATTAGCCCAGCTCAAAGCCTTTTAAATTTTTGGAATTGGCCTTAACCCTTTTTTCCCTGCATGCGATGAATTGCTTCATTCTCTCATTTTTAAATGTCGTTGGGAAAGACCAAATATTTAAAAAACAATCAAACCAGAGGAAAAAGAAATGTGGACAGAAGACCTCTAACAAGATGATGATCTCAGAATAGTTGTATTAGCTGAATAGCTGTCAGTTTTCCTCTTCTTTATTTAAACAAATATGTTTATCATGATATCTACATAAAAAGTCCCTTGCCTGGGATAGGGAATGTAGGCCCTTGCATATTTAAAGTTCCAGTGTTGTGTCAGGCATCTGTAGACTTCCCTGACACACCAGGCAAGTCAGTTGTCTGTTTAAGGCTGTGGGTAGACATCTGTTGCAGTCGTGGAATTGAACTTTTAACTCCAGCATGCAGGAACAAGATTCTAGGCTTGACTGCACTATTTGCTGAAAATACGGGAAGCTGTGACATGTTAGTTTGATTTTTATCAAGATCACACTTGTATTTTGTTACCTGAAGGAAGGATATGATTTAATTTGCTATGAATAAATGAGGGCCAGAAATAGGAAGAAGAAAGTTTGTAAATTTTTTGGACAACCAGACTCAAAAAAAGGAGGCTTCCAAAGAAGGAAGTTCTTCTAAGGCCAAATCCAGTAAGTTTGTGGAATAGTTGGATGAAGTGATGCCTGAGATAGAAGATACAGGTGGTCCTTTCTAGTCCCATGTTCCTGATTTTAAAAAAGAAAGGTACACTTAAAGCTTTTTTTCCCCCCAACTTTTGTAACTTGGTGAGTGCACATCCTCAAGTCTTTGTACCTGACCTTTTATAATTTTGGAAGTAAGGGTAGGTAGATGAACAGCTAGTGTTTGCCATCTCAAAGAGAACTTTTACTTTAACAGTGACCACTTGCAAACTACAGATATCTGGCCTCTATTTTCTGTTTAATTAATTTTCTGTGGCATAGTGCCTTAAGGGATTCCTGTTGCTGAACACTTATTTAAAATTTGGTGTGTTACTTCTGAGACATCCTTTATTCCCATGTATGAGTCAGAACTGAATTCTTTCTGAACTATGTTTTGTTTGTGTTTTAAAATATTGAAATTCATACTGAATCCTGATCTGTATACTTTACCTAAAGGGCTGTGTCTTTGGCATATTCAGTGATCAAAGTTATTAATAACCTAAAAATTAAATGACCCCACTATTAAACAGAGCTTGTGTTCTAGTATTCTCCATAGTTTTGCTTTATTCCAATGATTAAAGTGAGTTAGGTGTTTAATATTTAGTACATTACCAGCCAGGGGAGTTCTTTGTTTTAAGCTGTCATGTTTGTTTTATAGACTTCTTATTCATGAGTATCATTCCCCAATCACTTTTTCTCCCTCACATCTTGTTCTGCAAAGGGTATTATTTTAAATGTGATCTAATAGCAATAGCAAAATTGATTTGCTTAATAACCAACATATTCTAATAGAGGTGTTTGCAAGTCACTTCTAAGCTGCAGTCAGATTATTTTAATACGGACTAATTTGTTGAATGACAAACCATCATAGCTGAAACTGTTTGCATGCCAGCTCCCCAAAGGCTTCATATGACTTCTTTGAATGGAATCCCAACAAATACTGAGTTGCTATAGCATTTCAGGAATTTTACATACATATTCCCCTCTCCCCCATCTCACTGCAATGTGTTTTCACAAAGGTAGTTCTGTCCAGTGGAAATTAAAAGTTAGCTTATGAAATGAATGCAGTGGTGAAAGAAGGTAAACAGCTCATGGTTTGTAGACAATGTAAGCTTTGGAATATGTTCAGTTTGATAGTTTTATGTACACACACATGCATGTAAAGCAATGTTTTTATTTCCCTACTCACGTGTGCCTTCCTCATGGGGTGAGAAAAGGATCTATTTTCTTATTGCTGAGCTCAAAACGCTGCTTTTCATAAATATTTTAAAAAAATTTTATTTCTGGTCTGTCTTGCTTCTGTTTGTCAAGCACCTCAGAAGCGCGTTAACACATTTGACCTTTCAGGACAAATGGGAAAGGTATTTGGGCCACTAATAAGCCCAGATAAAGGAGCAGAGAGTGAATCTTAGCATTCTTTAATTAGAAGAGAGAATACAATCTTTCATTTGTAGACTTTGGACTTCATAGTTGATAAAAGTAACTAGAGAAGGGTATGTGCATCTTCTTGATCTTTTCTTCCCAACGTTAATCACCCTAGCTGTTGTTGGAGGTGGTTTCTGCTGCTGGCATTCTTAATTTCCTGAAATGCTTCCAAGTAAGCCAGGATGTTGTGAAATTGAGATAATTCTGTGTTTTATATAATCTTAAAGAATCATATATAATAATATATATATATGTTTTACAGCTATCCTGGATTTCAGAGTTAATTTATGAAGCTGATGTGTACAACAATGGGCTTATTTTCCAGATAAAGACCCTGATCTAAGAACTAAGCTTAAATAGTACTAAGATGACTGTTCTTATAAGGTAGTTCTGAGAAAACATGGGCTCAGTCAAATAAATGAAACATAAGTGTTAGGATTTGGAAAGGAAGAGGGAACATGGAGAGAACATAATTTTATCACTGTATAAGTCGATGGTGTGCCTGAGTGTTGGGTGAATTTGCAGTTCTGATTGTCTCATTGAAATAGAAGAGGGCAGCAAGCACAGAGAGCAACGGCACAGACGAACAGTCACGGAGCAGCTTCTGTATGGGGAATAAATGGGGGTTCCCTTAGTCTTCAGTAATGCCATAGTTCTAATAGAAGAGCAAGGAGTGATGTAACTTGTATAATGTGACTCAGAGAAGAGTTTAGGGCTGCTCTGTCCCCAGTACTGTGCTGTCATCCAAGCTTTATTTTCTCTTTCCCAGCCTAGATGGGCTTGAGGGATGCAGCAAGGATGAACTTCCACCCCACATGCACGTGGTAGAATAAGCAGTTGAGTGGAAGGCAGTTTTCCCACCTGTGTAACAGCAGGGTAGCAGCTTTGGAAAAGAAACTCCTCTTCATGGGTTTATCTGCCTTGACCATAGGTATATCTGCCCTTCTTCTTTTGTATATGTATGTAAATAAAAATACAGACTAACAGATCTTTGCTCATTACAGCTATTTCTTGTGTATTTTCCTCACCATTCAAAATTGCTTTAGTTGACAATATTTTTGTTTTTCTCTTATGCTTCCCTCCTTTTCTTTCCCATGCATTAATAAAGTCCCTGCTGTGCATGCAAAATAGGTAGTTTTGATGGAACTGAAGGCAAATATTCACTTTTATTTTCCAAAAGAGGTACGATATAAACTGCTGTAATCCTTCCATCCCACCATTGTGCTTCAGTCCCACCTTCTTCCCCCCAAAGGAACAAATCCTCGTTAAATTGTCATCTTCTCTCTGTATTTCCTTTCTCTTTGCTCTTGGCTAATCACAAAGATTTTTGTGTGTAAATAGAAGCATCCTTCATCTGCCCACTCGCCATGCCCGGCAGGCTCTCTGAATGAAGCTACAATCCTGCATTTCTGACATCAGAATAATTATTTATGGAGATTCAGTGCCTGGCGTGCCAAGCACAGAACAACAGTGTCGCTTAGGAATTGGATAGAAACCAGTAACAGAGCTATACGTGACAGTCACTGGCTAGTCTCCCACTTGACCGGTCATGATAACAGAGAGGAAAAGAACACAGAACAAAGACCTCCTTAAAAAAAAAAAAGGAATTAAAAAAAGAAGAAAAAGCAGCAGTTTGTATAGCACGCGCAGTCTTTTGACATTGATAATTTTGAAGATAAATGCTCACCAAGCACTAAATTGAACTTAATGAAATAGTCCTGGACACCTGGCTCTGCGTGGTCCTGCTTGAACCAGATGTTCTCTCTGTATCTCAGCAGATAATTTTCTGGACCTGTGAGGAAAGATGGAAGGCCTGTGTTCTGAAAGATTATCTTAGATGATGTACTATCTGCCGGTTATCACCCTACTTGCACAATACTTCAGCCTGAAATTGTCAAATTTGTTTGCTATGGGAAGTAGTAACACAGTGTCCTTATTAGTTTCTGTGCATCTCTTGATTATCTCCTCACTCCCAGTTTCCATGTTCTTATTTTTTACTTTCTTCCAAAGTCAGGCTCCTTTCTTTCTTTTTACAATAGCCAGGTAAATTCTTGTTCTGGCCCATGTCACCGAAAAAATCTTCTGTGAATTGACTTACAGGGTATGTTTCAAGACTTTTGAAAGTGTTGATACCCAACACTACTTTTACAGCCTCCAGTAATGCATTGCTGACCTCAGCAATATGTTGCCATGACAGGATTATAGTTTTCGGAATTGAGCTGGTTTTTTACCCACCCTAGTGCTGTAATGAAGCTTCAGAGTTTTCCTTTAGTCCTTTAAAAATGTGATTCTTCTTCCTTTCCTCAATGCACAGAATTATTATTTTTTTAAAGAAATGTTTAAAAGAAACCAGCAGCTCGCATGCAGCAGTCAGGCTGTAGAGGATAGCCTGCGTTGGGCTTTTTCATGATGAGTTGTTTAGCAGAAAGGCACTGCATACACCTCATTTCTTTGAAAATATACTGAGATCTTAACACAAGGACTTTGGGAATGGAAAAGGCCTTCCACCTTTCCACATGTGTAATTTCCTTCTTTCCACAGCTGGATCTCTTTGCATTGATGTGATACAGCCGTCGATCTTGTATCCTCTTCATTCCACTTCGCGCATTACCACCTTTGTCTTTTAACTTCCAACAGACAATTATTGTTCCAGCTGTTCAGTTTTATGCAAATGGTATCACTTTTTTTAGTTATAAGTGATTTTTCTTGCTTTTCACTGTTCCTATCACTGTACTACCTTTTCCTATGGGAATTTACATACCAGTCTGCACAAACCACCACCTGCACTGCAACTTTATCATCATGTAGTCAGATGTCTGACCCCACCAAACTTGTCCAACTGACTTCAACTGACAGCATTTCCTTGCTTAGGGCTTTGTTAGCCTATCGGCCTGACAGCCTATTTACAGATAGTTTTTCAGTAATTGCATTTCAATTTACTTAATCTGAGGGCTTTAATTCTTACTCCAAAGCAAACATTACCCCCCTCCCATCAGATGACAGTTCCTTCCCAACAATGTGTATTCATTCCCTGTTTCGTGTTGACAACTGTCCCTTTATGTTGTTGTTGATTTCAGTTTATTGCTTCACACTTTCTACAGCTGTATATAACAAAGTAGTTGTTTTCACTATGCATAGGAAGTGTTCAATTGCAGGTGTGGTTTGTAATACTCTTTCAGTCAAAGATAAACATTTGTTTCCATGTCTGAAAAAGTGATTTTTGTCTCTTTCGTCCCAACAGCCTGTAGGAATCTCTCATTGTTCTTCTTATTTTTTTACTAACACAGGCGAAATTTACATTTGGTAAAGATAGCTGAACAGTTAACACATACTGACAAAGGAACAACTCACAATATTACACCTGCTGAACTGCCACAAATGAATGAGAAAAGGTACTAGGACCAATATCAGTATGTCACATGAGAATCCTTCTCTGTGCTGCAGTGACAGCCTTTGATGTTCCACCTCCTCCCCATTTAGTGTCTATTCAGAATTAGTTTTCCTGTAAAAATTTAGCCTCAATGATTGAATTCAACCTCTTTTTGCAGATCTATTTCCCCTGTAATATCCTTGTCCTTTAACCAAGTACTCGAAAAGTACTTGTTCAGTTTACTGGAAACCAGACTTTTTCCTTAACTTTGTGGAAGAGGATGTTAATTTCCTAAGTTAACTTCATTCCCCTTCTATTTTACTGTGTTTTACTCTAGGTTACAATTTTTTTTTTCCAGTAGTCTTTCTAGAGCCACTGTTCAGTTCTTTCTAAAGTCTTAAACTTACTGAGTATGAAAGTTTGTTTTCCATGCTGGTGGTTTTGTTTAGCTTGTTATATTCTGTGTTAAAACAAATACTGAGGAGCTACCCATTCTTTTGTCCTTGCACGTTACATGATCCTCAACTGCTTTCATAGCCTGTTAGGTTTTCTGTCTGTCAGATGAAACTGTTTCCACAGTTCACTATTTTAACTTTCAGCATCCTTCCCTTAATATGTTGCTGCTTGTTTTTACTAATGTTTTACTTCACCTACATGGAATTCTGTTCTGCACTCTCTCCTGTTTCAAGACTACTTCAAAAGATACATCTGAAGAAATGTATCTAAACCTCTGATATATAGTTCTGTTCTAGTCCTCATAAATTATTGAAAGAAAGTAAATATTTTAGCATGCATTTTCCTTCAGCAGGCATAAGTCTTTACTCCCCACCTCTTCCTGAGCCTGGGGACAAACCCTGGTGATGGTGCTTTGCAATATATCTTGCAATTCTTTTTTAATGTTTTCTGTCATGATTTACAAAGCCATAAAGAAATAGTATTTCGAACATCCCTGTTGATTTTTTTTGTTTGTTTGTTTGATGAAAGCAAGCAATGAAAAAGGCTTGGCTGTACAGCGAATAGTCTCCTATTTGTTTGCTGGCAAGATTTGGCACAAATCTGTAAGCTGAGTTTAAAAAAAATAATCATAAAATTCAGGCATTCACTTAGCTTGTGACAGACTGCCTTTTAAATTCGTTGAACCTGTCATACAAGTGTATTTTGCAGAGCAGTGAGTATATTATAATTCAAAATATGTTAGTGGCATCTATTAAAAATGACTGGTTATGCTTTGGTCCATTTTACCACCTCAACGTTACATTGATTCAGCGTTATGGTACATCTTGGTCAGTTTAACAATTTCCCGGCCCTATTTCTCTTAAAACCTTCTTTTCTTCTCCAAAAAGTGTGCTACCTCATCCCCAAATATGAAGCTGAGCAGTGGTTTCTGTGTGGCTGTATTATCTCTTCAGTCAGTGATGATTAATCGTCAAGAATTGTATTTGGTATGTGCTACAACAATAGATCACTGTGATTTCTGTGAAGTTCAGCGTTTAGAGTATAATTATGGAAGATGCGATCGCTCCAGCTTCTGGGGTTTTTTAAGGCTTTTTTTCTTTTATACAGTGTATGATGGAAAATCTTGCTTCAGATTAAATCAGTGCACGCTTGGTACTTAATGCATGTGCTGCATTAGGGAGCAAAATGCATTTTGCCCACGCGAGGCATCGCTGCTGTCGGGCTCTTTCAGGAGCTGGTGGAGCGTGTTTACGTGGGGGGTGACTTCCAGACGCTTGAGTTCTCAGAGCCCAAGTTCAGCTCACGTGAAAAATGAGTGGTGAGGCTTAACGAAGCACATGGATGAGTTGCACTTGGCAGGTCTTGCAGTAAATACGTTCTCAGAAATCCAGGTTGTCTGAGAAAGCAGGTGAGTTACTGAAAGGTGGCATGATTTGGATAATGGAGATTTAGCCTTCAGGCTTGTACGTTTTAAGACCAGTTTGACTGGTTGAAGTGCAGAGAGGAAGTACTGTTGCGTAAAATAAGCAGTCAGATGGAAAAAGAATACAAAGCTGGAAGCACAGGTCACTTACCTCCTACTGCATCATGATGTCAAATGCAATAAAATGATTTAGCTTGTTTAAAGGAGATTAAGAGTATTGAAATTTTCTCATGAAAGCAGAGTTTACTGAAGTTTTAGTTAGGGGTTGTTTTTTTTTTTTCATTTGAGCATCCACAAATCTGATTTAATATTTATGAGACCTTTCGTACAGTTATTGAAAAGGTTGTTTGTAAAACAATGATAGATAACCTTTTTGGACTTCTTTTAAGGATAAGAGGGGGAATATCTGGATTGTATTGGTCTGTGTTCTTACAGCACTTAGAAGGTGTACATCTCTTGGCTGGTATTTTGTATTGACAACAATATCATTGCATTTGAGATGAAAGTATTTGCTGATGTACTTGTAAAAAGTGACAAGTTAATGAAAAATAACCTTTTCTGGTACTAACATGAACAGCTTCACATTAGTCAAGAAAGCTTCTTTCCTAAGGCTAATTTGCCTGTCTTTATTTAAAGCAGTCTTGTCTGGCTTGGCACAGTTTTGGGACCGTACGCACACATGTTCTCCTTGCCTGAAGAAGATTGTCACTGGGATGTTGTCAAAGCTATGGGGGGTGGGTGTGTGTGCAGGGCGAGGTAGAGGAAGAGGAGCTGAGATATAACTCTTTACCTCCTTTTACTATGTTTCAGATTCCCAGAGCAGCCGTTGCATGCTTGTGTAGGGTTTGTGTAGCAGACATTGTCCAAGGGAGTGCTCCTGGGGTTAACACTGATATTAGTGATGGACTATTGTTAATCCAGTGCCCTTTCCTCCACGCAAAGCACACCAGCCTTCCCGATTTATCTCCTCCTTCCTTTTGTGCCCATTGCATCCTGTTCATCTGTTTGCTCATAGCAGCCAGCCCCAGGATGACAGATAAGCTTTTGAACTCCTCTGTAAAGATGAGAAGGGGACTTTTTCAGCATTAGACATAGTCTCATGCATCAGCTCAAGTGAGAGAAAGTGCAGTTTGCCACCCAATTTACCCAAGACCGTGCAGCCTGTCAATACCAGAATTAGGTTTGTCTGCCTTTAGTTTTTTTATGAAATTTCCTGCTCATTGATCTGTCCAAACCGTGCAAAATGAATACATATTCTGACATTTTTTACTTGTCTGTTTGTTTTTTCCCTATTTATTCCCTGTATCATAAGCCTAGGATAGTGTGATTGTATTATTACTGATTTCTGTGTAATCTTGCCTTGAAAATTATGTAGAATGGTTTTTATTCTAGGAAAATAAAGGATAACTGCATTTTAGAAGTGTGAGATCTTTAGTCTTTATGGATAAAGGGAATCCATCTGGATGGAGGAGTAGTAGGAGAAAGCCCAAATGCAGCCTCCATTGGGAATTCTTTTGAGCGATGTGAGTTTGTGCCTTTCTATAGAATGCGGGCTGTTCCTGCAATTTTTTTATTTTTTCAGTTGGCTATTAGAGCATTTACATACATTATTATGCAATAGTTAGGTTAAAAGAACAGTCTGTGCTCATAAATTCTCATTATAGAATTACAGTAACAGCTGAAAGGAGTAAGAACAAGGATCCTATTATTCCAGATGCTGTATGTGTGATAGCCCTGACCCTGCAGTTATTTTAGTGTGGGAACTTTAAAGCACAGGTAGTTCTGCTTAAAAGTTGGAGGGAGTTTTTGCATTCTGCAATACCTTCCTGAAGAGGGTTTAGAGATAAACCAATTCTTGCAACTTCTTAACTTTTGATCAGATGAAATTACTTTGTTTGAAATTCCTTCTTTGAAAAGACAGTGATCAGAGAGCATTATTTTACTATTGTGTCTTTTGTTTCTTCATTTAAAAAAAGGGCATATTAAAGGTACGTCCTAACAAGTTAATACATATGTCAGCAACTTGTTCCGAGTATATAATTATGCAAACTATGTCTAGAATTTCTCTTTTAGGTAGAAAATAGCATATACATTTAGGCCTTTAACTTTCACATCTGTGACCTCTATCTTTGAGTTTGCTCTCATGTGCCGCAGGTTAAAATGGGCAGAACTATAATTACAGTTGACTTAATTGTCAGCATGTTGTGAAACATAACATACCACACTCTCATCTCTCGTGTGGAAGAAGACCTCTTTGTATTGGAATAGCTGTCTGAGAAGACAGTAGGCATCATTGTTCGTCTCTGATATTAAGAAAGCTAAGAATTAAAAGATCCCACAGAACTGTTTAATGTATGACTGCCCCTTAGAGGAAATTTGATGTGTAGTTCAGCTGCAGTGGTTGTAATGGGCTTGTTATAGCCAGTGTTGTTCAAAATGAAGCTTGTTTCTCATGATTTGTTGGCAAGTCAAATCTTTAACTTTGCATAATGGACTGATAAACTGTAGCGTATGAAAGCATAGAAATGCGTTAAAAATAAGTGTTGGCAGAAGAATATCGTGGAATAGTACATCTGTGCTGGTAGATAAAGGAAGAGGAAAAGAGTCCCTGTGCTGTAACAGTTTCTCTGCTGTTGCTGGGGTAAGTTGGTGGAATTTACTTTTTTTTGGAAGGAAAACCATGGTTCTTTATTGGGAATAACTTTGTACCTGTGACCTCTGTTGCTATGGTACTTTCTGAGATGTTTTAATTGTGACTAAACTTGCCTTACCTTTTTGGCAACCTGTAAGTTCATGAGAAAACAAGGGACCTACTCATGCAAACTTAGCTTGCAACACAGATGGGGCCTTTCTGCTAGCATGGGGTCTGACTGAATTGAAGTTATTCTTGTGTCAACTCACTGATGAAAACTTCTTTCAAGAGGATTCTGCGACCACAAATACAGGATTCTTGAAATTAGTGTTAATTTCTATAGTGAAGTTGTAATGTTCTTTCAAGGGCTTCTCTGACTGCCAATTATTTGTCTCTTGGACAGGTACGACTGGTAAAGCATCATCTCCTCCACCTGTGATAGACACGAGACAGATGAGTGAGAAGCTGGAGACAATACTGTATCAGCTCCGTCAAGTAACTCGTGAGAGGGATGAGCTGCGCAAGCAACTTGCGCTTTCATCTCCTGGATCAACTTTTGATGACTGCAGGTGAAAATAAAGGAAATGTAACATTTTAATTAAGTCCTCAATAGAGTTTTCAAGTGGCTTGACTCCTGCTTGCTTGTGAAGTGGCAGGGATATTGCAATGTATGTATGTTGCTTGTTAACCTGCCTGCTTTCTGGGGGTGATATATGTATAAGTAGATGACCACATCCAAATTTCAGAGCTGCCTGTTAAATACCTATTCCTGCTTTCTCCAGCAATTTTTCTGTGGGAACGAAGGGAGTAGGGCTCATCTCTGTGTTGGGAGAAGAAAGCAAACAAGTTGTTTACACTCCCTGGGTTATGTTGTGGGCAGAGAAAGAACAGTGGCTGAAGCATTTGCTGTTTTGAAAGCAAGAGCAAAAAAAAGGGAAATAGCTCTGAGTACTTGGCTGGAGGACAGAAATTGGGAGAGGGGAAAAAAATAACTCGTCTATTCCTGTGCTTCTGCAAGGGAGGAAAGGTTTGGACTTCTGTTGAGGGGAGTAAGTGGTTTTCAGGAAATGCATTTCCTGGTATCTCTCTCTCTCTCTCTCTCTATATATATATATATATATATAAATATGTATATATGTATGTATAGAGGGACTGATAAGTGTTAATATATTAAGAGTAAGGTACTTGCCTCCACTGAGAAGTTACAGGTGCTGGCAAATTAAAACAATATGTGTTCAACATCAGTTAATGGCCCAGCAGCCTCATGGAACTCATTCTAATATGAGGGTTTATAAGTTATGAGGAATATAGTACTCGGGGAGTGTATGAGTTAGTTGTAGATAAGGGGATTTTTGTGTAGAAAACAGAACTGGTTTATTTTTAAAGGTTACAGATCTGCAAACGTTCATAAGTGTGACTTTGGGCACATTGAACAGGTACTTTTTCCTGCAGTAAGTGCTTGTAAGAGAAATTTTTTAGACCTTGAAAAAAAATTGTCTGTCACTGAATCTGAAATAAGCAAAGAACAGATATTCTGGGAGGTGTTGTCATGATGTATAGCTTTTCTCAACTTTAATGTTTTATTTGTTGTTTGTATTTGTTATTTCATCAGCTCTATCTGTACTTGGTCAGGTGCTTTATTTAACTTTTTGTTCTCATGAGATAAGGTCAAGATTTGATCCGGTGAACTTGTATGAGAGAATCTGGGTATTTTATTCACTCCTTAGCTACTCATCATAATGCCTTATTCCTCGCTCCATGAGTTCTGACAGCTATTTTAAGAGAATTGTGTTCTATCTGAGGGCCTACAAGTGATGGCGGGACAGGAGAGGAAGAGATCGTCAAATGTCATCTTCTGCTTAGCTTCCAGTTACTTATTTATGCAGAGGGATTTCTTATTTGAAGTCAGTAGAGCTCAGGCATTGAGGATTTTATAGCTTTTATATTCTCCGTAATCCAGGATGCTATTAATAAAGTTCGGATGAGCTGTCCGCTAGACTGCCCTAGTTTTTCCTCTTTAATTGTTAAATCAATCTTCTGCTGCAAGTGTAGGATTCGTATGTTGTGGAAAATATAAATGTTTACAGCTTGGAGAACAACTCATCAAAATAAACATTGCATTTGGGCAGTGTTTGGGCAATGTATGTTAGATGGAGGATGCTGCCTTCCAAACAAATATTTGAAGAGTGGGAAATCAATAAAGATTATTAGTTGACATTTTTTTCCTTTCGTATGAAAGCAAGTACTCCTCTCATCCATATATATATATATATATATGGTTTCTGAAAGCTTGCTGGTGGTTTGTTTTGGTTTTGTTTTGGTTTGGTTTTTGGGGTTTTTTTTGTTTGTTTTGGGTTTTTTTTTACTTTATTTTGCATTCTTTCTTCATATAAAAGTAATCTTCAGACTTACAGGAGCCAAAGCCCAGACGCTGCGAACTGTTACCCTGAAGCGTGGAAGCTGGAAGATGGTTATTTAGATGGTGACTTTGACGACCCAAAAAAGGGCTTTTGCTTTCCTGGCTGCACGTAGGGCTTTAACCGTGGCTGTACCTAACGCAGGTGGTGCAGAGGCAAATCTTGACACGTCACGCTGGTGCACGTCAAACCCGTGGCAGCTCACAACACCCGGGTGGGCTGGGCTGGCCGTGGAGGGCTGGCAGCTGCAGAACTGAGAGCTGTTTTCCAAAGCAAGCGTTGACTAAGTCTGGAGCGGTGGAAGAGGAGGCGCAGAAGGGGATGGCGATGCGCTGAATCAGATGAACGTGTGTCATCCTCCTGGACGGGAGCAGGGCTGCTCACGCTGTGCTTGTGTCACTTGACAGTGACTGTGTGCCTGCACGTGTTGTGGTGATTAAGATTTGACCAAAAAATTTAGAGTGCTAAAGGTGTACTTTATAGATTTAAACTTGCTGTGCTTACTACTTCTGTAGTAGTAGAAGAGAATGGCGATAAAATAAACCCCCTGAAAACTGCATTTGAGAAGAGACTGTTTTATGTGGAATCTGTAATTGTTGGTAGTGCTGGCTCTGCAATAGAAATGAAAACGCTTTCAGGTTGTTGGGTAGGCTTTGCCTGTAAAATTGGATCTGCCGTTGGCATTATCTTTTATGTCAGCATCAGATACGTGTAAATGTCAGTCTCACTGTGGCCTTGATTTATGCTCAGGGTAATTCCACGGGAATACAAAGAATTTTTAGAGTCATTATATAAGTATCAGAAAAACAGTTGGACCTTTGACTTGGAATTTTGTTAATGTTTGAACCAATGCTTCCGAAATACTGAAATGCTTTCCTTTACTGAAATTATAATTTTCTTTATTTTGTGGGAAATTATAGTTTTCTTTATTTTGTGGGGCGTTTTAGCATTTTAACTGTGGTGGTCTTACTTAAGAGTTAACCCCAACGTGTGTTTGAATGAACTGCATTTTGATTTTTGACTTCTGACCAATACTCCTCTGTGCGTATCCCTGTTTTTCTTGCTGAGACATAAACCCTTGGAACAGCACTGCAGAATATATGGCCTTGGCTATCCTGGTGTTTTTACTTTCATGTAGATGAGCTAGAATGCAGGATGATACTGGTGGCATTGGTTTCCTTCCTCATTGTGTAGGTAGGCTAACTTCTGTAGTTACCTATGTGAAAGCCATTTGTAAATAGGATTATTCTTTTTGTTAGATTACTGCTCCTGTTATTTCAGCAATATATGAAATATACACGATTGATGTTAGACTTGTAGAACAAGTTCTCACCATAGCTTTGAGACTGGCCTAATAGTTTCCTTCAGTGAAAATTCATACACTCAAATATTTCGCACAAATAAGAATTTAGGATTACAAGCTTAATCTGAATGTAAGCTAATGGGTCTCAGTAAGCATAATGCTTCCACGGAGAGTTAAACTGTACTTCAATTAATGTTGTCATTTTAATGACTATGTCATTTTAATGACAGATGGTGTCTACTTTCAGTAATTTCACCCTAAAGTTTAATTTAAATCAATGCTTGGGTTTTTAGTGATTCTGTCAAGATTGTGAATGTTTCAAATGGAGTCTTACTTAGGCTAACTAGAGTTATATTTTAAAAGAGTAACGCTGCAGTGGTTGCAGTAATATGTCTCTAGCATTGTATGAATAACGCACTACTTCTTTAGGCACCCCTAATAAGCAGTGAATTAAAAAAAAAAATCCTAACAGACATTAGTTACTTATATGAATTTGGCTTTTAATTGTCACTAAAGTCTGCTGGTCAAGGAAGGGTTTTTTGATTTTACTTTCCCCAGCAGCGTTTCTCTGGAGAAAGGAGAAAAAGCAGAATTACAATTGAAGGATTTCCTACTCAGTAACCCAGATGTAGCTGGGTTACTAAAAAGCACCTTCATGTTACACACACACTCCCTAAAAGTCTGTCAATCAGATGTGGCTGCCCCCTTTTTTTTTTTTTATGTTTTATCAACTCTTACCACGGTGCAAGTGTGAAACCATTTTCCTTGCGAGTGAATTGCTGGCTGCATTTCAGTTCCAGAATCTGCATTGATGTTTTTGTATGAAGCCAAGAGGATTCTGATGGCTTTTCAGGCTGTGCTTCCAGAGAAGCCGCTTGGGAGAGAGTGAGGTGGGAGGTAGGGAAGGTTGTTCTGTAAAGCAACGGAGCAAATCTGATATGAGAACAAATAGAGTGAAATTAGAAAGCAATTGTTTTCTTTTGGGTTGTTTGTTGGTTGTTTTCTGTCATTGCCTGCAGAGGTATAAGAGACCCAGGAGATGACACAGGGACAGCTGGCAGAAGCTTCATTTTGAAACTGGAAAATTCAGTGGTGCAAAAATTTTGTGACTGTGTAGAGTAGCAATGGTTCCATGTGGAGTCTCTTTTAGAAGCTTAGTGCTTCAAAAACCAAGGCATAACACTGCTAATTTACTTTCTAGCATGATTTATGATTTTCCTAATAAAGAAGGATAGCATATGCAATGACCACACAATCCAGGTATATTATTTCAGAAGATTTCTCCTCTCAGTGGTCCTGGTATACAAAAAAAAAATTCAGTTAAAAATTTCCTTATGATTGACTCTGGCTTTCACTGTGTTCAGCTTACCGAAAATTGCTTTTTGGAGATTATATTGCCTTGGAGATTTTTAATAATTACTTAAACAAAATTTGTGTTAGCTTAGGGAAATGCGAGGTAGATTCTGGTGTGTTTTCTCATTCGTTTATAGTAGTTTAAAAGAACATGGTAACACTCACTCAGATATGTAACTCAGCAGAATGACTGGGTCGATTTAGTTAAATTCAATGCTTAATTAGTCAAACTGGTCAGATTCTGCTGACACAGAGACATGTGTTGGGTGTCCTGTTGAAATTCTTTCTCTCTACCCCGGTGCTGATTTTCCTGGGGACTGTAGACGAGGTCCTCCAGCCACTGCCTGGATGAGAAGTTCTCCCTAGCCCAGGTCTCCATGCAGCCCCCGCTTGCCTTGGGCATCCTCTTTCCAGCCCTGCTCTCGCTGCAGCTCTGGGCTTTTCCTTTGAGAGTTTGACACGGTGGCGTGGGAAAGCCAAATGTTCTATCGTCGGCTTGTTCTTGTATCAAGGAACAGTTCTGCTGTGTGATAATATGGCTGCTCAGAAGAGGACTGTTTTTGGCCATGTTAGTATTAGATAGAATTATCTCATCATTAGATGTCAGTATAAAACTAATACAGGTTACAGTCAGTGAATTTTTATTTGTGGTTCCATCTTAATGTGAAATGGTCAGTATTTAAATTAAAGCATTAATGTAAGTATCAACAGTTGTATAATACTGTTTACTTATTGGATAGTAATTTCTCAGACTTTCCGTTCTTGTTAGTAGCTGATGTTTGACTTCATATTTTTGTTCCACGCTAGGCCTAGTCCAAAACCAAATCATGACTATGAAAGACTGAAGATTCAGTGCATGAAGGCCATGTCAGACCTACAGTCTCTGCAGAATCAACACACCAAGACACTAAAAAGATGTGAAGAAGCAGCAAAAGAGGCAGACTTTTATCAGTAAGTATTAGTAAAGCTACATAAGGTAAGAGTTTACTAGTCTGTGCTGGATCACAAGGTAGGAGAACATGGTAACCAACTATATCTTTTTATTCTGTTTTTCCACTTGAATAGCAAGATTAATCTTTGCATGCATCAGATAAAATATTTCTTGCCTATTTGAAATGGTGAAGTATGTGTTGCTTGTTTTATTTTGAAGAATTTCAGACAGAAATCCCTGATGTCTTGATGGGACGCTGACAAGGGAAGCCTGGTTACTGACTTGTAGGTACAATTCAACAGTCTTACTGTCAGGCTGGAGAGCAGAAGATAATTTGAGAGAATGTCACTTGTTACTGTGTTCTTAGTAGTCAGCTCTCATGCTGACTTGTGTAAGTTTAAACACAGGCTTAGACCAATTGTAAGCATTTATGAAAATGCGGTAAAATAGGGACAAATCGGTGAATATTTCTAGTGTGTATTTCTGTTTAAAAAACAGTCATTGAAGCAGGCAGGAACATGTTTTCTTCACTTAAAGGAAGACAACTCAGAAATAGAAATGCGGGTAAATTCTTGGTTTGAAGTTTTTCACTTAAATCTACACTATAAGGTATGACTAATATTTAATGACAGCATTTCTTTTCATTGGGAGCTGCTGGTTCTTTCCTCACACTTTCACCTGCAACTCTTAAAACCTTTAAAGACA
Organism: Gallinago jamesoni; assembly: GCA_025769975.1. Lineage (NCBI taxonomy): Eukaryota > Metazoa > Chordata > Aves > Charadriiformes > Scolopacidae > Gallinago > Gallinago jamesoni. The sequence goes on from JAOQGH010000002.1 coordinate 14,168,972, forward strand.
GGCATCACTCCTTTACGTTCTTCCAAATCCTGAAAATAGTGTTAAAGGTTGTCAGCAGGTACAGATGTAGCAAGTTGTGTGGCTTCTTTACAAAGAATTTTATTTCTAGTTTCATTTGAGGATTTTCAAGTATTTGAATTTGCTGGTGAATCCTGTGCAAAGCATTAGTGGTGGCTATTTTCTAAGCTGAATTACTTATATCCATCTAATGCTGAAGTGAAACACTTGTATTCTTTATCCTAAAAAAGTAGTGTTTTGTTTACTTTATTTAGGAGTTCTGTAGTCCCTGAAACCATACTGTATTACACTCTTGTTTATTTTGGTATTTTCATGATAGTGAAAAGATGGAGTGATTGATTGAAATACTCAAGCATACCAAGGATACAGCCGTATTCCTCAGAGACCCACGATTTAGGTTTCTGCAAAATGATGCATTTATATTAAGTACAAGTTTTCGCTTGCACTTGTAAAGAGTAAAACTCTTGCTACAGACTAAGATTATCTGGTCAGAAGAAAGTACAGCATGTTTTAATTGAATCAGAGAGAATTATCTTTATGATAAGAATTTATTTACTTGGATTTGAATAATTCAGTTTCCTACCTAAACCTTCAGGGAGGCTGAAACTCACTGTTGGAGTTTAGGTGTCCAAAACATGACAACACACATTGAAATCCATGCACATAATTCCTGCTGCTCCTATAAGTAATTCTCAGGGTAAAGAAAGGAATCGAGTAGAACGTGCTACTCAAATGCTATTTTCTCCTGCAGTAATACTTAGAACCCAATACTTCAAAATAAAAAAGAGAAAGAAAAAAAAAAAAAGCTGTCATTCCAAAGAATTTATCATTTCCAACCAAATCTGTTTTACAGGTAACAGATTAATAACTTACGTGTGAAGATTATGTGTATTTAATTGTGTGAATATAATTTGTTAAAGGCTTTTTTGCAATCGGGGTGTCCTAATTTGAAGGAAGACTTTTTTTTTTTTAAATGCCTTAGGTGATTCTGTGCAGGAAATGTTTGTACTTCACTTCATAAAGAAGGAATACAAAGTATCTTAAAATTTAAATGGCTATGGGTTATATGTTGTTTGTTTTTTTTATAAATACAGACTTCAAGCACTTCATTAGCAGGTGTGAGAGTTCAGTTTGAATCACTCTGTTTCAACAACAAAAATACTTGACAATATCCAAATGTCACTATTTTATCAGTGGTAGTAAAATACATTAAATTGGATTTGGGGTTTTTTTTTCTCTTTTTCATCAGGGGCCTGGTCTAATTTTGGGCTGCTACCTTGAATTAGAATCTGAATGATAGCCTCATGATGTGGCTCTCAATTGCTTAATTTTTAAGTGAGAGGGTATTTCTTTCAGTAATTATGGCTTGCATAATGAAGTTTGGAGTAACTTTGATAGCTTTTTACCTGCTTGAATGGAGCTGAAACGTATCTAGTGTGGTTTTTTTCATTGTGTTTTTTTTTTGTTGTTTGGGCTTTTTGTTTGTTTATTTCTAAAACAGTAGCATACACAGAGATTTCTGTCATTTTCACCTGTATTTTGGTTAGCCGCTCTTCAGGTGAGGGGCCCAAGAGAAAGTGAAGGTGATTAGTGGGATAATTATCTCCAATGTCATGTTATACCAATTGTTATACCAATGTTATACCATGTTATACCAATGCTCACATTATACCATTTCTGTTTGTCTATCTGCTTGCTGTTAAAATGGCTATAAAATGAAATTAATGGGTGGCATAAACACATCATCTCTACTGATGCTGTTTAAGAGTACCATGTACTTTCATATACTTTCATATGTTTTCATATCTGGCTCCCTATAAATTTCTGATTTTTTTATTTTTTTTTTTTCCCTGGTGCTTGGAATGCTCAAATATGCAGAACTGAGTTAGTTTGACCTGCTTTCTTGGTAGAAAATTCATGCTTGAAATTAATTAGTCCAGGACATTGTCCTGCTCTAAGATGACTTTTCGTGTACCGTGACAGCACGTTGCACAGTCGACTGCTGAGTGACCAGTCACAGCTGAAGGAGGACATGGACACCTTGAAGAGGAAAAACACGCAGTTGGTGCGAGAACATAATCATCTCCAGCAGTCCTGTGAGGAAATGAAGAGGCTTCACGATGAGGATCAGAAGGAGATAACGGACCTGCGCAGCCAGCAGCAGCAGGTGAGCTACAGCCGGGAGAGCAAGTGCTCGGAGGGATCATGAATTGTTCCTCTGATAAAGAAGTCAATGAAACTGAAAAGGTGGTGTTGCTGCCTTCTACGTCTCATTCTAGAACATCCGCTTCACATTTTACAGCGCTGGGGGAGAAAATGAGGTCTTGGATACTAATTGATGTTCTATGTTTAGCTGGAAAAAAGAATGAGGAATACTGAATTTTAGGTGTATTAAGAAAATTTGATGCAGAGATGAAAAAAATGTACATGAGGAAGATGATATGCATGATATTTTTTTTTAAGTGGGTGGAGAGGCATCAAAATCCTAGCTTGAAATTACAAAGTGATTAAAAGATGATTATTTTTCTAGGGTATTTTATGGGACGGGGCTAGCTTGAAAATTGCATACGATGTTTTTAGTGGAAAGTATCACAATTAAAAAAAAAGTGATAGGTTGGGGGATTTTTGGTTTGCTTTTATTTTGTGTGGCTTTTTTTCAGTTATCCCAGTGATACCATAACGGTTTGAGAGAATGATTGAATTATGTTTGGTTATTTAGATTTGCAGACAGTATTCAGTTAGAACAAAGCTACAGGTTGATTAACGTTTTTGAACTTAAAAGAAAGAGACAAGCTTCTCAGGAAGTTCTCAGGAAGAGGTGGACCTGTCAGAGCTGTGACAGGCTGTCTCTGGGACAACATTGTTCATACATTCTGAAGAAAAAAAGGGAGGAGTAATAGTTAAGGAGCAACTGGTCGTATCAGGTCCAGGTTTCACCTACGAAAAGCCTCATCCTATAGTTGGAATAGTTACAGTAGCATAGGGAATGGTTAAACAGAGTGTCTCGGTTAACTGTGCGTAGGCTCATTCACAGGGCAAACTTGCAAGTCAAACATTAGGCTTCAGAAGCAAAACCTGTGCAAACAAAAATAATTATTTGCTAGGGTAGGAGGGGCAAAGGTCACGGCAAGCTGGATGTGCTGAATGGGCCCTTCAGGAGGTGCTTGAGGGCTAGTGCCAAGAGGAGTGAAGATTTGTGTTTGCTTTTGTTCCCTTCCTCTAATGTTATCTTGAGAGTTCTGCTGTGAAGTAGTTCAGGGGCTTGGTTCAGAAGATGTCTGGTGTTCTGTGTAGCAGAAATGGTTTGCTGTGTCAATCTGGGCAAATCTCTTAACTGCTCTGAGCCTCAGTTTCCCAGGCTGCAAAGCAGGGATGCAAAACCTCCAAGAGAAGGCCATTGTATTTTGAGGTTCTGTCCTGAAGTTTGAAATCAGCTGGCAGCACAGGAGGAGGCTGAAATGTCAGTGTCAGTATTTATTTAAAGAAATTCAGTCTCCTGTCAACATCACGATTAAACCTTTAAAGAAAACTCTGTATGTGAGTGAGAAAGTTGTGTAACTCCGTTTCTCAGCACGTCAGAGTGAATCATGGTGTCTTGAAGGGGCGCCAAGAGTCTTATCTTGTCTGTGTCATTTCTCATCTGAGTTAGGCTACTACTGTTTATGTTGATCCCTCTGACGTGTTGTTTCGTTGTCAGGCCGCAGCAAAACACAACATCTCGGTGGCCTCGGAGAGCACAAACTTTTGATGGGGTTACTCTTTGCGTGGGATTGCCGTGGATTTGCTGTGTAGCAGCTGACCAGCTTAAGTTTTTGCTGCTCGCATATGAAGTTTCTTGTTGCCATGGCCATCTTCCTCGGCCCAGCTGGTACTATTTACTTTTTCTCAGGCTGGGATTTTGAATGGGAGACCTTCCTTATTACACTCCTTCCTGTTTAAAGCATTTCTGCCTTCCTCCATCAAATCTCTGTTAATGAGTTCATGCTGAATTCCATCCAATTTCAAGTATATTTGTCCTTCTTTAATTATTTGGTGTGCGTTTTTCAGTAAAAAGATATTCCCTATATACTTTAGACATCAAGAAGTAGCTTGTTTGTGTTTGGATTCTCAAATACTTGGTTCTCAAATCATAGAGTCATAGAATGGTTTGGGTTGGAAGGGACCTTAAAGATCATTTAGTTCCAACCCCCCTGCCATGGGTAGGGACACCTCCCACCAGAGCAGGTTGCTCAAAGCCCCATCCAGCCTGGCCTTGAACCACCTCCAGGGATGGGGCATCCACGACCTCCCTGGGCAACCTGTTCCAGTGTCTCACCACCCTCACTGTAAAGAATT
>JAOQGH010000002.1:14173424-14283869 GCA_025769975.1 Gallinago jamesoni
TATTGAAAGGCTGCTATGAGGTCTCCCCAGAGCCTTCTCTTCTCCAGGCTGAACAACCCCAGCTCTCTCAGCCTGTCTTCATAGAAGAGGTGCTCCATCCTTCTGATCATCTGTTCTTAGGATGCTTTGGGAAGCCGTCTTCAGGAAGATGGTGCTCTCAGGTTGAAATCAACACTTCACAGATGTGCAGAGTTTTTCACACACGTAACATATCTGCAGCAATTCACTGCAGCGTGCTGGCAAGTCATGGCTCCAACTTTCTGGCACTGATAGGGATGGATGTGGAAATAGCCGTGCCAAGGCTCTTGGCAAATGCAGCCTTGTTCCGGGACTGCTTTATGAACAGTGACTCGCCGCTTCTACGTCTCTTGGTTAATTAAAGGAGACCAGTGTCAGGCTGAAGAACTTTGTCTCTCTTGTTGTGTCTGTGTAGAGGAGTGCTTTCCTGGCAGTGGTGGTTGTTATTCACTGCCTGCGGGCACTGAGAATCGGGCACAGATTGGGCAGTTTCTTTTGATCTTTCCTTTGTTCTGCGGGCATCCAGGTTCTGCTGTGTCCAGGAACTGGTCCTTACTCTGAATATAAGACACAAAAGGAGATGAGGAGCCAGATTGTGCATATAGGGTGGTTGCTATGTGTTTGGTTTCAGCTTTTTATCGAGCTCATGTTTTCTGTCTCTTTTTCCTTCTAATTTTTTAATACTTTCTTTTTTTCAGATTCAGATACCTGTGTAGGCTGATGTTATGATCATATAAATTATTGGCACCTCTCTATATAGAGCATTTCTGGTTCTTACCACCATTCCATCAAGGCCAAATTTCACTTTAGAGGACAAAAACAGAAAAAATGAGCAAAATTTTTTTTTTTTTTAAAAGGCAGGTGGAAAGGGGGAAGTTAAAGCCTCATTTCAGGTACTGGTTTTTTGCCTTTTGAGAAGGAAGGAGGACTAGATTTGCTGAAGCTCATTAGTGGATTTCTGTTGTTGCTGCTCATTTATCATCAACGTTGGTATTTACAAGATTCTTATGTCAATGGAAATTAATTTGAAACTAAGATCCAGGTCAGACTTTATTCATGTTTAAATGGATTTTTCTCTTCCTGCTCATATTTTATGGATAGCATTTGAAATGCAAACCTCTGTGGGTAGTTCTCAGATTAAATATTGTATGAATATTAAAATATATGCCTATATATTTATATATTTAGGGCAGATTTTGTTTTCTTGAAACTCTTAGATTATTTAATTTGTTTATGGAGGATACAGGCAACCTGTCCTGAATGCCATCTCGTGGTCATTTCCTAAATTACAGCTATCATCTTGGTCATCAAATAACGATTACCTCTTGCTAAAACTACAAAGCACTTTGAAAACAACACGAGTTTAATAGCTGTTGGTAGCAGAGAGTTAGAGAGATATTTTCGTAAATATATGCACTCTGATTTGTGATAAAGCAGATTTTTTTTTCCCAGTTAACATTAAGCAGATATAGTAATTCTTAGAGTAACTTCAATGCTTAGAAAGAGGCTCAGTGTTTCCTTAGTCATTAAGAAGAATTATTATTAAAATTGGTTAATATATTCTCGTTCTGATATTGTTTCTTATATATTTTAAATCAAATTTATTGGACTGATTAAAAACTGAGTTTATTAATACAGTTTCTGCCCTTTTTTTTTTTAGGTTATGAAGCAAAACGGGTCATCAGAGATATTAAATAAACTTTACGATACAGCAATGGACAAGCTAGAGGGTGTAAAGAAGGATTACGACGCCCTAAGGAAACGGTACAATGAGAAGATCGCAAGCCACAATACGGATCTGAGCCGCCTAGAGCAGGCTGAGGAGGAGAACAGACGTCTTCAGAAACAGATTGACATGTTGATGAAGCAGAGGGACACAGCAATACATTTTCAGCAACAATATTCAACCTCTCTTAGAAGGTATAGTCAGGTTTTTATACCTTCAGATATGCTGTGAAAGCAGTAACAATTCTAATGTAGCCTCTTATTTTCTCTCTGGTTGAATCAAATATTTTTCTGACTTTTTTTCCTAAATTTTTCTCTAGTGAATGTTATCTTGGTGTGATGGGTAAGGATGTGCTTCTATATAGAGATTTTCTGGAAGGTCCTAGAAGGTGTGAGAGGGATGTTTATTTGGAGAAATTGTGCATTTTCTTGAGAAAAGGATTTCCCAGCTAAGGTTTTGGAATTGTGTAAGGAATTTTAACTATTTTTGAGCTCATGTGAGAAAGGGATGGTCTTCCTTTCAAGCTATGTTCTGTTGTAGACACAGCAGTCAAATACAACCAAAGTTTTATTAAACCTCGGAGTTAGTCTTCCAGACAAACTCTTTAACGGGTGGTGAGTCTAGCAAAAGATATATCTCCTTTTAAATAGAAAAAACAAGTCACTAGGATGATAAAATTTCTAAAAGGTTTTTAGCAAATGAAGATGTTCTCAAGTGTAAGTTAACTTTTCCTGACATGAGAGTTGCAGACGGTGTGGGATTCAGAGCTTCAGGCTGACAACAGAGTTCACTGGATGCAGATGTCTGGGAGTCTCACTTCTTTGGGAAAGTGCTGCTGGTACGAGCAGCACAAGTGCCAAAAGAGAAGGGCACATACACAACGTCACACCACATTTAACCTCTCTTTGCTCCTCCTTGATATTAAGCCTACACAGATACCCGTATGGGGTAGGAAGAATGCTACTGTACATAAGGACTCTAAAGAGCATCCGTGGGCGTGTGGAGAATGTTTGCACTGACAGAAGTCAAGGATAATACACAGTTCCCACAGACTAATGCCAAAAATGTTGTTTTCTGCATTCATAGACTTGTAGTATTTCAAAAAGGTGAGATTGAGAATAGATAATAAAGTACACATGAATAGCATGTACATAGTTGTGATACCGCTAATTAAGTTATAGGAGAACATGAGTAAGAATAAGTTACGTAACAGAGACTGCCATGAATTCTTGAGAGAAAACTTAATATATACTAGAGGAAATGCTGCAACCATGCTGATACATGCAGAAGCTTAACATATTTGTTTTATGCCCTTGTGATTCGGGTCTCCTTGAGAGGAAAGTGTGGTTTGACACTGAGCAGCAGTTGGTTTTAAGAATTTCAAGGAAAATATTCTTGTTCCTGTGAATCAGTGATCCAGCTAAATTAATATAACTGAACTTCAGGAATTTTTGCCTTTTATTTGGTTGGCTTTGGCTCTGGCCTTCTTTTTTTTACTTGTTTCTATTTATAGAAACCTTTATTTATCTTATGTTTCTACCCCTTCTTCATAACCAAAACCATATTTCTCTGGGTGACTGGTCAAAAATTTTTGAAATGCTTTTTAAGTGAGTATAGCTGTCAGAATATAAGATGTCACAAACTCGTAGTTTGAGGATGAATGGGTCAGAAATTGCAGCAATAATTTTTTTTTCATATTGCAGCACTAATTAATACTAAGTATAAACACAGTCAAAATAGGTTTAAAAGGGAGCAGAAAGAGTAAGACTCCAGCGGTGGCCCAGCTCTCACTTTGAACAAATCTTTGGCCTTAAAAAATATCAGAGAAGCGTTCAGCCTTTTTTTCTTTTATCTAAAACATTTTCAGAATAATACAGAGCATATGAATGCTACCAAGGTGATTTGGTTGGTGAATAGTTTGCAGATTACAGACTAACTGTACTGCCTATGTAATTCCTATGTGCTCAACCTTACCCTGCGTGTGTGTCTCTGCATTCCGAACGTGGGCTCCGGTGCCTGGATAAATCTGCCTCTAGTTTGCAGTTGTGTTGAAGACAAAGCAGGTAGTCCAGGTGAGGGTTCTGTTCAGCATTTATTGCTCCTTTTAAACCCATGCTTGCTGCTGCTGACCCATCTAACTCTGCTACTTGCAATCCAGTCACAGCAGTTGTTAGAAATGAGCTTTTCTCTATAGAAGGCATCTGTGCCTCTATTTCCTCCCTAGGAGGCAATGCAAGGTCAAGCGGGACCAAGGTGTTTCAGCTGGAACTTTGCTTTCAGGATTTTATGGAGGTTTTTTATCACTATTTAACATGAGTGTCCCTCTATGGCAGAGACTTTATATTCTGGTCAGTTCCCTATGCCAGGATGCTTGGCGTGGTTTGGTTGGGATTTGGTGTTTTTTTTTTTTCATTGGTGGGTGTTTTTTTTTTTGTTTTTTTTTTCTTTTCCATCCTTACTGATGACTTTTTTTGTTTGTTTGGCAAACATTGCCTTAAATCTTTTCTCCTCCCCTCTCTCCTGTATCTTCCCAGTGCTGTCCTTGATTTGACGCCCAAATAGTTTTTAATTGTACTGTGGGTTCTCACATGACAGTCAGGTTGTTTGGCATAGTCTCTGTGATAAATTTCTGATGTATCCTTGTGCTACTTTCATAGTGTATTCTTCTTACCTTCATGCTCACGCTTATGAAAAGGCAAAAGAAATGTGGATTGTAATATGTGAGGTCTTCTGTATTGCCAGCCCAATGATCTCTTAAACTGAAGAATTTCCCAAAAGGAGCAGGGTGATGGTTTTGAAGTTACTGGCAGATGCCTCAGTAATGCTATGGCAATGCTTTGCATGCACTGAGGCTTTCAAGGAAATATTTGAAACTGGGTTTACAGCTCTCTCTTGGGAAAGGTCAGGCAACGTGCTGGATTAGACAAGAAATTGCACTTTTAAACAGTCTGTGTGTGTGAGAGAGAGAGAAAACAAAGTCTGCCAGAAGTTTGTGGGCACCTGAAATTTGGATAAACTTAAAAGTCTCCGGTTAGGTACAATGTTTCTGTTAATGATATTTACTGGGGAGTTTTGGAAAAAGCATGCAAAGGGATCTTAGTGGTCCAATTGTGGAAAAACACTGCTCTTGAGTCCCACTTTTAAGAATACTTTGACAATATCAATAGAAAATTTACTTCTTTGAAATTAAACCTTTTACGTTCTTTTTTGATTGTGCCATACTTCAGTAGGTTTTAGTGATAAAGCATATATGTTTTCGTCTGTGTTAAAATTTTAAAATTTACTTTTGACAGTTTAAGATATTTTGCATTTCAGTTTTACTGGATAACCTACTGATGAAAGCAAACAGTGATGTTTGGATTACGTGTTTTTAGTTTTTTAGTTCCATTGTGTCTATTTTTACTGTAAACCTACTTTTTTCTCCTCTAAATTGTCCATTACCAACTTTGTGGTGTGTTTGAGCATCTGGAAGTTGTTCTGTTTTTTCCAAGTTCTGCATTTGCTTCTCTTCTTCCCACATGCCTGGGAGTGTGTATTGGGAGAAGGAATTAGATTCGAAGATGAACAGAGCTCAACATAATAAATAAGGTTAAACTTGTGCTATTAAATAATGGCAATGTTTGCATTCCTTTTAGAATAATTTGATAAAAATTTTACTTGTAATTATTAAACTAATCCTAATTTATTTCCAACAATTTTTATGTTTTAATTCCTTAAAGAGGTTCTCTAATATTCCTAAAGGTTTATTAATATTCCTAAAGAAATAATGAGTCTAATTTTTGTTTTGCAGCACTGGGAGTACATTGTCGAAGATGTCCTCTGTGGTTGTGTTTTACCAGTGTATGCATTTGCTTATCTTGCCAAATGTTTCATGTATGAAAAAGTAAAATGAGGAACAAGTATTTTATTGGCATTTCTGCTTGGTTTTAGATTTGAATCGGTACAGCAGGAACTAAGCAACGCCACAGCACAAAACAAAGAGTTGCAGAGAGAGATGGAGCGACTACAGTCGGAGGTGACAAGGTTCAAAACAATGCAGCTGAAAGCAGCAAAGGATGCAGAAAAATACAAGGAAGAGAGGGATTCGGTTTTCAATGAATACCGCCTCATAATGAGTGAGAGAGATCAAGTCATTAAAGAGGTAGATAAGCTTCAAACAGAGCTGGAGCTTGCAGAGTCCAAACTGAAGAACACTTCTTCTGAGAAGCGAGTGGCTAGTGAAGAGATGGAAGCTTTAAGACAGGTATAAGTACTTATTGTTTCGATGGGGAAGGGAAATGGGTATGCATTGTTGGTGCTAGAATCAGAAATGTGTGACTGATTAATGGAAAATAAGAATGCACCGCAAAGAAGAAATTCTGTGCTGATGTTTTCCTATAGCACTCCTTTTTACTATCAATTAAGATTGCATGTTTGAATAGAATACCTGTCAGTTGAAATTTGCTGTTCACTTGACATAATTCTGTTCTGATTAGAAGTCCTTCCTTTACTGCGTTAGTCTTCTGTGCCTTTTCAAGTAATGCTCTCTGTAACCATAGAGCTCAAAATATTCATTGTTTTAAACTTTCTAACCTCTACAGGAACCACTGGATAGTATCTACTATGACTTAAAACGGTACATAATAAAGTAGTCTCAAATATTTATGCAAAGCCTGTGCTGACATGCATGTTCTTACTCATTTGCCTTCCTCCTGCCTTTAACTTAAAGGGGACATTTTGAAGATTTTTCACTAGAACTCAGGCATGCCTTGAAGTGCGCGAAACCAGATCTTTGTATTTTTCAGCAATATGTTCTTGAAATGCTTATATCACAATCATGTTACAATGATGCTGTTAAGATTTCCAAAACACGATTTACTGCTCAGTTTCATTTCAGCTGACATGCACTGACTTGACCCTTTGGTTTACAAATACTTAATTTAGCATGAAATAGATACAAGCAAATGTATTCCATTGCCTATAAATATCATTTTACTTTCTTCACAGCATTACATCTGAACAAAACGCCCTTTATGAAAAATTACGGGGTGGAGCTTGATCTTTTTTTTTTTTTTTTTTTTTAAACCGCACCATTGCTGAGGGCCATAATGTGGATTGTGACATATGGCATCAGAGCTTTAAAAAATAACTAACTTCTGGTTTTAAGAATTTAAGGATAGTTTTTAACCCTACGTATTTGCCAGCTAAATAATTTAGCTTCTGCACTGAGTGAGGTTTTAACACGTTTCATACATGTTGTACTTTCATCGAAGCCATTAAGCCAATAGAAACGTCTTGTTGATTTCAGTGATATCAGGGTAGGGAGTAAGGAGGCACAATTAATCATTCTGCTCCAATTTGTTTTATCTGTCATTGTGGCACTATAAGTAATTTGTCAAAGAGCTTTAAGGGCCAGGGGATTAAAGATTTAAATACCTGGATGTTCCCTCCTGCCTAGATGACTTGAAAAGGGCTTTGAATAAGAAGAGGAAAGAGCTTTGGACTGTTGAGCGAGGGCACAGGCATGCATTTTTCTTCACACCCAGAAGTGGCCCATCAGAAAGCAGAAATAACTGCTTCTATCATGTACTAAAAGGTGTAAAATAGCAGTTCTGTGAGTTTTGTTTCTGTTCTGTATTTCCTTTCCTGTTGCTGTGACTCTTCTGCTTGTGAGCAGGTATGTTCCTGCGTCTCATAGTACTGACTCTTGCTGCAGCCGCATAAGGGATTTTCTAGTTCTGGCAAGGCAAATATTTGAAAGGTTGAAAAAATTTATTGATCAAGCAATACATTCATTTGAAATAGTATCCTGAACATAAGTGCGATTAGCCTGTCAGTGAATTATTGGTCTGGTCCTTGCCAAAATATAACTTAATGTTCTTTGCTCTACTTGTGATGCATAGCAGCTTTATGTGCCTTGTTACATAGACCCCATTGAAACAGCACTGAATGCACTTAGATAATTTTAAGTTTAGTTTCTTCTATTAAACTTGTGTTTGCTAGTGTACCTTTTGTGTCCCAAAGTAGTGCAAAAGCAATTGAAATGGAGAAGAGGTAGATTGAGGTTGAAGAGGCGTCAATTTCCCAGTTAAATATTTAAGTTTTATTCGTCATACAAGCCCAAATATAATTGGTTAATTTACATGCAAAATATAATAATTTTCTGGCATTTATAGATAGAAATGATGAATGATAGAGATGATAGAAAAAATCTGAATGATGAATGATAGAAATGATAGAAAACAATCTCAGGATTTTGCACTACAGACAGTTTTGGATTAAGTTCTCGTGAATTTGGCCACTTGAAGCTAGGGATTAGATGTTATAGATTTCCCCCTCTACTTGCCCAGTGGTGTTTTTGTTTGGCATAATCTTTTGCTCCGGTGACTACTTAGAATGTCATGTTTCATCTCAGTGGTAGTCAGCTTTCCCCTCTGTTTAATAGACCTGTTGTATTTTATCCTGTATAAGCTTATTGCGCTATATTCAGATGTGAGAACTTCCTTCAAGTGTAAGAATTTTTCAGAAATTCAAAATTGTTCTTCAAACCAAACCACTCTTAATGTTTCCAAACAGAAGCTGTTCTAATCAGTGCCAGATGGCATGGTTCCCTGTGCCGTCATGTGGTAATTTTGTGCAAATGTCACAGGAAAAAGACAGAGGTGAAATTTTACTACTGACCACTGGAGGCAATGGCTGCTCTTACTCAGATGGTTTATGTGGAGCATGCTGGAATAAACTGTGACAATGTGTATTTTTTTCCAATCATCTTAAAGTACTGTAAATTCCTGTTTAATGAAGGGCTTTTTTGGCAACTTTCCCTCTGCCTCGATACTCGATGACTTTCTTCTCTGCTGCATGCTGGAAGAGACATAATAATTTTGTGTAAGTTTTAAACACACATTTGAATGCAGATTTTATACAGACTGTAGTTAAACTCTATCAAATGTTGCTTCCAGTATGAAAACTTGTCTACATCATCAGATGGGTCGGGGATTTCTCTCTTCTGAGGCGAAGCCCTTTGGTTAGTGGTTCAGCTACCATAGATCAGCCTTACCCAGTTTGAGTTCGAGGTACTGAGCAATGGAAGTTCTTACTGATGTTGAAAATACTCAAGTGCTCTGGTAATCGTGATTCACTGATATGTTTTAAGTTCACAGAGTGAGTCATTAGTTCTAGTGCTTGTCTGTTACTCTACAGCAAAAATACCTGACTCAGTACCATTGCAGAATTAACTGCGTGACTAGCCCCAATTAGGTGCTGAATCTCAAAAACAATCATGTTAGTACAGCAGAATGCAATTGCTAGCTGTCCTTTAGATACTTGATCTTAGTCCTTGCTAGTTTTAGAGGAAAAGAAAATGGAAGTCAGTTTATAACATGGTATCTTTATGTCCTTAAGTATTTGGACCCTTTCCTCTTTCTGCTTTTCAGATGTCAGCTGTTTCTGGTCATGTTTTTGAGATCAAAACATCAGTAGTTTCCAGCCAGGTGTAACCATCCAGTCAATGGCTAATTCTTTGTAACCATCTGCTAGATGCTTCTAGAGAGCTGGACCATCTAAAAATTTATTGGCATGAAATTCAGCTGTTTCAGTGCCTCACTCTTCCAGTAGGAAGTCTAGTTTAAACTATTTATAAAGACAGGTTGCATTTTAGAGCTACATGTTATGCATTTTTTTTTATTGTGATGCAGTTGAGTCCCACATTTGATAAGATGTACCATCATTCTGCTTTATGGAATACTGTAGTTCTATCTTTCATCATTCTGTAGTTGGCAGATTGATATCTTACTGGCATGTGACTTCAATGTCCACTTAAAACTCACGAGGAAGCTATAAGATACGTAGCTGTGTTGTCTAAATTATTTCAGTTCTATAAAATCAAGGCAGTTGCTTAAAAATATTTGCTATATAGTCTTATTTTTTGCTGTATTTAAAGCCATTTTTAAAAACACCAAGTCTGACTGATTCCTCAAAACTGTGAATGCTCCCAGATTCTGCTTACTTTTGATATAGCACTGTGCTAATGTGATGGTGTGATACCTTTAATACCACATTTAATATTCTTTGCTAGTACTTACTTGTATGTAATGTGAGCACAGTCTGTTCTGCTCCCATTTTTCAGAACATTAGAGGTAAACTCTCTAGGCTTTTAAGGTGTCATAAGTGTGTATCCAGTTGGAAAGATGAGCTATTTCCTTCTGTGCTTAACTGACTGCAAACAATGGATCTTGTTTTAGGAGCTAAACTCAGCTCTAGTGGAAAGAGATCGAGCCATTTGTGAGAGGAATGAGTTGCTGGAAAAATACTGTCATGAAGTGAAGGACAAAGCTGAGGCCCAGAAGGAACTTGACCAAGCTTGCAAGGATATAGAGACAGTGAAGGAAGAAAGAGATGTTGCCAGAAAAGAGAGAACAGAAGCTATCATCCAGAGAGACCATCTACTAAGAGAATATTATCAAGCCCGTCAGGTACTGCACGTCTTCACAGATGACTTTTTCTTTCTTAGCTTCAAACAGTCAGTAGTTCTCAAGAGATTAGTTCAAGGTCTGGACACATGGGGTGTCTCGCCTCTTTTCGCCAGGTCACTCTAAAATAAACACATGTATGTTCTTCAAGACATAGTGACAGAACTTGTTTGGAAGAAACTTCATGTTAAGTTTCTGTTTGTAAAAATAAATAAAATATTGTGACCCAGCAGGTGGCTCAGCAGTTTATTACCTGCTGGTAGGCCATCTATAATGTGGTGTTCAATCCACATGCAATTATAAATGCTTGCATAGAATATAGTACGACAGTGCCTAGTACTACAACTTCTATGTTCATGAAGTAACTAAGGAGTACAAAATTATTTAATATTAAACTAGATATTTTGGGTTGTTTTCATTAAACTTGTATTCTGTTTTCATTGAACACCAACTCTTTACCAGTATGAAAAAAGTTTTTGTTGTGGCCCATCACACTGATTTGCTAATCCCAAATGAGTGTGTGGGGAAGCAATTAAACAATGTTTTCTGTTGTACTGGTAATAAATCTTTCATTGTGTTAAATTCTTTGTGGCAAAATCTGTAGGATTTTGGAAACTTGTGCTTTTCTCAAGGAAGCTGACTACGCTTGGCTAAACTTTGCTGTGAATTAGCAATGGACCTGCTCAGAATCTACCTTTGACAGATTTCAAATCAGAATTGACATTTCAAATATAAATATCTTGTTTGTTGATCTGAATGGGTTTTTTGATTGTCTTCTTCATGCCAGTGGACTGCAAGAGAATAAAGTGATTCCTGGAAATGAAAGAGACAATCAAAAGTCCAGACATGACTCTTCATAGCCTCTGTTTGGTCTTATGCGTTGCAATTTTTATTTTTTTTAATATTGAGGTGAGAAAGTAAACCTGGGATTTAAGTGTCAGTGCTCTGTTCCTTTTCAATGTATTTGTAACTCCTTTAGAGAAAAAAGAAAAAAGACCCTTTTAAGTGTACTAAACGTGACTTAGTAGTCTCTCTTTGTATACTTTGATTTATTTAGGTCTTAAAACCGTTCCTCTGTAGTTCAATCTTTAATCAAACGACAAATCTAGTCAGATTAATTAGATTTATTTATATTTTTGAAATTAACCACACACAGTTGTTTGCAAGCCCATGGCCTGCAGTGTTTGTGGTGGGCTGTACTGTTGTAGTTGCCTTGTTTATTGTGCTGCAAGCATGGGGTATTCTCTGTGTGTCTGTCTTACTATTGTCACCGTCTCTCTCATTCAAAATAGAGGGTGTTAGAGGAACAAGTTAATTTTAGAGGAAGGTAATTCTTGTCTAAACCAAGAAATATTCAAACAAAATTTTTTTGGAAATCTGTTGCTCTACTTTGGACTTAAGGGACCTGTGTGGCTCACAAGTCTGTGTTGTGAAAGTGTAGATCTAGTTGTACCAGGGTAAATAACAGATATTAATGCAGGAAATCTGTGCTGTAACTGCTTATAATAGTGTATCTGATTTCTAAATATACTTGAAGTTTTTTTCGGTCTGCAGAGCGGAACTAGCTAGAAGCATGGAATGCCATCTTTGAAATACAAAATGTTCACTGATGTTATTTTGAAGTGAGGATTCTTATTTGTGTAGGTTGTATTCACACAAATTTGTGTGCCACTGAATGAAATATATTAGAACAGGTTTTACCTTTTCTGCCCCCACCCCACCCAAGTTGTCATTAAGATAAATGACCATTTTATATGAAAACATGAAAATTGAATGCATCAAGTAACACACATATAACAAAAGCTGTTTATGCATATTCACCTAAAAATTGTGCCTAAAATACTTATCTATATCTCTTAATTCCTAGATACAAGATTCTGCTACCCTAGACATAGAAAGAGCAAATAAAGAAATTGAAATGCTTCGGAAACAATATGAGGCAATGTCACAAGAACTCAAGGAAGCTGTCCAGGAAGCTGAAGTAGCCAAGTGTAGGAGAGATTGGGCCTTTCAAGAGCGGGATAAGATTGTTGCAGAAAGGGAAAGTATACGGTAAATGAATGCTAGGTGATACATGAGTCATCTTTGTAACACCTTGTATGCACTTAATGCAATTTTAGGACTTGCTGGGTTTTGCTAGTGCTTTCTTCATCTTGTTGGAACTTTTGCAATAGCTGTCACGGGGTAATATTTTTTTTTAAAAGTTGAGGGAACCTTAAAGATATTGTGCTTTGTCTGTGTTTTCATACCTGTAATACGTCTCTAGTAAATACCATAATGCCTAACAGCACAGCTACCTAAGAGCAATAAAGTATGCCTTCTCTTAGGAATGCTTTATCTAATCCTGCTATAGCTATAGTGCTGCAATTAATTATTAATCTTCGGGAACATTTCACAAAAAGTACCCAACTTATTTGCTACTGAATATTTGTAAGGAACTGAGGGAAAATACTTCAATCAGGATATTTTTCTGCTAGTTTAAAGAAGCTATGTAGAAATAAAGTTTTGAAGGGGATGAAGAAGCTTCTGTTATCTTGGCAGGCTTTTCCTTAAGACCTAGCATATGTAATTTTTTTCCTCCTTACAATTTTTTTTTTTGGAGAGAGATAGCTTTTGAAACTGCTTTTTTAAATTTTGCATTGACTGTATAAAATGGTAGAACTAGTCTGTTACATAGATAGGGTTTTAAGTAACTAAACAGAAACTTCTTTGCTTTTGAAGGACTCTGTGTGACAACTTAAGGAGGGAGAGAGACCGGGCTGTGAGTGACTTGGCTGAAGCTCTTCGCAATCTGGATGACATGAGAAAGCAGAAAAACGACGCTGTGCGTGAACTGAAAGAACTGAAGTATGTTAGAGAAATGATCAAAATGCATGGAAGTTTGTGATAAAAACTGTGGTTTGTTAGCTGTGTTGGCAAGTGAATCATATGCTGTTATAACTGGGGGGCAGCAGCATTCACGATACTGTATGTGGAAACACTGCCCTGTATTTTTAGATTTTGTGGAAGTTATTGTGATAGACCAGATCCTAAATATTACTATCTTAACCTTTTAATCTTATTAATGAGACACATGTCCTAGGCTTTGTACTGTGGAGATACACTTAAGCAATATTGGTTTCTTCCACTGAAGTTGGACTAACTGCCATTTAGTTCCTCCCAGCTGTATTCTCACTGGTTTATGAATGCAAGGAAGATGTGTGTCATACCTCATCTCAATGGGCTGTGGAAGAGGTTTTGCTGTTGGTATTTATCATGCCACACTTCTCGTGAGCAAGCATGCAGCTCATCTGCAAGTAAATGAAATGCATTTTGGGAGATGTCAGAAATCTAACTGTGCATTTCAATTGTGTAAAAAATAACGCATAAAATGGAAGACTGTTATAACCATATATAGAACAAGAAGGTAATTTGATAGCAGCCCAAGAGTATTAGAAAGATGGAAACAGCTTGGATTTTTGATTTACGAAACAAAATATAAGTTATCTCCTGAAGATAACATTATGTATCAGTTTTATATAAAAGTGTTGTCTGTGTCTAAGAATAATTTTTTTCTTTGCCTAGGGAGAAGATGGAGAATCAGTTGGAAAAGGAGGCCAGATTCCGTCAGTTGATGGCTCATAGTTCCCACGACTCAGCCATAGACACAGACTCTCTGGAATGGGAAACAGAAGTGGTAGAATTTGAAAAAGACAGAGTAAGTAAAAAACGCGAACTGCTTTGTCTTACTTATTAGATAGCTTTGAAGTCAATTGCAATGTCTTCATACTAGGTATGAGTAAAGGTAACTCTAATCTGTATTTTTTTTTTAGTTCTTTATTGTTGTGCTAGGAAAAACACATACTTGTGCAGCAAGTGCACTAATGTCTAGATAAAAGTAGTTGACAAAACCAAGCTGTAATATAAAAACTGTATTTTTCTTCATATGAATTATAATTAAAAATAATTCCTCCATCTGATCTTGCAGGGTATCCAGGTCCATGTACTATAAAAATGTTTTAAGCAAAACATTTAGGGTTCTTAAAGTTAGTGATTCATTGCAGAAATGGCAGAGCTAAGGCAGCCAAAATTTAAGATATGAGACATTAGAAAGCCCAGTCCTCTACTCTTAAAGGCAATATCACTTATAATCTATGCATAAAGTAGTTAAGCTTTTACATGAAGTTACTTCTCTTATTTCTGCTCAGATCTGATGATTAGAATTTTTAAAATATTAAAAATATTTATTCATGATGAGCATATATTTTAGGGCAACATTGCCCTTCAGCTTAAAATCTGGGATGAAAGGAGATGCTAATCTCCCTTGCTTGTCTGTAGAGGGAGTTAAATCCCTTTTCCATTTTGGCATATTAAATTAAGTTCTTACATTTAGCTTTCCAGATAACCTTTACATCCTTTCATTATCCTAGTAGTACTTTTCTCCATTTAATTTTATTTTTTTTCATTGCAGCCTAGAATTTTTATTTCACTGCCTTGTATGCAAGTCTTGAATGCTGTTCTATTTGAAATTTTTGGCTGGCACATCACATTGTTTGCTAGTAGTTATTTTTTTGACCACATAGAACACACAGGTGGTCTTACAGATTGTGTTTCGTTTATAACAGCTGCTGTATCTACCAGAATTTCTTTGTCATTGACAAAGTTTGTGATTTATTGCTGTCAAATTAAATCCCTTTTATTTTACTGCAATATTCGGGGTCATCTTTTTTATGCTCTTCCAATCTGTCTGTGTTCTGACAGTGCATCCTATCAGAACCACTAAGATAATCTTTTTTTGATACTAAAAATACTATTTAGTATTATTATATGTTAAAATACATAGATTCGAAAGACTATATGAACTGAGTACCAATGCTGATCCATCAGGACCACTGTCTCTAAGTTTTTTCTGGCATAACAATTCCTCTTTTTTTATGCTTTTTCATCTTTTGGCCAACTAATTTATCATCATTTTTTGTGCATTGCTATCTTCTCCATTTTAACTGGGATTACTTGCTACTATCAAAATATAGTACTAATATTATGTCAACCTTGATTAGATATATGGGAAAATCCTTGCTGACCTACCAGCGTTTGAATTCCAGGATGGAGATTATAGACTTGAATAAATTTAAATCCTTTTATTTTTGCTTCAGCTTCACCTATCTGCTTAAGTTCATATTCTACATAAACACTCAGCTCAAAACTTGGAGCCATAATAATTGCTTTTCAGATCTGAGGCTGTGCATTGATACTGTGGTCTCTACTGGATCTTTATTTTGTGGCAGCCCCATGTTCTTCCATATGAACTTTCTTCTTACATAGAATCTTTGGAAGAATCATAAGGATTTTTGTATATTTTCTGGCAGGTTTAGCTTAATTTAATTTCTTAATATTTTTTCATGTTTTATCTTCAGCTTCCCTGAAGACTTTTCTGCTCTTCTGATTTTAAGGGCATTAGTCATTGAACCATGTGTAGAACCATGCCTTAAGCTCTATTTAATTTTTGCATGTTAGATTCTAAATTTCAAGTATCATCTCCTTTCAGTATGCTGAAATGGTCGGTCCAGTTAATTTCAAATAGAGTTTTCTAATTTTTATAAGTGTACTTTTTAACACTGAAAATAGCAATAATAAAAAAGTTTGTGAGGAGTTGGTCCCAATTCATTTTCTTTAACCATTTTTTTTTTTTACAGTGACCTTGCCATTTACCAAAGCACACATTAAATTAATATTTCCTTGTTTAGTTCAATGACTGATTTGTTAAAAATGAGTATCACTTCTCAGATAGAAGATCATCTGTTTTAGGCCAGGATTGGTAGTATATATCCTCTAATCTTTAATGTTTAAATCATCTAATCTAATGTTTAAAATGGTTCCCCATGATGTTAGAGCTTTACAATTGTTTTTATCCCCAAGTAATGCCCACTCTTGGGGAACATGTCCTTGTTCTCTCTTTACACATCCAGTATCAAACCTTAAAACAGGTTATACATGTCTGAGCATGCTTTCTTGCCTGACTGTCTGCTTTCACCTCCTTGGTGAAATTCCCCTTCTGCATTATTTCAGCTTTAATGTGAGAGAGAGAAGGATCGTTGTAATGCTGGAGGATGCCTAATTACTAATGGAATTGGGAGCATAGGTATTGAATTATGAAATATTAAGAACTGATCAAAACCAGGTACCCTGTAAATAGAAGTGCATAGTACAAACATGCAGTAATGTCTTTTGCTAACAGACAGGGCATAGTGGTTGCCAGAGCAGTTGAGTCACTTGTTAATAATACTTATTAGGACGATATGGACTTGAAAGCACTTGGTTTTGATGTGGCAGAAGGTGTCAATGAACCATACCTCCCTGGAGACTGTGGGATCTTTGTTACCAAAGTAGACAAAGGAAGTATCGCTGATGGTCGATTAAGGTAGGGCTTGACTTTGGAAGATACTTGTCTTTTGTTGATCATAATAAACCAAATATGACCATACTGTAAACTGTCTTTAGTTTTTCCCATTTTTTTAATGTTCTTTTTTATCATTGATCATGTGTATGCTGTTAATGTTGGTTGGAAAAACACATTACACCAATGCCTAAAAACATTACAAAAATTAAATGCTATTTGACTCATCCCTTAAAACTCACCAGGATATGGAATCTTCTTTTTTTTTTCCCCTCTGTTTCTCGCCTACTCCATTTATTGTCTCTTCCAACTTTGATCTATTTATTTATATTTGGGAAAGACATGGGGGTGAGGTATTAGAGGAGGGCAGGGGGAAGGGCGTAGAGCAAGGGATAATTTGAAACCCACTCCTGTTCTTAGTGTCCTCTGTCCAAAGAGTTGCTTTTAAATAAGGAGTAGTCATTGCTGATTTGAGGATATACTTTTGCTAGGGAAATACAAACTAGAAGTCCTGGTTTTCGTTTAGCTGCTATTTAATGCTTTTTCAGAAATGGAGAACTCCAGATAATTAAGGATTAGCATATTGAGATCAGCTCTGTTGCATCCCTTTCATGAAATGTTATTCATGTGCTGTGCCCAGCTAAGTATGCTTGTGACACGGATCTGCTTATTTCTGTTTATCTGCCAGAGTGAACGATTGGTTACTGAAGATAAATGATGTAGATCTTACTAATAAGGATAAAAAACAAGTTATAAAAGCTGTTCTAAATGGAGGAGGTGTTATTAACATGGTGGTTCGAAGAAGGAAGTCCTTAGGTGGGCGAGTGATAACACCTCTTCACATCAATGTTTCCGGACATAAAGGTAACAGCTACAAAGGCAGTATATAAATGATACGTGTTTGTTCGGCCAAAAATGGCTTGACATACAGGTACATGTTCTGAGCCTCTGCTTAAATCCTGCTAAAAGTGTTACTACCTTCTAGACAGGGATTTTCATTAATTGTTTTTAGCAATCTAAGAATGCTTATATTGATGCTGGCTTTATTCAATAAGTACAGGTTTTCTTTTTTGTTCTTGGGTGGGTTTTGTTTTCAGGTTTTCTTTTAATACTTAGTTCTACATAGCTGCCTGTCTGCAATGTTACTGGGAGTTTAAACCAGACTGTTAAACCCATCAGTCACCCCAGCTTTGTATGATTATATTAAATCTTGGGATATATCCGTATTCCCCCCCCCCCCCCCGGGTTCCTATTCTTTTAAAAGGGTTCTCAGAAACTGTGATTCAGTTGGTTTGGTACTTAGATTTCTTTCTTGTGCAGGCAGTTCAGACATGCTGTTTCAGCAAGGTATTTGAATTGAGGAATAAATTCTTGTTTATTTTGTGTACTTCAGATAGTGGAGTCAGTCTAGAAAATGGAGTATTTGTTGCTGCTGTTGTGCCCGGAAGCCCAGCTGCCAAAGAGGGTTCCCTTACTGTGGGAGATCGAATAATTGCTGTAAGACTTACGAATGCATTCTCCTTCATTTTTCATCTATTGTGAAGTGTTATCATTGGTGCTACTCCTTAAGATCTTAAACTTTCCAGTATTTTGCTTTCACTATATTTCACCTTTTTGTATATTTACTAAATATTTATTGTAAATGAATGTGTTTGTAGGCTGAGTGATAAATATAATGTGCAGGTTCTTTGCTACGCTTACTTCATATGAGAAGTTTTGACAGGGGCTGTGACTTGCTGTTCACACTTGGCTTACATATAATGATACTTTGATTTTTATACTCAATAGGAAAGGTCAGTTCCAAAAAGACATCCCTTGGCTGGATGAAAGGTTTCTTGCCTTGTAGTTATCACATCACAGATATCTTCCTTTTGGAGGGGAGGTTTTTCCCTGTGCATTTGCAGCCTTAAACAACCTGTCTGATTTATGCCCCCCTATGAAACAGCAGGTGATTATTGTCCATGTACAAATGCATGGAGGCTAATATGGTGAAACAAGTGTTGTTACACTATATCTCTAGTAGGAACAGCAAAATTTGTAGTTAAGCAGCTTGTGGTTTTAGTGGAAAATGGGAAAAGACAGGACAAGGTCAACCAGACTTTAGTCATACATACATACAAAGCTAGTGTTTTCCTTGTCTAGGAGATGCTGCCTAAAGATGCTCCCTGCCCGCTGCCTTTGATTTACAGATGTCTGTTTTGGGGTTTTTTTTGTGTCTAGATTAATGGCATTGCACTAGATAATAAGTCGCTTACTGAATGTGAAGCTTTGATACGAAACTGTAGGGATTCCCTTACCCTGTCACTGATGAAGGTGAGTAGGACAAGCTGAATTTTCAGAATTTTCTTGAGGTTACACTGAATTATTTAGTTTTTTGGGGAAGAGTATCTTAAAAAAAAAAGAATATATCATCGTGGGAAAGTCTCTGCTAAAAATAGGGCAGTCTAGATGCATTTCACTGATGGTAAACTCAACAGCTATTTCCAAAGTAAAGCTATTGTGGCATCTGGTAGGAAATGAAACTTACTTATTATTCTTACTTCTTTCCCATTTGTTTGCTGGTCACATGAAATGACTTCCAGCAGAATTGCTTCTTTCTTCTTGGTTTTTTTTCTTCAGAGCTTCAGCAGTTCTGTACATGAAATATAAACTCCCTCCTGACAGCAGAAAGGTTTGCTTTTAGTCAGGAGGGAGTTGTGCAGAAAACTGAACTCTGGCTATCATGAGCATTAAGTACAAGGCTTTCTTTTTCAGGCTTATTGCCGTAAAAATTTTACTCTGTTTTGCTTATTGAGGTTGGAATCCCATTATGCTGGGCCTGTCACATAGGCTTTGTGAATGATAATTCCAGCTTTAGAGACCTTGAGGTTTTAAGAAAGTAAAAAGATAAAATGTTCAAGGGAAAATGGGTCATGAGAGATGACTTACTGGCATCACTTAACAGAGGAAAAAGTAGAATGCAAGTCCCTTCACTGTCAGGACGGTGCTTCTGCCACAATGTGGAGTTGCCCTTCTGGAATTGTTCTGAAAATGTTTCAAAAGATTGTCAAGTTTAATTTTATCTGATGTTCTGTGTTTTGCATCTGCAAGATTTTATTAAATGATTGCCAACCATATCTATATACGTGTTGGTGTATATTCAGGGATAGTTAAACAAGGAGGCTAGAATGTGCCGCATACTAAACAGAAGTCAGCCATCATAATAAGGTCATAACTTGTTTGGGTTTGTTTTCTTTCAGGTTTTTCCTCAGAGTTCATCTTGGAGTGGTCAAAATATATTTGAAAATCTGAAGGATTCAGAAAAAATATCAAACTGTAGGGTTCATGCATCAGAGATACAAACCCAAAATAAAAGAAATCTGAAACTCAACAGCTCAACACAGACTGATATTTTCAATCCAGACATCATGGATGGCAAGAAGGACCAGAGTGATCAGGGCAGTGGTTCATTTTGCGATCACAAACCTTTCCCCAATAACACACTACGAGTAGACTCTCATCGGAACACAGTGCACAGTTGCCACAGTAATTCAGAACACAGCCTCAGCTCGTTCAGCCCAGAGACATACGGGGACCAAGGCTTTGGAGCTGTTGACTTGGACAACAGGAGGCTGCCTTATGAGCCAACAGGAGCTGACTGTATGATGGTGGAGACTGCATTTGACAAAGGACGTGGACCTAAGCATAGTGGTGGGACCTGGCCAAAAGTCATGGTTAATATCTCAGCAACAGAAACAGAAAAGTTCTCCGTGTACAAAAAGCCAAAACAAAGGAAATCTATCTTTGATCCTGATACTTTCAAAAGACCACCAACCCCTCCCAAGCTGGAGTACCTGTCCCCTAACCAGGTGACGGGCCATTCACCTCAGCCATCAAAAGCTGAAGTGGCTTCAACTCCTCCGACTCCTCCTAAGAGAAGTGACTCTATCAAATTTAAACATAAACAGCAGACAAGCTCTGCATCAGAGTCGACGGTAACAACTGGATCACCACCCACCAGCCCAGCGACTGCCCAGGCTCCAGTTTCCTTGGCACTTAAACAGGACTCTGCCGCTCTCAAGGGGCGCAGCCGGAACGCTGGGCATTATTATCGGGAGGAGGGTATTGACTGCGCTCACCTCTCTTCAAGGAAATCCTGTGAAGATGACATTGGCTTTCAAAGAGTTGAAGAGCCAGAGATTAAAAGACCAAGGCCAAAATCAGCTCCTGCACTGAGGCATAAAATGACCCCTATGCCCATTCCTAATCCTGCGCTTCAGGTAGAAACTTGGTATATTGAAGCACAAAATTAAAAACCTTAAAGTGTGTTTTCAGCATGGTTATCGTTTTTCATCACAAGAAGCGAAGGCAGGAAAATTCTGATGTCTGCTTTTGGCATGTATATAATAACAAAACAAGATGAAGCTGTTGAACACATCTGAGTTAAGGGGTGTTCACTTTACGTAGAGCATCAGGTTGATCCATTAGCACTGATATTCCCATGCGATGTTATAGTGCCTTGTCATGAGCAGATATGTTGTCCTGGTTATAACTGTAGTAATATTACTATAGTACGTGAAGAGTTTCCAACTGTGACAAGGACACGTGTAGGTGGGGAATAACATGTCAGAAATTTGCTAGCTGGAACAGAGGGGGTGGGTTTGGCATTCACAATTTAAAAGACCAGAAATGATTGATAAAGACATATTACAGTTGGCTCTACATATTGCCCAAGTGATATTGTAGATATATGTGTTGGTTTGAAGTGAAGAAGAAAACTGTGTAATAGAATTAGAAATTTCTGTTTTTTAGGGTTATTTGATATATTAATTAATTTATGTTTCTAGGGTTAAATTAGGACAAGGTTCTGTGATGATTTATTTATTTATTTATTTTAGTCTTCTTTCATTTCTCCTCCATCCTCCCAGAAAATAGGCAGAACCTTGTAACCCTGAAGTTGTTGTTGACTAGAGAGCAGAAGTGGTTTTTGCTTCAGAGGGAACACAATTCACTCTGAAAATGTCTCTCTGGTTGAATCGTCTTTGTGCGCTACAGCTCCGACAGGCTGTGTAACAGCAGTGTTCAGTCTGCATGTATTCATTGCTGAAGCAGTGTTTATAGTATCAAAAATACGTATATAGAGTATGCAGTGTAGTTCAATTTGTTGCCATATTAGGTGGTGTCAGTTTCCTTAGTTGTGTACATACAGAGTTAAATTTGTGTACTTTGGTAAGTTGAAAAATTTAAGTGATCCTACTAATACAGCTGTGGTGGTGATCAAGTATTGATTCTAAGAAGGTACATCTGCATTTTATAGTCTTTGTGCTCTCAGTAACTGTTCATTTCATTAAAATTCTGCTGTCATAGAAACTGTAAGTACCTTTTCAGTAATTATTTTTCGGTTATTACGTACTTCAATGTCATGTTTTGTGTTGTATGTTTCAAGTTTGTAAACTCTGCCTGCTGAGCCTTGAACTTGTATCTCTCCAGCATCTCTGCCAGTAATTGAGCTATTCTGATGTTTTTCAGCTCACTGGTGTCTACTCAGTATGTACAGAACAGAAGTTGTGATGGTTCCAAAATCTGAATTGTTCTGTTTAAGAGAAGTTGCTCCACGCGTATCTGAAAATACACTTTCTGGCTTGTTAGCCAGGTCTTCTTTAGGAAACATAGGCAATGGTGGCTGACACAACAGTTGAAATGTCCTGTGAAAGCACTATTTAAGAGGAGAAAACCAACTAAATGCCAGATGTTTTATTGTGAAGGAAAGGATACCAGTTAAGTTGCAAACATTGGCCTAGAAAGATGACAAAATAATAAAAAAAAAATAATTGAGCAAGATGAAAGAAGGAAGGGGTAGAAGTGAATAGCATCACTGAAAGATAAAGGTGGAACAAGCACTGTGGTGGTGAGCACGTTCTGCAGTAGATACTACAAAGTTTAAAGTTGCTTACTGCCTACAAGATTTGGCTACTTGATTTCTTTCTTCTGAATCTCCAGCTTACGTTAATCAAGTTGCTATGTTTTTGTAGGTGCAGAAGTATGCTCCAGCTAGTGAGGAACATCTGTCTCCAGAGCTACAGGAATGGGCACCGTATTCCCCAAAACGGTCCGCTAGGCACAGCGATGGCTTTGTGCCAGCTGCCTTGTATGCTGGCAGCATGTCATCAGGTGAGTGACAGATCTCGTGCTTTTTAGGAATGCCCCAAGGAACTTGTCCGTATTGGACAATACTGGGGCTTGCTTGTGATATGTGCAGAACAAACATGCCCCACAAAACATGTTTCCATGGTCTATTGGAATCTGAACATGGTCTGCTTACCTTTTGGACTGCAAAAAGTAAGACCTGTTTAAGAATTATTAAGGAAACAGAACAACTCCTGGCTGAAGGATTTGTGTTTCACCAGTTTCTGTGCAGATGAGTTTTGAATACATTCGGGTTGAACAAGGTGTAGCCTGTCCTATGCTACTACACTTATCACTACTTACTACAAGTGAGATTTCCAATATTTTTTAGCTTGAGATGCTAAACTTCTGAAATACTTCCAAGGAAAAAGATTTGATGTTCAGAAAGTGAAACAAATTGGAGTACCTTGAGTGCCCAAATTTGGTTGTGATCTTAATCTGAATTACAGATAAATTGCCAATGTGTTTGAGATAATAAGCTGCTGCAACTTTCTGCTCACGCAGAAATCAGTATAATCAGGTAGAACAGAAAATGGTTAGTGTCTTGTCTCAATTGTTGAACAGTTGTTGGTATTGAGGTTCATGGCGTTAGCAGGTTTTAATTTGGCACGGACTAAATGGAGTGCCTCAGGAGCTGATTAGGTTATTGTGCACTACTTGCTTTGAACTGCTCAAGAAGCATTTACTCAGACCTGGTAAACTTGTTGCCAGATGGGTTGTTCAGTCTTGAGTGTAGCAGCTGCATACAAAACTTGATTCTCAAATAAAGACAATACTGATTTTTTTTTGAGTTTACCCTCATTTCTTTGGAAAGCCCCAAACTCCTGAATGTTCTAGAAATTATGGAAGATATTCTTCTTAGTGGACATCGTGAAGGATGTTATGACTTGTGTATCTGAAACAATGGACAGCTTCAAAACCTGTTTGAAATGCTTCTAAACCAAGCAATTTTCAGAATGTAAAGGCATGCTCAAGAGTAGCTTTTGCTCTTCTTTGATTTCTTGTTCTCTCTTTTAAAGGCAGTAGAAAAAGTATTAAAAGGTATTATTTCTAACTAAAAGCTTTATCTTATCATATTATCTTTGCATAATAATCCAATCAAGTCAAACCTTGCATTCGAAAATATGATTGTATCTTTTCAAATGTGAACAAGTTTTTGCTATTATATTCTATGCTACCAACTCATTTCAGAGAAAACTGGTCAAATAGCCTTTGGCTGAATCATAGAATAGTTTGGGTTGGAGAGGGGGACCTTTAAAGGTCATCAAGTCCAACCTCCATGCAATGGGCAGAGACCTCTTCAACTAGATCAGGTTATAATGTGTTTATCTGTATGCTATTAATTTTTATATATAGATAGATGCTCATACGTGCAAATGTTACAATTTGTAATTATCTCAATATTTAAATATATTCAAAGCCTGTCGTTTATATGCTAATAATGTTGATAGGAATGTACTTTTGTCATCTTAAGCAGGTACTGTACCGAGAAGCTTAGCGCCGTGCCCCGCAGTAACTGCTGTCATGAGAAATCCAATCTATACTGCCTGGAGCCACAGAGTTCACACCAGCAATTGCCCATCAGTCGCCAGCCAAATATGCCATCAGCATCTGCATCCCAGGTGTTTTGGAATTTATATCTCCTTAGTTTTTTTTTTCATTAGGATGAAATGGCTTTTGGTAGTTGTTTTATACAGTGCAGAGTGAAACACACTGCAGTTGGGTGTCGTTTTGACCCAGTGTTCTCAAAACTATTATTGTGTAGAAGTGATGTGCCAGCTGTTTTCATGTCTTTCAGTAAGTGATGGATTAGGTTTCCCTCTGCTCCTCTGGCTGATATTGACAAAGAAATTCATTTTCTTTAATGAACTAATTGCTAATGTTTTTTTATTGTCCGTGCCAAAACAAATAAAGCCTTTCTTTTTTTTTTTCTTTTTTTTTTTTTCATAGCACTCTCAGCTATTTTTCCTCTGGGTTATCTCGGTTAGTAAAATGATGGGACAATTATGCAGTGGGAAGGAGATTAGCATTCATTGTATTCAGTAACTCAGGGATAACTGAAATTTTTTGTTGGCCAGTTTTCTATTTTCTGAGGTTCTTTACCCAGTTCTAACTGCTGCCCTGTTCTCCTTTTCTTTTGATGCAGTTCCCAGCACCAAGGTCGCCTGAGTTTGGACTTAAGTCATAAACACTCCAATGAGTACTCTGAAAATTCACGTACGAGAGCATCTCATGGCTCAAATTCATTACCATCCAGTGCAAGACTTGGTAACTAGCTTTTCTGATGGATTTCTTGTGGGACTCCTATATATTGGGAACAAAGAATAAATGGAAAATTCCTGAAGTAGATGGGTTATGGATTGTCATAGCTAGCAAAACCTAAACCTGTGTTCCTTTGCTTCATTTTTTGTGGTTTTATGACTAAAGGTGTTCCCTGGAAGTAGGTGTGTTAAATTCATTCTTTACATCCTCTTTAAAATGCTGTGTGTGTCTGTGTGAGTGATTCTCCTTTCTGTGCCTGTTACTGCTTGGAAGTACCCCTATAAAGATGGGAGGAGCAGCCTAAGTATTTTTGAGGTTCAGTGAGGTGGAGAGAAGATGAGAAAAGAACAGAAAATCAAGGATGACTAATGTCCTAATGTAAATTTTGTTGTTTCAACTTCACGTTAAGTTTAATTTGATGGAAAATATTAAAAATGCATTTCATAGAAGAATGACCAGTGTGTATTTATTGTATTACTGCTTTATGCTCTGCTTATATTGACTGTGTAACCCAGACATTTTACTAGAAATGTGATATACCACAATATATACGAGGGTTATCATCAAGCCTTGTGCATAAATTCAGAGGCCATTGTAATGCTCATTGAAGAAGCAGAATCTAAATGTACTTTTTTGTTCAATGCAGTTGCCTTTACTTTTATCATTGTAATGTTTTCTTGTTGTAAAAATAGGTTCTTCGAGTAACTTGCAATACAGAACAGAACGAATTAAGATACCTTTAACACCAAGATACCCAAGGTCCATGATGGGGTCTGACAGAGGTGAATTATTTCATAAGTAATTTTATTTGTACTATTTTCAGTATTACCAATCCAAACTCTTTGCAGTTGTTAAATCAGGTTGCGCCAAAATCTAGATAGGACAGTTTTATTAAGGTTTAAAAGTTTTTCATTTTGACACAGAAAGGAAAAAAAAAAACCAACTTTCTAATGAAAGTTATTTTTTCTCTTAGTTGTCTCTAGGATGTAGCACACTAAAGAAAAAGTGCATAAAAAATTAAGAATAAACATTGCTGTTTACAGTTGTAGTTTTCTTAAAGAATGATGTCTCAAAAGTTTTTTAACAGTGAGATGATTATTTAAGTATTTTATTTTGCATATTGCTGATTGTAAATTATATTTTGAAAGTGATAATATTTCAGTCCTTCACTCAGAATTGCGTGGTGGAGGATATTTAAAGACATGGTACAAATACCTGTTGGAGTGCTGGAGAGCTGTAGAATTCAGAGACTGATGACAGTAAAAAGCAACTCAAATGTTCTCTAGCCTCAGTGGATTGTATGCCGTGCTTTTCTGAACTTGGCAAATATAATTATTACAGATGGCTTTCATTTGTGATTAATAATTTGAGGTTTATTTTTGTAGCTTTTTCAGAAGAGGCAAACTGAATGTTTGTATTAGGGCAATGGTTCAGTCATTACTCAGAGAGGGTACAACCAGGGAAGAGATGCAAACAAAGTCACATCAAGCTTGTTTGAAATTGCAGAGCTTTCCTGTCTCTCGGAACGGTTCATGCTGGGCTTTTGTTGGTGTTTCAGGTGTTTCATAAGGTATCTCATACCTGAAGGAAAAGTCTATACATAAATATTTAATTTGAAAATAAAGCTACATACTAGATTTTTTATTTTACTTCCCCTTCCCCGATTTTTATTATTTTTCTTTATCTTTGCATGGCTAAGTGTTTGCAGATATGCAGATGGTGTAGCTTGTCTGCAGCCTCCTCTACTTGTTGAGAGTGACAGGAGTTGTGTGCACACTTAGAGAGGACAGATTTGGCCTGCAGTCGTTAAGTACAGTGAGTTTGCACTCTCTGAGTCGGTTACCTGGTCTCCTGAAGCTCCTCACGTGGTTAACAGAGTGCTAGTGTACAGGGGGTCCTCTTTCTTGTCTCATGTGTTTGTGGTCTTCTTTACTATGTCTGTGTAGATGCAGGATACTAAAACTCAACTGTTGATTTTCCATAGGCTCTTTGTCACACTCTGAATGTAGCAGTCCCAGCTTGATAACTCCTCCACAGTCGCCTCTTAACTTGGAAACATCCTCCTTCGCCAGCAGCCAGTCTCAGAACTCCCTTTCTACGTTACCTAGGATTTCTATTAGCCCAGTATCTATTGGAGAACGTAGAAAAGATAGGTAAGGTACCCATATTATTGCTTTTAATACAGACATATCTGAGGAAATTTTGTACTTTTGTGTATTGGACTGAAGGAAGGTGAACGTTTAATTTAAATGACAAATACGTAGACGCAGAGGTGCATCTCATCTGTTCTTATTTTCTTCACAAAGTATCTAAGAGGTCTCTGTGGTATTTTTTCTTCAAAGCTGAAGACTAGATTCTTCAGTTTAGAAAACGAAGGAATTTCATAGGGTTTTATTTCTTCCATGTTAGCTTAATGGCCATGCTAAATAAGAGTGGTCTAAATTGGAATAAACCCCTTCAGCTGAACTACCTCAGGTGCTTGTTCTGTAACACTAAATAAAACGAGAACCTAGTGACATCTGA
Organism: Gallinago jamesoni; assembly: GCA_025769975.1. NCBI lineage: Eukaryota > Metazoa > Chordata > Aves > Charadriiformes > Scolopacidae > Gallinago > Gallinago jamesoni. The sequence goes on from JAOQGH010000002.1 coordinate 14,200,942, forward strand.
TAGCTAAATATCAGGTGCCTTAGCATTGTAGAATATGAGCTCTAACCACTGTGCCTTGATTCAATTTAGCCAGATAACATGAAAAATTGAGGGCATAGCTGTGCAAGAACACTATCCATATGTACAGATGCAATTTTACCACTGTGACTGATCCCTTTGGCTGCACCTGGACTGCTGCTAGCAATAGCATAAAGTATATGTGTAGCTGCTTGCAGAATTTGAACCTGATATGACAGCTTTCTTAAAAACATAAGCTTTGTGTTTTAACGACTTTCTATATTTCATGATGAATATTTTCAAGATGTGTTGCTTATGGTGTCAGTCCTGGACATCTGATTTCATTTTATTATGATCTGGCTAGAGTGACTATATGAGAAAGTTTGCATGAATTCAAAGCATTGAACAGCAAGACAAAAATCTGAATCAGGCTTTTATTTGTAGTAAGGCAGCTGAATGCCATTCTGGCAGTGTAAAGAAAGAAGCTATGATGTGTTGGAATAGATTTCATCTATGTGGACTTCAAGACTCCTTTGTATTGCTTGATTTATGTATTAGAAGTCATCATAAAAAATGTGAATGATAAAGTAGTAAGGATGTTCTGTATTCTAAGTTTTCTGGTAGTAATAAAAAGTTATTCATAAAATGTTACATGAAACTTTTGTCTCATTTAAAGAATTGGTAACTAAGTTATTGCAGTAACTATAGAATGTATATTGCATACAAAGGACAGTGTTACTTCGACAGGGAATGTTAAAAAGGTTTTTGTGAACTTTCATTCTTTCTTACTTCAGTGTGACTTGTACTACGTGTACTCAATTTGTGTTCTCATATCAATGTTCTTCTAATTGTCACTTGCAAATTCAAAGTCAGAATTTCTTTCCTCTTTCACATGGCTAATGATGTATAACGTTCAGCTGATAAAGCTAGGTTTTTGACACCCCTATAACTTTTTATCTCTGAGCACGAGATACATGTTTTGATCTCTGGGGAATAACAATTTCTGTTAACGCTGATCATAGAGTTGAAGTACAGTCAGGTTCCAGCCCCTTCACTCCTGCTGTGCATATGTATAAACCATAGTCTGGATTGACTTTCTAAAAAGAATTTAATTCTGAGGTTTGTTGTTTTGTTTTTTAAAAGCAAAAAAAGTAAAAAACACAAACAATTCTTAATTTAGGAAAGTGGCTAATTTAAGGCTAAGACCTTATCCTAAGGTCTTAGGATAAGGAAAACCTTATCCTAAGAAGAGGTTTGAAGATGCCTAGGTAACATTTTAAAATGGTTATTTGGTTGTATAATTCTTTCTGTTCCCCACAAAATACAAGTAAATTCACTTGGATAAAGTGAGTTATCCAGATAAAAATAATAATAATACAGATGAAAAAAAAAATAATCAATGTTTCTGTTTGTTTTGTTTATTTTAATTATAATGAAAATTAAAAGATCTGATCAATTAAGACTTTTTTCTAATTAGTGTTTAGTGATTCTGGCAGGCACTCTGAATGTTATAGAAGAGTGCACTTCACTTTATTTTAGTAACACTGCTTATCAAGTAGGACACCTTTTTGATGTTATCATTCTGTTTTGTTTTATTGTTGATTCTTTACTACATGCATTACTACTTACCTTTCATTTTGTATTTACTAGAATTCTGTGATCCCGTGCAATTTGTATGGGTTTGATTCTTTCTTATTCCAATCCAAACAAACCAAACAAATTTAAAAATGCATGTGGTAGCTAGAAAGCAGAAAGGTACAATCAGTAAAGTTTAGAAAGATGTAATTTTAGTTTTTGATGAGGTAGTGTACCTTGATCAATTGTATGATTTTAAGAAGCTTCATGTAACATCATGGTTTACATACTCATAATGAATTTTAAAAAAAAGTTCATAAATTGCCATTTTCTGGGAGTTAGCACAGTTTAGTTAAGATGTGCTCCGTACAAACAGTGTGCGCTTAAGTTTAAGTTTGATGGTAGTAAACCTGCTTTATCTTCACTTCATTGATAGCCAAGCTCTGAGGGTGTGCCCTCTAACAGTGATGTTGATGTTAGAAGATGGCTGCGTTCCAGAGCTTCGTTCATATCAGCAGCCAGTTCTTAGCTTTGATGCGTTAATAAGCTGGCAAACTGTTATGCCTTTGTTGCAGAAGGCTACCAAATAGTTACCTAGGCAACTTTGGCAATAAGCTTAAATTATGAAAGGATGTCCTCTTCCCTCTGCCTACAGCCCCAAGTCTTTCCAAAAATACCTTCCCTCAGTCTGGCTCACGTTTAGTAGCAGTGAGTAGAGTCCGATTAACTCATCTGGTCTCTGAACTGCACAATTAAAATAGTTTAAGAAGTTTGCACAATTTAGGGAATGGTTATATGATAATTAAGTGTTAGAAAATGAAACGTTCAAATTTATGCATGTCAAGTGTAGTAAAATGCAATTAAAACAAAAAATACACCACACCTAGTACCCAAGATGATTAATTCAGAACAAGCTCAACTGTTAATATCTAATGATGCCTTTTGCTGTGGAGACATTATTAATTTCAGAGTAATACAAAGCAGCACTTTTTAGGAGGCTACTCTTTGTTTATATACACCATGAAGGGACCAGCCCTGTTTGTACAGGTGGGGACACCCTAACTGCGGGGGAGGACAGGGGGATGTGTCAGGGTTTTCTTTTGTATAAGCCAGTCTCTTGTTATACTTACTAGTGTCTTACTACTGTGTGTCTTGTTCTAAGTGTTCTTTTCTTCTCAAATCTTCTACATCTTTCAGATATCTGTTCCGTAATAGGTCTTTTCTGAGAATCCCTGTGGCTCCTAGGCCTAGGTTCTCATCACTAAGGAGTTTGAGGTTGGCCTGATATAAGGTTGTCCTTCTCGAGCAGTATCGCGCACTTTGTGCTATTTTACATGTTTGGATAATTACCCTGAGGAGAATTTGCATGGTAATTGTAATGCTACCATGCAAACTGCTGTCTTAATGGCTTGAGTTTGCAACTGCTTAATTTTCATTACTAATTTATGTTTCCCTGCATACAAATATGAAGTCTGATGTTTGTGCATTGTTGTCCTTTGGTTTACCACCACATTATTTATGATGTTTATTTTCACTAGCAATAAAGACTCCCAGCATTTATATTAGTAACATACTTTTCTGGAATATGGTTTGTAAATGACATATTATATACAGTGGTTCAATTACTTTTATATAATATGCATCTGGAAGCTTCTTTCCTACCAGCTTCACCATCATGCTATTTATAATTCATACTTACTGTATTGTTTTAAAGCAGTCATGTACCTGGTATACATTTACTTCTGCCACTGTACATTGCATGGTGTTAAAGGAATGCATTTAAGACAATTGACAGGAATTTTTTTTAAAGTAACTGTTTAAACCCATTGTGTTATTACAGTTCAGACAGACATAAAGTATTGCATGTAACTTTGACATTGTGATGGTTCAAGTACAATTTTGTCCAAATCAGTTTTAACTATCTCCTCTAAAAGGCCCTACATGGAAGAGCCACGTCATGTTAAAGTGCAGAAGGGTTCTGAGCCACTAGGGATTTCCATTGTGAGCGGAGAAAATGGTGGAATATTTGTCTCTAAAGTAACAGGTGGGAGCATTGCCCATCAAGCTGGCCTTGAGTATGGTGATCAGTTACTAGAGGTAATTGTTTGCTTACTATTCCTATGGCTTAATGAATCAGTTCCTATGAATCCAGCCAGAACTGCCTTCCCCAAATTTGTATCTTGTGAAAGCTTGTGTGCTGTGAGATGCAGCAAAGGGAACTCTGTGTTGTAATATTCTAGATAATGTGATTGTTGTGACCTTTTATCAGATTTTGTCATAAAATAATGTCTTGTGATGGTAGATCTGCGTCTTATATAGATAAAATTAAATTTTAAGCTAGCTAGTTTTGGTACTTAATATATTCCCAACACCATACTCTGCCTGATAAGGTGAGTAAATATTGAAGCAGCTGGCTTGTAGAGAGTTTCATGCTGCTGTTGCTGTGCCGTATCATTACCTGAGGTTCAAAAAATACTCGGGTAGACGTGTAGATTAGCTACAGTCATGGTTTTGCCTACAATATTGGATAAACATGTGGAGGAGCAAGCTGCTTTGTAAATGTTAGATCTGTTCATGATTGTGTATGTTAAAGCATCTTGTTGCACAGTGTGTGGATGATACTACAACAGACATGAATGCATCGTGGATCTGAATTTATCTTTAAATCCTGAATTTATTCAGATCTGTGATTTGAACCAACTTACATTTAATAAGTGACATCAGATCATAACACAGCTCAGAATACATATGTCTTTCAGTAGTAAAAAGTTTTTTAAACTCATAGTCAGCTTACCAAATATTTTATAATTACAGTGATTCCTTCCAAGGGGTAAACCCTAGGAATCATTGTATAGCAGCATTTCCATCCTGCTGTTTACCTCAGTGGAAAAAAGTCAGTGTTTAGACATGAAACTAATTAGGAGACTGAAAGAATGATTCTGCTAGTTTTCATCTGAAAATTTGACATCTTGATTTGTGCATTTTTTTTCCGTAGTTTAATGGAATAAATTTGAGAAATGCTACAGAGCAACAGGCTCGGCTAATCATTGGACAGCAGTGTGACACCATTACAATTCTGGCTCAGTATAACCCACACATGTATCAGCTTGGCAATCATTCACGATCAAGGTAAGGCTGGCTAGGCTTTCAAAAAAACTACTCTCTGGTCCATGCAGTTATCTAGCTAGTAGATAACTTCTGTACAGGTAATTATTTGCAAATATCAGCATGTTTGTACTTATAAGAAGTGTGATTGCTTAGAAAGTAATGTGTGAATACATGCTTGTCAAAAAGAAAAGAAAAATGCTTGATGAACCTTTTATATTTTCTTTCTTATTTGGGCATAATCCTTAGTAACGTTAAACTACAGCCAAAGATGACCTCTTCCTAGCATTAAGAGATTCTAGTACTTCAAATAGGTTTTAACTTTTTTTTATAATTGAAGTTTCCAGAAATTAATTAGAGAAGGCAGATGACCTAGTGAAATTATCCACCACATTGTAATGAATGATCACATTCATTCAAAACAGAGCTTTATCTTTCTCTTAGACTTATGGTGAACATATGTTATTTGGCATGCTGTTTTGGGCTTTTTAGTTACTTTAAACTTGATCTACAGCCAAATTAAAAACTTCGTGGAAAATATTTGGCATTGGTGAAACACTAACTCTATTATTATTTTTTTTTTTCCCCTCTTAGTTCTCGCCTAGAACCTGTGAGTAATCATTCCACCCCTCAAGGCAGTGGAGCTGCAACGCCTGACAATCATTCCGTAATTGATACTGTGAGTGAACAGGATGAAGGAACAATGACACCCCCATCCAAACAAACTACGCCAACTACAAGTCCCCGGAACTCCTTAAGGTATTAAGAGTAAAATTTTTGCCTTAATGAAAACAAATGGTCAGGGTAGATGTGAAGGGTATTTAAAAACAAGTGTACTTCTGTGAACGCTGCGTTTGCTTGAAAGAAGTGAGCAGTCAAATTAAGTGGATCCCAGGATAAAAGTACATGTTTTCACACTGTTTTTGAAAGCTGGTCTCTGCAAAGACTGAAGAAAGTTCACTACAAGATTGATTTAGTTAAGAAGGTCTGCAAGGAACATGATGTTTGTCTTAGAAGACTTTATCTGTAGGTGACCTATCTTGAATAATAATTATGTAAACATACATTCTTTGGATGGCTAGTTGATTGTATGTAATGCAAGTTTTTAAATTGAAGTGCCTGTGTTATCTCTCCCTGTCCAAAGGGGCCCTGTGGACACAAACAAAAGGACCCCAGAACCTAGAACTGTTGTTGTTAAAAAATCCCAAGTGGATCTTGGGATCCAGATATGTGGTGGAAACCTCTATGGAATATTTGTCTCAGATGTAGATGATGATAGCCCAGCAAAAGGACCTGATGGACTAGTCTTGGGTGACATGATACTTGAGGTAAGCTAATAAGAAAATACAGCATACTTACAGAATGTCTAGGATGATATAAAGAGGGAGTTGTGTAAAGAATTGTGCTGTCTCACGATGGGGGGTGTGTGTGTTAAATCTTGAGTTCCTGCCACACAACCCAAATTAAAATGGTGAGAATGCATAACCTTTATTCTGACTGTGGCACATGAAGAGCTGGATGATGTGGACCTGGAGAACTATCACTGATGAGAGCAGAAGTTGCCCACAAGTTTCAAGGACTAATATATGTCTGCTTGGAATTACAAACACCTGCTCTCCTCATCTAAGTAGGAAGCCTTGAATCCAATAGCTGTATGTAGGAGAAAGGCAAGGATATGGAAGATATTGCAAAACAGGGAACATTATTGATCTTATCACTATGAAATTCTAATGAGAGTTTAGGGAAACCGTGCAATATGTTTTTGACTCTACTTTTATATCTGAAATGAGACTATTTATCTACTTGGCAGGACTGTGAAGGTGGTAAACACATAAGTTTTTATGAGTTTTTCAGGTACAACTTAGTATTGAGATAGAGGCACAACGGGAAAGTCTCAGTACTAGTATCCAGATGGAGATTTTGCTTTGTAATTGTGTTTCTGACTTCCCTCAGACCACTTGCTTTCCCTGAAAGTATTAAATTACTTCCAGTGTGAATTTTATGATTCTCAGCTTACACTTTGAAAACTATTTAAAGAGGTGCAGACTTTCTCTCATGGTGCGTGTCTATTGTGTTCACTTGTGTATTTTGTTATCCACCCCCATATCTCAATCTCCTGCTAGGCATCCTAAGGTACAAACTGTATTAGAGTTAAGTGGCAAGATTTACTTGTATATCGAGCCTGTCAGTGGGAAAAACAAAGTAATTTTGCATGTTTTTCTAACTCACCTAGCTCTATTGCCTGTTAAGATACAAATTCACACCTAAGCGTTTCTGTGATTTGCAGTATGGGTCCATTGACATGCGAAATAAAACAGCTGAGGAAGCTTATCTTGAAATGTTGAAGCCCGGAGAAAACATCAAAATAAAGACTCAATACAGGATAGAAGAGTTTAATAAGATAAAAGAGCTTCCTGGAGATGGATTCTATATCAGGTATTTGAGCGTGACCGGTAATGACAGCATAAGGCTGTTAGGATAATACACTGGCCTTCATGAGAGAGGTCTTACTACAATCTTAAATTCAAAGTTTACTAATTTATCCAGCTAGTCTCTGACAGCAAGTACACAACCTAGAGCGTAAGAAGTCTGCATGTTTCGCTGTAAACTTGTGTGCTCTTGAAATGTGGTGTGTACCACTGATCTGTTAACCTTTTTTTGAAGTATGCATGTTCTTCCCTTGAGTTGATGGAGATGATTTGCAGAGCCTATTTATATCTTCCTTTCCAGAGCACTTTATGACCGTCTGGCAGAGGTGGAACAGGATTTAAGCTTTAAGAAGGATGACATTTTGTATGTTGATGACACACTGCCACAGGGAAACTTTGGTTGCTGGATGGCTTGGCAGCTTGATGAGAACGCTCAGAAGCTGGAAAGAGGACAGATTCCAAGTAAATATATGTGAGTGACCTCAGTTATGGTATTTATCTTACAGTCTTTAGAATTCTGACTAGTGAGATGCGGTATAAAAGACTTGTTTGCTTGTGTGTTTTTCTGGGAGATACTAACTCTAAGATATGTCGCTTTCGGGATGGCATATCTTAATAACATCAAATTAAATATATTGCTCTATCAAGTTCCTTTTAATACTACTAAACAGTAAACTAGAAATGGAAATGATACATAGATCAGTCTTGCGATTAGATAATTCAATAACAAAAATGACAGTAACCACAGCAAAAATATCCTTGAATCAAGGTTATTGCAGTCATTCTTGGGAAGCATCAGTGGGTTTAGTTATCTGTGTTATTTAGTTACTAGTTATTTAGTTATTGTACAGCTCTGTATCCACCATAGTCCTTTAAAGTTGATAGATCAGCTAAGAGGAGTATGCAGGAACTAAATTTTTTACCTTTTACTGAAATCACATTAGTTATCACTCAAAGATTAAAATAGTTTTTCATTTTAAGATTACTGGTTTTCTGGTTTCCTTTTCTTCTAACAGTCTTCCCTCCATGTCAAAACTCAAAATTCATCCTGGCAGTGGGACAATGGTACTATGTGGAATGTATGGAAGCACAATATATACATACAGACCCATAAATGTCATTGATAAGCTCGTTACTGAAAGATAGACAGTAAACCCAACTACATTTTAGAGGTGTTATGTGGCCAAAATATTTGTGCTCATATCAAATAAAACTGTCATTTTGGATTGCTAATAAGTTATTTGTAAGGATGAATATAATATGCAGCTTCATAGAAAGAATGGGATCTTCACTTCTGTGCGAGGTTGACTTTACAGGCAATTAGGTGCACGCTACTGCTTCTGCCTGGGAGGATTTTGCCCTGCCTGCCAGAGCACTGGCCCTCTGTGCCTTGCTGCTGTTTAGATTTGTCATGGTTTACCCCTAAGCAAGACCTGAAACGCATTCAGCAGCAATGAGGCACCGAGCAATAGAAACACACTGGTTTGAGCATCCCAAGGGTACTCAGGTTTCTCGGACGCTGTTTTAATTAGCCGGGAGGAGAAGAGGGCGGTGAAACAAAGTGTCTCCCCCACAGATTAGTTTTTCAAGGAGAAAAGGTAAAAAGTGTAATTACTAAAAATTCCCACTAGACGGCTCCCGAAGTACGGAGATGAAACAGCCGCTGCTTTCTCACCTTGTTCATCGCTCTTAATCATTAACAAGCACAGGCACAGCACACACCGTTTCACCGTACGGTAAGCCCGCACTACAAAGCACAGCAAAATGAGAATCTTGACCCATTTCCCAGGGATGGGAGCACATACAGCAGGGTAAGGTATGACAAAACACAACCCCAAGAGAAACAACGTTGTGGCTGTCAATGAATGCAATGCGTATGACAATTTTGTTGTAATGTGCTCTGATCAGGTTTGTCATTATCTTGACCTGTCATGCCCCACGTGGGTGACAAACAGGACTATTGTGGTTTAATCTCAGCTGGCAACTAAGCACCATGCAGCTACTCACCTTGCTGGGGTGGGGGAGAGAATCGGAAGAGTAAAAGTGAGAAAAGTCATAGGTTGAGATAACAACAGCTTAACAAGTAAAGCAAAAGCCATGTGTGCAAGCAAAGCAAAATAAGGAATTAATTCTCTGGTTCCCATTGGCAGGCAGCTGTTCAGGCTCCATCACATGTAATGGTTACTAGGCAATACAAAACACCATCACTCTGAACGTCTCCCCCTTCTTTCTTCTTCCCCCAGCTTTTTATATATATATACAGAGCATGACATCATGGTATAGGATATCCCTTTTTTCAGTTGGGGTCAGCTGTCCCAGCTGTGTGTCCTGACAACCTTTTGTGCTCTTCCAGCCTACTCACTGGCAGGAAGGGGTGAGGAGCAGACAACCAAAACCACCAATGTGCTGTCAACTCCATTCTCATCCCAAATTCAAAACATAGCTCTATACCAGCTGTTAGTAAGAAAGTCAACTCTGTCCCTAGCAAAAACCATGACAATATTATAAGAATCTCAAGGAAATGATGGTGGTGTGAGGTCTTCTGATGCTTATTGTTTCATTTATATTTCTGTCAGAAACATTTGTTTCTGACTAATTTTCCATCATGAAGATACACAGGCTAAGGCTTGAGACAAGCATTTCCAGTGTATTCCAGAAGCAATGGTGGTATTGTTTGTTGAAAAAATTAAAAGATATAAGTTTAAATACCAACCACTTAGTCCATTTCATTATAGGATGGATCAGGAATTCTACAGGAGACACAGCATGTCTGAGGCTAAAGATGAAAACAGTTCATCTAAGACATTATCAGCAGCAGCACGGAGATCATTCTTCAGAAGAAAGCATAAACACAAGCGAAGTGGTTCCAAAGATGGAAAGGATTTACTGGCTCTTGATACAATCAGTACAGACTCAATTCCTTTCTTGGATGGCAAGTACCTTTGTTATTCCTGGGAGGGAGTTCCCTTTCCTCCTCTTTCATTTTTAAACAGCTGCAGCATGACACAATGAAAAATGTTTCCCTCTGGTTGGTCTGAATACAAATAATAATCATATGTCCCATCACATACATTACAATTATGTATTGTAATTATATATTAATATATTAATTGTAATTAATATTTTAATGACGATTTTTTTTGTATTCTATAACAAGCCAGAGTGTTTCAAGTCAATTTTTTTTTGGTAGTTTATTCCTAGACCTATTAGTATTAATGCTTCATTTGCAGAGGAAGATTGCTTTTTGATGCATGGTTTTGATCATCCTTTAAGCTATTCAATTTCTGTCTGGGTTGCTTAGTCTAGGCAGACTTCTTAGGCACCGCTCAAAAATCCACACTTGTGTTTCTTCATTTCTTTACAAAAATCTTGTTGGTTACAATGATTACTTCCTTGGCAGAGCTCAACAAGCCAATCCAAAGGAACCAAATACTGTGTCTTGTTTACACTTTTAGGATAAAATAGGAGTGCTTGATTTTAAAGTTTGGGTGAGGGCAGGGAGGAGAAGTGCCAGGTTCAATTAGAAAAAAATGTCTATTTTAAGCTGTCATGTGGAGGAAATTGCAATAATAACTAGTGAGCATTTTTTGTTCTTGTTAAGGCCCTTATCTCTTGCAAGGGAGTTATTTTCATAATTATCGTTAGGGTGCTTCTGCTTATCTGAGGAATGCCACGAAAATAATTTATACTTTCATAAAATAAATCTTCTGTGTATGTAGATTCTGCAAGTCTGGCGTATCAGCGCGTACAGAAAGTGGACTGTACCTCTCCTAGGCCTGTCCTTATTCTAGGACCTTTACTTGATGCTGTGAAAGACATGTTGGTCAAAGAATCCCCTGGAAAATTTTGTAGATGTCCTCTTGGTAAGTGTGCATATATAACCGATTTCTTCTTGCCAGTAACATCTATATAAGTGAACTAAATGGTAGCACAAACACGGGAAAAAACCCCAAGAATTTGAATTTGCAGACACTGTTTTGTTAGCCACGTTCTGTACCTAAGGAGTAGTAATGATGGTGGATCTCTTCTGGTTCTATGGAACAGAGGTTATGAAAGCTTCCCAACAAGCCATTGAACGGGGTGTGAAGGATTGTCTGTTTATCGATTACAAACGGAGGAGCGGACATTTTGATGTGACAACTGTAGCTTCAATAAAAGAGATAACAGAAAAGGTGAGTCACTTGTAATGCTGTAGTTCTTTGTACCATTGCCAATGCTGTGTTGGGGGGTTGGAAATTATCTTAGGGTTGTCCTCCTTTAAGGCATTCAGAGAATTGTTCCCCAGGCCAATGAGTACAATAAGCGACCTCACTTTGGCATGTAACTGTTTAAAGATTATTTTATGCAAGTTTACCTTTGTAGAAACTAAGCATGTCCATATTCTTTTACAGCATTATTAAATAGTTAGAAGTTGTTTTCTCAGACTGCATAGTTTCCACCCCCTATCCTCCCAAACGAGGATATAGGTTATTTAACTATTTCATTTAATGCAGTCATATAGAATATAAACATCATAATAATCTTGGAGACAGATGTTAATTAAAATCTGTACATTGCTTTTAGTTTTCTGTCAAACCCCACAAAAAGTCTTGTGTTCGCTTATTACTTCTGAAAGAGAAAATAAATATGAATATTTAAATTTAGGAAAATGTTATTGCAAATATTTCAATCTGAGTTTTCATTTCATTAGTTCTTCAAATACTTTTATTTCTATCAATTCATGCTTTTGGTGGAATGGAATTTCTTGCAGTTTTTCATATTCTGTCTTTTGTTATAAATCCTTTGGGTAAAAATTGCTCAGTAGCCCCTAAATTCTAAATTCATAGGAAAATTCTGCTGGGTTGCTATGGTTTAAGTAGGGGAAGAAATGGGGAATTTGCATGTGTGCTTGTGCTCTTTAACTGAATGAGTGTTTTGCATTTACATTTGATCTTAGGATTGTCATTGTCTGCTTGACATCGCTCCTCATGCCATCGAACGGCTCCACAGTGTTCATATCTACCCTATTGTAATTTTTATTCGCTACAAAAATGCTAAACAAATCAAGTAAGTCTGTGAGGGGTTTAGTTCAGGGATGTGTATTTTAGCTTAAAATAAACGTGTTACCTTTATTGTTTCTTTCATCCTAGTCATCTTAAATCTCTTTAAAATGTGGAAATTAATCCTCATAAAAAGCGCTGTGAGGTAAAAGGTATTAATTTCCTTTTTGGTTGCATGACAATTGAGTGAATCTTTCAAAGAAATCAAACAATGTAGACTAAATTGTATGTACTCCAGGAGGCACTGGGATCTTTCCTGTTCACCTTCTTATTAACCAGTACGACATATGGGTGAGATCCACTGAGGATTTAGTGGTGACCATGACAAAGAGCTATTCATCATCTCAGTGGGGCCAAGTGTGTGAATGCAGTGCAGTGATTCGTAACCTCAGCTTCCCCACCTTCATTCTCCAGTGAAAACAGCAAGGGAAGTCCCTCTTTGCCATGAACTGTACATACTGTGGTCTTCTCAAGCCGTGCTCTTTCAGTAATTGGGAATTTCCTGCTCAGATATAGCCAGGAACCAAACACGGGACTTAGGTACCCCAGTCCCTCCCCTAATGTCTGAGTAAACCTTCACACATTTTGATAGATTGATTTGGCAAGAAGTGACATAATCTCCCAACCTAAGTATTAAGAAACAGTTTTGTTGTGAGATCTTACACTGGTGCTATCTGCATTTTGAAAGTTGACCACTTGTTATATTCGTGACCTAAAGGTAAATTTGATGACTATCTATTTAATAAGTAGGATAAGTAACACCACTTGGAAGTAGAAGCAAGACATAAAGCAACGTGGTGTATTTCATCACCACTCTAGGATCATGCACTCGAATGATAAATGGACTGTCATGTCATGAGTCCCATTGGAAATGGAATGGTGACCATTACAGCTATTGCCCTTTTTTTTGGGACATAACAGAGAGCGATTGAACTGGACAAGCAAGGATTTCTAGTAGTCACCAAAATAAGATGCAGTAGCACATTGTCTCTGCATGAGCACCAAAAGTTTTTCCAGACAGCCTTTTTGTTATAGCACAGGTTCTGTTGGCATTTTCTGAAATGCTACACTGCAGTGATAGGTTAATTCAGTAGTGATTTTTTTATTATTTGTAAAATAAAACTGTGCTTCTTTTCTCAATCCTATAAGAAACTATGCTTATATTGTTTCAGTACTTATCTATATGACCTTACTAGTTGATTATAAATTCTGCTTCCTTTTAAACAGAATCCCCTACTTGGGAGCCCAAGTCAGATTTGGAGGAGAGTGTTACAAGCCTTGATCAGAATTAAATTTTTATTTTTCACTACTTATATTTCTCTATAAGTTTTTCTTATTTTATTTCCAACAGCTTGTATAAAAGAAAAGTAGTAATCTCAAAAATGTGTTTCTGTTATACCATGACTCTATAATAGGTTATTTTGTTCAATGGTTGATATTTCAAGCCCTTAAACAACCAGTACTTGAGCCCAGCTTTGTGTAGGGAGTATTGGAATGTATATGAGATGACCATCCAATTCACATGAACTGGAAAAAAATGTATGTTTTTCCCCCTCAACTGCCTCCCAATCTCTGAGACTTTAAAGGAATACTGTCTTAGTCTGATAGCAGATAAATTTGCTAGCACTAAAGATCCTGATGACTGTGCTGATACTGCTGAAACACAGTAGATGGCACTCTATGCACAAAATTATGCTTGCAAATTAATTAGCCCTTCACTTGCACCCAACTGGAGGTAATCATTTCGAGTCCATTAAAAAAAAATAAAAATAATCTTATACATATTTTTTTCTTTTTTCTTTCTTTTTTTTGCAGAGAGCAAAAAGACCCAATCTTCCTGAGGGACAAAGTTACACAAAAACATTCCAAAGAACAGTTTGAGACAGCTCAAAAAATAGAACAAGAGTATAGCAAGTACTTTACAGGTTAGTATTTAATTAACGTTTCAGTAGGAACACAGTGACAATTTAATCCATTTACACTGTGATTCAAAAGATTCCGTGTTCCTTCAAAGAGCACTGTGTTTTTCATTCTGCCTTCATTTTTGGCAAATTCATGGTCTGGTGTTTTATTTTACTGGGACAGAAAACCTCAAGATAGTAAGTACTGTATTTTTACCAGAGAAAGAAAACTGTATTTTGAGACTGCTTATTTGAGGGTATATTTTCATGTGGTTCCACACACATTCAAAAGAGTGGGGATAAAATTTTAGCCATTTGGATGTGAATAGCAACAAAACATAAAAAGAAAGAAAAAAAAACCAACAAACCCCCAAAATACCACTTAACCAGCCAAACCTCACCTTTTCATCCACAGAACAATGGGATTCTTACAGAAATATTTTGAGGCGTATCTGCCAAGCGCAGGGGAGGGAAGGGGGATGTATTTAGTGTAGAGCTGTCTCAGAGTATCCTGAGAGAAGCTGCACATTCTCAACAAAGCCAGTTGCCTGGTATGTAATAGCCATGCAATTGTTAAATTGAATGGTACATGCGAAGCCTTCACAGAACTTGACATGCACATGGCCAGGTTGCATCACCGCGTGTTATCTTCTGCACCTTGTTAAGTCATTTGTTGCATTTCAGTTTCACCCTGATAGTGATAGTAGCACTCAGTCCAAGAGAGTGCTCTGTGTATCTTCTCAACGTGCCATGTGAGCAGGACCTCCCTCTGTTAGCGCCAAGTACAGCGGACTCCAGCTGTCATCAGCATTTCCAGGTGGTGGTAGTTCAAGAGAATGGGTGTTCAAACTTCATTGACATTTAAACTTGCTGAAACTATAATGTTGTGCGTAAAATAAGCCTGTAGATAAGCATGTTGGACATAGTACCTTCCTCATGAAGCTGTATGAGAGACCTGAGCTCTGTGGCTGCTTTGTGAAGTACATTTTTTGACTCGTGACTCTTTCACGTTGGCTTTGTTCCCGTAGTGAGTTGTGAGCACGGCGTGTGATCTGAATCACTTCCTCACTGCCTTTGTCAGTTTTCACAGACCTTGATGGTTACTGTGTTCTGGGTCCAAACCCACCTGAGATCATTAACTGTAGTATGTACTGCAGAGTCAAGTAATATTTTATGTGAGATCAAATTCTCTCTTTTCAAAAATGGAAATTATACCTTAAACGTTTTAAGATTTTCCATGTTTTTCCAGCGTTAGCAGTAACTGAGGCCAGAGTCTTTACTGACACATTTCTCAAGTCATGAGGTTCCTCGCTTTTCAAGTCTTAAAAGTAATACATTCTCCTCTCCTGTGTCAGTGTTGGCATTTTACTTTTTATGACTCTTATGTTTAGCAAGGGTAGAATGCAAGATGTCCATTTATCTTTTGAATTGATTTTTCAGGAGTTGCTTGCTGTTGGCCTTTTGTTCCTTAAATGTAGTTGACAATAAGAATTGGAGCGGCAACCGCCGCTGTTTTATTTAGCTCAGCGATCTGTGAGCTGCCTCATAATTTACTTCTAATATTTGTAAATAGTGTCTAGTTGCTACAGCTATAGTCTCTATGTATATTACCACATAAATATAAAACTCTTAACACCACATGCTGAACAGAGTAGGTTTATTATAGCAGGTTCTGACCATCTTTAGACTTAAACTTTGCCACCTGATGCCTCTGAAAATAGTACATGGAGGCCTCTAACAAAACAGTTGTCTTAGTTGATTATAGCCGTCAGTTCTGCGACTTCCCTGGGCTCTTTTAAGAGCTAGCAGAAGAAACTGTATATTGAATGCTTGACCTCTTTCCTCTGTTTATTCTTTTTCTTGTATTAATAGAGTCATGCATCTGGCAAATATTGAATTGGGTAGATTAATTCTGATCTGTTGATAAACACTTTGCAGAAAAATGCAGAAGACCGCTCTTCATAATTAGTCATGACTGTTTGTTCCAGTCTCATTTGTGGGGGGGTTGTGTCTTTTTCTCCAGGCATTGTCCAGGGAGGAGCCCTCTCAAGCATTTGCACTCAGATTATGACAACTGTCGATCAAGAACAAAACAAAGTCCTGTGGATCCCAGCTGGCCCACTGTAGATTTATTTCGCTGTGAAACTACTTTGCAGATGGAAATAACCAACTAACTTTCTCTCCAACGGACTGTCCATTTTTGTCTTTATATAAAGATACCTGTAAGTGATTTCTGTTTCATGAAGGGGAATGATAACACTGAACACACGAGGACCTGCTGAGGCACGTGGGAAGGGGTAGATCACTTCACCGAGCTCGTCTCTTACGTCGTACGTGTACATGTGGCAGGTTGTCACAGGGGGTTGCGACCCGTGTCTACTTGTCCACGAGTAATGAACTTAACAATGCTGCAAAACCCTGTAGAACGACACGTTTACAAAAACTTTTTCCAAGTATTTGGTTGTCGCTGTTTACTTGAATGTCTTGTCTTGTTTTGTTTTGTTTGGTTTTTTTTTTTCCTTAACTCTGTCTCCTTTCACTTAATGAGGTGACTCTCCAAAACGGAGTGAAATTTCTGAATATGAGCAAATGGTTTGTGCGCGGTGTGACTCTTAGTTGCAGCGTTGACCATTTTGAACACATTTGACAACCAGGTAATACCGTGGGAGGGAATCGGTACGTCTCGGGAGTAAGCTCAGAAAGAAGTACACTCCTCTGCAGGGCAGACCACTGTTTGTATCCTGTCAACGCTCGTCTGTCAAAGATATCGTTTCTTGTTTTATGCATGAATCTAATATTTAAGCGTCATAATATATCTGAACAATCCAAGCTTAAAAGTGTGTTGAGAAATAATAATTTTTGGTTGTTGGGCCTGGATTAAGTACCGGTGGGGAAGAGTCATAAGCTAGGCCTAGCATGCTGTGTTCTGTCACTTTTAGATACTGTAAATATGGAAAGCTTATGTCGGTGCAATTTTGCAGGGTAATTCTTAAGCTTTGTACTTCAGTGTGTAGCATTCACATAGAGTGTTTTTATTTAAGAGCAGCCACAGTTTTAGGGCTTTGATTAAAAGCCTTTAGAAAGGTACTAAATGGTTAGTGTTTTCACTGTCAAAAAATAAGTGATCGTTTAGTTTCGGTTGTAATACTTATTTACCTGTTGTACCAAACTCCATTGTATCAATTCCCTTTTTGTTTTTTTTGCACTTCAGACTCTGTGTTCCTAACACAGGCTTTGTACCTGTCTCTTCTGTCTCTTGTGCCATGATTCTTGGGTACTGTATTTTAATTGTTTTTAAATATCATTTGAGTAGAACTGCTTCTTGGTCACAGTTCCTAACATTTCATTATGTAGGGTTTCTAGTTTTACACTGCAGGCTGTAGTTTTGCTTCTGTTTTTAGCTTTTTTAATTAAAAAAAGGGATTCTTCTTGCACAGTTCTTCAAAGAAAGATCTGGTCCTAAATTTAAATTGCTTTACATATGCTATATTATAGTTCAAAATACTCTCACTATATAGTATAGAACTAGATAAATGCTATATAAAGTATTTTGAACTATAATACATATAGTATATATAGTATTTTATATAGTATTATACCATACTATTATAATACTATATATATATAAATTAAAAAATAGGAAACGGTATGGATGAATTGCTAGTCAAAGTACTTATCATGGTGAGGGACAGCAGTTGTTTTTAGTTTATCTCTTGTTGTTTGTTTGTTTTTTAAAGTTTGAGGTCAGAGTAGACTCCAGTGGTACAACTGAAACAGACAGGTACTGTTCTGACATGGATTTTCTGTACTAAAATGAAAATGTCACTTTGTATCAAAAAAAAAAAAGTTAAAGAAACTGATTACTAAATAAAGGTCAATTTCTATAACTTGACTTGTGTGTAAAAGGTGCATATAGCTAATGTTCTTCTTGTCTCAATTTAGTTGAGTCCTTATATAAGGGTTTATTTTCTGACTAAAATTGGCACATAAAGGTTCAAATGCCCACCCTGAGAGGAACAGGTTTCGGTTTTGTGGTTTTGCCCAGCCTTGCATACATAAATACCAAAGACGTTCAAAAAAAATACAGGACTCAAGAAGTGGAATGTTGGTTTGTATTTAAATATTTTAACATTCTGGTCCAGTGGAGTTAAGGATTTCAAGTGGAAATGCAATTGATTGGATGGAGGCTTTAATGGGAGAACGAGTCGATCACTGTTATTTTCAAGAGAGTGTCACCAGAAACCAGGGAAAACCTAATGGGTAAAAACATGAATCACTATCTTAAACGCACATTGTAGAATTCAATTCCTCAGTTTTCATGCTTCAGGCAGACCAACCTCTTCTGTTTATTAAGTTATCTGAAAGCTTAGGTAATTATTATGTAGTAACTTATCTGCTGCTTCAGTTGCTTTATTCTCAGATGCCAGGCTAGTCGACTTCAGCCTGGATTGGTGGATGGTCAGTCTTCTTGTTATCTGCATACCCTATAATAGCCTTCAGTTATAAGACAGGACTATCACCTTATCTGCTTTTCTTGAAAAAAACCCACCATGATGCCATCTTCTAATAGAGGACAAAGAAAATGAGAATAGGCAGGTTCTGGCAGGTCAGTAACAGCCGTACCTTCTGTATCTTCTGATCACAAGAAGTAGAATTGAAGTCTCGGTTAAATGCTAGAAAGATTCCCTTGGCTCGGATCAAGAGTTTCCTGATACACCATTTTATTTTATAATAGTACATACTGGAACTACATTTGGCCAATGTTCCAAAAGGAGTAACTTTCTCCAAGTGTTGAAATAATATAGTTCCTGTGTGTTTTTTAAAAATAGTTTAAAAGTAATACAGTTAGACAACAAAAGTCTGAAAACTTCCCCCTCATGCTTATAAGCCACTATGTAGCATGTATTGCTGCACGTAAGGAATTAGCTAGAAATCAGCATCTTTTAATGTTATTTCTCCATAGCTAAACTGACATGGCTGAAATACTGCAGTCCATTAAGTATGAGTTGTTGTTAATACATTGATGAGCATCTATTCGCTTTCAAACCTTTGCATTCTGTTCACATTGACCTGAATAGCAGGGCAAGTGTTTGCCAGATCCAGAATTACGTTCCGGCAGCTGCCAACCTCTTCACCTCAGACAAGGGTCCTTTTTCAGTGTCTGGTAAATTTGGAGGCCATATCGTAATCCCTTTCAGTGAATGCAAACATTGCCGTAAGAGGTCTTGAATGGCTTTCCTAGGTTCATCTCAGGTGGATGTATATTCACGGTTGAAGTACAGTCCTGTAATCTTTTCTAGACCTATGTTTAAAGCTCCAAGTGGTTTCTCAGATTCTACACCTCCATTTCACAATGGACAGTTTCTTTTATAACACACCAACATTGGAAAAATGTGCATTGGCTCAGAAACTAAAGAGACTGCTGTGAAAAATACAGCCATCAGACAAGGCTGACTTTGGTTTTGTGCAACAGCTAGTAAAGATCCCAGACCTGCAGCAGAAAAGGGACAGTATGAAAAAGGTGCTTGGCCTCTTCCTGTAGATTTTTCTAATGGTTGCTGTGTCAGTGGGTGTAAGGGTTTCTTGTTAATCTGGTTGCTTTTAGATTTATTTTCTTTTCAGCCTTAATTCTCTATCATTTTGCGTAGAAAGTATCTTGGTGTTCCTCACTGAGAAAGTATGGTTATGATGAACAATTGGTAGCAAACTGTTTAACTGTTTGATTTGACTTCTTTCTCTTTTACTATTCAAAGAGATGCTTTTGATAGTACAACCCAAACGATGTGAGTGTGAATCCAGAAACCAGGTGAATAGGGGATCGTGTTACTTAAGTGTAAACCTACTAGTTTAACTTGGGATTATTCAACGCTATTTTAACAAATAATTCCTTACAAACTGTCATAAGAGTAGTTGTTTATTACATTATAAATAATTTTAGATGAATGTTGTTTATATTTAAATGTTGTCTAGATGGATATTTTGCTTTAAACTGTGCATAAAAAGCATACTGTGACTAAAAATATTCAAAATATTTTCAGTGCTGGAAGTTATCTTCTAGACTTTCAGTATGGAAAATGTTTTCAATTTTTTAAAAATATGTTTTATATTTATTTCATCTTGTAACTTAATTTTAAAACAGTGAGAAGAAGCATATTAAAGATATTCTGATTTCAGTAGGTCTCATTCAAGTAAGCATTTGTAATTAATTTTCCTCTACAAACTACATCTCTTAAGGGTGCAGTGACATTTTCCCCCCTTCTGTGTAAAGTATGAAATTCCAGCTTAGTTTTTTTAACACAAGGTTTTAAAATATGAGTCTTTTCTTCTAAAAAAATAGAAGGGAAAATGGCAGGGATCTAATCACTGTTTTAAGAAGCAAGTCATCAAAATCTTTGTACTATGTAACATGGTCACTTCCTATTATGGTGAATTATGTGTCATTGTTATGCTTTATTAACTGCTTTATATGCTAAATGTGTGTGTTCACTGCTTTATTTTCTGTGTCTGTCATATTGAAGAAAATAACACCAGTGGCTGAGGAAGATGCATTATCTTGATTTATGACCCTTTCCTTTGCTTGTTGACAGTATAAAGAGAATGTCCCAGAGCTAGAGTCCTATTCCTGCTGGCTATAAAAACCCAAACAACCCAAAACCAGCCACCACCACTAACCCAAGCCCTACGAACAAACCAAAACTCCAACTTCCTAGGTGTCCAATTTGTTCTTTCTTACAATTTTGGCTTCTTCCCATCTTCTTAAAGATACTCATTAAAAGTTCAGAAAACAAAGACAGCAGTTTACTCTTAATATACTTAATATAATATCCATATACTTACTGCATATTTAACAATATGCTGATGTTTCCAAAACTGGAAACAAGTCTATCAAAACATTAAACGCTTTAAGCAGCTTGGAAAAAAAAAAAAAAATCTCTTCCTTGATAAAATTTAGCTTATATTTGCAATGGCTTTTTTTTCTTTTAGGGATTTTTCAGTGCAAATCTGAATGACATCTCTTATGTAATGGTCCCTATGCCCTTCCTCCAAAGGCAGGGGATGATCAGCTTTCTGAAGACGGTGTCTTTGATCTTCAGAGGAAGTGACCCTTTTCCCACAACTTGTGCATCTGGTTTTGCTCCAAATTAGTCTTATTTCATTAGAAATAATGCCAATCATCATAATTCCTTCATTTTCCAAACCTACCTGCTCCCCCCAAAAGCATTTAGATGCTCAAATAACCTAATTGTTTAACCTAATTAAGACAATATTGGTCGCCCACCTGTGACCAACATAAGGTTTTGGGTTTGGAGCTTGTTTGATGTTTGGCCAGCGTAAGAAATGGAAGGCTGAAAATGCACTGCTTCATCTAAATACGTGCAAGGGGTCTAAATGTGATTGTGAGTCTTGCGGTTCTGTGCTGAAAATAACTGTTAGAGCATTTTGAGAGGATAATGCCAGTGGAGTCAGCCAGAAGATCCCAAGGTAAGAGATAGAGGCTTGTTCACTGCTGTGAAGATACGATTTGAGAGCACTTGTATTATTATAGTAACAAGTAGGTTTGAGATGCAAGGATGAGTAAGTGCAATTGCTGAAGAAACCAAACACATGGAGCTGAATTCCGGGACGGTGATACAAGCTGCATGTCCTCAGCAACCCTGAAGGTTGGTCCCATGGTGGCATGCGTGTATCACTTGTACCTAGGGGTTGGCTGAGCTGCGTGGCCTTGCAGAGCCTTCTGGCTGCAGATGTATTTCTAACATTCAAATGAACACTCGTATACCCTGACTTCTGCTGTTGTAAAAAATGTGTGTTTAATTGCTGCAATTATAGTGTGATGTGTTGTGACCTGCTCTGACTGATTTGCAGTTCAATTATTTAGAACTAATTTTTCAGGGTGGTACCACATATTTTGTGCCAGAGTGACTATTTTACAGCTTCAGAATGATTCAAATGAAGTTAAAAAAATCAGTTTTTGATTAAGGCCTCCTCCTGGCCTTAACGTGGCAGGCATTTCTTCAGAGCTGCAATATTTGAGCTCCAAATGACATGAGTTCCTATCTGAGGCTGACCCTGCTCTGTTGTCCTGCGCTGGATGTGACCAGAGTTGTCTCCTGACAGTGTGGAGTGAGGACGTGTTGGAGCTTCATTCACAGCTGTGCTTCTCCATGAGATACTTCATAATGCTAATGGGTTTAACCCAAGTGAGGTGCTTCCGGTCCTGGCTCCCCAGTAGCAGTTCTGGGGCTGGAAGGGTGTTTCTGATCAGTAACTGCTGCCACCTTTTTCCTTTCACTTGTCCCTTTTCTGCTAAGTAACCGGACACAGGTGTATGATTTTGGCAAGCGCACCATGAAAACTTTCTCACAATAGGAGTGAGCTTCTAGTTTATGTGAGGACTATATTATGGATACCTCACAAGCCTTCTCCTTCTTTTCCTGTTATAATCAGCTTTAGTTTCCCTTAGCTTTATAGTCTTGCCACCATTAGTAGATATATCTTCTTTCAAGGTGTGTCTGTCATCAAGTGCAGCCTTCCTGTTTGCCCCGTTTCCTTGCTTCACGCTTCACTTGTGTCATTGCTCCTCAACTCCTTGCACATCTGAACTCTGAGAGAGATGTTTTTTTCCATGGCTGATGCAACCTAATCTCTCTCTTCCTCGCCCTGTTATCTAATACTAAAGTATTTTGGGACATTATGTAAAGTCTGTTTGTTTCATAAGGCATACTATGCTGTTGTGTGTTAATGACTGATTTGGTTCTAGGCGCTTGTTATGCTCCCTGGTGATGATCTCGGGAAAGTAGCGGCTGATCCACTCGGGGTTCAGCAGCCTACAATTTCAGATAATGTTTTTAGCAAGGATTTCATGTCTGCGGTTTCTGAAAGCGATGCCTTACTATGTTTCCAGCAGTGTCAGCAGTACATTCGTAAAAGAACCTACTTGGTAAGCAACAGAAGACGACTTCAGAAGGTCCATGCACTTGCCTTAGGATTCTGTGACCTCTGCTGGTTTGCAGAGGCTGCAGTCTCTGAATTAATTTGGATTTCCCTCTGCCCTGTTCAGCTCCTGTGGTAACTCAGTGCTGGTGAGGCAGGCAGAAGTGTACCTGAACTGACTCGTCACCAGTTACTGAGACCCACAAATGGCGCTCGACCTTCGCTAGAAATAAGCTATTGTTATTCTAATTTTAGTCTTTTTTGCTATACCTTAGGATGTTACTGAAGTTACGAGAGGGGAGTTTATAAAAAGAGTTTTGAAATGCTGGAACTTACCATAAGTATCCATATTTGTCTTGTTTCTTTCCCTCTCTACTCTTGCACTAAAGCCCTATTTTTATTTTACACCCTCTCTACTGTGAGTGATTTGAAGATGTAGGCAGTCTGTAATACACAACCTGATGGCAAGAACAGCAACAAACCACTGTTGGATGTTAGAAGTCACAGGCCTTTAAAGTCCTTTTCAGTTCTCTGACTTGGAGCAAGAGCTACTCAGAAACAAAAATCCTTTCGTGAAACAATTCAGCCAGAGTTTGACAGTAATTTTCTTTCTTGCTCTCGTTGCTCTGCTAATGAAACTTTCAGCATCTAACTGCATTATTTTTAGAAATCAGCTGATGTCCAGACCAAATGCATTTGCAGCACTGTAATACACTTTCTTGTGAAAATACTATTTAAACTTTTCTGCCTTGGTATATGTATTTCACGACACGGAGCATTTTCAGGTTTTGTTTCACTTAGCTGAGCAAACTTACCTCTTAGACTCTTAAATAGTAGTTACTTCGTTCCTGCTACCTCTTCTCTGCACCTTTTCTAGATTGAATGAAGCTACTTGGAATAGCCAAAGTTTACCACATGAACAAATGGAAATGTTGCTTTCCCGGCATTAAAATTGTATTGGTCAAGGAACAGAGCTTCTTTCTCCTACCACAGAATGATGAAATTTAGTGGAGCAAGAAAGAGTCTATTTACAGAAAGTTCCTAGCTCTGCCACAATCTTATCTTGCCCTTTAAAACAGAGATGGTTTGTTACTTTTTCATTGAATTCTTAAAAAGTAGGTCTTCAATCCAGAGACAGCTTTCAAGTATGCCAGATGTAAACCTGGTCTATTTAAATTATTTGGGTTTTGTGGCTTTTTCTTGTCCCCTGCTACTTATCAAGTGTTTGCTTTATTTAAATATGGGTTTGTTCCATCGTAACCCATTAAGTCATCCTGCTTGATGGTGTGAATTCACGGTTCTATAGGCACTCCAAACCCAAGTGTCCTATTCCACAATGGGGAAAAAAAAAAGTTATGTCAGCTAACTTATCCAGTGCGGCCTTCTCCTTTGAGTATATATTCCTGGGCTTTCTGAGTGTGGGGGTTTTGTCTTTGTTTGTTTGTTTCTTTTGTTATGTTTTTTAAAAAAATTCTAATTCTGCAAATACCACATATACCAAGAATGCTTCCTGAAAATCAGATGTACTACAGATAAGTAAATGAGCAATACATGGTTTGTTATTCAGTGTCAAACAAAAAAAAAAAAGGCAAAATTATTTAGAATGAAGCTGGTGGGTTACATTTGATTTTAATATATCTATCTTAAAAACTACATATATTTTATATTAGATATGTTTTTAGCCTGAAATTTATATTTGGAAAATGTAAACAAGCTGGAATGGAATATTTCATTTGATAAACATTGAAATGAGCTGGCAGGTTTCAGCAAAAAGAAGGCTGTTGTAATATTTAATCTGATTTCTTGGTATTCGCTATTTTCAGGAAATTGTTCAGTAATTTCTGAAAATGGAAGGACCCTTTAAAAGGTGCTTCAAGCCAGCTACTCAAAACAGAAGTTATACTGTCTAATTATTCATCATTAAAAATTTTGTTTGGGGATTTTTACTGTGTGTAGTACAGAATGTAATGACCAGAGAAAAAAAATATATTTCTGGTATGTGCGAGAGACTAATTCTTTTTTTCCCCCAGTATGTTAATATGGCTAGTACAAAATCTACAACAGATGAAAAAAAAGATGTTAAAATTACTTCTTCAGCAGAAACAATAATACATGGAAGATGAATTGCATTTTTTTAGAATTTGAGAAACTATCCCTTGATGCAAACTGACACATCAAACATCTCTGACACTCTATTTATTTTTATAGTTACAACATCTTGTTTACAATCATTTTATTCTGTATATAGCACAGCTTGTTTTTCTTGCAAGATTAAGAGCAGAGTTTTAAACTGTCATCCTCAAGGTCACAAGCCTGGTGGAAAATTCTTCTCTTGTATTTTTGTAAATCATTAAGTACCTCAGTAACCAAAAAACCGAACCAGGCAGTCATGCTTCGGTTTTAAGAAAATAAAAGAATATGTATTCTATGACAATTTCTTCCATAAGCCAGAGAGTATTAGCAAAATCAATGGTGAGAACTTGCAGCCTCAGTGAGGACTGTGAATCAACGGCTGCCACGCACGGCACGAAAACCAAAGTGACGGAATCCTAAAATAATGTATGCTGCAGTCTACAGTGCACGTTTAATGGGAGTTCAAATAGCAGCGGTTTGCGATTGAGATTGAAAAACATTACATATTTATTATCTGTGAACCCAACATTTCTAGTGTGTTAAATCCAAAAGCCTATTATGGGCCATTTTGTAGCAATCACTCTCAATTGATGAAGGCACACTAAGCCTTGTATGGCCACAGACCTTTAGTTGAGACCAGACAATAATAATCTAGTCTCTAAAGTATGCAAAAAGCATGAGCGAGCATCAGGCTGACTGGCTCAGTGTCAAGTCAGACTTACAAAAGGTATGACTTAAAATGGAAAGCCTTTGTGACAGTTTATGCTGACTAACTCCACGTGTGTAGCCTGCGCAGAGAATTATTTTCCACCTATTTGTGAATGCACAAGCAAGGAAATTGGCTTTAAAGAAGGGTGCAGACAATTCTTTTGTTTAGTCAAATAAATATTTTCCTACAGACACTTAACTAGTTCTAATTTATGGGATAGAGATGTTTTTTCTTCATTAGTAATTGTTTTTCCAGAAGATAACTCTGTATCTTCATTTGTGAGGGTTCACGTGCTCTTTTATCCTAGGTAAAGCTCTTCCTTGAAATCACTTAATGTTTTTTTTCAAAATGTAAAACCAAAGTGACTTCCTGAAGCCTCCAAAGCCTTCATTATATTCTGTTTTCACTTAGAGGCAGAGCATTAAATGTGTTGCGGCTCTCTCCCCTGGAAGGAAAATCCTTAGGAGTTTATATGATGCAGGCGTAATAGAAGTTCACTAAAAGTGCCTCTGCTTTTAATTCTGGTAACGTGGAATAGCATCAGATCAAGATGTCAGATGCAAGTCCTGGAAAGTCTTTTGAATCCACCTTTTTCAAAATTAAGTGTTCAGAAATTCTTAATAATGACAAAGTTTCTTGTCTTGGAACTAGTTAAACAGTTCAGTTTTTTATTCTTCATCCTTGTCCCACTAAAACAGACACTTTAGCCCTTGCTGTAGGAACAAGGACAGGAATCAAGGCCTCTCACACTATAAATGCTTCTGCCAGAAGCATATTGGTAAGTTGTATTTAAAGCATATTAAGTATTTTGAGTAATCGGAGCAATACCAGGAAGTTTTAACCTTAATAACCGATATGCTGGTTTGACCAGGCTGTCACAGCAGAAGTCACTGTTGTATAAGCCTTCACAGACATAATGCCTTTCTCCTTATGGAAACACATGCACAGCTTGAGTAGCATTTTCCTTTTATGACATATTCAGAGCTCTCTATGATCCTTTAAGGTATATTCATACAAATTTGTGGAGGAAGCCCTCTAGGACACAAGCATTTGAATTACCAGTGTGTAGTTACGTTGACTTTGAGCTTTAAATTTGAAAGGTCCAGAATTCAATGCTAACAGCATGTTTTTGGACTGACGGATACGTATTTTTACATACCAGCTTCCAAAGTTAGACATGCAGAACTTTCTCTTACGTGCAAAAAAAAAAAAAAGAATAATAGAGATTTGCATCTTTCTTTTGTTTAGGCAGCAGTGTAAGCAAATACAGTCGTTAACTTGTCAACAAACTCCTCTGCCATGTGTTGCTGTCCTGTAGGCAGCCTGTGCAGATCGTCCCCGTTGCCTCACGAGGAGTTGCCACAAGTCTTTCCTTTTGCGATCCATGCGTGGGGCCGTGACCTTGCTCTTCTAAATTTCTTTATTCAAGTTACAGGCACCTCTGTGTGCACAGGTTCTGATGGGATGGGTGCCCCGGTGCCGGTGGTAACCTCTACCATCAAAGGGCACAAGGAGGAGTCTCTGGCAGGGGTAGGAGTGTGGCTCTGGGCCAGCTCTGCCCCGCTCTCTGCTCCCTCTCTACGCTTCGGGTTGCTGTTTTTTAAGGGACTGAGGCACTATCTGTGCTTCTTGCTTCACTCCTCACCCTGATGGGGGCCCCAAAGCCCCTATTTGCCAAACTATTTTGTTTTCTTTTTTTTTTTTTTTGCTTTGAGACCTGTAAAACTTTTAATTACCTGGATTTTCCAGGTGTCTCATCTGTTTGCATTTGTACAAGATCTTTATGTAATACAGAGAGGGAAGGGGGCAGGAAGGTCAGTGGATGGTTAGCTGTTACTTCTAACAGGAATACAATTAAAACAAACTCTTCCACAGGGATCTAAGAGAAGCAGAGCACCACGTTACCAGATGTGACTGCAGGGGCAATTTTCTTCTGAGTGACTTTGGCTCTTGGGAGAGCCTGTGTTTTATCCTAGAAGATCACAGAGTCCTTTTTATGCAGCCTGACATCTTTTTACAGATGTCTTACAGACAGGAAGCTGCATCCTGTTTTACAGATGGGAAGCTGAGATGCAAATAGGGACCAATTTTTAAGCAATTGTTTGGGACTTTTTAAAAATTAATAATATTATGCTTTAAATGATACCATAGAGAGGAGAGGTATGTTACTCTCAAGTATGTAGCTTAACAGGAGGACTGTGTTCCAGGATGCTATGTAAAGTGTCAAAGGACCTTACTGTTGCTGATTTCAGGGTACTCACTGAGGCAAATAATTACTCCAGGAAATAGCATTTCAGTATCTCACAATCAACATTTCTGTGAGTTTACTCCTCACATCATTCTCTTCCTATTTCTTCTGATCTTCCAGAACAGGCTTTGAGCTCTTGCTTTAGTGCCACTGAAGGTGATAGAGTTTATCCTGCAGCTCCAAGGCAAAATTTATTGCTGCCTTTTCCATCGTTTAGCAGCACAGCAATTCTCATCTTTGAGGACTGGGGGGGTAGGGGCAATAATTTTCTTCTTTTTTTTTTTTTTAAATGCAGAGAGACTGGTGAAAGATTAAGTTGGTGCTTTTGGGTGTATGGTCTGTGTTTTGGTTTTGTTATTTGTTTTTTTTTTTCCCCCTTTGTTTGTGTTTGAGGTAAAGCTGAGTTTATACAAGGGTAAAGCTGGGCAGTCCACTTCGTGTATATTGCTATGGCCTCCAGCCAGAGTTGGAGGAGTCCTCAGTCAGTTTTAACCTGATTTACATCCCCTTCTCCAGCAAGACGTAAACATAGTTTTTTTTCAGAATGCTTACTTTTTCCTTTTGTGAAACTTGGAGAACAATGGCAGCAATTTGAAGGAGAAAGGCCTGGGCTACATAAGTACTTGGCTTGTTAATGGAGTTTGTGCTGAGCTATAACCCTTTGGTACTAGCTAGCAAGAAGTCCTTGTTCTGCAGCTTCTTGCTAGCTCTAGTTTTGCATACAGGAGAGCTGAAATGCAGTGAAATTACAGCCTTGATTTCCAGCAAGGACCAAGCAGCAGTATCCCACCCCTTTCATTAATGATGGAAAGGGCTCCACGATTAAGAGCTGCACGACCCTGTGCAGGTCACTATGGGGTCAACTGTCCAGTGCTTGAAAATGGGGTGTGCACCCCACTGAACTTCTGTGGTCAGTCCTCTGTGTCCAGAAAGGAGAAGTGCTGGTGTGCAGCAGCCTTCAACACAGACTGGCCCTGTGGCACTTGTGACAATAGGAAGGATGTCGAAGTGCCTGTACTTACTGACATTCCCTGCAAAGTCATTGCCCCCCCTAATACAAGGATATTAATTACAGCTAGAGAGCAGCATGGTGACTCCAAGGTCAAGAGGTGAGAGCGTGTAATCTGGAGTTTCCATCACAACTGATTATGCTTATGCTTCAGCTATTAAAAGTTGCAAGGTTGCGTTTCTTATGTTCTTATGTTGCTTGCTTCTAATTAAAGGCGTGTGCTTTAAGAACTCAAGAATAGACTCCAGTTTTAAACTTAATTTCTTAATAGCTTTTTCATGTGAATGCTAGCTTATTCATTTTCTGTGCAAATGTGATTTGTGCATTTGTTGGATGAATTTGAGACTGCGTTTGTACTTACCTGATACCTTCAGAGGCAAGCCTCAGCTTTGCCTGCAGCACAAGATAAAATGAGCCTTGTAGTCTTGCCTCATTCTTTTCTTCACCTTTGGTGCATCTCTTTTCCCTTTCTCATTTACTGCCTGTCTGTATGGAGGTGTTTCAGACTATTAATCTAGTCAGGTGAATTTAATGTTGATTACTCAAACCACAACGGACGGTATGGATACACTCATTCAAGAACAGAGGCATTTTGAAGTGAGTTACACTGCAGAAACAAAAGTTCCTTGAATTCTGATGAGAGCATTCACATTGCAATGTGAGACGTGCAAGGACTTCAATTAAAAATAAATTCAAATTATTTTTCCCAAGTGACTCTTTTACAAACACAAAGGACTCAGTTCTCGTAACTCCAGCATCTTGATAAAATAATGAAACCGTGCACTTTACTCTTCACCCCAGAACTCATCTCTCTTCTAGCAGGAAGATATGCACGATTTCCCTTACAGAAAGTACCCTCTCTTTTCACCAGTAACCTTGCTGCTTTATTTGTGTTTCAATTATATCGTGTGTACTCCCTGCCTGCCTTCCTTATTGCTCTCCTATTTATGTTTCATTATTTACTAGGGTGTGCCTATAGTGGTAGATGCAGTACTCTTTTTTGACGCAAGTCTTTTGTGATGTTTATTAATGAGACATTTGTGAGAACGGTCCCATTGTCTCCTGTTCAGTTACCATTTGTGTTTTCTGTTAATGTGCAGCTTTTCAGAAGCATTGCTGTAAGCTGCATGAAATGAGACTCCCAGCAGAGAGCAGTTCAGAACATCTCCTTTTGGCATAGTGGCTGCCTTTCTATTTTAACTAAGTGAGATTCTGTGAATATTCTGGGACTTAAATGAACAAGTACATCTGAAGCTGCACTAGTTCAGGATGAAGATCACAAGGGACATCGTGTGTGGGCCTCCAGAGAAATAGTGGTACATCTATAGCATATTTATATAGAAGCAGATTCTCCTATCAGCCACATGGTTTTGAAACAGTTACTTTTCTTTCATCCTTTTTTGAAGTTCTTGATGTGTATCATGACTAGAAGGAGGAAGGATGGGAGCTTATGGACTATTGTTCCCTCGGTATAACTGATATATCTCTATTTGAAGCCGAAGTTGCATCCAATGGAACTTGGAGTTGGAAGATGCAGAAATACACACAGAATGATACGGGGTTGGAAGGGGGCTCTGGAGTTCATCTAGTCCAACCCCCGATAATAAGGGGTTTCATTTCCTCCCAAATAAGGAAGGAAGTGATGATGAAAGCTACTAGATAGGGACTCAGAAAATTGTCTCACATTTCTGGGAAATTACAACTTTATCTTACAATCCTAGGCAAGTCAGGTTGGTTTGACATTAGATATCCCATGGAGATCTCAACAGACTTGAAGGGAAAAGAGAAAAATATTACATATATAATATCCTTGAATTGGCATAAATCTAACCCAATTCTATAAGAAATCTTACCCCATATCTTTATCCTATTTAAAATGTTTTCTTCATGGGCTATGTAGACTCACCCCAAAGAAGTTACCATTCTCTGTCTCACCTGGGAGAAGAACAGTACCACTTATGTTTCCTTGCCAGTCTTGCTGCCTTCAGGCTGTAGTTTTTGATCTATAATCTCGTATAACACCTTGTAGAAAGAGGCTGTGATCTCATTTGTGGCCCCTGTGCAGTCCAAATAGGAAAACTTACAGAAGTGCTGTAGGTGGAAGAAAATGTTAATGTGACAACTTTTATACAGCACGTCTCTGGTGAAAGGGGATGGTCTGGAGCTGCCGAAGCAGCAACTGAGGCACGAAAACAGAGTGTGATTCTTGTTGGTCAGAGAATTTTTGGTGCTTTGCAGCACCCAGCTGAGTCTCAATGGCCAAGTGAAATGGGAGAAGCGGCCGTTCCCCCGCTCTCCTCCCTGCCTCGCTGGTTCCTTGGGAGCCTCTGAGAGTGGTCAAATGCATTTTCATCTCTTGGGAAAATGCCTTACTATCAGTCTGCGCCCACCATCTGTCATCATCTGAAATTTCAGGGAATAAAAATATTGCCTTTGGCAAACAGAGTTTAAAAGCAGGGAAAAACAAAGGATGTGAGCGCCACAATGAAATTTCTGATTTATATGGAAAAAAACTTTGCGTTTTGCAGACACACATAACAATTTCAAACAGCTAAACTGCAGAAAATTGGCTAATGGAATATATATACAGGTATTTAATGCAAATTTTCAAGCACTTAAGGCAATTAGCTGTGTGGCTCTCTACCCAAAGTTTTGCTTCTAAAATTTATTGAATGCAGATTAAATATGTGCCCCTTCAGTCTTCCTCAATAAAGAAAACAGCGTTTTGTGACATGGAAGAAAGCGGGAGCTGATTTTCCAAGAGTTCCCAAAGCAGTGAAAGCTGAGGTCAAGTCTGCAGTGGTAAGCTCTTCTGCCAACGGTATTGACAGCTGTAGCATCACTGGAACACACATCTTCTGGCTGTTCTGCCAGCATCATGAACTTCTCACAAAGATGCTTTATATCTGCAGAAGGTGTAGGCATGCACTGGATGGAGCCCAGGGCTTTTCACCTGTTGACATGGCTGTTGTGGTGGTACATCGCCTGCAGAAGGCTGTGGTGTTCAGGGAAGAAGTCCAAGTGGTAGAGAAGTGAGTGGTGCTGCTTGTCTGAGGAGAAACCTACAGTAAATGAAGACCATCCATGCGACAAGAACTTTGTAAGAAAAATTAATACGGCTTTGCTGCACGCCTTGGACATCTTGCATGTAATTTTGGACAGTGGATCTTTATTTCAGGGGATGCTTCCTCACCAGGAAACCCAGGACATTGCAGGAAGGAGCATCAAAAGTGCTGTAGACAGGTTGCTCCTGAGCTTAGGTTAGGCTCCAGGCTGGCCATAGGTGCAGATGTCTCTTTCTTTGGAGGGCTCTTATTGCTTATTTGCTTGTGTTACTGACAGCTGTTCTCTTCTGCAAGTATGATATCCTGGCCTGATACTCTGGCCAAATTCTAACTATAATCCTTACAGCCTGCTTGACTTAAAATAGCCCATATATTAAAATATGTAATTTCTCTTCTAACTGATGGTGGTGTTTTTAAACAATTTCCATTTTTCACCCCAAATATGGCTCTTTCAGCTTTGAATGTTTCTCTATTTCTAGATTGTTAAAGTACTTGGAAGGCGTTATGCATTGCATGCATGAGGCAAGCTATTATAAATATTTAGCTAGTTAAAGCATTTGTGATTTTTTAACTTCAAAGTTAGAAGTAAATGGGATACTTGTAAAGACTGTAGCATTTTTAATGAGAAGTTCTCTAAGTAAATCTTTCACAATAGTTTTCGCGGTGTGCCAAAATACATCCTACCTCAGTACCTCTGGGATTCAGAAACTAGACAAAGTGTCAGAGAGACTAAAACAAAGACTCGTGCCTGGAATATTCCTAAAAGGCTCTGATGGCATCACTGCTCTCCGAGTGCCATTCAAAATGCTGTTGCTTGTCCGTTCCTTCCTGCAGACCCTCCTCAGCTGTTATCCTGTAACCTTCCAGGGAGGGGGAGACACAGCTTAGACCCCCCTCCACTCTCCCAACGGACCCTTACAGGACCCAGGTATCCCATTTTCAGGATGAGTATCCTTACTCGCTGTGGCACAAGAAATAGGGGCACGACAATGCTTTAGGCTTGAGCTGAGGCTGGGTAAACAGGAGCCTGCAGAACAGGACTGAACTCCAACAGGGAGTTTAGTTCAAGGAGTCACCCAGGTATCTAGTATTTTTTCTTTTTTACTAACTAGCTTTAGAGAGCTCCCTTTTTTATGTTTGAACCCTCCCTTTGAAGCACCTGCCTTTCCTAAAGCACTGTCCTTTCCAGGTTTTGTTTCCCACTCTGGGCAGCTGTCACCCAGAGGCCCACAGCATCCCCGCTTGGTTATATCTGGCCATCAGACTGCTAAGTGTCAGGAGGGTATTCCTTGGTACTCCTCTTAATGCATTCAAGTATTTGTATATCTTGAATGTAGCAAACTATAGTCTAACACAGTTTTGACCCAGCTTTAGTGTATGACATAGTAGTCTGGTTTTTTAGGCACTTCCATCTTGATGACTTTGACCTGAGGTTTTGGTCTGCCTGGTTCCCTGTTTGGTACTTGAATCGTATGTATCCTTTTTATGAATTTTGAAGTATCACACCAGCCTCACTACTGACAATTTACATTCTATTTATATGGTTATTTTTTGACACATACACAATAATAGTTGAGCGGTGCGATTTAGAGAGGATCAACCAGTAAAATAGTTTTCCTTTTTTTCCTCAGGAAAGAAGAGATATTCCAATGGAGGCCATGATTGTGTTTTCCTTTCTGTCAAAAGCTCTGGGTGATCCCTAGAAGGCTGTAGAGCCTTTCCAGGCCTTGCTCTTAGGCTATGAAATAGGAGCATTGGTGCATCCTTTCCTCATAGAAACATTTTCTGGATAAGATCGCAAGGTACTTAAAAGTAACAGTACTGGAATCTGCACAGTAACTGGGTAAATACTGGTTAGTTCTTTGATTAATATCCTATTAACCCAGCTGGACAAATAACTGAAAGTACATTTTGTCTGTTTTAAGAAAAAGGACAATTGTATCTATGAGCAGTATTCATGTCTTAACAGGGTATTTTAGTTAAGAGGTTCTAAGAAATCTGTGGCAAAGAATGTTTGTGAAAGAGCTAATCTTAGACAAATAAAAGTAAAGTATTTAAGGAAGGCAAATGTTGAACTGTAAGACATAACTATTTGCAAAAGGAGCCTGGTTTCACTCAAAGTAATGGAAACAGCTCACATGAGCTATTTATCAAGTGCTCTGCAAGGAGAGGGTTTCAAAAAAATTTGAATTGCTCAGAGTCTTTAGGCCAAGAACTTATTGCAGAAGTTACTTAGAGAATATTGATAAATATGAGAACCAGAAAATGTTCGATGGTAATTCATAAACAAAATATTTTTTCTAGTACGTTTATCTCTTGGATCATTAGTCCTTTGTCTAAAGGTTACTTTTTCCTTGTCGTCAGGCTCAAAGAGAAGGGGAGTGAAACTCTGAAAAGCAAAGCGCTCAAGATTATTTTTAAGAATATGGAAAAGTTCCACTAAAAAAGTGTTCTCTGCTTTTCAGACCAGGTTTAGATTACAACCAGCATACCCAGGGTGGCATAAGCACTGCTCAGTCTCAGAGCCACCCTTATCTGCTTCTCCCCTTGTGCTACAGGCACCACAAACTGCTGGAGAGCATTACACAACTTCATCGTGTGTTTTTATTTTAATTGGACTGGATTTAAGTTATGTCTAGATGTGAATTCAAGAAGCTGTGGCTTTCATATTTTTTCACTGAGACTGACCAGAATTGATAATTTATGGCTTGTAGAGCTGATGACTTAGCACTTCCCAAGTTAGATCTAGAGCCAAGCACTGCAGTAATTATTTTGCAGTTGTTTTCTAATGGACCTTTGAAAGCTCAGGTGGAGGATGGTGAGGCTCAGAGGCAGTGCAGCAGAAGTAGTCACTAGCAAGCTCCGAATCTCACTGTTCCCCTTCTTTTCCAAAAGAAGTTTCTAATCTGTAATCAAAGTGCCTGATGTTCCTCTGTAGAAAACAACAAAACTACAGCACTTATGTATAGTTTGCTGAAAAGGTTTGCTGAAAAGGTGTGCTGAAATCATTGCAACTTAATCTGTCACATTTTACTGCTCCTTCCAACACCTGAAGATCCATAATCATGTTATTCAATAGCCTTGAAGATGGCAAATCTTTTTTTTGCTTTTTGCTTTTAAGTGTCACTTTCTGATTATTCTATAAAGCTCAAAAGGCAAACTGAGATAAAATTTATTCCAGAAAGGAAAAAAGGTGAAACGCACAAGGGAGTCAAGGTACTGCTCAAACTCAGGGGGTATATGGAAGCTGCATGGTAAGTGTGATGTTTATGCCTGTCCAGATTTTCCCTGGATCTCTGTTTGGCCCTTTTCTGATGGATAGAATATGAAAACAAGGGAGAAGCAGTTTCTAGCTAATTTGCATACAGGGTACAGTTGCCTGTCTTTCTGCCTCTGCTCTTTGTGTTACACTCCACAGTAGTTCTGCCAGTTTTATTTTTCCCAAAGGCCTCTTTAGTCATTTCATGGGAATTGTGTTTCTTTCATAACCTGACAGCTTTTAAAGTAACAGTTGAAAGAAAACTTTTCTCTAATTAGACAGAAAGTGAGCCACTGCCCTCCCTCCTCTTTCTTCAAGTCACTTTAAAGTCAGTTCCCACACTGAGTTAATGCCCCCCTGACCTGTGTGCAGCTACCCCTGGAGTATACTGTCGTTTCAAAGTACTGTGTATGTACCCATCAGTGCGACTGATGGGTGTTTCCCAAGTGTTCTTAAATGCTCCAGTCCTCCAGAGCTGTTTAAACCTCACTGAGGCTACCTACCATAGAGCCAGGAGAGGAAACCAGGTATTGACATGAGATCATAACGTGGAACAGCACCTACAAAAAAAATCCAAGATGCCCATTAATGTCATAAATTATATTGAGAAGGCTTAGAGGAATAGATTCACATGCACTCTAAAACAATGTATTTATATGCATTATATATATGTGCAGCTAGACTGAAATTGTCTTTGCCAGAGCCTTGGGTTATGGATCTTGAGCTGCATGAAATGCTTTGGGAAGCTGATAGTGCCTCTTACTTTTGAAACAGACCTTTCAAAATGTCAGGTGCAACTTCATGCATTTTGGGACTGCAAATCAAACTGATTGAAAAAGTCTTGAACTGCCTCTTTCCATGGAAGCCTATATTGAAGTAGTCCAACGCTAAGAATAAGGGAGGGGTGGGAAAAAAAAGGAAAAAGCTACGTAATGTTGTAGTTTCAAAGCCAGTTCATCTCAGATATATATACCCTTTCTGGTGCACAGCCAGAATAAAAAATGAATGTTACCATCACAAAACCCAACTCTTTTTTGCTGTATCTAGCAGAATACTCTTTATCTCTGTCTCACTAATGCGTTGCTTCAGTTCTCCTGCTTCCAGGGTCTGAACACTGTCTGTAAAGACTGGCTTCTAGTGATATGTATGGATTGAGTGACTTGCTTGGAGGTGTGTTGGCACCTTGATAGAACTTTTTCTGAAACAATACAGTTTAATCACAGCCTCTCTGTTGGATTTAATGGCTGCTTTTCATTACTATGTTATTTTTTCCACTGAAGCATTTTAGCAGAGTTTTTTGTTTGTTTTTTTAAGTCCACCATTTCCACCTGGATTGCTTGCTTCTGTTTTTCCAGTGTTCTGGAAAATGCACTATCTCATTCATTTGCTACAATTGACCCTTATTTCCATGCTGAACATTGACTTTGCCTATAATCCCTCTTTTCTTGATTTTTCTGTACTTCCCTCTTTTTCTTTGTTTTGTGAAGATCTGCTAATTGGTTAATCTTCAATCCCATTCTCATCGGAGCAGTCAGGTACAGGGAGGAGTTAATCTTTTCTTCAGTCTAAAACAATCCTAAAGGGTCTTTGTAGATACCGCAGCAACCAAAGGCTTTGTAAAGAGTGTAACTGCATCCTTTAACCCTATTCATCCCAGAAGTATTATGTTTTAATTCTTCTTGTAGCAGAGATTTCCTTATACAGGGACCCACTTTTGGAGATCACAGAACCTCCATTGTTGGAAGGGACCTCTGAGATCATCGAGTCCAACCACATAAAAAACAAAACAAAACAAAAACCCACAAAACAAACAAACAAACAAATAAACAAACATAAAATAAAACACACAAAAAAAGCACCCACCAACCAAACCCCACACCAACACCACCACACACAACACCCCACCACACCCCAACAATCTTGGCCACTAGAGCATGCCCTGAAGGGCGATGTCTACACGTTTCTTAAATACCTCCAGGGATGGTGACTCCACCACCTCCCTGGGCAGGCTGTTCCAGGGCCTGACCACTCTTTCAGTAAAGTAATTCTTCCTTATATCTAATCTAAACCTCCCCTGCCCCAACTTCAGACCATTTCCTCTGGTCCTGTCATTATTCCTTTGGGAGAAGAGGCCAACCCCCATCTCTCAGGTAGATGTAGAGGGCAATGAGGCACCACTCAGCTACTGTGAGTGCCTGCAAGGTAACTAAGAGCTGGACAAATTCTGCCCAGCTTTTTCTTTCATTTGGACTTGGTTCAAGGCCCACTGTGTAATGTTTTTCTGACCCTGGTGTTACAGGCTGTTGCTTTGCTTCCTTTCTCGGCCGTCTCTTCTCTTGCATTGCAGCTCCCACAGCTGCTGATGGTCACTCCCTCTGAAATCTACCCAGCTCAGAGATGGTCTCTCCAGCTGCTGTCTCTGTCCCCCACAGCTGAAAGCTGTGAGTGTGAATGAAGGCCCTTCCATAACTCTTCCTGGGCTACTGCTTCTCCTGAACGTAGTTACTGCATCATCTCCTGGTTGGCCAGGTTGTCCTCAGGCTCTCTGCAGAGACAGATTACTGCTTTTTTCACCGCACAGCAGGGCTTTATTTTCTCCACCTGTTCTCTGACAAACATGGAAGTGTGCTTAGACTCACTACTGACCTACCCATTATAGCTCTTTATGCCCTTTATTACAGCACTTTAATGACTTCCATCTATCAAAATATAGCTGAGAATTCCTCCTCTTCCATATGCGCTCAGGCTTGGTGGGAGGGGGAATATCACGCGCAGGCAGTGGGCCTGCCTTGCTTAGTGAGCTGAATAATTAGTAATTTACAAATTCAGTAAACAGTAAATGTGCTCTTGACCTTCCACTCGCACCAGCTGCCTGATGAGGCACCCAGCTGACACGTCCAGCTGCCTAATGCCTCCTCCCCGTGCAAAGCCCCCACCGAAGCTCCTGCTTTGCTCCGTGCTGGTGTTTCAGGAGGCAGCGTGGTACTGCCTACGCTGCATTGTGCCTTCTGATTCATACTAATCCCCTCATCTTCCTATGGAACATTAAACATAATCACGATATTGAAAATGAAGGCGTTGCAGATTTAAAAGTGGGATCTGCTTAACTAAAAATAGCATTAAAGCAAACCCTGTCCTTCTGTGCTGAAGGACTGGCTGGTATTTACAGTGCTGTACAGTCATCAGATGCAAGCATAGGAATAGGAAAGAATGCCAGCCAAGAGGGATGAGGAATTATAGGCTTGTCCTGGTTTATTCCAAGATTGACTCCTCCTTTGCTGTGTGACCTTGAGCTTGTCTCACGGTGTGCCCAAACCACCATCTATTCTTCTGTAATGTTGGTATAAGGCTGGTTTTGGAACTCCTGGGCGTGAAGGAAAGAATTTGTATTTGCAGAGTGCTTGAAGATCCTTAGAGACGTAGCAGTGATGAGCAGGAGACCTCAGATATAGTCAATACTCATGTCTCTGAAATTTAAAAGAGGATGATTTTTACAATAATTCAAATCATTCCTGGCTAGGAACACATCTCTGTCTTGGCATATAAGGCCAAGACACAGCTACGATGCACCCGCCAGTCTCTAGTCCCAGTTACTGTAATTTCTAGATTCACTTTGGATCACACTGTAATTTGAAGCTGGCTTTTAAATATGTGTATCAAGGCAACTCTAACAGAAGCAATGGTTTTGAAGGAAGGAAAACACTGTATTTTCTTAACTTATTCCTTCTTAACCTTCTACTCCCTACAGTCTTGTTGGTTCCCTTTGTACACCCACATGACTCCATCAAAGTAGTATTGACTCTCAAAACAAAGCTATATTTACAGTAATAAAATTTTAGATTTCAATAGCTAAATTGTATAAATTGCATGTTTCCTGAACTCTTTTTCCTCTCTTTAAAGAACTATTTATATTGAACTGATGTGGAAAGTTGGAGGTGTAGTTACAAATTTAATATTGAAATGACCTAGTCGAGAGCTAGAAATATTTTAATATTAAATTAAATCAATCTCTCTCCTTAGTCCCTTAATTCTAAAAGCTGAGGCTCTAAGGAAAACACCAACTGTCACAAGTCTTGCCAGTCTGCTTATGCATCTCACTATATCAGTTTTCCTTCCCTCCAGTCTCCCTATTCTCTGCAGTTGACTCAGGCTTTTTTCTAGGTCTTACAGCCTATTTAAAACTCCAGTGCCTGCCTCCCACACCGTCCTCTCTATAGTCACAAGCAGCCCCAGTCTGCATTCAGATGTCCTGTGGTCTGCTTAAGGCCAAGGTCTGCAAGCTGGTCTGGATGTTGTACGTACAATGGCAATGCAACCTAAATACCCCCACTTTTTCATTCAAATCCAGTGAGAGTGTATTGAGTGAGCTAATTACCACAGGCGTCATTAGCACTGGTGAGCCAATTAAAGCCCTATTCCATTAGTTCTTTTTCCTCTTCTCATTCTTTAAAGTAACTAGAAGAGCTTAAGAAGGAGTTGTCTCTCCCTTTTATCAGAGCTAACCAGTCTTTGATAGACCTCAGGGATTCTAGGGCTTGCAGAGTATTTAAGATACTAGCTCCTTGTTTCAGCTTAGGGTAAGTCTCATGACTGATTGCATCGTCTTAAACCAACAAGGTACCTCTTGTGCACTTTTCTCTCAGCTTCCAACTGAGACTTTAACCAGGGAAAAGTTAAAATGTTAGCATATTTCTGCCTTTAGAAATGCTTGTTGAACAGGATGCAACTTTGGGCAGTCAAAACACTATAGAAGGTAAGAATGGTCTTGACTGTGTTGTCATGGAGAACCCTGCTCTGTGAAGCAATAAAAATGCTATAGATACATTTTGCCTTATGAAGAGCCAAAAGGAGTTAAGGTCCAGGTCATGCTTTTTGTTGTGACTTGCTGGCTATTATTTTTGGGATGGCTGCCTGAACCTCAGAAGACAGTGTTGTAAACAAGGCTGTGCTTTTCCTTTCTCATTCTTGTTGTCCACATTTAGACATGGAACGACCGGTTGTGAACATTTGAGTTTGGTTTCCTTGTGCGTATTGACATTTGCAATATAGTGCTATTGTATTTCTGTTGTTGTAAAATTAAAATTTTTGAGAGGTCACTTTTCATTTTCTTTTCTCTGCTGAGATTTATTCTGGCTTAGGTATTTTTTAGGCATCTATCACTGCTGTCATGGCTATAAAAGAGAGAGGAGGACAAGCAGACTACAGGAGATGTTTTTGAACTCAGGGGAATTAATATTTTTCCTTCTATCAGGCTGGATCTGCTCTCTTGGTAACACACCCGTAGTAATAAATCTGGTTCTATATATAGTCATAGGCAGCAACAGCCAACGAAATTGCATATAGACGGCACTGAGGGTGGAATCCAGGATCGTCTGTTTAAAAAGCCACAGGTCTCGACCACTGATATTAAAGAACAGCTCACGCTTTTTTATCGACCAGTAGTATTGACTCGTAGTCCCTCCCGTGAGAAGGGGAGACTGTGACAGCCACACGGAGACACACACGCTTTAGCTGAGCTGATCCCATCTAGCAGATGTAGACAGGAGCAGACATTTACATAATAGAAGGTGGTGGAACTCATGTAAAGTTTGTGTTTTATCTCCAGCACAGTCAAGCGTGCTCTTGGGTGTTGCTAGCTGAAACTCAGATTTTCTGCTTCTAATTAAAAGAGCATCTGTTTTCAGTATCCTAGAAAAATGATTCCAGCCTAAGAGACATACCCAGAAAATAGCTGCTCCTCTAATTAGCACGCCGAATGCTTATCTGTTTTTCTTCTTCCTTGTATTAAATGGTTTCATTACATTTTGTGTTCATTTGTACCACAAGCCATCCAATAAATCATGTAAGAGATGTCAACCTGTATCACATAATGGCTAGGCTTAGTCTTTTTAATAAAATAAAATGTTTTATATATTAAAAATAAAATAATGCACTAATTCATACCAGGTTACGACACTTTATATAAAAGGATGATCTGCATAATACAGGATATGACATTGCATACACTGCTGTGACTTGCCATTTTGTAGTGAGGTGTTTTAGGTCAAGATCTCACCATAGCAGACACGGACTATATAGAACAACATTTATTTTAGGGAGAAACGTTGAAACAAATCTACTGCACTAACATTTTATTTTATTTAATGACCTTCAAAAGCCAACATGATTGCACAGCAGTGTAAAGTATGTAATTATTAAAAAACCCAAACCAAACCAAAAAAGAGCTTCCAAAGTAGACATTCTTTCCAAAGAGGCAACCATTGAATAAGCCTAACCTTTTGCTAAAGATAAAACTGGAGCATCCTGTTAGAGATAAGAAAACTAGTAACAAAATCTGGTTTTATCACATCAGAACCTAGGAAGATTTTGAGAGAGTTGTTTGGAGCAGACTGTTGATCTGTTGATCCAGGTATAAAAGGAGCAGTCAGGGAACATAAAAGCTATTGCTGAAAAGCTAAATGTATTGCCTTCAGGGAGAAAGTGACCAAAGAAGTTCTTTCACTACCTTTTATTTTTTTTCCATTTTTTTTTAAACCAGGCATTAATCAGAGAAATCCTAATGTGAAGAAGCCATAAAAGACAAATGTGAAGGAATATGCAAAGGGGAAATGAATGTACGTGTGTGTAGCTAGTGTGATTAACAGCTACCAGTTAAACTATGTGTGTGCAGATCCTCTTTTAGCTATCTCCACCTTTCTGCATACTTTTTTGAACAGTCAGTGTAATGATTATTGTAGTTAAAAAGATAATGAAAATGTTGGGCGTTCTTGGAAAAGAAATAAGAAATAAAAAAGAAAACATTTATTGTGCAAGTCCATGCAACACAATTGTCAGTACTGTGTTCTTTGTCAGAGACCCTCAGCTTCATGAAAGGGTATATAAATTTTTCTAGTTCTAAGGTTTATCTTTCTAGATAAGGATGATCAGGGGTGTGTACCTACTGAGATGCAAAACAGACAAAAAATATCTGTGGGGCAATACTGAGCTCCCTGAATTCATGAACGATGTAGAGAAGGTGAATAGAAATAAATTATCCCATGTGTCAAAATAAAAGAGATAAGAGTCATCACAAGAGATTTTTTTTGTGTGTTTCAAGCAAACTGAATAATTTTTTTTTTTTAATATAACAAAAAGTTTTACAGTTACAGGATTTGTGGTAATGAAGAGCATGCTTGGTTTTGCAAATGGTTCTTTGGAGCAGGAGTCCATCAGTGATTGTTTAATGTGAACTGTATGCACCTCCAAATCAAGTAGATCTTAAGCCGTTGATTCTTGGCAAGGTATTTATGGGGAAGTAAGCCCCTTTCTGGGCAGTGTTCTTTCATAAGCAGGCACCAGTTGCCCCTGTGGGAGGGAGGGTACTGCCCAGAGGGTCTGGCTACTGCTGTCATCCAGTATAGCCATTGTCCCATTAATACATCTGCAACAAATGTAATGAAATAACATAAAACACTAGAACACGTTAAAAATTAAAATGCACATTCCACTGTGAAAGAAGACATTAACCATTGTTTCCTGAGTAACTTCGTTCTTTAATTATTTGTGTGTGTGTGTGTGTGTGTGAGGAACTGATATGGATTTATCTTATTAACCACTTCTCAAAGCAACCTCTGTGACAGGAAGACTGCTTCTGGGAGAGACTTTCATCACACTTTGGTTCTGGTCACAGAATTCTTCTACCAATTTCGTGTATCCATGTCAGTATGTGCTATCGTTACTGCCATCCCTGTGGAACTAGTAAACTTCACAAGTGGGCTTCCTGTATCATGTATCCTCAGGGCTTCTCGCTCTTATTTCGATGAGACAGCAGATAGCTGAGCAGAGTTTTCTAGGATCTGCAGAAGCACCTAATGAAATGGGAAGAAAACAAGGCAGGTAAATATGAGTTTGTACAAAGTATATCCCTTAATTACAACAAAACACCACGGCCCTAGCCCTTTGTAAAGTGAACCCAGCAAGTTTATGTGCTGCTCTGCATAGTTAATGATAATATTAATGAGAATTGCATAT
The DNA here is from genome assembly GCA_025769975.1 of Gallinago jamesoni. Taxonomy (NCBI): domain Eukaryota; kingdom Metazoa; phylum Chordata; class Aves; order Charadriiformes; family Scolopacidae; genus Gallinago; species Gallinago jamesoni. The sequence continues at coordinate 14,244,355 of JAOQGH010000002.1, forward strand.
GGGTGTCAAAAAGAAAAGAGCAGCTATCACGTTTAACTGCTACACATGAGAAATATAGCCATCAAGGCATTAAAATAATTGCCCGCATACTTGATGTCAGCAGCCATGTCAATTTGATAATGGCTTCAACTCTTTATCCGGTTACAACCTAAAAAAAAATCTTTGTACTGTGTCACTGCAGACTTCATTGGTAAAGCTGTGAATGTCTTTTCTTAACAATAATAGATTCTTTCCAAGGTAGCTGGAGTTTGTTGATGTTACTTGTTCTGGCTTGGCACACCGAACACATAGCTTATAAAAAGAGATTGAATAATAATAATAAACACATCTTTATGGTTGTGCTTAACAGCTTCGTTTTTACCCACTTTGGTTAATGGTGCCTTTGGCCTCTGCAGCTGCATCATTGTAAATGTTGATCCAGACCTGCAAGTGGCGTGGGCTGAAGAAGGACCACACACTTTACCATTTCATTGTAAAAGTTAACTCATTGTCATCTTCATCAACAGAGAAACGGAAGAGGCTCAAGTGCCAGCAAAAGGCAAAATTCTGGCTGTTTCACTCAGTGTAACAAATGAAAAGAGTACAGAAACTTTAGCACAAAAACGGAGAAAATCGCTTCCATGAGGACAGGAGGAATTTGCCTCAATCAGTGCCTTCCTGTGGCAGGACTAACTGAATGAGGAATACTGCTCTTCATGACCAAGAATTTGTTAGAGCCTGGAAACTAATTATCATTATAGGCATATTTTTTTTTCCTTCACAGCTTCTCATGTATGTAGACAGATCCTTGCATCTTCCTTTAAAGCAGTTAACCCAGGCCACAAGCTGAAGCAGGATGTCTGTGTGTGTCCCTATCCATCAGATGGCAGTTTGGATGAGATCCCAAATGGCAGTTTTCCTGTAAACGTATGTAAACCTTTAGTGTACGTTTTCATTTAGAAGCTTAGGAGCTTCTCAATTCAGGAACACCTTAAGGAGACTGATTTAGAAAAATATTTTAACTTCTTTTTACTCTTGGATCTGTTACATTTTAAAAAATATATGCTGTTTTGTGTACAGCTGTGTTTGATTATATGAATATTGTGGGTATCTTCCCCAGCTAAGTGACCATGATAAGGGTAAGATTTGCACTTTCAGAAAGGAACTGATGCTGACAGATAGGAGATTTTGGAGTTCAATATCTAGATATAAACCAAACCAAAATCCCATTCTTCATACTCATAGAAAGCCAAAAAAAAAACCAAAAAAAAAACCAACAGAGAGCATGGTTGCCTAGTTTAAACTGGTGACTATATTACTGTTTCATATTTCAGTAATTAGTCTGGATTTAACAAAGATAGCTTTGTCACTGATCTTGATTAAATCAATCTACTACCCCAAAATGAGTATACGCAGAGGGTTTTACACTTAAATAGCCAGGTTACATACATCTTTCATTTGAGTTGGTATAAATCTGTACTGAGATTAGTTATCAGATGGGAGGGAAATGACAATTCCAGAATATGGGAGAATATGTGTATTTAGCATACAGAATACGTGTGTTTCAGATGTGACCTCGTGGAGGGAGCCGGCTGGGGACATCGGCTGAGACTCATGCACTTGAAAAAAAGCCGAGCACTTGCTAGCAGCTGTTGATGTGGCAATGGAAAATACTAAGGGTTCCAGAGATTACAGAGGTATAATTTGGCCTGCAGTAAAAGTAAGCAGAAACACTCGCTGAAGAGAGCTCCCCTTGTAATCAATGAGGTTTTGCCATCATCTATAACGAGAAAAGCGCTAATGTTAATGGGGTTTTGTGTACTTTATTATTCCAACAGTATTTTAACAAAAGGCTTGTCTGCATAGTAGCATATCTGGTTTTAACAAGACAGAATCATCTCTGGTGAGCAAAATTTCCCATTATGAGCTAGAGATATGTCTTAAATGTATTTAGATTGTATTAGAATATAGTATGTACTAGAATACATGATGTAAATATCATGTAGTTTACAATGTATTTAGAATATATTAGAAGTTTTGGAATGCTGTTAGGATATTAATATTTTATTTTTAATTTTGAGTTCATTTCACATTCAAAGATGCCACTTTTTTACAAAGCATTAACAAGTCCTCTAATTCATCCTGTCACGCTATGTAAACCATAGTGTAATAAACAGGAAAGTGTTAGTCCCAGTAGGTGTGATCCTGTGTTCTTTAGAAATCACAAGAGAGAAAGTCTTGCTGTGACATAACCAGATGCCACTGCTGAACGACCAAGAACAATGACAGTTAAGGTTTTTCAACTTTTCATAATACCTGGCTCAAGTATTAAACTGCGGAGCTGTTTGCCAGGATTACAGTCTGTATGAGCGTTAACTCCATATGATAGCTGGAGCAAGATTAATTCTGGTAGGGTTTGGGGGGAATTAGGAGTGGGGTGTCTGATCATTAAAAATAATTTCTGTGATATTTTTAATAGATGTCTTTGCAGAGGATAAAAAGTTAGATTCTCCCCTCCCCCCCGATGAATTAACCACCCCGAGAAGTACCATCAACAGGATTGAATAACTTAGTTTGACGTGACCTTATTCTGTTGGCAAAGTAGCAACACACCCATGGTCTTTTCCATGGACTCATCCCTAAAACATCAATGATTTATTAATATTAATTTGTCCTACTGCTGTCATTATGAGATAAAGGGAATGCTATTGCTCATAATTTGCAGGTGAAGACCTGAGAATACAGCTGTTCTCTAGTTCTGACAATCTATTTCATACATACAGGAATAGAGAGATTTTTTTCAGAGCACTTAATGCTATGCAGCAGTTCATAGGCTGAAATAGTAGGCAAATCAAATCTGAACTTTAGACAACAATATATTAAATTCTAGTTTAGTTTAAAATATCCCCTTCATTTAGAGCAGTCACTTGGAGAGGAGGTCAATCAGCATATGTAAAGAACTAAAATAATCTCTTAATATGCCTACTCTCTGAAGTGCTATCAGTGAGGTTTATAGAATCTCTGAGACCTAAGGAAAGAACTTTGTAGAGAAAAATCAGAAAAAGTAAGAATGAGGACATGACTTAAACATCTATTTGCCCAGCTGGAGTATAGCATCATATTTTTACATTATAATTCCAGCAGATTATAACTCTCACACAGCTCTATACTTTGCAAATGCCTTCAAGAATAAGTTGCCACTTGGTAAAAGTAGAAAACATCTAGAAAAAGCTACTTTAATTCTGAACTAGTGTGTCCCCCAAGTAGTAACTAATGCAGCCTTTATTCTCCTTCTGATGATAGGAATAAGCATTATGAAAACACCACTTCCGATGACATTTTCTAGCTGTGAGACCTGAGTTTTATATTGTGTTATAGTGTGATGTTTAACTGGGTTTTGAAAGAAAAAAAATTAACTGAGGTGTAATTGGAGAGAGACCCCAGCCAGCAAAAGGAGCGAGTGTTTGCAACAATCTTGTTACAATGGCTGGTTTCTTCTTCCTACCTCTTCTTCAGTGTTCTCATAACTAGCTGGTGCTCACTTCACAACCTTAATATCAATATAGGATCTGGTCTCATACCCCTGCAGCTGTTTTGATCCTCCAGAATGCATACACGTTCTGACAATTTTTTTAATAGCCAGAGGCCAGGAAACCAGTTTTGGAGTAAAGAAAGTTAAAATTCCTTTGATAGTTGCCATATTCCGCTAGTGTCAACCGAAGTGTCTCTTGACAATCAGAAGAGTGAACATCACTTTTTTTTTCTTAAATCTTCCAGCTCTGAGTCTCCAGCCAGATGTTCTGCACCAGAAATATAGTGCTTTTAGCTGCAGTGGCATCAGCAGCAAGCGTCAAATGAAAAGGGATTGAAATAGAGAGTGAGTAGTTTTATTTCTCATTCTCTTCTGTGCTTGTCATCACACTGCCATTTCAGATATTGAGATTACTCAACCTTGACATGAGCAAAACCTATCTCTGAGGACAATATGGCAAGTGAAAGAGCAGCTTTTAGACTAGAATCTTCTGAAAACCCATTATTGTAGGCAATTGTGAAAGTTCAGCGTCTGTCTTCTCCAACTAAAGTTAAACATCATTTTCCTTCTTACTCCTATCACGTAAATGTACACTCCTCCACCTTTGAAATGAGAAACAAAATAAAGCCTCACAGCCTGTTTGAGAATATCTGCGTGATCCAAGTACAAGTAGCCAATTTGCGCTTCTTAGTCTGGAGTCAAATAGGTTCATGCCAGTGATGCACAGCATCACACTGGATGAGATACTGAAGCTCATCAAAACACCTGCTTCAAAACCCATTGGATTCTATATAATGAAGCTGCTGCCACTGCAAACCATCCCCAGACAAATAGGGAGGAAGGTTCTTGTATATCAAGCAGCTATAAACATATCTTAGGTTTCATTTCCCCTACTCTTACTGTTGCTATCAAGAGTCACTCATGGACTGTAAATTGGCATAGTAAAGAGGGAAAAGAAGAGAATAAAAGCTTTTTATGCGGTGAGTTTCACATGGCAGATTGAAATTTGGAAGGGTGAAGCTCTTCTCTTCACTCTGCCAGTTCTCCTGAGATTCTAGGTACAGCCTTAAGTGCCTTTTGTCTTTGGTACCCATCCATAAAATGGGAAAATCATACTATTTTTGTTTCACTGGGATGCGTTGAAGGTAAGCACGTCACAGATTTTAAGTTCCACAGGCACTTTAGTAATGGGCAGTACAGAAGAATCCAAGATAACAGCTCGGGAAAGATTAAGTTTAACAAGTTTACCCAAGGAAGATTCTTAATCAGTGAGTAGGCAACAGTCAAACTTATCGATGGATGATCTTCAAATATACCAGCTTCCTGAAAAAAAATATTTTCAAGTAGGAAAACCCTTTCTTGACTTACAAATCTTCAGTAAGTGCCCTTATGTCATTTGTGTCCTTATACTTTGACTTTGTTCTGCTGAGTGGGTTGCCCTTGGGAGCAGTTTTCTCTTTACACAGCAGTACTGTGTGTGATGTAGCCCAAGTGAAAACTCAGAACATTTCCTGTAGCTGGGGTTACCATCCCTCACTACATCTGAAATGAAGACAAGAGGAAGTTTCAAGATCACAGGCGTGCGTTGCATGTCTGCCCCACTGCATAGAGGTCATTTATTACATCCCAGGTTAACATGAGGTATAGGAGAAAGAACTATAAAGAAAATTTCAGGGAGAAACTGATTTTATTTTTTATTTTACCTTTTCAGAAACAAGAGTTTCTGAAGATCAGAAGGTTTTAAGCCTTTCTTTGAGATGATAGAACAGAAATGTTTTACTGAGACACTGAGTGATTTCTATCCAGACACACTGCTTCTGTGTTAAGTTTCATCTCTCAATGTCCTTGGGAGTGTTTTGAGAACATTAGTTATAATGAGATTAGTTTATGGGATGAAGAAAGGATAAAAGTTCTGAAAAAAGTGCTGGTGAAACTTTTGAAAGTCACAGTGAGTTAGAGTAGTTAGTCTCTGGCTACCTCTTTCTGTTCCTTTTAGATCACATTTTACTTTTAAACGTAACAGCATCAATAAGATCACAAAAATGACATTTATCTTGTCCAAACTGTTTGATTTCTGGTTGTTGTCAGGTTACTTTTAACTAATTATTTTCTGTGTCACATTACTAGTGATTGCTGACTGAAGAAAGAAATTTATTTGGTGCCAGAAATGTACACTGGTGCTAAGCTAGAAATGTACTACAGCTACTGTCCAGAAAGATGAACAGAAAATGAGGTCTTTACATGACAGGCCACGGCTGAGATCTTGGGAAAACGCAGACAAAATTGACTTGAAATCCAGATCCAGGCTGAAATCGGTGGTTAGTGAATTTATCTTTCAGCTAGATCGGTACTTTCTTCTCTGTCCCCTGTTGAAATTAGGCGTACGTACTGTTTATCTAGAAACGCTTCCGCTACCTCTTTGAATTTCACAACCTATTTCCTGCGCGGTATCGGACCAAAACTAGCAATGGGAGCTCTTCAAGGCTAAACTATTTCCTTGGGGTTGCACATCATCTCTGCCCTCCTTTTGCAGTTGCCCCTAGATGAGACTTTTCGTTGAAACAGCAGGAGAGGGAAGGTTGCTAGACTTTGATTCCCAACTTGATGTTCCTGATTGTCCATACATGGTGATCTGATGGCAATGATGGCAGCAGCAGGTTCTGTAGGACAGGCTGTGTGCCTGCTCAGGTGGAGCTGTGTGCCAGGCCCCCTGCCACACGGGTGGCAGCACAGTAACACCCAGCGTTCTGCTGGGCTCAGCCAGTGTATGAGAGGGAGGGATTGCTGGGTTTTACAGTAAAAAAAAATATGTGGTGGAATAGAATATTTTATGTTTTTGTAAATCTTTGAAGAAATTTCTTTACCACTGTACAGGAACAAATAATCGAAATATCTTTTTTAGTCTGTGCTTAGAAATTACTGACATAGAGGGATTTTCAAGGTAATTTGTTACATTGTTTAAAGACATTGATTAACTATAAACATTTTGCTTCATTTAAGATGAACTGTTTTAGTCTTTCCCTGTGTTGCCTCTTGAGGCTGGGATCCTATGGCCACGTGGAACAATAACCGATTTTTTTCAAAACCTTAAATGTTATAAAAAGAACACAGCATAAGTCCTTTCAGTCTTCTATTTTCTACTCTGAATTCTTTTTGAATTACTTTGTCGAGGGTCCTGTTCCTTTATTATCCTGTGTGATGTTTCAATGTGGGCTCCATGCAGCTTGCTTACATCTTTCTCAGCGCATTGCTCCTGGCTCCTGTTTAAGACTCTTCTCCACTCGTAGCTTCATCAGCTCGAAGCAAGGTGAGTACTCCAATGTGGAGCAGATCTGGTCATTTCAAGCATTTGACAGAGACCAGATTATAAAGTTCTGCTCGCTTAGTTGTCTTATTTTTCCTCGGTTTAAAAACAAAACCTTCTTAAGCCCTGATTTATATTTCCACAGAGCTCATGTTGCCAAGACAACTATAATAAATGTTCTCTTCTGGAAAAACCTTCTGTAGTCCTGAGAAGCTTTCCCATATACACTATTCAAGCAGAAATGGTTGTAAAATGAAATATACAGTAAATTCACTATCATTTTTCCATACGCTGTCAATGTAATTGACATGGTGGGATTATTCCCCACTCTGTGTTTGCAGTCGATGTTATTCTTCATTTTCACTTGAATAGTATAAAGGAAAGAAATCCATCAGATTTTTTTTTTTTCTGATATTTATTGAGTTAAAAAGGAGCAGGAAGTATTTCTGGTCAAATATTTTAGGTAATAGAAATGCACATTCTCTGTGTCACTCTGACATTAGTTATCAGTAGCTTCATGGGGAAAAAGTGGGGGAGGCTTCATTTCTGGCAGAAATATGTTAGCTGCTAAAGCAACTACAGAAATTAAAAAGATTGTTGTAGGTTTTTGGGGTATTGATTTCTGGATTTTCTTCATGATTTTGCATTCCACTTTCTTAGAACTGTATAAAGTAATGTCTCTAGGGGCAACAGCACTGACCCTGGTTCAGTTCTGCAAATTTGGAAACCCTAGAACAGAGATATAAGCTGCTACTATAATTTTAACAACTACATTAATTTTGACAACTACATTAATTTTGACCCATGCTTTAATTCATTAACAGTGACTAGTCATTGGTCTTCACCATGTTTAAAGAGTTGTACTTGTTTATCAAAGAACCGAAATCATATCACATGAATTAGTTTACGTATCACAGCATCCATACCAAATTTATCACACTACATCTTACTTGGCATATGAACAATGAGAATGTTTAGATTGTGAGTGTTAATGAAAATCACAGGAAATAAACCATGTAATGTTTTGAATGAAAACAGCACTATTTCCATCTTGACTGGACGTGCTTTTTGTACAGCTGGTGTTGGATAAATTAAATCTGTAGTTGCACACCAGTCTCCTCTTGATATAGAGTCTTGGCCATTGCATAGACACATAGTTCAGTGAGGAATCCTAGCTCAGGGGGAGAAAAGAAGTTGAAAAACACATACTGCAGCTATAATGAAATACTAGACCAATGCTTGAGAAATTAATAATAAAAGGGATTTCATTTTCATATAAACCCAAGCCCACCTGTGTAAAATCAACATTCTTGAAAAAATTCTGTTTAACTGCTTAGCTAAAATTTCCTGCACAAAATTGTTAGAATTGAAAAATTTATAGCCATTCTTCTATTTTCAACCAAGGCAGGGAAAAGAGACCTGAGAAAAATAAGAAATGAAACATGGACAGAGCTTGTGTTCGCAGGAACTATTTAGATGAGTAGTTTCCAAAATATACTATTTTTGCGAATGAGTTAAGATACAACTGATAAACGCACAAAGGGCTTCAGTTCTCTTTTTTTTGTTTTTTGTTTTTCACAACAGCTAGTTCAGCAAGGTATAGAAAAGATTTCAGAAGTAGAATGAGGAACTAAAGGGAGCAACCATGAATGCATGAAACCCTTCCTCCCACCAGCCCTCTAGAGGATACAGAGTACCAAGAAGCTTATTTAAAAAAAACTATCATTAGCAATGACTTTTCAAAAAGGAACAAGTCTTTACAATTATAGCTGTTCTTGTTCTAAACATGTTTCAGTCATCAGAATTTGGGAGATAGAGGCATCTGAAAAGCTGGATAACATAATGGCTGATTAAAGATTCTGCAGCCCCAAAAGCATGTGAACACTGCTAAGAAAGAATCTTCTTTCTTCTGTAAAAACACATACCAGTTCTGCATTTATATAAAGTAATCATTTAAGACGGGTAAAAAGAGGTTCTTGGCAACTGTGAGATCTTTGTGGAGGAATATGTTGCTTTCTGTAGAGTTCCATCAACATATTCACATTTCCTTCCAAGAATCTTATTTTCAGAATTAGCATATTTTTTTATATCTCCTTCTCAGATACACTATGTCACTTGCTCTACACAGTTCCCATTTATAACTGCTATCACATGAGCTTCATTAAGACTGAGAGCAGAGCCTGAGCTGTTAATACACAGGATCATGTATATGGCACAATATTTCTTTGGTAAGTAGTTTAGAGACTTTATTATTATTTTTAAGATAGCATACCTACGCTAAATATAACCACACTCAAAACTGAAATAAGTGGGGGTCTTGAGTCCCATCAAGATTTTGTTCCATCCCAGATCGCTGTGGCAGAGAGATGTGGATGCAATTTCCCAGATAACTGTCAAACACTTTCAGCCCCAAGAACTAAGAAACCAGACTTCAACCCCAAATTTCTTCCATAGTAACCTGTGCTTTCATTTGTAGGTAACAACCCATGCTTTACTTCAGGTAATTTTCTTCAATCAAGGTAGGGAGGGCCCAGATCTGGCTGCCAAATTTTACTGCAGGTTTCCACTCTTGTCACTGCACAAATCACTACCTGAAGTCATTTATGAGTTTTATTTATTAATCTCTAGGTGTGATTTCCCTTGACCCCTCCTGTTCCCTTCATGAGGCACGTCATCACCGAGACTCTCTTTGACTACGGCGCTGTTCTGCGACTTGTGCATTAGGCGTGGAACAGATGTTGTGTGACTCTTTCTGAACTAGACAGACATTTATTTCATGGTTGCCTGAAAGTGGGAGTCCTGGCTTGGGTCAAGCACACGGTGACCTACAGTCCTGTACCTCTATGCTCCTTGTGTCCCTGAGGACATTATCAACAGTGCCGTGACTCCATCTAATACTCAGACGAAGCAGCTCGCTCTAAACGAGACAAATGAAATGCTGCTCTCAACATAGCTGTGGCAGACTGGAGCTCAGCGTGGGCTCGCTGCCTGAATACTTATTTATCTTCCTGGGCAAGTTTTCTAGCTGAATCTGTCTGCAGCAGCTACGTGGCTAGCAGAAGCTGAACTTAGCTGGGTGAATGCTTGCGTTAACCTACAGCACAAGTTTAATGTTTGCAGATGAGCTGCAGGGAATATAGAACAGGGATGACTGGCATGAACACAAGACAGTCGGATGCTCTTGGATAATCCCTCCCATAACGTGTCCTCTGGTGAATTACTGCATACACTAGCCTTACGAGTTAAGAAGTTAGAAGGAATAACTTTCAACCAAAGTAAAGGATCTAAAGCAATATGATGGATTGGTGGAATGGTGCAACTCTTGATTTACTCTGGTGATTCTGTAGCTCAGGAAATCTGTATTTCTGTCATGTACAGGGTAAGATTCACAGCTTCTATCCCCCCAAAAATGTTGAGAATATGAATTATACTAAATCTTGCAACTTCAGGCAAAGGAACAACTCCCAGAGCAGCTGTACTACAGGAGAGGGGAAGAAAGAAATATATAATTACCTACTACTATCACAAGTGTTAAAATATATCATCTTTAATGAAAGAAAGCCCAGTTCATCCTAATAAAAAGGAAAGGGATAAGCAAGAGAGATGTGTGAATGGGCAACTCGTAGATGGTGATAGACTCCATAAATCTTACAGCACGGTAGCAGCACGGTGCTGGGTAGCTACTTAATACACCATGTTACAGATTGTAGAATGCAAGACCTGACCCATGAAGTCATTCGATTGCCAAGAAGAAGGGATAAAGCAACCCTTAGGGCAATTAGGATCTCCAGTGGGCTGCAAATTCAGTTGAAATCTACCTTCCTCATGTGTGCTCTTATTTCTTCTCATTTTCTTCAAACTCAGGTAAGTAAAATGTTCACGCAAGAAGAGAAAGAACCCTTTCTCATGCCTTCTGTTCCTTATATATATACAGCACAATGTACATCAGTGTTAGGGATTACAAAGTTTTGTTGACACGTGTCACTCTGACACGTTGCTGTCCTTTTGGAAATTTTCCTTCCAGATATTCCAATATTCCAAATGTTTGCATAGTGCAAGAGATTAGGTTGATAAAATAAACGTTGTCCATCCGAATCTGGAAAATCTCAGCTGCCTCACCAATGTGTGTATATGTATATATACGTATATAGACATACACATATACAAAAAGAATGTGAAATGGAAACCAGAGAGGTTAGTGTGAAACAAGCCGTATTACCAGTTCCTTAGCCTACTTCACAGTCAACTGCCTTCCTCTGATTTTAATTTTTTCTAGAACATTTGTAAGTCACCATGGTCTCCTTCTTGCTCAATTAATAGTTTGTAAGGTGCTTTTGGTTCACATAAATCTGTGCTTGCATTCTGTTTGAATTTATCACCCTGTTTTTCCCGTGAGCAGTTTGTGTTTTGATGCTTTTACACAGTGCATTCTCAAAGACTTAAGTAGAATGCAAAAAGTACTACCCAGAAAAAGGTAACACAGCACTGTCTATATGTGAGCAGTTTATGGATTCCAAGGGGCTTCAGGGAGTGCTGGGTTATATATTTGGACTGCAGGGCAAACAGAAAGTTTTGGAAAAGGCTGTACATCTGGATGTCTTCTTATCGACTCAACTCTGTACAGACCCAAGAGCCTTGTCTGTTGCAATAAGGCCATGGAGCGAAGTATTGTTGGTAGAATGTGAAGGGCTGTAGCGTGGTCTCCTTTGCTGGCATAGCAACAGAATCCAACAGCAGGGACATTTCTCACATAGCTTTTGCCTAGTCTAGGAAATGTAAACTTTTGTTTTAGACTGAGTATTATTCTCAGTACAGAACTGAGCTGAAGAGTGACCTCTGGCAAAAAGCATTTCCCCAGACTACAGAAGCTAGAAAGAAAGTAATTCTACAGAAAAGAAAAAAAAAAAAAAAAGCCATTTTATTCTCTAATCTCATTTTGCTTTTGCTTTTTAATCTGTACAGAGTTTTATGAAGCACTAAACCAGTGCTATCCAGATTTTGTGGAGCACTTGGCCTCAGAACGACGAGAAGAGAAGGGGAACCTGGGAACCAGGAACCAAGCCAGGTAGGAAATTTTGCATCTGGACACCCTTGAGTCCAGGCAGGGCTCCCAGGCCCCACTGCATTCAGAGCTGTGGAAGGAGAAACACAGAGCTCCTCCATTACGTTTCTTCTACTTCATTGTGTAAGGATCAGCTTGATCTCAAAACTAAACCCAGCTGCAGTGGTGGTGTGAGAGGGTGAGCTTTGCCAGGCTTAGGCCAGGCAGTAGAGAGCCCTCAAGGACAAAGTTCATTCATATTTGGTGGATTTGTGAGAACTTTAGCTTTTCTCTGTTTGATCTGGATAAGCTGGGTGCAGCACAATCCGTCAGCAGGTCTCCAGATCTTTTCCCAGCAGAATGTGGAAAGTGAAGCTCAGGCCAAAGCCAGGCAATAACCAGCAGAAGAGGAAGCTGTTTGGGTGCTGTCTTAGTTACATTTGCCTTTGGACTGCCTTCTAACCTTGCAACTTATATTTGTATGTGTATAACTGGAATATATTGATGCAGCTGGGAAGGAAGAGGCAGAAGAAATCTTGTTGGAAGTTTGTCTAATTTCTCACACATCAGAGACTTCCGGCAGCACTGAGGACTAATTATCCATCAGTCCCACATGAATTACATAGATTTTCACTACACAGGGTTAGAACTGCACAAGCAGACAGCTCATTTCACATGCTAATAGTCTTTAACACCCTTCTGCCGTGTTTCACAGTCCAATTATTCATTTATTTAGCAAATCAGACTGAAAGGGACAGGAAATGCATTATTTTATAGAGGATCTTAGCCACAGAAGTGGCCTGTACTGTAGAAACTATTCCCCCTCGTTTTTGTTTTTTAAATCTATTATTAACAGCTGATGATAGGACTGGTATAAAGCTTTGTAGGGAAGGGTCTTAGCCCAGCTTGGCATCCTGTCTTGAATTCCTGTGGCCTGGCTGCTTTACTCAACCAACTCCTTCTATGGCCTCTGTTTTCAGATCCTCTCCTTTCTTTATTCCGTGATAGCAACATTTGTGCAGGCATTTAAGCACTTTATTTCCTTAAGTCAGGTTTGATTAAAGTGACACATCAGAGATTGAGCTATCCTGTAGTCCTCTGCTATATATCAATCTGTAATAGGGCACTCTATCCTTTAGCTCTTCTTTTATTATATGTCTGAGGTCCCAGGAGTGGGTTTCTTATTACCAATGAAGTATCCTTCATTACCTTTCAGCTAACGTCTCCCTTTTAAAGCACACTGTAGCCTTTTTATTCAGCTTCACCAAGCTGATGCCTAGGTTTGGAGCTGTTTGATAACTGTTCTGGAATAAATCAGCATCTTTCCCTTCCTCTGCGAGAAGGGCAGAGAAGGGAAGGAAGCACTAGACAGGAAAAAAAGAATAGCAGGTAAAGCTTGAGGAATGAAATTAAACCATGAAGAAAAGAACCAAACAATCCTGTTATTTCCTTAAGATGCACCTCCCAAGAAGAAGTCCGAGAAACCAAAGTAAATGAAAAAAACCCCTTCCTTCTCCCTCTTTTGGCATATTTTTACTGGAAGAGGAAAAAGAATAAATAAGAAATCGCTTATATTTCTTTGTTGTATAATGATGCATGTGAGAAACAAAGAAGTAGAATGCAAAGAATGGAAAATAAAATATGAATGAAAGTTTTATAGGTCTGATGGAGAAAAAACCCTTACAGGCATTTTCAAAGACCCTTGCTGATGACTGTTATTCCTAACTATTCCTAAGTGCAGCCAGAGTATGACCATTAACTCTTTTTCACTATAACAAGGAAACCTAAGGAGGACTTCAAGATTTACAGAGATGTAACTCTGTGTTAAAAGTCTTTCCTAATTAGAAGGAAGTAGGAGAGCACAAATCCTGAGGTATGCCTGTAACTTTATCAGTGTGGTACTTTACAGTCCAAGTGGCCAAGAAGGTTAAGGGGACAGAGGAGGAGGCATGAAAAGTGCCCTTTGTTGAAGATCTTGCTACAGGACAGCAGTAGGAAGGGAACACAGGCTTGAGCATATGACCCGTGTAGCTCAGTCCTTTACATGTGTGTCCTCCTTGCTTCTGCCCACTGAATACTTGGTGTTAAACAATGGAATTACTTCCTTCCATCTATGCAATTTAAAGTTGCAGTCGGCAAGATGAGGTGTCAGAATAACGTCAAGTCTTTTATAAAATTCTTTCAATATATTTTGGAAAAGGTTTCTTTAGCTTTCAAACGCTCCTGTGTGCATTTTCATTTCAAAGCTCCACACACAAGCAGTTGTTGGTGGCTCACAGCCTTCTGGTTTGCAGAAAACGCACTGTCATTCACTGTCCACCCAGCTTTTTATAGTCTAGTCTCCTAAAGAAAGAAGACTTACTATGCCGTCTGCGTTTGTTTCCTGCAATCGCTGCCTGTCTCAAATCATTTTTAAAACAGTTGTCTGACTTCATCCTCACTTGACAGAAGTAAAAAAAATCTTTAAGAAAATTTAATTTGTACAGATCAAGTGAAAATATAGGGCTAGAAAGAGAGGGGGGACTCTGCTAGTGCTCTGACTGAAGGAAAGACTGCAGGATAAAGCTTTGTTAGTCCTGCTACCCACGGAACTACTCCCCTACCCTCACCCTCCTCCTGTTATCCCTGTTAACTCCCTTCAGTTGACTTACTATTAAGACGGGAAGCCCATGATGTAGGTGTTTTTCACAGGAGCAGTCACTGTAATTGTTAGAAAACATTGCTGGATTCCATATAAGTAGAGCTACACAGGGGACACAATTTCTCTCAAAACCTATTTCCCACCCACCCCCAGCTATGTAGAACTTAAATATTTTTGGCACTTCAGTTTTTAAAGCTAGTTGATTTCTGTTTATCCATGCTTATTTTCAAGGGGGTGTGGGGTGGGGAGCTGGAGCCAAACATAAAAAGAACCAGAAAAAACCCCAAAGTTCCTTTCTTACTTTTTGCCATTTTCATTGAAGTGTTCCCCCAGAAATGTTCCAGTTATTTATGGAACTTTTAGTCATACCATGGGCTGTCTCCTCTCATGGTTCAAACCATGTTTAATTCTGGGAGACCTGCTGGACCAACCTAGCTTCTTCATGAGAAATAACTATTATAAGGAAAGGTTAAATTTTTTACTTTTCCTCTGAGACATAAATTGGCAAACTCTCCAATTATCTGTCTGACTATATTGATTTGTACTTCTAATTTGAGAACAGCTTTTGGTTAAAGTATCTGTTTTGTTTCAAATAGAATATATGGTAAAAGTCACTACATTTTATTTTCTGCTCTGCTGCTAATGATGAGATGTCCCTAATGTCTGAAATTTTTCTAGAAGAAATGAAATCTAAATCTATCAGCTAATAATAGCTCTCTCAGGGATTTGAGGCTTTTGAATCCCTTTACACAGTCTTTCCACGTATTATTTTGCTCTCATCTCTTGGCAGGTGTTCTGAGGCTGAGACTTCACTTTTTAAGGTACCATGAATAGTGTCTGTAGAATCTGAATGACTTTAGTTTGCTCAGCTGAAAGGAAAGCTAAGGGCAGTGAGGCATCTTGTCGTATTTTAGAAGCTCTGCTTTTACTATGAGAGGCATATTTTTTAAGATGGATAATATATGACAGGGTGTCCATTAGGGCTATCCCTTTTTAGCCTTCCTTATTGAATGAACATGCCTAATGATCTTAACTGCTATTTCTGACAGGGGCCCAGAAGTCAAATATTACATCTCAGACTATGCACACAACCCTTTTCAAACATATAAAAAGAATAATCAAGTGCATCTCTGAAAATGGAGAACTATTAACTTTTATTTTCTAGGGGAGGAATGCACTCCTATGTCCTTGCGAAGATTAAAGGAGAAACATTTTTTTCAATTTGGTCCATTACTTGAGGAACAGATGCCTTAGAGTTTGAAACTGTATTGTGCAAAGAGCTCAAACACGCTGCACAGAACACTACCCCAATGTACAAAATGACTGAGTAGGGTGTTTTCAGCTCTATTTTTTATGACACAAGAAACCCCGAGAGAGAAAGTCTTTGTTTTGCCTCGGGGAGGATATGCAGGCTCGGTGGAGGAGGAGATTGCTAATCACGGATAACACTGTAATGACTCTTGCCAGAAAGTAGTCGGCTCCATGGGATAACAGGATTAAAGCCTTCCCTTCTGGAAGAACAAGCAGTGCACCGGAGCCGAACTGTCCTCTCCAAGTACGCCGTAAAAATTCAAGCCTGGGTATGAACATGGCATAGAGTTTCTACTGCTGCAGTTGAACAGGTAACTTTACCCAGTCGTCACCTTTTATGTGAACATGGAGTTTTTCGTGGCTTTTCCAAAGAAGTGCAGTGCTGGCTGCTGAGACCCGTCTTCAAGTGTGCCCTTCCTTTGAAGCAGGAGAATAAGTGAGGCCTACAAGTGAGTAGGCTTTTTTCCTACAGCAGATGGCTCAGGACATAAGCTTGTATTGCCATCCTGAAGGGATTTGGTGATGGGATGTAGAAACTGTCGCTCTCAATCATTGCTTCAACTCTAGTCTAACCATTATTTCTGAAGATTTGACATCACTGATTCAGTAGTTTAAAGTCTGAGGTGTTTGTGATATTATCATGTGGCTAAAGTTTATTTCCTAATGAAATTTTATTTCCTATGAGGATAGTTAGATGCTGGAACAGGTTGCCCAGAGAAGTTGTGGCTGCCCCATCCCTGGAGGGGTTCAAGGCCAGGCTGGATGGGGCTTTGAGCGACCTGATCTAGTGGGAGGAGTCCCTGCCCATGGGCAGGAAGGCTTGAACTAGATGATCTTTCAGGTCCCTTCCAACCTAAACCATTCTATGATTATATGAAAGAAAAAAAATATATCTTTTTTGCCTATCTCAAAAGAAGAACTTAAGAGAAATGGTCTTAGAGGACTATCTGTTCTGTAGGAATATCCCTCCAGGGTTACCAGTGCTGCATCTTTTCAGTAGTTAAACAAAAGAGCTCATTTATTACAGCCATCAAACAGCTTGTTTGTATTTGTTGCAAGTCACTTTAGAAAGGAATTTGCTTCAAAACTGTATTTCAGAAGTTTTTCCTATAGTGCACTAAAATTTAAAATAATAAGGAAGGCAGAAATTAAAACATTTATATCAATAATGCTAATAACTTCCAAGTTTTTCTTAAAAGAAATAATCTGTTTGGCCGTTACCATTAGTGAGATCAGTATGAGAACTTATTATATGTGAAATCACTTCATGTGTGTAAGTTTGGTGCTTTGGTCAGTGAGTAGAAAGCGGCCATCAGTTTATATCTGCTTTTTGCCTTCATAACGATTGGTCCCTGATTAAAAAGCTTGTAATAGGATGGAGTTAACTGAGTCAGCCCAAATGCTCCAGACTCTTCCTGCAACACACGGGTTGTCTTTTCTACTCAACACTATACTTTGTCATTTGTTGTTATATTTTATATTGTGGTATGTCAAGTAATGGGAACCACATAGATCAGACGTCACTGCGTTACTGAGATGTTTAAAGCGTTAGACTATTTAAATGTCTTTTGGGGAGCAGGTGCCTTTAAAAAGCAATACCTTCTGTCTGCTGTCTGGTCATATTTTCAGTCTTCTAGATCCAGTACTATTTTATTTACGTTACCAGCTGAGAACAACTTTTGACAATCACTTGAGCAAATTAACTCAAGAAATATAATTTGCTTCCGATACTGCTTCTAGCATTGATTACAGAAGGGATGGAGCTAAGGGAGGATTAGTTCACAAATTCTACTGAAGAAATAGGGAAATGCTTTATATTTACGATAGGGAACCATTCTTTCGAGGCAGCGATTCAGAGAAATACTCTAATTTTGCGATATAGGCTGTCAAATAAAGTCCTTGGGAGCATATTTTGAACAATTGCTCTAAGTGGAGCTCTTTGTCATTAACCTGAGACACGCTCTCCAGCTGTTACAGCTTATGCTGGGAACGGGAGACTGAGCCTAAACTCGGGACATAAACTTTCTGACACTCTCTTGTTTTGAAGAGACTGCAGTCGATAGCTGGGAGAAAGCCACGCGGCTGGAAAGCCGTAATTGCCTTGCCTGGCAAAGAAATACTGTCTCTCCTTTGGTTAGAGGCATGCAGGGAGCAGACTGCAAAGAGTGGAGATAAAGTGGCCAGGGACAAGAGCTTCACCTGAAGGCTCCCGGTGACTCTGGGGCTGCCTTTGCTCTTACCCCACACGGTTGTGTCATGTGCCAATGCTGCAGCCTCGGTATTTTTTTCCCCCAAGCGTGGCAGCTGAAGGGAGAATAAATGATGACAGCACGTGAGGAGACCCGCTGTCTCCACTCACAGCCTCACTCACGGGGCAGAGTGATGTACAAGTGGAGACTAATGGATCAAAAAGGCTGAGGGACATCCCGGTTCTCTGTTACGAAACGGACTTGTCACCACATCTTATGCTGTGTGTTAGCAGCCGATCTGTCACCTACTACTTAACACACAAGGACTAGCAGGGAAACGCGATCCCTAAACCTGCATGGATTAGATTCAAGTTTTACACAAGGTGTAATTCATCAAAAGCTTTTTTTTTTTTTTTTTGTCTTGACTGTGAAACTGCATGGGCTGAGTCAACAGCAAAACCCATCTTTTAGCAACAGTCTGGAGTGTTAGGGCTAGCAAAATCTGAAAGGCAGAAGAGTCCAGGGTATGATTTCCATTCCTATTAAGCCATGAAACTAATTGATGTTTAAAGGAAATTAAATCAGTGGATCAAGATCTGAAAACTGTCTGAAATAAGCAAGATTGCAAAAATGTAAAAATAATTGATCTACAGAAAATAAATTAGAGAACATTACGCTTTCTTACTAAAAAGTCTAAGAAATAATCCATTTGTTAGAAGGTACTTGATACAGATGTGAATATTCACCATGTGGCATTTAAAATTTCTTGAAAAGGTGGTAAAAACGGTATTGATGGAGAGAAGTTTTCAGTAGTTGAATATAAATTTTAGTTATCTCATGACATATTCAAAATATATGAATATTTTCTTAATTTTATATTAGGCTTAATTTGATCTTCTGTTATAAAAACTTAAAGATAAGTCGCAACAAAGAATTGATGACAAACTAAGCATAGTGTAACCCTTATTGAAAAAAAAAAATACTACATCATAACTTAATAGTTATAAATGGCTTCCATGTGGTAGAATATATTATCTTTCACTGCATGAGTTTGTATTTTTCAGCAGACAGGCTGTAATATGATATTCTCGCTTTCTTGGAATAACATGTTGTTGTTTCAGCATCTTTTTTTTTTTAACTCAATCAGTTAAGATATATTACCATCTTGATGTTTATTATTACAAAATTTAATTCTGTATGGCTGAAGCAGACAGAAGGTCCTGCCTTTAGGGAACATGTTGATGGCTCGGTGCCTCAACTGGATATTCTTTCTAGTAGAAATGTGTTGACTTCTCTTTACCCCAAAAAGAAAATGCACAAATAGATAATAATAAAAGTCAACACATCTACAAACGACTAATCAATTGGGCTGCTTCTTATTTGGGGAATTTTGCACGAAACCCCTTGAATTGATTTCAGAGGAATTTACTGGAAGACCAGTTGTCTCTAGCAGTGTCTCAGATTTGGCATCCTGAAGTGAAGGCATACAAAGTCACTCTGGGAAACCTGCTGGTAATCTTTAATGTAAAATCTGTGGAGTCTCTGTCCCCATTTCAGATGGTGCCCAAAGACAGCATGTTGTTTGCCTTCATAAACTGGCATCTTGGGTGGCAAAACTTACCTTCATTAAAAACATCCATGTTATATACATTGTTCATCCAAACAACCACTTCCTCCAGCTCTATCTCCTTGAATTAGTATATGCTGTGTGTGCCAAATGCAGACCTTGACGTCTCATAGGAACTCCACCTCTACAGCCCTCCTGTAATGTAAACCTCTCAGCATTTCTAAAACAGCAATTCCACATATCAAAGCCATGCTTGTCTCAATTTGTTTCCAGATTTTGTCATCTGCTGTAACAGCTGTCTCTTAAGTAGCACAGAACAGGCTCTGCTGCAGACAAATCTCACCATGGGAATTCTCCTCCAAGGGAAATCTTGTGCTGTGGCAATTATCAGCTCACGTGTTCGGAGTGGTGCATAGCAGGCGTGTCACGCTGGTGAGATCTTAGAGGAACCCTGGCATGGAAAGTTGACTGGCTTCAGTAACGAGTGTAGAACAGCACGTGTGTACCTCTTCTACATAGTAAAATATGTTAATGCAGCACATAGAAAGATGTTCAATTGGAGTGCCTACGAATGGAATTGAGAATGGACGTTCTTAATAGCTCAGCTTGTGCTTGATTCTGTTGTTTTGTGTAAGTTACCCAGCTGTCTCGTTATTTTCCAACTGCGAGTGAGAAAATATTTCTCATACTTTTCTACAGATGCTGGGGGTCGCAGTGAGGCTTGGATTCACAAAAGCTGTTAGAGCTTTACTGAAAGCTCTAGTGCAGGAGATCTGATAGAAAGCTTTGACATAGGGGGTCTAATTTCAGAAAAACCTCAGGACCTGTGACATACTTTCTTCTGATAAGCAAGTAGGTTTTTGGTTTGGTTTTTGTGGAGTTTTTTTGTGGTTTTTTTTCTCTGTTCAGAAGGCATTGTCATAGCAACTTCCCCTTGAGTTGTCTTTAGGTGGTTACTTTTCATCTTCAGGGCTATCTATGTTACTGTTCTGATTTTACCTGAAATATTAAATGAGGGCCTCAAGAACTAGTCTCCAACTTTCTTTTCTTAGCTCTAGGGAATAATCTCAAACATAATCTCAAAAAGCATATTTGTGTGCCCGTACCCTACAAAAGATATGACTACCTGCTTCTGCTACGACATGATCAGTAACTAAGTACAACAGCCTTATTTAGAAAGATGTTATTCTTAACATTATAATACAGAGTTGATAATTTTAGTTTTAGAATTTTAGTTTTGCAGGAGGGAAATATAACTGAAATATATACATAGGACATACAAACAAATGTACTAAATATGCCAATACATAATACATACAAATGTACCAAAATGCATAATACAGAAATCTAATCAAGGCCAAAAACTGGAGCAGCTTTAAAAATGGGACAAACAAAATCGCCCTAAACCAGTTCTAAGCCTTGTGAGAGCTTGAAACAGCTTGTAAAATTCAAGGGTTCTCCTCCTGTCTCCCCACCTACTGCTACTGCAGCTGTTCCTGCAAAAGGTTCATTCTGCAAAAGTTAGTTTTAGTACCAGTTGGAAAAGGAGACTGAAATATTTTTGCTGTGATCAGACTAGATGAATTTCACACCTCTCTGTAAAAGAACTGGCTGGGCCAACAGCAGTCAAGTCACACTTAATCCTTGTTTTGAGGGTTTAAGGGAAACATAAACCCTGTGCTGGTTCTCAGCTGAAGAATAAATGCAGGACAAACCCTGTCCCTTCCCTGTAGCTGCGGGGACGTCTTGCAATAAATAGGAAGAAGTAATGAAAGGAAATGCAATATATAGCAATTTGCAGATCCTTGAGGCTGACTCAGCAAGGGCTCTTCTGTAGGACATGAAGTTCAAGTTGTCAGTGCTATATGCTGTATCCTTTCCCCATCGGTTTGCGTGGGTGTGGGTTACTGTTCCCGCTGCCACACTAGGGAGGCCAAAGGGGCTGGTGGCACCGTGGAGTTCCCCCATCCCTGGCTGGTCTTTCAGGGAGGATTTTGGTACGTCTGTTCAGGCTAATTGGCTTGACAGGTAATTAAAGCTAATGAGCCTGAAGCACAAAATAAACATGACATCTCTGCTCTGCCTTTTATAACTCTGGCATTTCTCTCATTTTGGCGAAGCCTATTCGTGTCACATAGATTGAAATACCTAGTTGATGTAGTTGCTCGTATGACTGCCCCAAGCACATGGTAATGCCTCTTTAATGCCAAGAAGTGTATGAATAATGCAATTTAAATCATGATAGTGTTAACATGGATCATCCCAATGGGGGCTCACCCATTCATTCAGAAATGTGGTTGAAGGATCAAACTAAACCAATGACTATTATTAAGTGAAAGGAACATATATGGAAGAATTGCCTTCAAAGAAACTGTAAAAGTGCAGTTTTGAGCTGGATGCAGTGGTTACTGAAAAGGAAATAACTGCTAAAAATAACGACTAGAATTATGATCTCTTAATTCATATCATAGAATGGTTTGGGTTGACAGGGACCTTAAAGATCATCTAGTTCAAGCCTCCCTGCCAACACCTCCCACCGGACCAGGTTGCTCAAAGCCCCATCCAACCTGGTCTTGAACACTTCCAGGGAAGGGGCATCCACAGCTTCTCTGGGCAACCTGTTCCAGTCTCTCACCATCCTCGTGGTGAAAATTTTTTTCCTGATAGGTAATCTTCCACTTAACCTCTTCCAGTTTGAAGCCACTACCCTTCCTCCTGTCACTACAGGGCATTGTAAAAAGTCCCTCTTCAGCTTTCTTGTAGACCCGCTTCAGACACTGGAATGCCTCCCCGGAACCTTCTCTTCTCTAGGCTGAACAACCCCAACTCTCTCAGCCTGTCTTTATAGGAGAGGTGCTCCAGAGCATATGACATTATGAAAATATTAATGGCTGTATTAACAAGTAAAATTACCAAAATTAAAAAAAATAAAAAAATTGTCCATCAATTCACTCAGAATTGAACTGCACTTTTCCAGGTCTAAAAAGGATGCTTGAAAATGAAGATGCTGACCTGAGGTCTGAACACCCTGTTTTGGTGCCAAGATACTGAAGACCCACTGCATTACTACACTATGTGTTTGGCAGGGGAAAGTGAGTTCCAGAAAGTTTTTGGGCAAGCATACTCCTGCCAGGCTTTTCCTTCTGCAGCTGATCTCCAGACGCTACCATCTGCTTGAATAGAATTGCTCAGGCGTTGCACTTGTACGTAGGCTCTTTGTTCTGTTTCTGGTTTTAATTTTGCTTTTACGGGGAGGGTTTGGACATGTAACGTCATCTCTCTGGCTGAGTTCTCAGTCTGTACAATGGGAATGGTTATTCTTCCTCATTCAATTAATTATTTAGAAGGCTAGATGAAGCAGAACTACTTTTTCAGGTGTCACTTTTATTGCCAATAGTGCAAATAATGTTACCATATCAGGTTCATTTTATACTCATTGTCAATATATAAGTGACTACAAACACTGCAGACAAATAGAGCACCCAGTTTGATGAGACTGATCCCTATTAGGATATGCAGGTCCCATAACAATACAAATATGTAATGTGTCTAGATATATACTATCTATATAGGTATGTTTAATGCATCTCTTAAATCAAGATTCTAGGAAGAACTCCTCACCTATATTCTTGTGTATCAGGGATCTACATACTCAGAGAGAGGCTGTAAGGGACGCATTAAATAATTTTAAAGAAAGAAAACAAATCACTTTTTGTTTTAAGGGAAATTAGTATAATTAAGTATGAAACAGCACCTACTATGCCAGCAATTCACACTTTGTGAGTTTACTTGGCCAAAAAACTGTAGTGCTAGAAGAATGCAGTGTTCAATCTGGAAAGGTGTCAGGTATATATTGATAGGATAAGGAATTGTGAAGGAGGGAAGGGAAGGGAAGGGAAGGGAAGGGAAAAGTAGTTGTCATTTTCTTGGGGTTATTCAACAAATTTAAAGTTCCCACTGCTATCATAGTATGGTGAAAGAGACTATTTGCCCCACGTTCTTTAATACAATTGCATTGTTTCTGATGACATATCTACTTTGATGCATTCAGCCAGTTCCTAAATAAAGGAAGGATGCTTAGTGTGTCCTTGTTTTAGTGAATTACAATATATTACTAATTTTACCTACTGAAATAAAACCACAGTTGCCTTGGATTAAATATATAAAGAATCAGCAGACCTGGAATTAAATAAGTTTTTCTAATGAACATCCCTTCCTAAAAGTAGTAGATGCAGGTTTCAATGTTTTATATGGCATGCTTAAATTATAATAGTTTTTAGACTACTTTTCACAGTTTTTATGGTTTTCTCTTTGCAATTTCATGCTCATGAAAAATGGTAAAATGTTTATAATATGTGGGGTTTTTTTTGCGTCTTTTTTAAGACTGCTTTTAAAGCTACTTTGTCTCCAGTTGGGGAAAAAAAAAATAATTTTATGTTATAAGGATAGGAAGATTCCAGGGATCTATTTCAGAGCTTGTCATCAACCTGCTACCAAATTATATTATTATTATTATTCAGTATTGTCCTCCAATGATTCTGCAGTGCTAAGTTCATAAGCAAAAAAGACTGACTTAGACAAGACTTCATGCCAGAGATATTAAAGGAACTAATCTGTACGCCTGCCTCATTAGGAGGAATTGCTCAAGAACATGTTGTCCTTATATACAGATTGCCCCTGTAAGGCTGCCAATGTCAGCAAGACCTTGGGTGCATCTGTCATGCTGGGAACTGTAGACTAGAAACATTTTCTTGTGTGTGTTTGTGCACAAGTGCAAAAAATTTCTGAACAACTTTGTTTCTGTGAGTTTACTCCCTTTGCTTCTTGGATCATATAAGAACAAGCATCTGGAATCAGGCCAAACCACTTTTTAAAAACAAGTTAGATGGTAGTCTCTTTTTTCCTAACTCTCTTCTACATTTTCTGATAATTGAGCTAATAGTCAAAGTCAATTTTTTGTCTGACTAAGATTTCAGCTCTTGCATGCATTGGGTAAGTCAAAGAATAAATTCCTTTAAATGTATTAGCCAAGCGAAAAAGGATTTTGCAACTGTAAAATTCTGCACAATAATTGTGCAGATTGTCAGGACCTGTTATTTTACTATTTTGGTATCCAAATGGCTTTCAGATGCTTTGCTAGAAAGGCGCCTTCAGGACAGGAGTGCTCTGTGGTACTGGTGGTTGCTTGCATTGAATTATTATTCTCTGGTTCTCAAGGTAGTCAGTGGTGGTTTTCTCTCGCTATTGCTCCCAGTGTCGCTGCAGCAGGCTCAAATGCTCAATTTTGTGCAAGAGTGATTCCACATTAAGAGTGTTGACTCTGTCCAACAGATTTTGTGATCCTTCCTTTAATGGCTGCTATTGTCTTTTGCCACCTCTTATTTGTTTTTAATCTGCTTAATGTATGCCTTATCCTGCAGTGTTCCCAAAGCTAATAGTTTATGAGACATCTTACTGTAGTAGGGTGACATGACTTGCATAAATCTACTAAAAAGGTAGTCTATTGCGTATTGCTTTCAAAATCTAATAAGCATTCAACTTTGTTGCTCAGCCAGCTGGCAGACCTTTGTGATATCATTCTGATTTTATGACGAAACGCTGATGTAAATCAGTGATAACTAAAGCTAACTAAACTGAGAGAACATAACTGAATCAGAGAAGCTGGAAGCAAAGGGTTAGACAGAGTGACCCAAAAAAACCACTCAGAAACAGTGTGAAGGCACTTGTGAGGATGCCACTTCAGGATCCCAGTCTCTTCTGCTATGTTTGTGCACATTCACGTTCGTTCTCATCATGTGCCAGAAAAAGTTTGAGCACTGATATTGGTTCATGTTGGTGTTTAAGGTGACGTCTGGGATTTGCATGGAAGTCTTGCTGTGGACAAGACACAGAAGCTGAAATTATGAACCCAGACTCCGATGTGTCTGTTGGAACATTAGAGGTAAGCTTTCAAAAAGGAACCCCTTCCTCCCACAGAGGATGCTCTCAACCAAGCCAAAGTATATGCAAGTCCTGCAAAGCTTAAGTTGTAAAATGTGTGAAAGGGAGAAATCTTGTTCTTGAAAGAGGATAGACGAGTTGACCTAACAGTTATTTTCCCTTCTAACTTCTGGATTTAATGAGAAAATGATAAATAACCTTTCCAAGCAATCCTATTTTTCAAATAGACATTCTGCTGCAGGAAAGAACCAGAGACTCACTTCAAATACAGAGAAGCCGAGAGCTTTGTGATCAATGATATCCAGCAAGTAATGCCTGGAATACTAAGTCCTTGTTTTCCAAAAGGTAATGGAAGAAAGCACAAAGATAAATGGAAGGAAACCCCATGCCTCGCTTACAGATGTAAATTCCTCCAAATGGTGTGTTTCAGAAGTGAGCCCTCAGGATGGCAGCCATGTGTGCATTTTAATCAGTCAAATGGTTAATCACAGAGCTGGTGCTCAGACGATAAGGGCCTCGACCCTGCGTCCAGCTGCTGATGAGAGGCTGCCTCCGTAGCCAAGCTTGGGCATGGTGGGTATAACTAACTTCTGAATCTGTCAATCGGAAGATCTCCAGCCAACCTAGTTCACAACCCCAGGCTGCTGCCAGCAATGACTTCTGTTAGGCTAGACCTTGCAGGTCTCACAGAGCCAGTTCTGCTACAGAATGTTGTTGTTCATAAGGAAGTTTCCCTGTGCTGAATCAGCAAAGGTAGAGAGGAAATGTACTCTGGATTTGAATTTAAGAGTTACCTCACAGTTTTCTTAAGTCATCGAACAACTCTTTCAGGGATAAATAACAGCCATCTTTTGTCCTTTTACTGCAAAAGGGAAATTGATGTAATTAACATCAGACAGCGAGATTGTGCTTTGCTGTGTAATGGGAAGGTGATGTTGAATTTGGCAGCTGGTGAATGCAGACCAAGTTTATCAGATGGTTAACCAAATTGAATGCCTCTACTGGCATCCTCTTTTAGGACAGTGATACTATCAGCCTTGGGATTGAAAGCAAGAGCATTCCAGCTTTGCCATTGTGTTTAACATCAATCTGTAAACTAATGTGGTCTAGAGTTGGAAAAAAGGCATTGCCATCACATTAAGGAGATAAGGGCTCTTAGTTAGTGGTATTGATTTAGTTCTGCCTTGCCACAAGATAACTTTTTTAAAAACTTCTGACAGTCAGGTGTGGTCAAGGACAAGCACATGCAGGAGGGAAGAAACCAGCGTCCCTAGTGGGAAAGAGAGAGTTATCTCAAAAAAGTGATGTAATTGATTTCTGAACCCCCCTCCAAGACTGAACTGTTATACACCTGCAGAATTTTGTGCATCCAGAGACAGACAGAGTCCACTGACTCTGACTTAGCATTCTTCCTTGCCTTTTTTTCCGCTCACTCCATCTGTTCACATAGCACCTGTATTTCTCTGCCTCACTGACTCACCATCTGTTTCTATAATTCGTATCTCTCTCCTCTGCTCATGGCCCTTAAAATTTATAATAGAGGTAGGGAGACATTAGGAATGAGTGCCTCAACATGTTCACCCTGCAAAGTCTTTGCACTAATGCTTTCAGTTCCTGCCTGCTGCACCATCTCTCAAGCCTGTTCCTGCTCCTGCAGGGCAACTTTAGACTATTTCTAATAGCCCACCATCTGGTTCCAATCAGCAGTTAAATCTTATTTCACCCAGCTGTTGCTACTGATGTAATTTGTACCTTTGTCCATGGACGTTCTCCGTTAGAGAATCCGATCCAGCAGCAGGATCGCCATAGACCACTGTGAGCTGGTTTCTAGCTGCCAGTGACTGACTCACTTAGCTCATAGTATAGCTATATAAATCTATAAAAGTAGATTTCCTTCTCAGCTGGCTGTTACTAGGCCTGGAGGAAAAATATTTCCCTTTCTACATTGATATTGGCCAGTTAGGAAGTTTATTCTGACCCCTCACCTTTTTTTTTCACAAAAGCCAGATTTCAAAAAAAAAAAAAAAAGAAGAAAAAGCTGCCATTCAGTGTGAAATATAATGCTGGAAATTGATCCCATAATATATTAAAACTGCAACACATTAGGGGAAGATTTAATTGCATTCATAACATTCATTAAAAAAACCATAAAATACACACAGAGGCATATTAGAAATTTAATATAAAGTGCAAATTCTCATGCTTAATAGTCCAGTGATATCGCTTATGCTATATCAGTTAGACACATCACGCAAATAAAATAATACATTATCAACAAACTGCTACTTGCTTAACCTTGACTAGAGAAACTCTTGAGATTATACTTCACAAACATTTTTGTTCATGGAGGAAACCAGCCAAAAAAATATGGAAAAGTAGCCTGCTGTACAAACATAAAAACTCAGTGAAGTTTTTGTCTTTTCAGCCTGTCTTTCTCTGGCCTATAGCATCTCACGTTTGTTTCCCTGGTACAGCTGCCACTGGCAGCTTTGTCTGCTCCTGGGTATTTTCCGTTCCTCTCCTTCTTTTGCCTATATTACTGCAGCACAAAAGCCTGCTCTCTGATGCATGTGTCTATAAATGTTATTAAAGTAATCCACACGCTCAGGTTCTGCATTAAGACACTCCAGGAGGAAAGACAAGCAGCAGAAAAGGACAGCATTAAGGCCTTGAGGACCTCAGAACTCCAACTATATTTTAACACACATGATCTTAAATTGTCACAGCAGCAGTTAATTATAGGGTGGCACTGTAAGTATCCTGGCCAGATGAAAGGTGGCTCGTGTTCCTATATCACGTATGATCTGGTATGATGAGTGTTTGGTTACAGCTGCTGTTGTGGCACTGCTAGGAAAGTTAAAGATTAGATAATTTTTAAAAGAATGATCCAGGATTCAGGAAAAGCAGCAGAGCTGGAGATCATAACACCGCTGCTGTAAGGGCAAACCTCTCTTAGATCACAAGGCTGCTTTTTTCCAAACTAAGTCATGGCCCTTTTCTTATTGTAACCCCCTCTGTCAATCAACTGATTATCAAAATGGAAAATCTTTA
Organism: Gallinago jamesoni; assembly: GCA_025769975.1. Classification (NCBI taxonomy): domain Eukaryota; kingdom Metazoa; phylum Chordata; class Aves; order Charadriiformes; family Scolopacidae; genus Gallinago; species Gallinago jamesoni. The sequence goes on from JAOQGH010000002.1 coordinate 14,272,910, forward strand.
GGAGTTATTATTCCCAAGGACTGAGTCTCTCTGCCATTTTTAGTTTATCATAATGCAATTCAATCTGTCACTGAATGTCACTTTGCTCATATACACTTTGCTTGCAATGCTTTGCAGTGTAACAAAATATAGTCGCTCCCACCATTTCTTAATCTTCTGCTGGTATTCAGGCCATTTTAAGAAGGTGACCTAGTATCATTCTCTCAGGCATTCAGTTAATCTGGTGCAAAAGAACTTTAAATAAGTAGCTGCTATAGTCTGTTTTATCGGAGAAGACCCACAGCTTTGTACAAATACAAATCCCCATGCTGGATACCCGAGACATAAACTGGAAAGATATATATGTGTATATATATTATTAATGCCATGCTTTTACAGTGCCTTCATCTAAAGCTCTAAATGTGCTGTAGGCATATTAACCCCCACAATACCCTTTGCACAGAAGTAAATATGAAACCCATGGAGTACGTGTGACTTGCTCAAGGTCACAGAGCCAAGGCTGCACGCGGGTCTTGGCTTTAGGGCTTCTGCTCTAATATCTAAGCTGCAATCCCAAACTCTGAGAAAATAAGCAAATAAAGAAATAATATTTTTCAAGGGTCTGGTAGGACTGGCTGGAAATGAGGTGCAGTTCAGAAGACTGCAAAATAACCTCGTGCAGGTGTGTAAATTTGGAACTCACTTAAATTTTCTACGGAATTATAACGGTAATGAAATGAGATTGAACTCAAATGAATAATGAGCTCTAAATTGAGAAATGGTGTGATAATACTTTCCGTGGTTCAATTAGTCAGCCATCTGTAGTACTTTCTAGTAATAGTTACATTGCCTGGTTTAGAAGAGATTTAAACGCCTCTGTCTGGTTTTAAGAACACGTACACATTATACAAGAGATATTGGACATCGTGAGGAAAATATAACAGAAAATGTGTGTGCATTGACCCACATCAGTGGATCTGTTTAATAGGAAGCTAGTCTGAATATTCAAACCATTAACTGGAAAAAAGTGCACCATGCATTTCCTTTGTAACGAGTTACTCAAAAAACTTATCTTGGACTTGAAAATCTTCTTGCATTGTCTCTGTTTCCATCCTAGAGCCCCTTTTTGGATGTTGCCTGCTGAATTCCCATGCAGTAGGACCAAGTCTAGAACTGTCTCCTCTCACGTTGTAGCAGCATTGCAAAGCTCTGACTCCTAAGGTACAGCTTAGCCTCAGCATGGGACATTTTATCCTCAGTATATCCAGTTTATCCAGTTTATAAGGATTCTCATCCTTCATCTAAGGGGGTCTTACAAACTAGGGAACTGGGATATATTTATTATCCTTAAACTCAGGATATAATTATCCCATCTGGATATATAAAAGACTGGGATATATTTATTACCCTTAGACTCGGATAATAAGAAAAGATGTTTCTGTACTGCAGAAGTGTTGGTCAAAGGTGAGAACCAGGTGACACGGGAGTTTTGAAGAAGTTGGAGCAAGCTGAGTAAGGTAAAGCAAATCTGATCTGATTGTCCAAAGAAGAAAGAACTCTGCCTTTTGTATTTCCTGATGCCTGCTGGAGAGAAGACACCCCATGTTTCAAAATTTATTTATATGGAATTTATTTATTATTTATGCAGAATTCATTAGCATCTAGAAGGCGGGCATTCTTTCACAAAAGGGAAGGTGAACCAATGAAGAAGGTTGCCTGAATGTTTTAGTTGGCGTTAGAAAGCAGTTTCTGTACCATCTGGGGAAAAAAGGAAGTGAAAACCCTCTTTTTAAAAAAAAAAGTTTAACATCAATAAAGTGAAAGGCATAACCTAGATAATCATGATTCGAGGTTATGTCATTCACTTTATTGATAGTGATAAAAAAAAATATGGTTAAATCTATCAGTTTGTGATTCCTGCAATGCACACAGAAGTGTGTTTCATTGACACATCAATCAGGATTTAAACATATCCTAATTAGTTGACAGTGCCTGTCACTGAAAGGGCACTAACCTTATGCACAATGAAGGAAGTGTACTGTCCAAATATTGCCTATTAAAACAATATTTATTTATATTAATGTTCACCTGCCCTTGACAAACATTCATTGTCCTATTGCTCTGTTGCAGTTAGTAAATAATTTGCTCATGATTACCTGTCTCTAAATAGCTCAATCTTTCCGCAAACAAAAGAGAAAGTGTTTTATGAACTTTTATTTTTTTAATATAAGGAAAGTGAGCTTCCTTCTAGGAAAACACATTAGCAGTGAGCCCGTTTTGTCTATGGGAGTGAGTATAAGCATCCGTGAAATTCTAATTTAATTTTTCTTGTTTTAAATTAGAATGATTATCACATTGCTAGAGTTCCTCTGGGACCACACTCAGAAAACTGAAGTACTGATTATTCTATATTATAGAATCATAGGGTTCTCTAGAACTTAAAATGTTGTATTTTTAATTGTGTATGATAAACACCTTACACATCTTTGCATTTTACCTGTCTTGATCTTAAGAGACCGTCATGGTTTGGAGATGTTGGGAAAACCTGTTATGTGAGATAAGGTAATATAATACAAAAGAGTTTATTGTCTGAGACTTTGAATGAGACTTGACTGAAATGGTGACTAGGTGAAAGGTTTATGATTAATACGTCTCACATTTAAATACAATTTGGTATTCCATTGCCTAAGGTTGCATGTTAATTAATAATTAAAAATTATCTGCAGGATATCCACCTGTGAACATTTATGAAAATAGATGCTTTATTATGCTTTTCCCCAAAGATACTGCCACACTGATTACAAATTAGCCTGTGTCTAACTATTATTAGATATGCACATGTAAATTATTATTAGATATCTCCGTGTATCTTTCACTGATGCAGCTACAGAGTTGTATTCGAAGGCAAAACTGCACCCATTGTATAAGATACAAACGGTCCATGCCTCTTCCCAAGTAACTTATCTAAGTTCTGACCATAGGCTGAATGACAATTAGCTTATGTCAGGAAACAGAAATTAACATGTGCCTAGAGATCAGATCAAATTAAAGCCATGTATACATGTAGATGAGACTATTCAGCTGATAAAGCTTCATTCCACCATTATTGTGTCGCCCAGATGCTTCAGCTGAAGGACAAAACTGGCATTTAATTTTGTTGGTTGTCATGAAATGTCCCAACATTCCACTGAATTTAGCATAGAAAAAAAAATAAATTATAAGCTCCGTTGGAAAATCCTGACTTTTTAAGGCAGCCGTTCGTTGTGGCCTTGATTTCAATTAGTTTGAATTCAGCCTGAGGGTATTTTGGTTTATAACCTGCTGCAGGCTCGGTACCGCGTATGAGACTGCTGCATTAGCAGAGCTCCGACATCTGACACGTATCTATCTGTGAGTACTGGTATATATTTGATCCTTAGCAGCACCGTTGACTTGCAAGAGGACATATTTGGGTTTATCAGTGAGAAAACAGAACATTATGTCTTTAGAACAGTATTCCAGGGGTTCATCTTTTACCAGGAATACAAAAAAGAATGTCAGTTAACTGATCCTTCCAAAATGGTGACTAAAAGTTGGGTGTTATTTTTTCGTTATTTTGTTAACTGAAGAACATATAGTTCCAAACAGGAAAGGGAATCCTAAAGCTATATTAATTCTGGAACTAAAGGTCACCTTTATATCGCACATTAGCAAATACGACCTCGGTGAGATATAAGCGCTGATGAAGTCAGCAAGCAATTAAGGACATGACTCCTACACAACCTCTTCAGCTTACTAGTCACTTAATCATACAAGGTGCTGAGCCTTGTCACCCTGGACCTAAAACACATGCTTAATTTTAAACATGTGACTGGGTTACAGGATTCTGTGAGATTACTTGTGCATAACATTAGACACCTGTTTAAATGCTTTGCTGGATCAAAGCAGGAACGCTCAGCATTTTGCAGGATTGCGCGTTAACTGGATTTTATCTCTTCCTCCTATTGGAAAAACTCTTTGGTGGATGTACACTTAAGTAGTGGGAGGAGAAAGAACGTCTTCTGGTTATGGTGAGAGTCAGCTTCACCTTGCTGCACGGGCTGACGTTTGGTAATGAAAATGGCCCTGATTTATTTCTGTTCTAATTTATTTTCAGTTGCAAATTTCAAGTTCTCAGCTCTTCAGTTCCAGACAAGCGTGAGAGACAAGAAAGCAAAGCAGATCGTCTTCCTGAAATTATATTGAGGTTATTGTCAAAAATAACCACCAAGCTCCTAAATGTGAATATATATATTGGGCAGAACAAAGCATAAGTGTCACAATAAGCTGCTAATAAATGGAGTGGCTGCTTGTAAACATGTAATCTCCCCTTTATGGTTTTAGTATGCCTGATGTCTGATTTTTCAGCGTTAAGCAGATTTACACCTGATGGACATTATATCAGCTACTCTTCAGAGCTGGTTTTCTCAGTGGCTGGTTTCAATACACACAGATCTTCACTTTTTTTTTTGTTCTTGATGATTGGCTGACTTTTATGAAAATTCCCATCGGCCTAATTGGAGGAGAGCAGCAGTGCAGTCCCGCTACTATTACTTTGCTCCCCAAGTCATTTGCTTTAAGCTTGTGCACCGAGGATTTTGGAGCCCTGCAGTAGGCTGAGGCTGGGGCTGGTTTCAGGAACGACTGGCAGCGCTGCCATTGTAGGGGCTCCGGTTCTGACAGCGGTGTCTCTCTGCAAGTGCCACGTGGCAAAGTTGGCTGCTGGACTTAAAAGAGAATTGCCCAGTGCAAACAGGCATCTGTGGATGTATCGTATTTTACAATGAAACTTCATTTCCCTCCTGTCCCTTCTAGTCATGTCTTAGAAGGGTCTAGAGTCAAAGCCAAACAGTTCCTAGAAGCAGTTAAATAAAGCTACCTGGCCTATGCACTTCCAGCATCAAGTGAAATGAATGGAAAAATATGAAGAGATGAGACAATAAAAATTTAATCCTCCAAATTAATTACATTTTTTAAAAATAGTGTTGGTCTTTGTGCTCACTATGGCAGTACCTGAGTAGTTCTGGAATGCTCTGTTTGTAGCTAGTAGTCATAGCCACAGTGGGAACACTGCTGTTGGAAACCACAGAAAGGTGTGGGAGATAGATACACGCATGCTGCTTTGTGTTTTCACAATGGTGGCACATAGAGGACTTACTTAAATATTTGATGTACTACTATATTTGTACTACTAATATATGTACTGCTATAATAGTTGCTGTATTATTCCATTAGAAGTTTCTGAGCCTATCTGGAAGGACCAAAGGATGACAATATTTATACAAAGAACCGGAGAGCTGCTTCCAACAAATAAAGTTGCAAAGTGGTGCAAAAGGCAGTCCTGACATCCCACCAGTATGTTTGCAGGGTGATAGAACTCTCCTGATGCGATACAACAAAAATGCCAAAACCCAAAGCCAAATAAGAGAACTTTTACCCTGCTTCTGGGGTGGGTCTTTGTGCACCACTTCATATAACATATTTCTCTGCCGTTCTCTCATTATCATTCAGTAGGGAGTGAAGAGTTTGCATCTTTTCTCTATGGTTTGGATGGATGACGAGGCCCACTCAGAAAAAGGGATACTAATGGTTTAAGAGTGACACTTTAAAGGTCTTTTTCTTTATTCGATTTGTTTTGAGTATTGTTTTAGTGCATTGTTTAACTGCTACTTCTGTATGTCCTTTGTTAGCCTACCTGTGCTTTAACAGTTGTTTCTACGCTTTTGTCTTCAGAATATCCCCTGGTATCTTCCTGCTTTCTTCTCTCCTGTGGCAAAATCCCTGACTGGAAGGAAAAATCATTAGTACAAACAGTAATAAACAGGCTCTGATTCGCAGGAGTCAAGAGTGCTTTTAAGTGGGGATTGATATTTATTAAATGCACTTACAGACCTCAGAGGATATAATATGGCTTAATTAATATCGCTCCTGAAGTCATCATTTCTCTTGTCACCTTTTTTCAGATGCTAGCCATGTCCTCTTAACATTCCATTAACGGATAAACCATACTCATTTTCCAATAAGAAGTGGTCTCACCGGCAAGAAATATCACATGCAACCAAATACCGTCTGATTCGGGACATTTGGTAAGAGGAAAGTGACAACAAGGAAGTGCACTTAGGTCTCACTATTAAGGAAAATGCTAGGATATCCAAGAATTGCCTTGTATATAAAAAAAAAGTCCAAGGAAAACACTCTATGTTTGCAATACTAATTTGTATTAAATTTCTATTCATACCATATGGATTAAAATAAACAAAGGATTTTCTTAAATATTTAATTTGGCTGGATTGAGCGCAAGGGTTCCAGTACTCTGGAGATGATCACTCCGAATGACTGGGTGACCCATTAAAGCATTCTGCTGAGGTATGTCTTTGTCCTGCCAGCTGGAGGATGTTGCCAGGGTTAAGTGCCAAAATAGATCTCAATATGAAAGTTTTAACTAATTCAAGGAAATCGTTACGTAACCTCGCTGCCAAGAATAGTGTTCACGTATACTGTTACAGAGAGATGTGACGGAGCTGAAAGTATTTGTATTTGCAAAGTGCTTTGATAAGAAGGTGTTATAGGGTGCAATATATTATCATGCTAAATATGTACTTTGGTCTTTGAACGGGGATTGGGTAGATGCAAAATAAGCTAAACAGAATTTCCAGTTAATATGCACTGAAATAGTTTGGCTAAACTCTGTGAAAAGAAGAACGATTAAAGAGAATCATTCATCGTATGCAAATATATAGTTATATGCAGCCATGCTACTCTTTTATGCATATTAGTATCACCTACTGCAAATATTTCCTCTTTAGGGTCTTTAAGACAAGGACAGCAGATCCATGCTTACGTGTGGTTTACATCAGCACAGGATCTTCCTCAGCATCTCGGAGCGCAAACATTTTGCATTAAACCAAAAATTTCACAGAATTATTTCACGATAAGGTTTTATTTCCTGTACCTGTCTAATAACTGCAAATGTGTTATTTTTTCACCCTTCTCCCAGGACAAAGCAGGAACAGTAAGGAATAGTATTAAAGCAAAACTCAGAGTTAATTATGCAGGACCTCTGTGATTTTATGTGAAGTCTGGTTGATACTGCGTCTCCATCATTTGAAGTCAAGACCAAATGCCCCACTGATCTCAGGAAAACAGATTTACCCCTTTGACTGTTAAAAAATATATATATTATTATTATTTTATTGTACTTCCATGTGTAAGTTCTTCCTCTGCCAGAGCTACTGACATAAAGGCGAACAGCACGTTCCATGGTGACAATGAAAATGTCAGGGAGGCAGCTGTTGGTCACAACTAGTAATTATTTATGTTGGATAAACTATCACTTAAGGAAACAACCTTGCATCCTATAAGGGATTGTTCACGTAGCAACCTGCAGCCTGGTGTTGTAGGGAATAAATACACACCAAATTGTTGGAACTTTGACTTTTTTACCTTGGGAAAGTATTTACCTTTAGAGAGCCTCAAGCTGCTTGTTCAACATTTACTCTGTACCTTTTCTCAAATGGGAAGGTTTTATATATAACCATTAAACAAACAAGTTGTGGCAAACAAGTTTACGGTATATTGGTATATAAAGGCTTTTAGCCTTTCTAAAATATAATTTACCTCAAGATAATAAAATGCAATTGTTTTCTGTCATTTCCCCAGACTCAGCTAGACTGGATGCCTTTTGGCAAAACTGGGGAGTACATGTTTATTCACTCACATTTCTTAAGGAAAAAAATATTCTTTGTATAATGTAGTCATTGTTTAGAGAATGTATAAATCTTACACTGTTAGTCCATTTATATGTTTTTTTTAAACTGTCATGCCAAATTAATCCCTGGTGCAATAGTGTGTCACCAGTGAAGCTATGCCACTTACTTGCTTGGACTCTTTAGTTTTAATTGAAAGATTTATCATGCCATAGAGTTTCTCCGTCTTCGGGACTTAGTACATGGACCCTTGGAAATCCTAACTGTTTGGCTGCTGTCGTTTCTTTTCTTTATGTAGTGTATGTTTTCCTTGTTTTTTAATCGTGGTTTTCTTTACAGGAATGGGCAGAAGGTTTTCTTCTATAAGCAAAATAAAAAACCCACTGTGATTTATGCTTGACTCATACAGGCACACTTATGCAGCTTTGATGTGCTTATTGCACAATTAAATAATTTGTTATCGATAATGAGCAATTTTGCAGGTAAATTGTATCTCACTAAACGCAATAGCTCATTCTTCCTTACTTGTATATTTAATTGCTAAAGCGAAGATTGTCCTGCATGTTGAGATCATTGCTGAATGGAGGGTTTTTTTAATTGCAAAGATCCAGGTTTGATGATTATTTCAAATACTTTGCCTGTGATACTGTACACAGAATATCCACAAGAGGGAACTGTTTTACATAAAGAGGAGTCATTTCCTTGCTGCTAAAATACTGCTTTCTGGAACCAAACCCTCTGGATTCTGTCAAACTGGGATGGTTGCGTCCCAGCCTGTGCTGTATGGCAGCAACAGGAAAAACACAGTGTTCGTTATGTTCTGTAAATATGATTCAGTAAATAAGTCAATTTTGAGCTCTTGTCTTGAAATATTAAATTGAAAACTACTCTGAAAACTAATCTGCATAATTTTTCTGTTTGCTTGGAACAGATCTCTCCAGGAAAGAGAGCTGGAAAACCTCGTTGGGCCTGAAGGGAACACAAAATGCAGTTATTGCCACAGTAAATGAAGCATGCAGCGCCGGTGTGCTTTTTCAAACTCCACTTTAGAAAACCTGTACTAGAAAGCAGGTCTTTCCTTCTCCAGAAGGAAGCAAGATCAAATGGTACTTAACTTGAGTGATGCTCATTCAAGGATCTTTTCTGTCTCTACTTACAAATTGGTGAAAAAAATAAGTCCCCCACTTTATACATGCTTTGTCTTTAGCAGAGAATTCCTGTTAACCAAGCTTTTCACTGGTAATGTTAGTCCCACCAGTTGATACCAGCGAGTGTACCTTTGTATGTGACTTTCATTGTAAACATTTGTAGAATTGAGACCCATTTGTATAAATAAGAGGCGTTCTGTTTATACAGATAACAGGGAAAGTTTTCCTCCAGGATTTATAGTGTGAAATTTATAATCTAGAACTTGTAATGTATTTGTTGGTTGGTTTATGAAGGGGTTTTGCGAAGCAGAACTTTAAATCAGCTTTTTACAAGCAATCGCAATAAAACTCCCACCCCTGTTTAAATTTGTGTGCGAGTGTTGTGTAAACTCAGAGCACATGATTTTAAAGTACAGTCTATATACTCTAGTGCACTTGGTTTGCTTTAGCCTGAATTTTTCTTTATGACCTTCCTTTGTATTTGTGGGTACAGCATTATGGGGATGCTATTTTAGAAGTTCCTAATGGTCCTGTTTGCATGTGAAATGCTCATGAAACCAGTGTTTGAAGCTCTCAGCTGCAAGAGTAGCCAGCAAGAGAAGACATGTGCCATATCTGTGTATTCAGAGACCCAGCTCTTGTTACCTACCAATCCAGAACACAAAAGAAACTCCACCGAGCAAAAGCCTTGCCTGGGATAGGCTGTGCTACTGCTCTTCACTGCCCAGGTCTTCCAAGGTGCACAAAGCTTGCAGTTCCCATTAGTTGGAAGAGCATCATCTGTAAGAACCTGGCGCCTCCGGAGATCAGACATTGAGTGGCTGTTATGGTGCTCCTGCCCCTTGTTCCATTCCTGGTGTTTGCTGATGGATGAAATGACTGGAAGTGTGCAGCTGTGAAAAGGGTGGTCCTTGGGCACCAACCCAGAAACACAGAGCAAATGACCATCAGCGCCAGGTTCTGAGCCTGGGTCCCAAGGTGTGTGGTCCTGTCACGACAACACTTTGTGGCCCAGGTGGCTTTCTAGCCATGGGAGGGTGTTAGTAATGAAAGACATGGGAGGGGACAGCAGCTGTGGCAGTGCAGTCTGCATCCCATGCAGCAGCTGTGACATGAAGTTTCTTTTCAACCTGACTTGTTTTCTCTATCTAGAAATCCTCTGCTTAATTCCCTTGTGGCAGCCTCTGGGATGTGGCAGCTTCAGGTGCACTGTGTAACCCATCATCAGTTTTCCTCCGGGATACAGTAACGCGGTATTTTGTCACTTGTCTATACGTCCATATCATTGTCTAAAGCCTTCTCTATTCAGAGGCCCCTATTAATCCCTTCTTGAAAAAGGAAGCCCTCTGTTGAAGGAACAGACTGGAGGAACAGACTGGAGTGAGGCATCATGGTAAACTCACAAAGGTAGACAAATGGTGGTGTCATTGCACAAAAAAGTGGAGGTGAGAGGGTTAGAGAGCCCCATAAAATCTCATTACCGTCACTTAAGAATAAAACAAAAATAAACAAACCCATGGCAGATGCAGAAACAGGAACTACTACTAGTAAAGGTTAAGAGATGACTATTTCATAACAGTGGCTCTGTGTAGTGACTGGATCAGATGGGGGGACGTCACGCACACATAGGCTGTTGTATTTCACCCTTGGAAAGATGACAAGAGGATCTGCATAATACTTTGTGCAGACAACGGGGTGAGCAGATCATGTGCCAAATGGAGATTTTAATTTTTTTTTATACACACACACACACACATATATATATATATAAATTCCTCTGCTTTTCTGTGGGAATCTGGAAAAAAAAAAAAAAAAGGAGACAGCTATCCAGATTTTCTTGCTGGATTTTTTTTTTCCCCATCTAGCGTGTTACATTAAATTGCCGTTTCTATTTCCAAGGGTTAATTTCAGGAATGTTCTTGGGATGCGCAGCTTGCAGAATTTTCCCCCCTGTCGATTTAACGACCAAACCGAGACGCTTCCAGCCCCAAGACCTCCGCCAACCTCCCCCCCCGCCCCCCCTTTCCCCCCCGGTTCCCCCTTTATTTATTTCACGCTGCCTCACACCGCGTTTCCAAACCAGCATCCATCCATCTCCCCCCCCTCCCT
>JAOQGH010000002.1:14283969-14336664 GCA_025769975.1 Gallinago jamesoni
CCCTCCCCCGCATCCCCGGGCACCTGCTGCTGCAACTCAACCGCCTCCGGCAAGCCCCCAGCGCCCCCCCCCCCCGCTCCCTCTGCCCCCCATCTCCAAGCCCCAGCCCCACATTGCGGAGGGGGAGGGATGGGGGAGATGAGTACCGGGGATGGGGGGTGACGGGGGGGGGGGGTGACGGGGACCGGCGAGGCTGCGGGGGCCGTGGCCGTGACAGCGCCGTGCGTTAGCCGCTGCGTCATGACATCCGCCACACCGGCCCCGCGCACGGAGAACGGGGGTGGGGGGGGGGACCGAGGGGGGGGGGTAGACGACACGGCACCGCTGCCGCCCACCCCCGCCCCACCGCGGCTGCGGAGAGCCCTGCGCGGCGGCGATGATGATGATGATGGACCCGCTTGGGCCGGCGGGACTTGTTGGACCGGCAGCTCCCCCGGCACCGCCTCGCTGCCACCTGTGAAGCGTCTCGGCACCCCCCCCCCGCCCCCCCTCCCTCCCACCCCACCGCTTCCTCCCACCTCCCACCTCGCCGCCCTCCGGAGCAGTCTCTCGGTGCCCGGGCGGCTGCCCATGGGGGGCCGGGAGCCCGCTTGAACCGGGCGACCCCCCCCCCCCCTTTCCATCACCACCACCTCCGGCGGCAGCGCGGTGTCCCGGGCCGGCCCGGCACCCCCTCCCTCCTTCCCTCCTTCCTTCCTTCCCCGCGGGGCCGTTCATGCGGGCCGGGCAGGGCCGCGGGTGCGGGGCCGTGGCGTCCCCCGGCGGCAGATAGGAAGGGAGGGGCGGGCGGCGGCGGCGGAGCTACGCGTGTGGGAGCAACAGCCTGAGCGACAGCCCGGGCCCTGGAGGGAGCTCCTGAAGGATGGGCGAGGAGGCGGCGGCAGCGCACGCCCAGGCGGGCCAGCGGAGGATGAATTAGAAGCCACAGAGAGAGGGCTGGCTGCCGGCACCGAGGGGGAAAGAGGAGAGGAAGGGGCTGGACTTGGAAGAAGAGGAGGAGGAGGAGGAGGAGGAGGGTGCGCGGGGGGTGGGGGGGGGACGGACGGACGGACGGACGGGACTGAGTATCGCTAATAACAAGTTAAAAGACTAATAACAATAATAAGAGACCACCTCCGGGAAAGATCCGCGGCGGAGGCTGAGGGATCCCCGCGGAGGCCGGCGGGGTTGTGCAGCGCTGGGTATCTTGGAGAGACGCTCCGAGGCATCAGTTTGTGGTGGTGGATGATTTTTTTGGGGGTGGGCGGGGTGGGGGCTGTGTATGCGGGAGAAGGAAGGGGTGGGAATCAGAGGAGGAGACTACCTTTTTATTATTATTTTTAATTTTTTTTTTAAAATAACATTATTTTCGCCGTACAAGGAGGACGCTCGGAATTCACCGGCCTGTCGGCTCCCGAGAGGGACCCGGGGATTGTGCCGTCGCTTTCCTTCATCTTTTTTTTTTTGTTTTGTTTTGTTTTTGTTTGTTTGTTGGTTTGGTTTGGTTGGTTGGGCTTTTTTTTTTTTCTTAATTTAATTTTTTTTTTTTTCCAAATTTTTTATTCTTATCGTTTTTCCGCTGAGCAGCAGCTGCGGCGGCGGCAGCAATATGGCTGGTGATGGGTTTTTTGGGGGGCGCTGGCGGCGGGAGGAGCTCTCGGAAGCCCCTGCGCGCCCGGCTCGCTGTTAGCTATGGCAAATGGCAGCGGCGGCGGCTCCTACCCGGGCGGCAGCGGCGGCGGCGGCGGCATTAGAATGAGTAACAATATCAACGCCAACAATCTCAACACAGACTCGTCCTCCTCCCCCGTCAATGTGCCCAAGATGGATGCGCTCATCATCCCGGTGACCATGGAGGTGCCCTGCGATAGCCGCGGACAGCGCATGTGGTGGGCTTTCCTCGCCTCATCCATGGTCACTTTCTTTGGGGGACTGTTTATCATCCTGCTGTGGAGGACCCTCAAGTACCTGTGGACTGTCTGCTGCCACTGCGGGGTCAAAAACAAGGTAACCCCCCCCTCCCCTCCCCTCCTCTTTCCCCTGCTGGTGCTGGTTTGGTGCGGTGGTGGGTGGTGGTGCTGAGGAGTACTGGGAGCCCCAGCCCTGTACACTGGGGCACCTGGGCAGGTGGCACTGGAGGAGATGCCGTCGGGCTGTTGTTGGATGGCAGTGAGCTGTCTGCCGTTGTGGTAGTGTCACCACGGGCTGTCGGGGAGCCGCAACGTGGGGAGCGCGGCTGGACGGGTGAGGTGTTGGGTACAGCCCTGAGACGTGCCCCGCTGTCCCCCTCTCTCTGTCCCACCCCACACTTTCAGCTGGTGGCATGAGAGTTACAGCTGGCGTCGGGTCGCCCTCTCAGCAAGGCGCACGCTGGCATGGTGGGACGGTGTGGTTCTGAAGTTGCTGTGCACCCCCAGGCCCACGGACGATGGCGGGGTGGGAGTGGTTCTTTTTTTACCAAACTAAATTCTTGGTACTCTTGCGGAATGAGAAACTTTGGCAAAATTGAAAAGGTAAACTCCTCACTCAAATAAATCCTTCTAAAGGTAGTTCCACTCCCCAAGAATTTGTGAGGCTTCTGTTTGAGACATGAAATGTAGATATCATAAAGTATTTGGTGCATTCGTAAGTAACACACTAGATCAATATTCTTTTAATCTAAGTGCGAAATCTTTGAGGCGACCTTTCTGGCCCTTTGATTTTTGCATGCTGCCAGTTGGAAGAAAGCGTAGTACGGGAAATAAGGTCTGAAGGGTCTCCTTTCAAACCAAAGCCAAGAACTTGCTCAGGACCAGACTCTCATTTTTGTTTAAGACAAATGGGATAGAAAGTGTTAAGACTCTGTATTTGTGAAAGTGGATTTTGACAGACCCCAAAATAGAGCAGCAGCTGGAGTTTCTCCCCTTCCCTTTTCACATTTTTTGGATTACAAATGGAATAATATCTGCTTCAGTTATTCCTGGCACACAGACACCCACAAAAACACACACACCTTTTAATATATGGTTGCTAGGTTGCTGGCTTGCTTTGACGTACAGTGAGCTGTCTTCCCCCTTCTCCTGTCCCCTCCCCCTGAACACACTGGATACAGCGCAGAACCCAGCTCCACAAAGGATCCAACCCTCGGGGGAAGCCAGAGACAAAGTCGGAGTGTGAGAAGTTGAGGGACTCATTTGTTTGTTTGGGTTGAGTGAGGTGGGCGTCCAGTTCAGGTTGCCGAAATGAACCTCTGCATTCCAGCTGGAACTACAGCAGTGACAGTGAACTTGGCCTATCTATGGAAGAAGTGATTGCTAGAGATAAGGAATACATAGGAGCTTTTGACTCAGCCATAAATTTCAGGACACCTACCAGGCGGTATCACTTCTCTATAGGCATTCTTTATTTCATTCAAAACCAAACGTGAACTTTCTTAGAGAGCTGTTGGCCAGATAGGATGACAAAGCTCAATGAATTTGTGATAATAAGCGTGTCCTGTAAAATACCATTGCCAACAACAAGTAAAAGGCAGATTTTCAAGAATGGGTGGGTAGTTAAGACTTAACTTCAGTTTCTTCTGTTTTTATTTAGTATTTTCCTCTCCACATGACGAGAGAAATTTGCAGGGGGTATCAGGCATCTTGAGAAAGAAAATCCTACAGGTTATCACTTCGTGCTTCCTTGCTTGAGAGAATGAAAAGTTAGAGACTCGTACACAGACTTCTTATGCCTAGTGTCGTGGTGGGTAATGTTGTCCTGATGGTCCCTTTGGGGACATAGTCAGTTAAAGTAAATCATTCATTTTGTAACCAGTACAGAAAGGCATATCCAAATTGTCTTTTAAACCCATTACGCTAAATGTATCAGCTTGCTAATTAACAGGTATCATCGAGGGGTTCCAACACTTCCAGTCTGAATCACTGGATGTGCTGCGGCTATGTCAGCTTGTAAGATTTGGGTTTATTTCATGTTTGAGACCTGAAGTTGCTGTATGCCCATGATCATTCATTCCCTGGGGCAGGAGGATGAAGGACTGTGCAGGTAGGGGGAGATAGACATCTCTTTTTAGATTGTATTTAGATTTGTTCTACTTGTAAGGGTTTTTAAGCCTCTGGTGAAGAACTTTAAAGGGCTGATCCGGCTGCATTCCTTACGTGCTGAAATGGAGAATTGGAGGGAATTCTTTGTCTGTAAGGAGTAACTAGTTATTGCAAAACACTTTTCTAGTATTTAGGTTATAAAGGCTAACTGAAGTAGCAACTAGAAATGTCTTAAACGTTGCTGTTATCAAACACATGCCTTGTGCCCCCTGGTAACTTGGGAAGGGCTGCCAAGGCTGCAGGTGAAAAATGTAAATGCATATGTATGCTACGTCGACTGTATTGGACCTGCTAGCGAGAGCAATTTTACAAGAAGTAGCTCCTCCTACTGCGGGACTGAAGAAGTTTTCATGTTAGGACCTTTCCTGTGCTGCCCCTCCTGCTGCTCCACAGGTTGCAGCAGAGCTGGGGTACCCAACGTCGTCTCTCCATCGACATAAAGAGCGGTTCCAGCCAGTGAGCTGAAAGAAATCTTTCTCATGGCTGCTTTCTGAGCCTTCTTGTTGAATAATTCACGTGTATATGTGAATTATAGATATGTGAATAATTCACAGAGTTACTCTAACACCCGTGTCCATATATGTCACTGCAAGGAACTGCAAAAAGTTTCTTTTTTTTTTTTTTCTCCCTACTATATTCTAATCATAACATTGTATTCCTCAGATTTGTCAGTGATTGTCAAATTGGTTTGGGGATGTAACACTTTTTAATGGCTGCATAGAAGGATTTAGAATGTAGTTTGATGGTTATTTGTTTTTTTTTTCCCTCAACTCATTGAATTTAAGGTTCAAATTTAAAAACATAATATAAAAATTTAACACTTTGTGGAATGACAGCTTGCTACAGTTTTGGTTTTTTTTTTCTTGGAGATAAGACAGTCAAGATACTGTAAGTCAAGAAAATGACAGCTTCTGGTACCAGAATGATAAACATTGCCCCTTAAAATTCCATATCCAATTTATGTCATTGTATACAAATAGAACATTAATATTAATCGTGTATTAAAAGCGATTGCTCAAGCTTTAGGTTTTTTATGCTCCATGCTCTCTTTGTGACATGACTTTTTTTAAAATCTGCCAAAAGAAGAATGTAAATCTTGACCTGTGTTGTCAGTGTGTCATGTAATGAGTCGTTACAATTGAAAGCCTTGCATTCCTTTATTTAATACAGTATACTGTTTTAGATGTAATTCTTCCAAAATTAGCTACAGTCATATTGTAGAGACTGAACAAATGCTGTTTTTTCTCCTCAGGGTTTACATCTACATTTTAAGGAAGGCTTAGATTTTGTTAAAGAATTTGTCTTGTCTTTGCTCGTTCTCTGTCCCTTGACCAACTCATTCCTGTTTGTACACGAAAAGTAGAATGTGAGATTGAAATGCAGTGGGCTGGACTCTCCTCATTGGTTGCTTTAATTTCTGAATATAACAGGAAAAGAAAATAAATATGCATGGTGAAGTACACAGTGCACATAGTGATTAAATGTGCGTTATACAGCCTGTAGTTCTTTTGATTATATGGATCTGCTGCTGCATTTTCTCTGCTTCAGAAGAGCATTTTCTAAAAGAGCTCCTGAAGCTGGCCAGTGCACAATGAAGGAAAATTTGTACCCATTTGAAGAGTGTGATACTCAATGCTCCTTGTCTCCCCCCCAAAGTGGTACCCTTTTTCACTTTATGCCTTCAAGGCTCTTGCAGGTAGAAGGTTTCTTTATTGCGATGCCCCTGTTGGAATGGTTTAATTGTTTTAAATTGTTTTCCCCACTGACAATCCTGGACTAGTATACATATAAAATGAAATTACATTATGATTATAGATGGGAGTTGCTAGCCTGAAATGTCAAGTCTAATAGCCCTTGTTAATATTGGTCTACATATTTTTGAAACTTAATAAAGTATACAGTGGTAGATTCGGTGTTCTGCCCCTCTGCTCTGCTCTGGTGAGATCCCAGCTGGACTGCTGCATCCAGCTCTGGAGCCCTCAGCACAGGAAAGACCACCTGTTGGAGTGGGTCCAGAGGAGGCCACAGAAGCAATCAGAGGGCTGGAGCACCTCTCCTGTGAGCACAGGCTGAGAGAATTGGGGTTGTTCAGCCTGGAGAAGGAAAGGCTTTGGGGAGACCTTACTGTGGCCTTTCAGTACTTAAAGGGTACCGACAAGAAAGATGGGGACAAACTTCTTAGCAGGGCCTGTTGCATTAGGACAAGGGGTAATGGCTTTAAACTAAAAGAGTGAAGATTTAGACTAGATAAAAGAAAGAATTTTTTTATACTGAGAGTGGTACAACACTGGCACGGGTTCCCCAGGGAGGTGGTAGGTGCCCTATCCCTGGAAACGTTCAAGGTCAGGTTGGATGGGAGTCTGAGGAACCTGATCTAGTTGAAGATGTCCCTGCTCACTGCAGGAGGGCATGGACTAGGTGACCTTCAAAGGTCCCTTCCAGCCCAAATTATTTTATGATTCTAGCATATTGATTTGTTTTGAACAGAAAAATCAAAATTTTCCTGGAAGTACGTTTGCAGAAGTCTTCTTTGGCAAGTTAAGAATTTTTGCCCAGACCTCTGAGGCCTGAGAAAATTTGTTAGTGAAAAAATTCAGTTCTCCCTCACAGAAGTGTTTCTACCCAAGTAGCTCTCATACAGGGAGGTTTCTTGATTTCCCAGCAATACCTGCATAAGCTTCCTCTCCGAAGAAAAGTAAAGAAACAAACTCAAACCAAGGCAGTCTATATACAGAGAAAAGCACGAGAGTGAATTGCGTATGGACACTTCACTTAAGTCCGTGTGTGGAAACCTCACCTTGACTCTCTCCAAGATGTGCCGAGCGGGAGCGTATGAGCAACTGGAAGGCTGAAGGGATTAGCAGGGGACAGTAATGCCTTTTGCTTGTTAGTCACATGCGCGGCCTGGCTCGAGGCACCGCGTCGTTCCCGTCCCATGGCTGTCAGGTGGCCTGTGCCTCATCACCCCGCCAGCGTCCCGCCGGACGGGTTGCCAGTTGGGAGATGGACGTGGTGGAGAGGTCAAGGACTGAAAGCATAGGTCCTCGCAGCCCTTTGCAGATGGTGTTTCCTACGAGTGAAAGAGGCCCCGGTACGGAGAGGCGTGCGCTGCTGTTTTCTGCGCCGTGAAGAAGGCGAACACTTTCAGCTCTCTGGAGCTCATAATGGATTTCACGTTTGATAAACACATGCTAAAATTGGTTGTGCATGCAGAAAAGAAAATGTATGGACAAGGATTATACTGCAAATCAAACAATCCCATCCAAAATGTTATTTTGATGTAGTATCATACTTATTTTCAAGGCTTTGCAGCACATACATTTAAGGAGAAAATCTGGGCTCAGAAGGCATTTGCAACTCTCACGTTGCAAATCTGTAAAACCTCGTTGGAAACTGTTAGATTTCATGTTTTTTTCCAGGTTAGCTCAATAGAAGAAATGCCTGTAATAGGGAACGTCAAGCATTTAAATAACAATGATTATCCTGATGTGGTGAGATTTTGTGGTGAGATTTTGATGTGGTGAGATTTCTGAATGCAGGATGAGGGCAGCTTACAGCCTCAGAGATAAAAACACTGAACATTTAGAGAGCGCTAGTCCTAAATATAATATCTGTAGGGGCAGGATTATAATCAAAAAGCAATGATGTTCCATGTTTGTCCAGTACTACTGCAAGAAAGTGGACTGTGAATCTTAGTCATTGACTGTCCATACTGGGACAAAAAGAGAAACATCACTCTCTAGTCAGCAGGAAGAATACAGAGCAATGGTCAGTGTTTCTTGAGAAATTGACTCTGCTATCCAGTGGAATCCGACTCAGATTGACCAAAGTTTATGTGAATTTCAGGGCTGGCTGGTCATCATTCCTCAGCAAGATCCGGCTGTAATTCGGAAGCGGCGAGGCATTCTGTAGTGTGAGATTGTAGGACAGAAGTTCCAGAGAACCTAGTGAGATGTAAACATAAAATAACTCTGAATGCAATTAGGGGGTGGGTTGTCCTTTTGGTTCTATTAAACATACCATGTCACAGTATGTATTTTACATGTATGAAAATTACCAAATTACCAGAAGTCTGAGAGGGACACAGGGAGTACAACTCCTGGGGTTTTTCTAAAGGGAAAGGTTGCTGAATACTATGTGTGGGTGTTAATGGTTAAAAAATGGTTTTCTCCCCTACATATCGTTTCAGTGACAGAATGAAAGGGCCTACACTTTAAAAAGCTATCCAAAAATGCTGTGTGTTTCTGTTAGGAGTTGATATGCTGCTGCATGGTTGAAGGTTTAATGCCCGACTTTTCCACCCGCCCTGCGAAGCGAGTGCGAAATGCTGTGAGGTCACAAGACTGGGCTGGCATTTACACCAACTTTGCATGGGGCTAAATGCACAAATTCCAGATTAGACCTCACGGTCTGTAAGTGTGAGGGCCCTGCTAATGGCACGTAGGTCATCTTGGGTGACAGGGGAAGGTGGACATCCTGTAGAAGCCTGTTAGCCCTTTTGCCAATGATATAGCTGGATGGCTAAATAAGAAAACAAGATACCTATCTTCCATGCCTGTCAGAGATGTGCTGGTCAGGAAGGGCCCGTTTTGAATCCTGGTGGTATTTATAGCCCGAGAATACATCGGGTTTGCATCTTTGAGAGGAACACTTTATTCCCATATATAGTATGTGTGGCTCTGTTTAAATGGATGTGCTGCCACTGAAATGTGTTGAGTTCAGTTTGCTTTGAGATGATATATTGCATGTATTTGTCTCTTTGAGAGTTACAGAAACGGAGAGCGTTATCCAAAGCCTGTTGCAATAGAGGGAGGCCATCCTAATAGCTTCGATGGTTTTGGACTCGGGCCTAGGTGTTCATAGTGTTCTAGATGAATCAGATATTTTTGTCAAATGATTCTTCTGTTAACATTTTAAGCTTTTAAAGGCTTTTTTTTTTTTTCTTTTATTGTAGCGAGGTGTATTTACTTGGCTTCTGGCCATTATGTCTGGGATTTCAACAGTAAAAACATAATATTTAAAAATCACACAAGGTATGTTTCCATTCCAGTTAAGACTTAGACCTTCTGCCAGGCCCCCCTCGGAAATCAAAATGCGGGTGCTTGAACTACTGAGGATATCCTATCACGGCATCTCTCCTGCGAGCTGATGGGGAATGGCAAATATTGGCTCTGGGTTTTTTTTTGAGCCATGGTAAGTGCACCTGTAGTGGACATGGCGAAGGTCCCTCGCCCCACGGATCATCTGCGGGACAGAGGTGCAGCCCCGCGTCCTGGAAATCCCTTTGCATGTCCTTAACTTCACTACCTCATTTAAATATCAGAACGGGTAACGTCTAGTGGAGAAAAAAAGGCAGATCTCATCACCAGGCCAGAAGAATATTGAGAAGCACTATAGCATCGTCAAGAGTTGTAGCCTACCACAGCAAGAGGGAGAATTTGAGTGGCTTGGCACTGCAACTGTCAGATGCAGGTCTACTGTATGGCATTTTTATTGCTTTTTATACACTCAGGAATAAATTTACAATATGGTTTTGTTCCCCTTTGTCCAAGCAAATGCTGACTAAATATTTGACATTTTCTTTCTTGTAATATTTCATTCATTTTTCATAACATCTTTCACATTTTTATGTAATGGTTTATCTCTTATTTGTTAAACTAAAAAGGTGACTCACTCTAAATTTGCTATTATTAATGAGATTAGCACTACTTCTGCTGGATTCATTTTCTATTTTAAGTATAGGGAAAATGATATTATAGATACAGCTTTCTAAAAAACTATTTGCAAATGGTGACCTTAATGTTACAAAAATAAAGTGAAACATATTAGATAATGATTCATTGTTTAAGCATCTTGTAATTTTTTCTAGTATGAACTCTTAAACTCATTTTAGTTGTTATTATGCACAGGTATTCTGACGGACAGAAATTATTTGAAACAGGTTACTAGCTTTTTTGACCTATAATGGTCATTGTTGGTGTAGAACCCTTCAGATGCTTTCAAATATCATGGAGAATCCTTTGCCTACAAGTGATTTGACATCACTTTCTTGAAAGTGAGTTTGCTGATCAACAGGCAGCTGTTGTCTGATGTTTTTACATCTTCTAGGTTATTGTACTATAAATCCTGTTTCATGAGGAAGCTGATAAACTCTACTTGGGTTTTAAAGGGTGAAGAAAAAACCCCCCTCCTTTTTCCTTTTAATCACAGGAACAGCCTAATTAGGAGAAAATATTGCAGGGTCTGTCTATAGTGGTGCAAACATTTTTCCCCATGAGGGAATATTTTTAATGCTGTATTGTACACTTCTGATAAATTGATTTTATGTGGGAATTTTTTACCAGCTTTTTTGGTGTTAGTTTTCTTCTGTTCCCAATATGTTTGTATCCAAAGGCTTCTGATTCCTTCAGTGTCAGAAATGAGGGGCTGCTGTTTTCTGTTCACATTCTTCTCATGTCACTCAAAGCTCTCAGCAATAAAGCTTACTTGTTTCCTTGCATCCTGTACTGTAATGTTATTTTTCTGCTGTCTGCAGGATAAGGTTATAGTTACCATTTGTTATGTTCAGCTTTTTATAGAGAGACATGGATTATATGCTTAAGGAATGATTTCTTCGATTGAGAGAGGGCCTGGTTTTTGATTTAAGACCGTACAGAATTTTACCTGATTAAATGCTGATTTTCCTCTTCTGACTCTGTCTTACGTGTGTAAGTTATGGTGTTGTCTTTTCATGACTCAGAAGAGCAGAATTCATATTATAGATCTGTTGTTCCTAAAAGAAAACAACAGTAAAAACTTCACAGTTTTGATGCTTCCAAAAGTAATTTTAGCTGCTTTGCTGGAATGTGTCCCTAGGATATAATGAAGCTTTAATTTACTAAAAGTAGAAAATACTGCCCAAATTATAGAGCTTTGACTGCCAGTATGATTTACATGGTAAAATTTTAATGTTCACTTAAAATGATATGTACTATAGGAAAACCTTGGTATCTTTTTGTTGCCAGCTGAACGATAAAATGTGATTCAACGACCGGAAGAAAAACCGTTTGATTTTTTTGAATTCCAATTGATGGCATTGTGTTTGTTATTAGGTTGTGCACAACTTTTAAAGAGAACTCACCCAACATTTTAGGTTAATATGTGGAACTTAAGTCAACACTTGCACAAACTAACTGTTTAGACACCAAAATTTATATTTAAGATCTGAGTAAGGAGTTTGATTTCAGAGTCAGGGATAATTTCAGATGGCTTCAGAAAGAGTTATTCTTGTTCTTGAAAACTTGTTTCCTTATTTAGATGTTTAACATCATATAACAGCTAAACAGATGTTTAACATAACAGCTAAAAGCCAGGTACCGTTTTTTTTTTTTCTCTTTTGATGTTAATTTTACACATATTCTGGATTTGAGTAGGGTTTACCTAATCCCCTGCGTTCTTTTCTCTGTATATATAAACATAGGGGAAGGTACCTCAGTGTTTGTGAAGTTGCACACTGTTTTATAGCTCTTTAAAGCAGCAGTGTCTCTTGCTTTAACATTGAATATTCTAATTTCAATTTTCTTTTACCTAAGAGGTTGACACACACCCCCTAATAAAAATATTTATTTCAAGTTGATTGCTCTTAGAAATGCCTTTAATAAAAAATAAGTTAAAAAAATAAAGTTTTCATGCTCCCATATTGAAATTGTGGGGGCAATCAGAACATGTTATGATTTCTTCATTCCTATGGCTACAGTTGCTTTAATAAAGCTGGATATAAACTTTTGCCTTTATTGACTGTCCATGCGACTATTTGTCTTTGGGTTTGTGTTCTTTAAAGTGAGAAATGCTAACGGCTTGGAGTGAATAGATCTTAATCTTGCTCTTAAGCTAGTTGTGTACAAAAGTAAGATGTACCCTCGCGATTGTATTGAGACCTTTCTTTCCTATTAAAGAGCAGTCGAATGAGAGAATGTATATTCATAATTTGTAGAAGTGGAAAATAATTCAACCTCTAGAGTGAAATGTTTACTTATTTTTATAAACCATGACGTTTATGAACTGAATTTCTGAACCCAGAATTTCGTAGGCTTGTCTGTTGGGTTTTTATACACAGAGAAATGGAATATTCAGTTTTGAGATAACATTTCTGCTTCCATCAGCTCAAGGCTACTACAGAAGAGACTCCAGCCTTGCACTGGGGGCAGTAAGAGAGTAAACCCACTGAGTTACTAATTGTTAAAATCCTTTGCTAGAGCTCAGGTAGGGTATTGCTGGGTCTTGTCGGGTCCCACTACAGAGGGAGTTGATTTAAGGGGTGTGGGTGGGGGTGCTGGAGGGTGAGGGGCAGGGATGGGGTCAGGGTGGATGGAGCACTGACTGCGCTGCCCCTGCGTGCGCTTGGGGTGGCAGGGGAATGCCAGTGGGGTTTGGGGCGCACCTGATTGCATGAGTGTTTCTGTGAAGGTGCCTGGGCCCCATTCTGCGGTGTTTACGTCGACTTTATGACCTGGTGTGAAGTGAAGGTGGTGTTAACCCCACCGGATCTGGCCTGATGGCCTGTGGAAGCTAAGTTACCTCACCACTTTTTAAAAAAACCACATTTAATCCATCAGAGCAAGTTCAGTTGGGCCAGCAGCGTTTGTGATTCCAGCACTGGAGTTACCATCCTGAGGTGATGGTTTGACAGTGCTAATAAAGCCAAACTTTAAAGTCTGAGAGGAGGCTCGCTGCGAGGTACCTGAGCTGTGTTGAGGACAAGCTGTGGCTGCCAGGTGGTGGTGGCTCCAGGCCCTAAACCCTGATAAGTGTTTTTAGACATTTTTACTGAGCAAAAAGGATTTCAAATGTAAAAGTTGGAATACTGAAAAGTTTCAAAAGTGAGGTTGTTTCATTATTAACATGCTAAATATTAATTTCATGGTGTCTTTTGATGAATACGGTTTTGTTCGCTTCATCATTTTAGCTGGATGAGGAATGCAACTTTACAGGTAAACTCTTAGCTTTTCCAGCGTGACGAAGTGGATTCCTCTCAGGTGAAACTAATTAGGAAGACGAGCTCCAGGAGCACACCTGATCTACAGCACCTCTTAATGGGCTCTGCTAGATTAGTCTTGAGGATGCAAGTACTGCAGTGTGGAGCATGGGGAGCTCCTACGCTCTCTTATTCTGCCTTGTTCCTTTTCAAGGTAAAGTTAGATATGTTTTTAGGACAAATTCTAGATAAGCCTTTTTTTAATAAGCTTCTGGCTTTATTTTCCATTTACTTATTTCTTCAACTAGTGGGCAATGTATGTATAGTTCCCTGTAACTGCTCTTCTGGAGAGCTCTTTCTTTTGCTGTGCTGTAGCTCTGACTCCAGCGTTCAGCTTGTGCTTGTGGCTGTTTGTGCCTGGGCTGTGCTGGCCCCAGCAGGTTGCCCTGGGTTGGCTGTTCAGGATGGGACAGTGAACCAACAGGTTAGCAATGATGGTAAGACTTTGACTTTGGATGATCTCTTATTATCTTAAAACATCACAGGGGCTGGGCTGTGACAACTATTGATTAATTTTAGTATAATTATCCTAACATTATTTATTTATTTATTGATCTTCTGAGAGTGTTTGCTGTGTATGAAGTCTGTATGGATAAAGGTATTATTATTTGTGCTGACACAGGGGGAAGAAAACTGGTTTGGGACAGGTTGTTTAAAGCAGTTGTTGCCTATTTGGTTTAGTCTGAGACAGCAGGTGATAGAGTTTTGTGTCCAGGCTGTTTTCAGGGTGCTTTTCCTATTACTGAGAACATAAGCGGTGGAGCTTTTCTTTTCAAAATGTTTATTAGAAGTGGAAAGATAGTTGTAACTTCAATTAAAGGTAAAAGTTCTAGAAAAGCTTCTGGCAATACACAGAGTTCTAAAGATTGTCTTGTGTATCTATATTCTTTCAGCTCAGTAAAATTGTTTATGAACAAGAAGTAGAAGAAACATTTAAAATGTGGGGTTTTTTTTTATAACTGTGCTTTTCAGGTTGAGTTGTCTTTTTCTTGGGACAAATAGTTTTGGTTCTGGGAATGGATTGTTTTCAGCAGTGTATTTAAGACTGTAGTTTCTGTAGGTTTGTAAAATGCTCTGGATTTTAAATGGTATGTAAAGGTAGGCTACCGCGTAACTACTAGAGAAAAAGAAAAATGCCCATGACTTATAAAATTGATGGTTTGCATGTGTATAAGTAAATGAGAATACGTTCTGAGAGCTGATGGAAATAACAGTTCATTTAATCTCATCAAAAATTGTGTGCCTTAAGACCATAGCTGTATTTTGGCCATTAATAACAGTGAAAGTAGTGTGTTTCTCACCCCTGTAATGAAATCGATGTTGGTTCCTGGATGTCTGCTTTTACATGATCTGCTTATTTGGACTAATTCAAAATAATTTAAAAGAACATCATGTTAAACTAAAGTGTTATATCATTCTTTTATTAAAAAAAATAAATCAATGATTTTAAATTAAAATACTGGTTGCATTCACTGCAAATGCTGTAGAAAATGCTATATTGATGCAAAGTTTTTTTTTTTTTTTTAAATGAATCATTAGATTCTTCAGTATTTAATTATGAGTTGTTTCTATTTGTATTCTGACCTTAGGCTTCTGCTGGAGTTATGTAGTCTGTAGCTGATGCTCCTTAAGTGCGTCACCAGACTTCTGAAGGTGAAAAACCTGAGATTTTTGTTTAGTTATGTGACACTCAGAGCTAAAACTTTATGGAAATATTTTGATAGCGGGAGAGAAGCACCATATCTGTTATGGAGACAGGCTTGGAGAAGTGACAACACTCATTGTAAGCTGGTTTGTGTTTCATATTGATGAGTTTGAAGAAAAGCTCCTTCCTGTACATGGAAGCATGTCAATGCTTCTGCACCATTTAAGTCCCATTAAGAGGGGTGAAAGGCTTGTGGCTTTTGTAGTATTTTCTGCAAGTGGGAAAATTCTTTACTTGGGCTCTAGGATATGGTTTTAAAATGTTCCACTCTATACAAGGAGCGCTATGTATTCAAAATCGGACTTAGCAACTTAAAAGCCCTATCTGAACTATTTTTTTTATTGTAGTATTCAGAGGCCACATGGTTTTGCAGGCTTAGTTGTGCCAGATCCTATTATGAGCTTTAACAAAGGGGCGATCCTTTGCCTCATGCATCTTCTGATCTGGAAGCAGATAACGAGGAGAAAGGCATGAGAGGAGGAGGATTGTGAAAGAACTGGTTTGCCCCGGTCCATATAAATCAGTGTAGAGATCAGGATAAGCAAAATGATTTAATTAGCCCACATCCACTCACCTGGTTTGTTAGGTTTATGAAGGGAGTATGGTTTGTGAGGCCGTTAGAACAGCTAGTGGTTTTGAAGAACTACAGGTGGTTAAAACTTGCTGTGCCATACTAAGTTCCCTTCTTGAAGAATTATTTTTTACGTAAATAGAAAATGAAGGGAATAAAAAAAATATTTTGAATGAAATATTAGCTGTAGTGTGTTGAAGGCTGTAAGAATAGAAGAATAGCATGGTGAAGGGAAGACAAGAAGAAGGAAAACTGTAGTTCAGTATGCAGTGTATAGAATTAACTTTATCTACATGCAGGCATTTTGAATAATTTTGCTCCATTGCCATTAAAAAAACTCAAGCAGTTTTCTGTGTACTCATGCCCGCACTGTGTTTAAAGAATAATGTTACTTTTACAGTCTAGGAAGGTTCCTAGTTAAACATATGTTTGTTGATTGTACTATTTTTAGCTTCTTTGAACAACACGTGTTCTCCCCAGATATTTATTTGTGAATGCTGTATTCTGCTCTTAAAAGGAAAATCTCTCGGTGTCTAGATTCTTTTTCTGTATCCAAGAAAGGAAAGAACCAGGGTTCTTGTCAGCGTGTTACTTCTTCGAAATCCTAGTAGAGGGGGGTAAATTAATTAAATCTAAAATGGACCCATCTGGTGGTGGTAGCAATGCCAGGGGAGAACAGGTGAAAGAATCTGAGCCAGAATAAACATACAATGCATTATATAACCCATAATGTAATTGGTGACGCGTCACAAGCAGAAGACTAATCTTGGTGTTAGACTACTTACTTTTTGTGTAGTGTTGTTTTTAAGTGAAACTGTTAATGTGATAGTTTAAAATGCTTGTTTCTGTTGCATGGGTAAAAATCTAACTATTTTTTTCATTAATAATGTGACAAATCTATTTAGCACATTGGATGAACAAGATGCAATTCCCCGCATAGGTTTGCTTGAAAGTAAATGAGCTGACGTTGTTTGAAACAAAATGAAACCAAGTCACTATTTCAGAGAAATTGTATACCTGTTCAAAATGTATACAAGACTCAAAATGTTAAAAGTATGTTGCCAACTCCATTTTACCCCCAAATTTATGTTTGTGTAAGATGAATACAAAAATCTCTATGCAGACATTTTTGTTGCTGAAATTACCTCGTTCTTTAAGTTCTCTGCAATACTTTGAATGTAGTCATTGCATAACTGGGAATAGGAATGTAAAAATGACTGTAAAAATTGAATTGTATTACCTGATTTGGGAGGCATGCAAAAAGGTAAACAGAATAAATGCTGGGAAGAAATGAATTAAATTACAAAAGAAATGGCAATGAAGAAATGAAAGGATGGTGTTTGCAGCACAGGGTTTGCAGTTTGGCAGGCTCCATAGCACACATTCTGTTTCTATTATGGCACCAGTTAGACATGATTTCTGTGTCATTGCCTTTGTTATGGAGCGTGTTTCTGATAGAAGACTTAATGCATGATTTTTGGGGTGATAAATTTCATGAAGGCAGGGAAAGTGCCTGGGCCTTTTGGTATGACTTGAAAATAAATGGAGAAAGTAGGCCGTGGAGATATTTGTGAACTTTGGAGCTAGTAGCTACATCTTTATTCAGATTGGGGGAAAAAAAAAAGCCCCATTACCTGCTTTTAAGTCAAATTCCATCCTCGTCTATCAATCTTTTCAGCATCCTCTGTGCTTTTATTTCTTGCTGCTTATGTTTCACTCTTTTTCTTTATTTTTAAAAAAACCCAACAAACCTCAACAATAATACTTCGCATAAAGGTTTAAAGCAACTTGTCTCATTCTCTTGAATTTGTCCCTCTTAAGTGAAAGTTTCTGGGTGGTTTGTAAGATTGCATAGATGTTGGTTGTCTTTTTGTAGTGGACAGGACTGAATTCCATTTTCAACAAATAAATTTTCAGAAAAAAATGTAGTTTTGCCAAAATTGGAATACTTACAAAACTGTCAGTTTAACTGGGTTTTATTAACTAGGGCAGGGGAAAAGATGATACTGAAATTCTTTTTTTCTTTTTTTTTTTTTGACAGGAAATAAATATTTGACTTTTTAGTCCTATATTATATTTCCTATTGTGACGTCAAAACCAGAGCCTTCTAATAGCTTGATTGGCATTCTTTCAGGAATCTTATTTTGACAAGTCTTTAGATTTTTCAGGAGTTCTTTCCATATTAGAAGTAAATTTATCTTAAAATGCTATGCAATGTATCAGTTCTGCTCTCTGCCTAGGTGTATTCTCTGAATGTTTCCATTCTTAGGGTATGGCTATATAAATATGCATGTGTACAGTACTTTTTTAAAAAAAATATATATATATAAATGTGACCAAATATTTTATGAACAATTGCACCAAAGTTGGGTGTTTTTATAATGTGCTGTTCCGTCAGAGGAAGTGTTAGGCCCAGTTTGATGTTTATACTGGCTTGTGGAAAGCATACAAGAATATCCAATTAAATGTTTCTCACTTGTGGAGATAGAATAAATTCTACAAACCCCCTCAAATCAATTGATTAGATGCCAATGAGGAAGGATTTAGCAGCTAAATAACTAGAAAAGCTGTGGTCGGTGATTTAATATGTTGCAGTGGCTTTTAGTAATTCTTCTGTTTTTATAGAATTGGAGATTTGTGAAGAATTTCATGTGGTTTACTTGTCAAGCTAGCTATTACAGCAGAAACGTGCAAGTCCATAGTAACAGGCGTACTTACTGAACGATGAGCCCGTGGGAAATTGAGTACAGCTTTTCAAGACTGGAATGCAAGAAGGAAGTGGCAAGGTGAGAGCCATATACATCACAGAAGTAGCTGCTCTGTGAGAAGACATTGAAAAGAATGTTGAATATTGCATAATTTTTGTTTTTAAGTGCTTGGTGTGTTCATGCCTTTCCAGGCCATGCCTACACTGTTCTTTATCAATGTGCCGGTTGGAGAGTTCACTGAATTCTTAGGTGTGGTGTTTTGGACTCAGCTTTTTAATGCTGTTTTATTTCATCTCATCTGAAGCTTATGCTCTCAAAACAGAATGAAAATTCATGGCCATAAATTACATAGAGACTATCATTCCATGTTGGGAAACTGTTGTGGTGTTTTGGTGTTGTCATCCCCCTCCTCCCCCTCCAAGAGGGGAACATCAGAATGTGGAGGTCTGTTGCGATATTGAGTGTAGTTCATAGTTTCTGGTTAGTGGCAGAATTTTTTGTAAGACTGATTATCGAAAGTCAGAGAAGGTTCGATGTTGTTTATTTATGTTTACATGAGAAGTAGATTGATGATACCCCAAGGCTATTCTACCTTGCAAAGAGAGGTCTCAAATAGTTACTTGCAATATATATGACAGGATAATGCTTAATGTTACTCAAATCTCTGCTACTCCGTGGTGTTGGCCAATTGAATTGGAAGTCCATGATACATTAAATTGCAATATGGTGTAGCAACCTTCTAGGATATGCACCTTCAGGTATTTTGTTCATAGAAAAATTAATTAACTCAGTTTCTTCTTCTATTGCCCTCTTTATAAGCCTCAGGAGTTCTTCACAAAGCATCTTGGTCTGACCAGAGCTAGACCAGAAGTAGGTTTAGGCCAGGAAGGAAGCTTCCAGGTTGGAACTGTTTGATCAGTATAGTGGAAATAGGCAGGTTAAAGGAGCTCTGAAGGCTTCTAAGAGTGCTGAGATGTCTGCAGTCTGAGTTCAGATGGAGCTGTGAGTGCTCAGTTTTAGTAAATAATTACACCTGAACCGTTTTTTAATGTATCCAGATGGCTTTCTGATTACCTTGGTGATTCTTTTATCCTGTGTGGAAGAAACTCTCTTACTATAGAACTTAAGAAGTAAACATTCATTGTGTAGGTACTTAAAATACAGCTCAGTGACTGGATAATGGTTAAAACAGAAGTCTTTTACTTTATCCTTTCTTGGTTTAAAAAAATAGAGGCAAACCAAATTCTTGCAAAGATTTTATGCACTGATGGCAGCAGCAAAGAGATAAAAAAAGCTAATGCTTTTTCTCTTAATGCAGTTATTGGTAGAAATTGATTTTAGAAGGTTTTGGTTATTTCAAATAAAACAGCAACTTAATTTTTTAAAACTCCTACATGTGGTTGCATGGAAGAAAAAGTTGTGTACTATTTTATCGCATACTATCACAGCCCACTAATGATACTTCATAAGTATATACTGTGTAAATGCTTCTTGGGAAGTGCTATTTCTATCAATCCAGAGTGAAATTTTACAAAAATATCCACATAGTCAGATGCCACTGAAAAATGTAACTTTTGAGGGCATTACCTGGAGTGACTTTTTCTCTTGAATACTCTTTCAGATTTTTATCCACAGAGCCTAGTGCTCTCTTAGGATCTTCGTGTGTGCTGTTCGTAAAGACATGGACCTGTTGGAGCGGGTCCAGAGAAGGGCCATGAAATCATCAGAGGGCTGGAGCACCTTACCTGTGAGAACAGGGTGAGAGAATTGAGGTTCTTCAGCCTGGAGAAGAGAAGGTTCTGGCTTATAAGTACTTGAAGGGGGCCTACAGGAAAGATAGGGACAAACTTTTTTAGCTGACACTTTGGTATGAAGTCTTATTGTAATACAGACTGAAAATGAGTCTAATTATTATAACAATTTCCCCAACAGTTCTGAAGTTGAAGTTCAGCTCAGTGCAAGTTTCACTAGGAGAGTCCTGCAGAGGCCTTCTGTGTTGGGCAGGCTGGGTGAAGGTCTTTCCTGGGAATTGTAGGTGACAGAGGTTAACTCGTTCCTGAAGAGAAATAACATCCTGTAGGTTCATAAGTGTTATCTTGTTTGTTTAGTTTTTAAATGCATCTAGCAAGTAGTCAAATAAAATCTGATTTTGTACTTAAATAATTTTGGTCTGCTTAGGACTGAAACACTTGTTCCATGATTATCTGAGAACTCCTGGTTCATATTAAGCCACTGTCAGCTCAGGTTCTTAAATCAGAATGAAAATCTTAGCTGCATAATTTATTTCTGTTAGGGAAACAAATGGGCCAGTGCCAAAGCCTGAAATCCAAATACAGGGATTTAGAATCCAGTCTAAGAATGCAAGCAAAAATCAGCAAGTCTTTGGCCAGGGCTGGCAGCTTTCCAGCATGCCAGGTCCAAAGCCATTTATTGTCCTCAGTGACATTCCAGCATTTGAAAGTGTTAACTGTTTAGATCTTTAAGTATTGAAAGTCCCCTGATAACAGCTGCAAGGAGGTTAACCAGTTTAAAAACCCAAGAGTGTCAGGGATCTTGTGATCCCCTGAGTAGTCTGTTTCCAGAGATGAAATCTTTTCTTTATTTTGAAGATAATCTTGGACTAACTGAAATTTTCCACTGAGATGAATAATTAAAGAAGAAAAAAAAAAAAACAAAACAACCCACCAAGCCACAAACAAAAGTACTAAATATGCCTTACAGGGACTGGCATTCTATAGTACCAGAAATACTGTAACTCACTATTTTATTTTTAGCTATATACAGATCCTGGAGGGTAATGGAGGATTATATGATGCTGGAAATTTTTTTTTTTGAGATTTCACATTGAGCTTTGATAATCGCCTGGTTTTTTTTTTTTACTTTAAAGAACATTCTTATTGAAACAAGATAATGTGTTCTATAGGTTTAGGAGAGATGTATAAAATTGAGTATCTATATTTTTTTTTCAGTTTCAGAGAGTATCTACTAAGAAATGTCAAACAGTAAACATTTAATTAGTTGTTCTAGGATAATTATAAAACATAGATATAAGACATTCATGTGTAATGCAACAGCACTTGCTAAAATTCCAGTGTGTTATGTGGGAATAGGAAGTTAGAGCTGGGCAACAATTTATCTTGGGGGAAAAATGTGTATGGGTGTGAAAAGCATCAGTCAACAGCTAAGTGGAGCGTAGCAGCTGTGTAAGAGCACATGGAAGCACTCCAGGAAAGAAAGAGGAGTAAGGAATATCACACTTAATGCAAATTTGGCTTCAGGTACTCAAAGGTGTTTACCCAAAATGAAAATTGGCAAGAAGCTCAAAATTAAAATAATCTCAAACATAAATGCATGTAGATAATTACTGAGACTTGTGAATGAACTGAGAAAATAAGCCAGTTCTGTATTTTGATGGAAAGTTGGGTTTTTGGAGAGTAAAAAGATAAGAAATGTCAGGCAACATAAGAGTCTACAAAACGTTCTTCGCTTCTCCCCCCTATTTCTCATCCTCTTTGTATCTCAAACTCTGCCCCTTCAGCTTCTGTGGAGACCTCCTCTGTCTGTGCTGCACGTGTCAGATCATTTCTTCTTTACTCTTCCTGTGGTCTGCTCTTCTGAACACGTGTTTTGTGCAATTTTGCTCGAGGAGAGAGAACAATAAAAACCTGCCTACAGACAAATGAGATCCAGGGGTTTGCACTGCAGCAGGAGGGGATGGAAGTCACCCAGGCAAAGAATGGGCATATCCCACCCACATCCCAGAAAATGGAGGGATGCAGCAGTTGGGTGGGAGGGTGGAGGGTGCTGTGGCCTTGGAAAGGGAAAGCAGAGAACTGAATGGGCACAAGGTAGGGCCTGAAAATGTTCTTCAAGTTTCAGTAAACCCAACAATATAAGAATGCAAGTCACAGGCCTGATTTATAGAAGGATTAACTACAAAATGCAGAAAAATCCAGCAGCTTTTGTTCTAGATGCCTGTGCAAGGAAGAGACCGAAACTTCAGTAGAAAAAGAGCGAAGAATAGCAGCTATGAGCCTTCATGGGGTGGAGTCTTTTCGTTAAAGGAGTTTGTTCTAAAAGATGAGGAGCAGGGAGGGGGAAAAAACAGCAGGTACCACATCATTCAGGATGATTAATTGCAGTAAAGAGGGTTGGAGACTTGGATAGACTGTAGGAAGCTTGTTGCTAGAAAAAAAGAAAGAACTCTTTTTGCATTTGCTTGGTCAGTGTCCAGTGCCCTCTTTTTGTCCAGTGTAAATAGGAAAAGACTGTGGGCACCACTGTTGGTCTTGGTTTATCTTCCAAACGCTTTTCACCAACTTTAGTGGGAATTTTGCATTCTGTCCAAAGTTAAAATACTTCTCTCTGGTGCTAGAAAAACAGTTCCTTAAATAGATTGCCATTTATGTTTCTTCAGAGCATTTGAAGGGCAGTGGACTGCTGTGAAAGTTTCACTTTTTAAGACAGTCTTGGGATACTAAAGGGAGCAAATATATGGAGTAAATGAGGATAATTGAAGTCCACCACAGGAACCAGAAGTTTACTCTGCAAAAATGGAACTCGAAATTATGTAATTATTGGATGTCTCTTGGAAACGCAGCTTTTTAAATGATGTTTTTATAACCTTTGAAAGGACGGCAGTACAAGGAGGGTATTTTTTTAGTTTGCCTTTGATGAAAAGGCTTCCTAAATACAAATGACCTATGTAAATTCCAAGATAAAAGCATGAAGAAAAAGTCTTGATTTTATTCAAGCTTTAGGAAGGAAGGTAAGAATAGAGTATATGATGGAAAGAAGAGAAACCTATATGATGCCAGAGTACATTGATGCTCCTGCTTGCAGCTATCTAGCTTTACTAGATGATTGCGGTTTTAATAGAAGCAGATAAGCTTGGCACATCTGTCATCCCACACTGAAATACAAGCATCACAGTATCTTTTTTTCCTCTATTAATCATAAATGTCAATGCCTTATTTGCTTTTACTTTGAAGTAAGGTAATTGGGAAGTCTGGTATGCCTTTTGATTCAAATATCACATTTTTTGGCAACTGCTAAATTGGAGAGCTACATAACTTAAAGACATTTCCATATGATATTTCCATCTATTTCTGTAAATCTACCACCAATATCACTTAGGAAAAATAAGCAGAGTGAATGAGAATCAAGCCTTGACCCTTACTTAAGCACAGTCATTAAGTCTTTAAAGCATTGTGGTCTAAGAGATGAAAGGTCAATGATATATTAAAAAAAAAATTAAAAAAATTCTGGTGCCAAGGAAAAATTTTCAGTAAAAAAAGAGGGGCAGTTACAAAACCTGCCATGTGGAGGTTTACTGTATGGAAAATCTTGGGTCACAATGTGGAGGTATGTGCTGCAGCTCTAGGGTGTAAAATACAGAGATGAGATTTGCACCTTAATAGTCTTGAGTACTTTCTCTGGGTGAATCACAGGTGGCAGAAGCTCTCCCAAGTCCCTTTAAG
The DNA here is from genome assembly GCA_025769975.1 of Gallinago jamesoni. NCBI lineage: Eukaryota > Metazoa > Chordata > Aves > Charadriiformes > Scolopacidae > Gallinago > Gallinago jamesoni. Next base: position 14,307,505 of record JAOQGH010000002.1, read on the forward strand.
GCTCTGAGCATGGGAAATAAAGCTTTTACCGTAGATCTGCAAGTGTACTGAGCCTCTAGAAATTGGGCTATTCAGCATGCTGTGCACCCAAAACAGCTGGCTAACATAATTCCTCCCTCCTTTCCCATTGTAATACTTCTGGTATGGTGGCATCTGCTGTTCTGTGGAGACCAAAAGATAAAATATTGGCGCTTCTAGTTCTTTAGCCCCCCATAACAAAGTCTTTGTGTGTATGAGGGCACATGGAAATGTGTGCTTCCATTGAGATCTTTCACAGCACAGTGTCCCTTTGTCAATGAACGATTACAGCTTTTAGCACTGGTTTTAGTGGGATGGTAAAATGGCTTATTAATGTTTCATTCATTATTAACGTGTGAGATAACAACTATAAATTTAGAAGCTGTTAATATCTTTAAATAATAATTCACCTATTGAGTCACGCAGAGACCATACGGAGTCTGAGGCAGAGTTAAGCCGTGGCACTCGGTGTAACTCAAACTGCCTCCACTGAGAAACTTGGAATGGGTTTTTTTCTGCATTCAGTCAGGCTGAGATGATAGTGCAATGGGAAACTGAGTTTTTTTTTAAGCAAGTGTGGGGGGAAATGTGGTCTTAATTAGAGGAGGTAGTAGTACTAGGTAGCTGGATATGATCAAATTGAGAAACTTATCTTGAGACTTTTGGCCTCCCCCCTTTCTGACTGTGAGAGGACAAGGGGTTTACTTAAATGAGTGAAGCTCTGAGACCACACACAGCTACATTGAGAAAACAAGGAATCTGAAGTCTGCATGCCTGGATGGGTGTTTAATTTGTTCAAAACACGACTACCTCAAATATGAATCTGGTTCAAGATGGTAAGCATGTTTTGACCACAGTCTACTGGTGACCAACATTCATCATTGCAGGGAATCTCTACTCCTGCAAGAATCTCTTAACAATAAAAAGCCTAAAGGCACGGGTAGGGTGTAAGTGTTGTTTTTTACCCCTCTGTGAATATGGATGTCAGGCAGTGGATTCAGCTCTAGCTGTGTTGGGCTCAGGCAGTTGTCCTGTCACATGCAGCCTGTGTGACAGCTGGCACTGCCTAAATGAAGTGTGCTGTTGACTGTGGTCCTGGGGGTGGATGAAGGGAAAGCAGCTTGGACCCACACCTGGGAGAGTGCTGTCTTGATGCTAGAGGCTTTCAGGATGTAGGTGTGGCTACAGTGCAGGAAGCCCAGGATTAGCTGGTTTATTGTGCACAGGGATGTTTGGTAATTTAATCTCTAGCCAAAAAATTCCATTTTTTGGGACCATGCTTGGTGATCTAAGATAAGCATGGATTGTATTTTACCGATCATATTTTGAATTCTTTATGGTTTTGAAATGGTATCCAAACAATTCTGACACTGTCATTGCTATTGTGTTTATATTTTGTCCTCCTATATTTTTTTCAATTATTTTTCAAACTTCCTTGGGAGTTCTACTTTCTCAGGGAGATGTCTGTAAAATTTCTACCAGAGTTCTACAAAATATGTTAAATATTGTCATATTACTCTGGTAAACCTGGCTATGAAGGATAGCTTTTTCTGGCTTTCAAGAGGCGTAGAAGTGTAACGCTTCACAAGCAAGATAAAAAGAAAACAAGGTCTGTGGAGTCTGATCTCTTATTTGCTTTGTTCAATATTCCTTTCTCTATTTTTAATAGCATCTTAATTGGGCTTTTTGACAGCTTTATCAAGGAAGGTAAAGATTTATGACAGATAATATCTAATAAATGACCAGGTGTTATTCCTGTTACTTATCTTTTTATGATCTTGGACACCCAGACTTATCCTTCTAGGTTTCTGCAGGGAAGTCAATTCCTTAGCTCCAAACCACGTGCACATTCTGTGCTCATCGTAACAAACAACAAGGATGAAGTGCAGTAAATGAACATAAAGAGAGGGGATGTGAAAAGCTGCCTTGTTTGCGATTGCCATTTTGATATAATGACTTCCACTGTATTTTAAATTCAAGTCAATTCCAATGTCAAACACTTGCAGCCTGCAGGCTTGCATGAGTCTCCCTGCTTCCAGATCTTCTACGTGTTTAAATGCCATATGAATGCTTAACTTGTCTACTAATATTTGTTTCTTAAGTATGGATTGTTTAGAGGGAAGTGAAAACTTTCCAGCTCTGCTTGACAGATATGATTGGCTGTATTTTCCAAGTCTGCCTGTGTTAGTATATAGTGAATTAGCTGTGTCTGGAAGGTGTATCCAGCATTGGGAGATGGCTCTCAAAGCCTGTATTTTCCAGGTTTTCTTGAAAATACTTGCTTTAAGCAAAATACCCTTTTTTTTTTTTTTCATTTATCTGAATGTTATGCACTTGCACAGTGCTCTTATGAAGAGATAGTCTTTGAGCATTGGCAGAGCTGCTACAGTACCTGTTGATTGTGTAATTGATGGTGGTGTGTAACCATCCTCCTTAGGCCTTTTCATTTAAGGTTTTATCCTTTCACTGAAATGTTTTATTTATTATTTACTATTACTTATGTAAACTGAAAGTGACTCTTGAGATGTTTTAGAGAAGTTAGAACTGTACCAAGTGAAGTACAACAGATGAGTGAGTTTAGGGATCACTATGTCTTGTGATCTCATGTTCAGAAAGAAGCTTTTGACCATAGAGACTCAATCCACAGAGCAGGGGAAGAAAACATATTTGTTGCCCAATAGGGGCTGAACTTCTTTAATCAGTGCAATATAATGGTAAATACTAAACTAAATTTTTTTTCTGGCATACTATACATCTTGAAGTTCAAACAGGTTTTTTAGTTATGTTTTGTTATGTGTAATATGATAAATGAGGAGTAAATCAAACAGATATAAAGAATAGCAAAGACAGAAGAAAGTAAACCATCAAATTTTAGAGAAACCTTCAAATATACATAATACCATATACTTTTCTTGAGAATTATGGAATTCTTGAAGGCAAAAAAAGATTAAATGTGGCTGTTTGTGTTTTGGAGGAGAATTATTCTTTTGTTTGTGCTCTTGTGATGGTGTTGGATATACATGCATCCATGTGAAGATCTTAATTTTGTAGGTGCCAAAGAGTATCAGACCAACTTTGAAAACTCTTAGGATGAAGTCCTGATTGTCTTGGAGCAGGGAAAGGAAGGAATGATTTCATTTTTTTTTTTTTTTACCTTTGGTTTGATTCCTCGCTGCCCTACTCCAGCGAGAGCTGTTGAAACTGGGGAAGAGCAGTGAGTCAGAGGTTTGCAGTGACTAGTCTGCTGTCGATACAATTTCACGTTCGCTTCGCAGAAGTGTCAGCTAACAGTGGCATTTCCTGTTGGAATGATCACGAGAATGGCAGGACACAGGATTTACGCAGCTGCCTAATGAATATTTTAAAATACGTTGAGTTATTTTAAAATGTGGCTCTGAAACTAGCTATTTAGCTTCTGCGGTTGTGAGGAAATAAATGTAACTGCCTACCAGGGAGGTTCAACAATGCTGAAAGTTGCATTTCCCAATTGTGTTAGGACAATGTTACCCTCTGAGGCTCTGCCTAAAGGGAGTAATTGCTGTTTATGTGAAGGTTCATCTCCTCGCCCCGTCCCCTTCTTTAGCCACACTAGAAAACTTAGTTTTCTACTCCAAAATCTATCACATTTTATGTTATCATCGTTTGAGATAATTTAATTTTTTTTCTGTTGCTAAATCCCAAATTCAGAAAAGATAGTACCACCATAGGTTGCACTGTGCCGTGAGAGGGTATGGCAGGTCTTTTTGCCAGTTGTTTTAATGACTTAAACTTCCCAATAGCTAAAGGCAACAGCAGGAGGAAAGACCTGCATGAAGAATCATAGAATCATTTCGGTTGGAAAAGACCCTTGGGATCAAGTCCAACCACCAACCCTACTCTACAAAGTTCTCCCCTACACCATATCCCTCAACACCACATCTAAAGGACTCTTAAACACGTCCAGGCATGGTGACTCAACCAGCTCCCTGGGCAGCCTATTCCAATGCCCGACCGCTCTTTCTGTGAAAAAGTCTTTCCTAATATTCAGTCTAAACCTACCCTGTTGGAGCTGGAAGCCATTCCCTCTTGTTCTGTCACTAATTACCTGCGAGAAGAGACCAGCACCAACCTTCTACAGTGTCCTACAGTACGTGGATGTATAATAAGGGGAGTGCGATCAAGCCCAGACTTCTGCTAGTGCAAGAGGAGACAGCTTTTAGTGACATGGGCTGGATGTGATGGTGGAAGGCAGTTGAGAGGAAAGTGCTGTAGCCGAAACGTGTGATGGGAAGGGTGCAGGCTGGTGCTGGTGATGCTGAGGAGGGAACTGACAGACTGATGTGAGCCTGATTCTGAGGGAAGGGAGGAAAAAATAAATACTAGCAGCACAGCTAACATGGCTCTTCAGGGTTTGCCAGTGGAACGGGGCACGCGTGAATGGATGTGTGCAAAAGGCAAACAGGGCTGTAATGCTGAGCAGGGAGGAGAGGACTGAGTAATGGGGTGATTCTGCAGCTGTCATAACAGAAGATATGCTGGGTAAAACTATGAAAACAAAGTAACGGGTGATACAAGGCTGGGTTGGTGTTTTTTTTTTTTTGGTAGTGCGTGTGTAGCTTGGTTCTGTGTGTACTAAATTGTAAACTCTTATATGCTTTATGGAGGTTCTTGTGTAATTCCAGCTAAGGAATTCCAGCCTAAAATGTTTCCCTAAGTAAAAATGTGAAGAAATAACTAAATAGAAATGGAATGAAGCTTAATTTTAAATATTTACTGTTTTGTTCAAAGGAGAGCATTTAAAAAGTATATAAATGCATTTTATGCTTTAATTACTCTAGCTTTTGTAATTGTGTATTCAAGAGAAAGTCTTACTGGTAATCTATTGCACAAAATTCTATGCAATTCTGACTATGTAGCTACATTTGATTATTAACGTGTGGAAACAGTTTATCTTTCCTTGAATACCTTCTTATTTGTGTCTCATTCTTGCTTTCAGAATGTAATCTCATAAAAGTTGCAGAAGCAGTAATTAGAAGCTTCATTTTTAAATGTCAGTTAGAATTTACCAGGTTTCATACATGAGATATGACTGTGGAAGTTGAGTAATTGGGTAGCAGGGGAAAAAAGGAAAAACAGATGCTGACTGATCTTGAACTTGTTGCTTTTTGGGTTATGCATGTGCTACAGTATATAGTCATCTCTTGTCTTTTTCTGTAAGTATACAGATATTGCAGACAGGTTTTTAGTCTTTTTCAGTACATATCTGCCACTAGAGTGTGTGCCGATAAAGCACAACTTGGTTAGCACCATTTTGGGACAAATTTGTAGTGATTATGTGCAGTGTTGTCCACATCTAGGGCTGTCTGTGTAAATTCTTCTGCTGATCAGGCAGTAGTTGCCTGCTGGAAGGAGTGAGCTACAGCATCTCAAGTGGCACCAGCAGGCAGGGTTCGGGTACCCTGTGGGTGTTACCACTGGGTTGTGAGTGCTCACTGTTGTGTTAAAAGGTTCTACTCATGTTCTCTTGCTGTGGATTTTTAGCATGACTATAGCTGCAGGAGGGTAGGAGGGAGTCCTCCCCACAAGCTCGAAGGTAAAGCCATACTGTCTCTAACTCCGGGATTAAGTTGTCCCAAATGTTTTCTTTATAATGGAGCGTCTTGAGTCTTATCCCTTTGATCTAAATGTCAACAAAATGTGTTTGAATGGGACAGGCTAAAAGCATTGAGGGTTTAAGTCATCTATGCAACTGGAAAACCACATCCACTCTGGCATGAATTTGGGGCTGCTCTGGAATCACATCCTGGTGAGGTTTGAGTAATTGATCAAGAATTCATAGCTTGCTTCCTTATTACACTTGAGGTGGCTACTTGTATTCATCCTTTTCCATTAGATACCAGCTTGAGTAAGAGGGTGTGCACGAATCTTTTTTTGGAGATTGTGGACTGTATGAGTTCTTGCTCCATATTTTTTCGGGACTATTTATTTTTGCATGTTTTTCAATTTGCAGCCTGTTGTAGTTAGAGGGGCATGTGAGGTGGGTGCTTTTCACTGTGGTCATACATCTTTGTGCTCATACTACTGACATCTCTTCTACTGCAGTCACTGATACATTCACCCTCCAAGGTGTAATGGTTTACATTAGTGACTTGGAAGAGCAATTTGGTGGCAGGGATGCTAAGGTACAAATGAGGCTTTACTATGTAGAAACACCATAATCACAACACACAAAACATACAAAAACACACACAAAAGCCCTCTCTTCCTATATATTTATGCATTTCCTTGTTTCAGAGTGATAACATCATTTGCAGCATAGAATAATTGCTATGCTGCTTTTTTTTTCTTTCTAGTACAGTAATTTTGAATATATAGATGCAAACTTAATGACAAAATAAATCAACAGTATAAAAAGTGTGAATTATTCCTAAATTATCTTTATAAAAGTCATGGAAGTTACAGATATGGGAATTCTTGCAGACAGCATGCATTTCTGTCTGCTTTTGAGGCTGGCCTACTTTTTGCCAACAAACTGTAAGGCTTTTAAGAGAAAGGGTTGGAGTGTTTTGTACCTGTAGAGATCTGTTTGTTTATTTGTGAAAGTATGTGCTAATCTAAACTGTGTGCAATTGGCAGATTATGGAAAAGAAACAGTATTCTTGTGTTAGTTAAATAGCATCACTTTCTCACCTAAAGGACATAAGGAGGACCACAACCGAAGTCGTATGACATAAGCTATTTTTTGGGACTTTGATTAAATCCACACCTGGTCTGCAAGTCTTCGCACCTGACAGCAGCACAGAACGTGCTACATGTTTAGGCTTCTTTTCATTGCATAGATGAGGAAGGAACAAGATGAGCACTGATGACTGGCAGTAATGTGAAGTGCAGCTGAATGTAGAACAGAGAGTTAGAGATTTGATCTGTAGTCTTTCTTTGACAACTGTGATAAAAATAAACAGTATGTTACAGATAATCATAACCAAAAGCATTTTTTGAAAGGAATTAAATTGCTAATATCTATGTATTTAAATTTTTTAATCTATATGGAAACTCTTTGGAAGCACAGGGCAATGGGAAAGCTTGTGACAGGAAAGTGAGGAGGGGAAAGTCATCTCTGCTAATAATTTGGAGTCCCCACTTGTATTGCTAATTGTGTCTACAGGCCTATTTTTTTCCTTTTTTGGAGTTCTTGGTATCTCTTTTTTTTCATTGGTTGGTCAAAGTGTGCACAATCACATCTTGGATCTTAAGGTTGGGGAGGAACATCTTCTGTAAAAACAGCAATTTTAGTTCCAAACAGTGTAATTCTTACTATAAGCAAATATGCATGGGGTGATGTGTGGGCAGCACTTCATGGATCTGAATACTCTCAAGTACTCTCTATGTATGCCCTGTGCTTCTGCCTCTTCAGAGTTATTCTTGATATTTTTTTTCTTTTTTTTTTCCAGGACAGGTTTTTGCAGAACACTCCAGGGAGTTGCTGTGTGTGGGGTTCTTTTTTTTTAAAAGAAAAAACCCAAACAAAACAAAAGCCCCAAAACAATAAATCCTTAAGATTCCTTCATATTCTTTAACAATGGTTATTATGTAGTAGAGAAATAAAAATAATTTGTGCTAGGGATAATTCTATAGTTATCACAAAATGTGTACTGCTGTGCTTCTGGTTAGCATCATTAATTTGTAATGATATAGCTAAGATTCTGTTCTGGTGCTGGGACTCAGCCTGGAAGCGGCTTCCTAGTGCTGTTAGTCTTCTGAACTGTCCCTTCCCTGACCATCTGGAGAATGAGGGATTAAATACCAAGGAAAGGTGTTCCTCTGGTCCTCAGAAATAGTAGGATGAGGCAAAACTAGGAAGGACTGGACTCATGGGAATAGCAGTGGAACAGCTCTGTCTTCAGAGCTTACCTACTAGAGATACAAAGTGGTGTGGATGAACACTTCCAATTCACTTGGGAAACGGAACTCACAATGCAGTCATCTGGCAGGCTGCTTGGCCATGCATTAATGAATCACCAACACTCCACCAAGGGACCATGGTGATGGGGATGAAAGTGCATTAGAGGTGAGTCACAAGGGCCCCGCCAACAAACACTTCGGAATGGAAAGTATGTATGTGGTAGTGAATCACCAAGAACTCCACCAAAAGTCTGTGTGTGCGCCTGTCTTAATGTTTGTGGAATGACGAGCATTGGTAATGAAAACCCCAGCTAGTAAAAATCAACACCTCTGTAGAATAGCTCTGGCTAGCACTGGCTCTGGGCCAGTGTTTTAAACCTGACAATGTTGTTCTGTCCAGCTACAAAAATGTACTTGTAAGAGACACAGAGTTTTGTTCTTTCATTCTTAAGACTTTCTTTTTTTTTCTCCTCCCCACCCCCCCAAGAGATGTAGTATCTATCTGGTCAGGTTCCTGCTTGCAGGAGGCTTTTTGCAAGATGGATGACACTTGAATTTTGTACATTAATTTGAGATTTTTTGGTGTGTAAGTGGCTGTCAAAATATAAGTGACTGGCTTACTGACCTTTTAAGAGGGAAAAAAAAGCCAAGTTGTATGTTTTTTGTTACTTTAGTGGAGTAAATCAGAGGTGATATTCTAAATTTTTGCTCTAAGAAATTTTAGTACAAGATAAGTAAAAAAGATGCTACATATAAAGGATGATATAACGCTCACATACATTTGTATGAAAAATCAACAATAGTCTTGAGTACAAGAATTTTCTAAGTAAGGGGCAGATCAATATATGTGCCCAACTTCCTCATCTGTCCTTTCTACTTCCCAGGGCAGCAGTGTTGCTTCCCTTCTCCCCTCTTCCATTCAGTGGGAATCTTCCATGCTTAACAAGGGCTTGATCTCTAAGAGGCTCTTTCCTGGTTTTCTGCAATCTTTCCTCCTGGTGGTTTCAAAATTCTTAGTTTGCAGGCATATCTAAAATCTGTAATAACATTTCCCTGATGGACTTCCAGCAGAGTCATCTGGAGGGTGTGCTGGACTGGCTGATGAATGAGTGGCAATGCTGACACTTTTCAGTTGCTGAGGGAGCTTTCCTATAGTTTGTTAAATGGGATGCTGATGAAGGTTATCCCCTTTAGGTAAATAAACCAACAGAGGTTGGGATTTTTTCTTATGGTGAGATAGAATGTCTGGAATATGTAAAACATCAAATATATATGTTAATTATTGTTAAAATTGAATAAACCTTATTAAATGAAATCATTACAGGGTTAGAAATAACTAGAAAAACCTGTGCATGCCATAGAATATTTCCTTCATAAGGAGAAATTGGAGTTGCCCTTAAGTAGAGAATTTTTTTTATATAACTCTTCCAGCAATAAATGATTTCTAATAAAGCTGTACTTGCATGTCTATATACTGTTTAAGTAAAACCAAACAAGAGAAGGAACAGCTGCAGCATAACTAGACAATCTCCTTTCAGGAGAAAAATGCTCAAAATGAAAAATTAGTTTTTCTGTTTGTTTTTTTTTTTTGGGTGCTCTCAGAGCACAATGGAGGATGCAAGGACTTAAGGAATATCTAGAAAATCAGGAAGGAAGGATTTTGAAGGAGTCTCCAACAGACATTTGAAGAGAAATGAGTGCTAGTGAGGAGTCTGTGGTGTTACACAGAAGGGTTTCTGATGCTCTTAGGAGCTTTGTAGTGTGAGGTTTGGACAATTAAATTCTGTGTCCTGCCCTGTTAAAAGGGAAGTGCAGTGTGACGGTCCTTGAGTGGTCTTGAGTGCAGGCAGTTGGGTTTTTAGCTGTGGGGAACTGAGAAGATGCATTCGTGAAGCGTGCTGCGTCTTAGCCAGACATATGCCATATGCTCTAATAAAAGTGACTCGATATCTAGATGACAGTAGAGGCGATTCTCTTGTACGGGTGCAGTGTGCCAAAGACTGCTTTGCATCACTTGGATGGGAGCCCCTTTCATCTTGAAAGTAACCTGTTTCGGAGGTGGCCAGGTAATGCTTCCAGCTCTTTCAGCACCTGCGAGCTTTGTGTAAGCTGATTCCGGTTTGAAACACTTAGCCAAAATAATTAGTAGAGAGTTTCTGGCTCTTCTCATGTCTGGCGAGTGGATTGCACTCTAGAAGGAGTAGACCTGCTCTCTCCCTGTGGCAGCAACTGTTTGTGGCAAAATGAGGGAATGGGCAATGGCCAGAAATCCTTTCCTGTGTGCTTCCTTCAGGTGGTTCTGTGTGTGGGGAGCTGCTCCGAAGAATGGAGTAGTAATCCTTCAGTGCTTTTATGAGGGTGGCATAGCGTGAATCATAGCGCACACACACACATATATGCTCACTTAATCTCTGTTAATGTATCTATCCTGGCTTTATATATAAACATATATGAACAATGTTGTATACATCTGCTTTATTTATATAAAAATGCAATATATGGAGTTTTAATTTATAAAAAGGCAATTAGGCTTGCTTAGTTTCTTCTGAACTGGGGTTTTGTGACACCATGCTTAAACATTTTTTAGGTGCTTTTGGGAAGAGAAAGCTGGAAATATACCAAAGATCCTTTCTATTTGCTTTTTTAAGCATAGTTGTACAGCGTAAGACAATTTGTGTTATTTCTTTCAAAAAACACCACAACAAACTCAAACAAATGGGCAAAGTCGCAGATGCCTCTTTCTCTTTGATCCTACTTTTCAGTGATAGCAGCTCAACTTTTTTTTTTTTTTTAAAGAACTTATTTAAAATACCTGCTGCCTTCTTGAATGACTAGCATAATAAATCTCTAGCTCTATATATCAGAGGAAAATTATTTTTTATTTCTGGAAATGGAAGGAAAAAATCACAGGAGGGAGACAGATCGGTGTGAGACAGAGATCACTATATTTGTCTGTGTCTCACATGTATGTGTAGTTGGAAAGGAAGAAGTATTTCTAATAGAACTTTATTTGAAAACAGACAAGATAGAGAATGGAAGAACGAAGGTAATGTCTTTGCACTTTCAATGACAGAAGGCATTATTTTTTTGTGATTTTTCTTTTTTTTGGTTTCCTTTCAAGTGAATTGGGATTGCAGCATACAAACTTCTAGCTTTCTTTGCCCAGGTTAGGTGGTAGGAAAGCTTTTTTGAAAGTGAGCACAGGCTGAAACTCATTGTGAGTAACTTGAGTTCGCATCTATATTCTTATTGCACAAACTCTAGGAAAAAACCAACAAGCCATGACACACGTATATATGCACACACATATAAATGAAGGTCAAATGAAAAGCTTTTAAAGAAGGGGGAAATACTGATGTGCATTTAACTCTGGCAGGCAGTCATTTTCAGTGACACCTGCATCTCTTCACTGAAATTGCTGTTTGTTTAGTTTTAAGAGATATAATGGGAGTTGTTTGTTTCAGGGAAGGAATTTTGCAATTTCATGTTTTTCTGTGGGCTTCCATGCAGGTGCAGGACCAGAGTATTACAAGACAAGAAGTATCACCATTTTTGTGATGCGTTTTCTTTGTGGGCCTATTCCCATCTAGGACCACGGTAAAACTATTGGCGTATATCACAGGCTACGAAGCGACAAATGCCAGATAATGATTCACATTTGTTGCTGCTAGATTTGAACTGATAATTTAATGCAGGTTGTATTTACAAAGTGACAAATCGTATTTTTCTGGAGCTTGAATGCTTTTTCATTAGCGTTATAGATCTGAAAAAAGTGAGTGATGCAGGAGACTGGAAGGATTTTACCAACTTAAAAGAAGAAAGAGCAAATTAGTGAACTTTGAGGTAACATTTGTAGTATAATGTTGATTTGAATGTTATCTCAATCAGCAGTGTTCAGTTTTGCTTAGTTTTATTCAAGGTGCCACTTAACTAATTATAACTCTGGTATCCTAATTTAGGATGCTATAAATAGATGTTTGCCACCAGTGGAAATGCCATTGCTGTCTCTTCATGCCACTGACTTAGTTCTTGAGGTACGATGTAAGCTGGGACACAGGACCTTTTCCACAGTCCCTGTGATTTTTTGTTTCCAGCCAGCGACTTAAAATTGGTGATTCTAAAGCTGGCCAAAATCTGTATAAAAGTACTTCTACAAAAGCCCTTTTAAAAAGAAACCACTTAAATAGTTCAGCATACCCTCACTGGAATGAGTGGATGAGTTGCTTTAGTTTCACTGTGTTTTAAGTCACTTTGTGTCCACGTATTGGATCAAACTGCCTGTTCTTTGGATGCTGCTTTGATGCTACAGCAGTCCGAGCAGCAGGGCTCTTTGGTTTTGCTTGTGATGCTTTTTCTTGGCACATCTTGGCACGGGAGTGCAAGTCAGGAATGAAAGTTCAGTTATGAGTGCTGCCATGAAATGTCTTCTCTTCATCCTTCAATGTAATACAACAATACTTACTAAAGCTACCTTAAGAACGCTTTTGGAGATATTTGGTATATGCAGGTCATTGATGTTAGTCCAGCTAGTCTTTCGGCATGGGATGTAATGAAGACAGTGGAAAAAAAAAAAAAGGAAATAATGATTCAGAATGAGTAAACCCTCCACCAACCCAACAAAGAAAACATGAAGTCTGGCGTGTGGCTCTATTTAAGCAGGAGGAAATTACACAGTAGAACTGTCTCATCCATATAAGATTTAAAGAATTAATAGATCAAAGAAGCTGGCTGGGTTAAATACACTTAAAGCAATATGAACAGCGTGATGCAACAGACTGCGTTCCTGTTGTCAAGAGCATGTCTTATAGTAGCTTCAACACTGTGAAGTGCAAAATACAGAAACAATTTCTCCTTGGGAATGCTTATGAAAAAAACAGGTGTGGATGTGAGTTTCCTATGAATGTGAGAAAAGGGAAGGCAAGCTTGTAAAACAAAGACTAGATTGGGATTTCATCACCTCAAAATGAATTATGTAAATATTAATCAGGGAAAAGCAGGTTGCAGCTTTAGGGAAGGCGAGTGCTGTTGATTTAATGGCTTTGCTGTCAAAGAACTGGTCATGGATGAGGGTAATGCTGGGTGCTTGCAGCACTGATCACTGTCAGCCTTTGAAAAACGCAGTCTAAATTGTGCTGGTTAATTTGCTTAGACCTTTGGATCAGGTTCTGTTAATATTACTTGGCAGATTTTCCTGCAGGTTACCTTGAGAAGCAGAGTGTGGAGATGCTGACAGCTCTTTCCCCAAAATGCCAAAATCCACGATAATTATTTTGGTTAATATTTCATGTGTTTAAACCTTTTAGTTTTTTTTTTTCCCCTGAAGTCACAAGTATGTAGAAATATTTTGATTGTTCTATTTATTTATATATTTAAGTGAAACTAGAGACTCTCATGTAGTAAGGAAACTGAAGCAAATTACCCAGATGCCAGCAGTGTAGCAAGGTGAGATGGCCAGGCTGGATGCTCTGGATCATCAAGTGCCTAGAGATCATAGCATGCAAGTATAAAAACCAATTAAAGTGTCTGTCTTGCAACTTCTGACTTTCTCTACCTATGGCAAAGGAGTATGAGGCCCAGTATCACTGACGGAGAGGCTGTGGAAGTGAAATTTCTCCCTAATGTGTGGCCATAGAAGAATCTTTGTGCTGTCCTGGTAGCTTTCAGTTTTTCCTTAGAATACAGCATTTCTTTATGTGTGTGATTGCTCTGAAAGTGGATTATCTCTGATCAGCAAAAGGCTAACTCTAGGTAATTTCTGAAGGACTATGCCTGAGCAGCAAGCAGGAGAGGCACACAGTGATTTCTGAATTGTCATTGTGAGTTATTTCTAAAGCATTTTATTTTACTGAGAACGGAACAGATTATCCATCTAAAACCGGTCCTTTCCATATAGCGATAGCAGGCGTATTTTGTCGATGGATTTGGCCCAGATCTTGAATTGATTAGAAGAGCAGGATTCCTAATTGTCTGTCAAGCTCGTCCTGCTCCGTTGTGTTCTGAGAGTGAAAGGTTCATTGCAGTAATTGGTGCTTGCTCTGAGCTGGGTTCCCCCGTGTAGCTGGCTGCCACTCCAAACCTGCCTGGGCAGCCTCTGCCCTTTCCTGATCAGGCACCATCGAGGGATTCAGCTGACATCAGTCCCATACAATAATGTATGGCAGGACAGAAACAAAAAGATAATCTGAAATGACATCGTTACAGAGATGTACCTCATCAAGGAATATTTAGTAAGTGTTGGAGTACCGCTTTGGGCTTGGCTTCAGCTCATATATTGCAATGGTAGTGCCTGAAATAACAATAACTTGTCAAAAAATGCAGCCAGCTTTATCACAGCAGCAGTGCCAGCCTTCTCAGGAGCTGACAACCCCCAGCAACCTCTAGCACAAGAACACTTAAATGCTAATACTTGAATATCTGGAGACAACTAATGAAGTCGGAAATACCATTCTTGAGAAGTTCACTTTCAGGGGCCTATTCTTCCTACATCTTATGAATCATTACCACTTGAACTCAAATATTTTTGGGAAAATGGGAAAGGCTGATCTGAATAGGAAAAGGAAGGTAATTGGGAAAACCAAAACTGCTGCATTTAAGAACATAAGCTTAATAACAACTGTCTCATTCCATTTAAGGTAATACAAATAAATATTTATGCGTGTGTGTATGTATATATATGTGAAGTCTAATAGCAGCAGCATTTTTATGGGAGTTATGAAGTGATATAAATTATGAAGCAGTGCTCAAAACCGTAGTGTTATATGTCAGTCTGCCCTGTGTGGCTTCCAGACCAATTGGAAAAGGGAGACACAGTGTTAATGAGAAGATGTAACAGACCAGCAGGATGGACAGTGGAACGGCAGGCAAGTGGTGTGCTACTGCTACTTAGACTTTTGAAGTGGACTTGTTTAGAAGAGAATAAGCTAGGGGGCAAGAAAAAAAAAAAGAAAGAGGATAAAAATAAAAGGTCTGGAAGACCAGGCTGGGAAAGAGGCAGTACCTGAATTCTGCCATCCTGTTGCTGTGATTTGGGAATCTTGCTTGCTGTCCCAGGGATGAAAAGCCAGAAGTGGGCTGGGGCTCAGTGGTTTGTGCTGGGGATGAGGAGAGAGGTGGAAAGGACAGGTAAGAGTGAGCTGGCACTGCTGATGCCACCAAAAGAGCAGGATTAAGCAGCAGCTTTTGCTTCATGGCTCTCTTCAGCTCTCTGCACTTGAACCTCTTTGTCACAGTAATGGATGGCAGTAGCAGCCTGGCTCTGCAGGCTCAGGCAGTCAGGGCTGTTTCCATGCTCCCGTGTGTTTGCTGTTCAGTGCCATTTGTCTGCTTTGTCCATGTCTGGAATTGGCTCTGTGGTGGAGAAGATTGCTGTGCAAATGAACTTGGGCGCTGCCGGAGCCCCATTGATAATAAAGGATTGAGATGTGTTTTGAAAGAGTGCTAACCCTCCTTTGTTAGAGGCTGTAAAACAATAAAAATAGGAAATCTTCTGTTTGCGGAAAATGGTGGGAGTGTATAGTGTGGCTAATGTGTGGTTGCTGCTGCTGGAATTTGAGCACAGAGTTGATGATAGTGTGATGAAAAAGACATGAATATTTAACAAGTTTTAAAAAAGATTAAGATTATGACTTGTAAGAGCAAATGTCTTGAAATCAAAGTAGGAAAGCTTTTAAAAGGCAGAAATGGGATGGCTTAGATATCAAACTCCCTCTGATAGTATGCTACTTTCAGACTTTCATGACAAGCTAGAAATTTCTGTTGAGGCAAAGCTAGAACATCCAGGCTTGGTGGGTGAGAAGTAGTAATTTATTCTCTACCATCTGAAGACCTGCCCTGAGATAATGAGTGTGATACAATGAACCGGAGGTGAGAACATGGTGATTGTACCTTTCCCTTGAATTTGTGTGAGGTTCTGGATAAGAGACTGTATTGCCTTTCCTGCTCCTAGTTTCTCAGCTGCATCGGAGTTACCTGTTGAGGAAGAAATGTCCTTGGCTAACAGGGTAAGTGTGCACCTTGTACAGCAAACCCACGGCTGTGATTAATTGATACTTTATTGTGCACATCCATCCATCCCTAAATCTTTGGTGCATTTATGCAGGTCACCTGAAACAGGAATATTACCCCTCTGGCAGGAGACCAGCTGAGGCAATAAAATGCATCATCAGATACTTACATAATGCTGCTACTGTAATAGCAGAGGGTTTTTTTCTTATTATCTGACCTAGCTCCTTGCATGGGATATAGATTAGTTTTATCTGCACTGTATGAAATTAACAAATCCTGAAACAAAAAGTAACTTATCAGCTCCTGTTCTGCAGAGGCAGACATGAAAACAGTGTAAACACTGGCTGTGTTTCAGCATCCTGTATTACAAAACATGTCATACAAATGGGTGAAAGGAAAATGAACAGGGGATGGTAAGTTGGAACACAAAAGGGTTGAGGGGAGAGGCAGGGCTCGGTACTGGGAGGTACCAGCTGGGAGATGCTCCCACCCATACTAGGGACACACGGCACCCACTCTCCAGCCTGCACGACTTGTGGTGTCTGGATTTTATGTAGGTTCTGAACTTTCTAATGATCAGCAGGTCTAGCTCTGTTTTCAGAAATAATTCCCTCCTCACTTACTAATTTATTAAAATATTAACATCCCCCAATAGTATTCTTTAGAGAGTGTGATTGTTGGCTGTAATGGAGCTCGCAGGGAGCACCTGATAAAATTATTGGATCAAAGATAAAATTACTAGTCGTTGAACTGGGAAGTTAATGTGTCAGCCGTGTCCTTAGCTCCTTAGTTGGTTTTCCTAATAGATTTTGCAGTGTTGGGGGCAGTGTTTCTGAGCAGTACCGGTCACTGTCTGGTCTCTGTGGTTCATGCATTGTAATGGTACAGAAAGTGATGCCATCGAACACGTGGATCTACTCGATTGGGCTTGTGCCGCTACATGGTAAAGTGTGTGCTAGCAATCTTTATCCTGAAGATTCTGTGTAAATAGAGGGTACTTCAAAATAAGTGAAGTCTATTGATACCATTATCACCTGCAGAAAAGTGCTTTCTCTTTTTTCTTAAGTAAGAATTTAAATAGAATTGTTGAAGATGGGTAGAATTAATCAATACAAGTAAAAGGGAGCTAGACCTATGGACCAGATAATTACTGTAAATGGAGGTTACGGGTTACAAAAATAGCCCTGTGCCTGATCAAGTAATTTTCCATTATGGAAGATAGGCAGCTAACTTCTTTTGACCCTTGGGAATGTATAGCCTCACTCTGCTTTTGAAAAAAGATCTCTCACAATTTCTAATTATTTTGTAAATCTGTCATTCTTCAGTATCTTGCCTCCATAGTTTAGAAGTAATTTTAAATATAGGCCTCCGTCCTTCTTTTCAGTCTGACTATTGTTCTTCTGTGTTGCAAGTTGAAGTGAGCCAATTTACTCCCCGGGATCTCATCATGCCAAGCTACTTCTATTTATACATGCACACCATCTTTAGAAATTCAGCAGGGTGTTTTTAAGGAAATGTCTGCTGCTGGAGCAGTTGGGTGGGGAGGAAAGGAGGAACTGAACTATGTATTTCTGTAGACCCTGTGAAAATTAGTCCTTGTGGGAGACCTGTGGGTTTTAAATAATCAGACTGCCTGTCTCCACCGCAGCCATAGGTGGGACTGGAGCTGGTGGGGACAGTGTTGCTAACTTTCAATTATATAGTTTGAGTAATAACAATGTAGCTATGGCAACACACAGCTCTGCTTGGGCTTGCTGCTTCTTTTAGGCAAGTGTTGGACTCCAGGCTGTCATAGTTCTGCTTCCATCAGTGCTTGGCAGAGATGATTTCAAGTGAACTAGATGCATTTCCACCGGGGTGGGGGGGAGGGGGGGGGGGATGCAGGTCTTCTCCAGCACTTGGGAGTGGTCAGGCTTGCTCAGGGAGAGCTGTGTGATGCTGGTGCCTTCAGCCAAGCCCTTGGGGCAGGAAGGAGCATACAGGGGGGCATCTTCAGTTGATGGGAGCCCTGGCTGGTGCTAAGATACAGGTGATGGGTCATCATTCAGTAAGGAAGGTTGAGTGGTTTTGTGAGAGATGAGAGGAGGCTGAAAAATGTTGGGAATGTTTAGTAAAGCTGGGAAACACGTAGGATCTGCTGCCATTGAAATTCTCCCCAGGTAGGAAAGGGGGGGGAACCAGTGCAAATAGTTATTTCTGGACATGTTGCTTGCGTATTTCCTTCAAAATGAATATTTTTCAGGATAAAATATTTGGCCTCAGTTATTGGGAAAAAAAAATTTGTATTTTCTATAGAAGTGCAAAATTCAAAAGATGAAAAATGTTCTCATTGGCAATGGGGAGTAGTTTCTCAACAGTAACTTACTGAACACGTGAAGAATTAAAAATGGTTGCATCTAAGTAGGTCATTCTAAGTTAAATTAGAACAGTTAACTGTAGGAATGTAAATATCTGGTAATAGATGGTAAAAATATTGGTTATGTCTACTTAGCATTTACTACATGTATTTCATGAATTTTTGGAAAGGGTATGGCTGGCAAGAAGACAGCCAGCTATTTTGTGCAGTCCAGCCTGTGATAGTCTAGGTCACATCAAACAGCCCCCTCGAGGGAAGGGGAGACTGTGCTTCCATGGGGGTGATGAGCTTGTTTGGGTAGAAGAAGCTTCAGGAGTACAAGGTGGGGCAGGGGGACAGCTGGAGATGCAGGAACTGGGGATGCTGACAGCAGTAAGGCCAGTCAGGAAAAATGGTGGTAAAGAGGGAACCTTACCTTCCTGTAAGAAGCAGACTTGGAGCCAATTATAAGACACTTTAATGGGAATGTGGAGGCTTGTTTCAAATTGAGAAACAACCCGGAATGGATCAATTAGAAAACAAGGTTGGCAAATGGGTCGTGTCCTTTCCTTTTACCCATCTGGTACAGCAGATGTCAAGTTATCATTTTAAAGGGCTACCTTTTTTTCAGTTTATTTTAGTTATTTTAAAACGTTGCTTTAGTGGTTTTAATCTTTTTCAACAACTTCCAGCAATTTCACTTCTGTAAATATAGTTAGTCATGAAGCAGAATCCGTGGAAGCAGGCAAATCTCAGTTCAGCTATATTTGGCTCAGCTGTGAAGTGCTGTCACAAGCAAGGAAGAGATTGCTTATGATCAGACTTGTAAAAGCCATTTGTAATGTCTTGAGAGCTTTGGGCCAGTGGCAGGAAACACAACTGCCTTCGGTGCTGGTGAAGAAGAAATATGCCATTTGGTCAATCTTACACTGTTTTTTGGTTTGCTTTCAAGATAAATGTGATGCCGTTCTGTCTTGAAGGTTGGATTGATTCTGGATCCTGTCCTACTGGTCTTTATTTAAATATTTTTTGTAATCATAGTGTAATCTGCAGAGTTGTTATAGTTTTACATAAGAAATGAAAAGGTGCAGTAGTTTCTGAAATATTCCTTTCCATTGTATACACCAAAATGGGAAGTCCCTAGCTTGTAAATATTTTTATTTTATTGCATCTTCTCAAGGGACACATACATATTTTGTTTTACTTTCTACCCAGTTGGGAAAAGAAACTTCCATTACGTAGTCAATTAAATTAGTTTCTATAAATTAATCAGGAATCACTGTGTTTATATGGGCCAAAACTTCCTCAAGGGAACACTAAGTGGTGAGTGATTTAAAATATATTTATTTAGAAATCAATGGTAGTGATTTCAAGCTACCCATTGAGATGAATGTGGATGACAGTAGTGCAGCGCTTTGTCAGATTTATAACAAAAGTTATAAAAAGTTATAAGTTGATATAAATCAAAGAAATGTTATTAATTTAGTTCAACAAACAACAAGCAAATAACAGGTGTGGTAGGCTTGATAAGGCACAATATTGACTTTTGCTGAAACTATGTAATGAAATACAGATATATTCTGTTTTATGCCAATATCATAGGTGTGGTTTTTGTCTTTCTGGTCCTGATTCAGACCACAGTCTATATTGTGAGTCCCAGTCCCATACTTATATTTAGTTCCTGCTGCAGTTTCTAGTGGTGTAGTGGTTTTGTTAGCAGAGAGTGTGTGTATATATGTATACGAAAGACCTAGAGCACACTTAAGGGAGTCAGACTGTGATGTAGCAACAATATGAGAAATCCAGTTTTGTGTCCTTGACTTGGAAAACCGAGTTGGATCTGGTACCTGCTATTTTGCCTCCGCCTTGTACTGATCAGGTTGCTCTTGTTCCATCTGACCCTCATGGGCTTTTCTTCTACTCTCCCTATCATTTCTTCTGTCAGTCACTCTCACTTTTCTGCCCCTGTTCTTTTGGCTAATGGGACACTAATAGATGTTTCAATGCAGTAAGTAAAACTGAACTCAACTGAAGCCAAGTGCATTGGTTTGTATTACTAACCTTATTCTTTTGTGCAATAAATATATATTTTAAATTGTATCCAGCACAGAACAGTAAGTGTAAAAGAAAAAAAAAAATCAATAACCTAAATTCTGCCTTTTTTGTCCAAAATGTCTCTAGACCTTTGACTTTACCAGAGATACTTAAGATCAGTGAGGATCTTGTGTATTGGGAATTTCTGTTTGTGCTCTATTTCTTTTATCTAATCTTGCTGTTGATATATCTTATTAAAAATACAAAGCAAAAATGGAGCAAATCATTTGATTATTACCAGTTCATTAGGCTTAAAACATGAATTAGGGCCAGCTTCAGCTTTCAGATTCATTCACGTGTCTCACACTGAAGTCAGTGAGAGGTACATGCATATTCACAAATCCAGAATTTGGCTCTTTGCCTGAGATTTTAGTGGGCCAGTGTTCACTGAAGGCTCTGAGGTAGTAGATCACTTGTTATTTACAGCAGATAATGAAACATTACTTGAAGCTTTGTTACATAAAGGCTTTAAGTTGGTACAGGAAAAAAATACTCTCGTGCTATAAATAAAATACCAATAAATAAAAACTAAATAAGTTAAAAGAAACTGTATACTTGGTAAAGGAATTAAGAAATTTCTTTTAAGAGGTGCTGTAACTGTAAAAGCAGCATGACAGCATGCTTGCCTGGACTCCAGATTTCCTTGGAGTTGCATTGGACTCTGGCAGTATCTGTGTCACAGGTGCAGTTGCTTTCCTCTAGCAAAATAGATGGTCCCAGCAGCTGGCTGCTCCAGAAATGCCACTTGGAACTGGAAACTTTCAAAAATATTTCACAGCTTTCTCATGGCGAGAAATGCTTCTCGCCACGTGAAGTTTTTGGATCATTGGGCTGAAGGGAACGGCAGGAGCCTTCCTGTAAGGTGAAGCTGCCCTTGCTGATCTTGGGAGCAGCACCCAGCTCGCATGGAGCCAGTGGTGTCCAAGCCCTGCTGATGTTACCTGCTCCCTGTGTGCCTGTCACTGCCCGTCACACTGCCAGGGGGCTGTGCCCACCCCCAGGGGAGAAGAGAACGTTCTGTGTGTGTGAAGGCATCACTTAGCAAGAGGCTAAGTATTTATTTTTCAACAAAAGTGTGTTATTTGTAAAGTTTGGGGTTTTTCTTTTTCCACTGCGGGGGGAGCACATAGTCCCTGTAATGATTACTTTTGAAATACGCTGTTAATCGCTGAATGAAGTCTTCAGAACTGTTGTTCTCCTTAAACCAGCTTAAAGGGGAATTGATCTGCCTCCTGCCAGGTATACTTGTGCCGGGAATGTTTTGAGTAATCTTGAGGAGGTAGTGCAATATTTCATCATCCAGTATTGTGACTATGCTATCCGAGTAGGTGCTGTATCATGTGTAATTACAATCCAGATATCATTACACTCCATGCAGCCACTGCAGTAAAATTACATCATGATGTCACTTTGTAAAATATAGCAAGTCATGGTTTGTGTGATGGGTAGATTTGTAAAAACACATGATGACCTCCAGCTCTTATGCAAGTAATTGAGTTATTTCTCAACAAAATGAAGTCTCCTTTGCTGCAGCCAGAAATCACTTTAATGCTGAATGGCTTTAGTCTTCAGCAAGGCTTCATTTAAGGAATTTCCCCATCCTTGCCTGCACACTGGATAGAACAATGCCCTAGAAATTAAAAATAGAAGTAGTCTCCCAAAGGCAATGTCTGTCTGCCAGCAGTATGTATGACTTGTTTGGTGGCAAGTGTTTTAGAATTATGTGAGCATGAACTCAATTGGAAAAATGTAAAACCTGATCTCATCTCCTAGCTTTAATGCTGTCCCTCTTCCTTTATTTTCATTCTTGTGTTGTGCCTTATGAATTTTAATAGTTTTGATTTACATCCTGTGGCAAGCGCATCTGTGGAGCTTCTTACCCACAGTCAGGTTCTCAGCAGCAGATGTTGACAGACTGAGCTGTTTGCCCCACGGAGATGTGCATCCTGCTATGCATTTATATTACAATCCAAACCATCCCTTTTGGATACTCTCCTCAGTGCAGCTCTAAATAACGGCAGGGTGTCTTGAGATAGGAGAACATGGGGGAGATCCCAACTTCCCCTGACCCCGCCAGTATTTCAATTGAAAATGGAAACATTCTGTCCCAGATTGAGCTTGTGACAGTCTGAAGGTGATGAGGAATGTATGGCTTTCTTTTAAAATATTTTCTGTTGGCAAAAAAAGGAAAAAATATATTTTATATAGATTTTCTTGTATGAAATTCATTTTAACTGAAAATTTTCTTTTCCCATTTTCCTTATGATAAACATTGGGGGTTAATTTTTTTCACCATTACAGGAGGCATTGGCCTCTTATTTCAAAAAAAGGTAATATATTTACATAACATTACATAAATTACATTTACCTTTAATGCCAGTTTTGGAGTCATCTGACTCAGTATGGATGGAGAGGCATGGAGGGTAATGCTGCCCTCCAAATATATGATATCCTCTGTGTCCCTCATTGGATTAATGGCTGAGTCCAAACCTTTGTAGGAAGTGATAGTTATTGAGAAACAGTGCAAGGTTGTGGAAATACTGCATGTCTTCTTTCTTTAGAGAACCATGGTTTATGTTATGGTTGGGGTGAGGGAGGACAGGGAGGGGATGGAACAGGTGACAGAAAAGCAAACCAAACAACACTCCAGGGTAGGACTCTTTAAGAGTCATGATATAGTTGCTTATTTACTAACTGACAGTTTATTTTCAAAGTTACAATTTGAGTAATGACAGATAAGCTGAAATTATTGTGAAGAGGCAGGAATGCTAGACCAGTCGGCAAATTAGTTACACAAGTGTTTCATATATCTAGTTGGTAGTGCATTGGAAGGGGAAAGCAGAAGTATTCCTAATACTGCTTGTTTTTTCTTTTAAAATTTAATGTGATCTGCGCACTATGATATATTATAAAATTTTAAATTATGCCATGTTGCTACTCTGCTGGCTGTTTGAAGTGTATATCTTATTACAATGGTTCATAAATCTGGAAGCCACCTTACTATTTTTTTTTACTTAACTGGGGTGGATGGGTAAACCTGAAAGTGAGAATCCTTCCAGAAAGCAGCTTTTCAATGGAAATAGTATTCACTGAAATACTCTGAGGGAATTCATAACCCTGAAATGATTCTTTTCTTGTTCATACGTAATGTTTACCATAGCATAGGAACTAACAAATAATTTAAATTGAAAGGTAGCTTTAGTTTTGTCACTGCAGCTGAAATAACACTTTATAAAATTAAATATTTAAAACAAAGACTTGTAAGACTGCTCCCTGCCCCCGTCTCTCCTTTTCTTATCTTGGCGTGAATTGAAAAGATCAAGTATCAGTTACAATTCAGGCTATCACTAGCTAATGCATTGTGTGTACACACACAACACTTCCATCTCCCCAGGAAATCTTGTATTGAAGAGATTTGCTTATATAGGAGCTATAGATATATATGCTCACTTAATAGTGTCCCTACTCTTTTAATAGTAGTTTTCTGCTTTCTTTCCAGCTATATCTGTAACAAATAGCAAGGAGAGGAAAAAAGTCTCACGTATCTTCTTTATTAAAGATTCTGATTTTGCACCTTCCTAGGGGAGACAAATTAGAATTCCTGAAAAATTAAAAATAAATACATGGCAGCATATGCCCATAATTAAAGTACATAAATATGTTAACTCAGACAACTGAATGATTGTAATGTAACAGTGGAATAAGCATATTAAAGAACAGATTCATTTACATGAAAAAAAACTATATGGTTAATATTAGATAATCTGCCAGACCAATAGCTTGCATTCCTCTGTTCTTGGCTGTAGGCATCATCAGTATGATACCATTCTTCTGCTTTCTGTGTTTTTTCGTACTGGCTATTAAAAAATTAAATGCTGCTGCTGCATAATTGTCTTCAAATTGTGAGGTTGTTGGAGAAGGTTTCACTAACTCAAGTGGTTAATTATAAGCCAACTCTAATAGCTTCACGGATACCAGGGTTTAAAAGTCAAACATGCTGAAGTGATTCTTTGAAAGAAAAATTTACAAATTTACCACTGTACAGGTAAATTTTGAAAAATAAATAAAAACAAATTTTAATGTAAAATTGAAGGGATAGGAATTTCTATACAACTATATTTTGCTGTGTGCTTTGTATAACTAATGAACACTTGGTAAATTGAATGTTTGCAAATACATAAACCTCCACAGTGTTAATAGTTTTGGAACTAAAACCTTAAAATTTCACACAAGGTGCTGCATGTATTGCTGTTTCACAGCGGACCTGTTCATTTCTGGTTAATGGCTGGACAACAACCATCTTGACGTGGGTTTTCTCCAGATTTCATTAAAACCTGGATTCACTGCATGCAAAAAATGTTTATCTGTAGGGGAATAAATGACAAACTATAGTACTAAAAGATGCTTTTTTTTTTCATTCACTTGGAATATTTCCTTTGGGCAGAGCTGATTGAACCATGGGGGAAAAAAAAAGGAAAGGCTTAGAAAAGATGAGATCTCAGCTAGAGCTGACTGGCAAACAGCCTGCACATTCAACCCTAGTTTATGGATTATTGATTGGAGAGGAGATGAAGTGCAGCTCCCATTCTCGAGGCAAGCAGACTGCCTTACACAGAGTGCAGCTTAACTTTCTTTCTTAATTAGTGTGGAATACATAATGTGTGTGGAAAAAAGTTCTCGTTAACAGGTCAGAAGAAGTCAGGTTAGCCTTTCTATTGCCTAGCCTAATGAAGGCAAAGTCATGAAAATGAACCCAGATTTTTTTTTTTGTCTTTAACATTCATGAACTGTGTATGTATATATACTGTGTGTATATATACATTTCAGTTTAATAGCTCATTAGGTTTAAAAAATGAGGGCTTTATCACAGTAGTCTAAATTCACTTCAGCAGAGAAATTCAAAGCACTGAATTCTAAACAGCTGGTTCTGATTAATAAAAAACCCCACAACAACCTGAAACAACCATAAATAACCCCCTCCCCCCAAAACACAACAACAAACTGCAGCAACCAACCGAGGTCTACAAATGATCCATTTGAACCTTATGAAAAATCAATTGTGAAAGTGACATCTTGGGCAACACTTGGAAATCATGACCATTTAGACAGTTTTCCCTAATAAAAGGAAGCAGTATGACATCCCCTCAACCCCTCTAAACTTCTTAGTAGTGTTACTCTCAAGCAAATGCCTGTCTGTAGTTATGACTTGAATATGGAATACTCTGCATGGATTTTTTTTTTTTTCCCCATAGCAGCTTGTGGGATTTGAAATCAGTTACACTCAATTTTCATATCTAATTGACAAAGAATTTGGGCAGTAATGAAGTTAGAGGGCTCTGCTGGCTTCTGCCTATGCCTGCTGTAGAACAAAGGATGGGTCAATGTAAGAGTGATATGAGGCAGGGACATGAAGGTCAGGCATACCAGTGTCATGGGGTCACCCTTCTAGGCAACTTTTGGGGTTTTTTTTTCCCCCTGTTGTCTTGTACAAGGCATATGTAGTCTCATGCTTTTGATATTCTTTAGCATGCTAAAAAGGCATTAGGTTTATTTATTATCATTAAGATTTCAGAACCCAGTACGTATCCGCTCTTAGAAATTAGAGACAAGTTTAATTACTTCTGTTGCTGTATGTAAAATCATTGTGCGTGAGAAATGACAAATAGTTTTCTGGCTGAAGTGCTAGATGGAGAAGGAGATAGAACATGACACCTTATCTTTCAGGTGAGATATGTGAGGGCTTAGCGAGGATATGTATTAAAAAAGTGGCAAATTCAATATGAAAACTTACTTTTTTCTCAAAGCTGCAACAAGAGGGGAAGGATGCGGTCAACACAGGACTTAGAGTGCAATCAGGATGGGAATTATTAGAGGATATACAACTATGCTTTATAATAATAATAAATAAATTTACTTATTTATTGCTGTTTGTCACAGGATAAAATCCTGGGTGATAAAAAACCCAATTTGATGGTTTGAAAAGTAAGAAAAGGTCAGGGAGTCATCTTGAATTTATGGAAGTCATTAGGAAAGAAAGTTGCTTTAGTCTGCAGTATGATGTTTTTAAATCCATTAATAATAACTTAAAATGACTTGACATCTGCAGGCCACCACTGTGGAAAAAGTTGTGAAAAAACTGTCAGGGAGGCTTATTCGGTGTCTGGCAGACGTGACAAAGGCAGATACTAACTTCTGGTATAAACCTAGTTTTAGTGTAAAGTCAGGAATAACTTGCTGACTTTTACCACTCTTCCACATTTCTGTACGTCAGTAAATTAATACCTTATGTTCTAATAACCTCTCCCCTCAAAAAAAAAAACAACACCAAACCCACAACAAAAAGAAATATTAATTTTTGTCCTTGCAAGTCCTCCGGCTGATGGCCTGAGTCATTGAGTCACCACTAACTCCTCAGTGGTTACCCTTCTGCAGCTGATGCACTCAGTGGTATTTGTGTGAAGTGCAGCAAATTTAATTGTTGGAAGGCCATGGGGACCCTTGCACAGTGTACTTCTGAGTAGGCCAGTGAAGCACCTGGTCACTTCACCAAAGCGTGATGATGACTCCAGAGGGGGTAATCATGTTCCTCATGCAATACCCAATGTTTCTGTCACGCGATTGGCATGCACGGGCTTTTTCTGACCTTCTTGTACTGCTCATTAAGAGTAAACTGACATGACTGGTATTTTTGGACCTGAATGAGTTCTATGCAATTAATAGAGTACTTAGTTTCTGTGGGGTTTTTTTAAGTTACTTCTGATGGATGTGTTACCTTACCTTGAACAAAGCTCATCAGGAGTGCTCCATAAAATGTGTTCTTTTTGTCACAAAACTCTATGTTGTCAGAAAGGCAATGTGTCAGTCTTGACAAGTGTACCCTGGAAGACCAGGATGACTTCTGGAAAAACGTGCCTTCTTACTTGTCAGCTCATTAGGGCTCTGAAGTATTTAAGTTTCCAGCACCTGCTACTTTGGGCTGTGAGGTGCAGTCCTGCCAGTGTCCCTGTCACAGCACTGGGAACCCCAGAACCTGCTGGGCTTTAAAGACTGTCCCAAGGTCTACTTTCTAGCTTCTGCCCCACACTTCATATGAAACAAAATCTTATTAAAGTATTTAGTATGTGGGACTTTACACAGAATAGAAATTCTGAGTCTCAGATTCCTGTGTCTAGTAAGTCTTTGATCAAAGCAAAATATACAGTGCTGAAGGGAATTAAAGCACGTTAAGATGCTGTATGTTTTGAAGAGAGTGTGTTTAAGCCTGTGTTGAAGAGTTGATGTTCTAGTTGGAATATTTTGCTTTCAGGAACAATTTAACCAAATGGTGGTCTGATTGCTAAAAAGGCAGAACGTAGATGTAGGAAGGAAAGCAAATAAAAGACTAATACAGTAGTATTAGTCTTATTACTACTGTATTACAGTAGTAATACAACAACAAGGACAGTTGTTCCTTCCAGTTCAGGGCACAGACTTTTTATTAAGATGTTATATGGAAGATCTTTGGAGACATGGACAGTGGGATAGAGTGCACCCTCAGCAAGTTTGCTGATGACACCAAACTCGATGGGTTTGGAACTCGATGATCTCTAGAGTTCCTTCCAACCCAAACCATTCTATGATTCTAAGAGTATTTATTCTGTTGCCATTTTCTTGTACTTGATCTGTGGATTAATAGAGGCTATTTTTTCCAAAGCAACCTCTTCAATGTTTCTGTATTGCCCTGATTATACAGGCAGTACTTTATGTAAGCATGAAGAAAACACAGACTCTTCTGTGAACATTTTGTGGCAGAGGGGTATCGAAATGAAATACATCAGGTCAGAATAAGAGGTCCTCCCATATTGCCATGGGGGGAAAAAATCTGCTGTTTTCCACAGTGTCTGATTTTATTGTTTATATTGAGTACAGCTGTGCATTAAAAAAATGATTAGACTAATATAACTTAGGATAGCTTATTTGTAATAAGATAGGATTACTTATTTTTATTAATACTTATTATTTAGGATAACTTATTTGTAATAAGAATACATATCAAAAGATCAGTAATGCAGATAATGCTGTCTAAATAAGATGAGAAAAATGCTTTTAATGATAGTGCTAAAGAATATGTAAGTATTGACTCGTTAATTAGTCTAATAAGATTCATAGAAAATTTATGACCTGGAATAATTCTAGCTTCTGGGGTCAGTTTTGCACTGTTTTATTTTTGGTTTCTATCACCTTTTATGCCACTGTAATCACAATACATATGTCTAGAGCTGTACTGTCTCTGCTTGATTAATGCTGTGATAGTCAGCAGAATGTATTGTTTTGAAATCTCTTTTGTAAGGTTAAACTGTATCACTGACAAGGATTGACAGCTGCTGAGAATACTATAATGAGGTTTTTCCTCCCACTGTCTGTGCAAATTTATCACTGAAGTCTTTTTTCCTCATTTACCTGTGGAAGCATTTACCTCTGCTGCTCCCCTTGTGATCTACAGCTCTGTTCCTTTCCTTATCAAAAAACCATTGGTTTGTGTAGTTTATACTTGTATAAAAACATACAGCTTGTTATAAGGTAGAAGGTTTTAAGGTAGAAAGGCAAATCCTTAAAAGTAATTGAGATCATAGAATGGTTTGAGTTGGAAGGGACCTTAAAGATCATCAAGTTCCACCCCCCCTGCCATGGGCAGGGACACCTCCCACTAGAGCAGGTTGCTCAAAGCCCCATCCAGCCTGGCCTTGAACACCTCCAGGATGGGGCTTCCATGACTTCCCTGGGCAACCTGTTCCAGTGTCTCACCACCCTCACTGTACAGAATTTCTTTCTGGTGTCTAATCTAAATC
>JAOQGH010000002.1:14336705-14442899 GCA_025769975.1 Gallinago jamesoni
GCTAGGAAGTACCCCAGCTGCATGTGTGTCTGCACTTCCAACAATATGAATATCAATTCACTCCTTTTAAAGTAGTTTTAAAGCCTTTCAGATGTTAGAGTACTACAAAGGTACAACCAATAACTCGAAGCATCTCGAGGGTCAGTGCTGGTTTTCTGGAGGTGGGAGGCTCTCAACCATGCGTGTTCTCATTTCCTGGTTGTTACTGCCACTCTCCCCCTGACTACACTATAATAATGTGCAAAGTTTGGCTTCCTTTTCTCTTCGTCTGGTTTGGGCTGTTTATTTTAATAAGAAATTGTAATGTACAACAGAGAAAATAGCTATTATTTTCCTGGAGTCATCTATCTTAACACAAAGCTTTGGATAGCCTCCTTCATTAGCACTTACTATGAAGATTTTTGTCTCTGTCCAAAATCCTACTGAGGCGTTATATGGCATTACCTAAATGAAAATAAAAATATCACTATGAGCACTAGAAACGTGTGTGACTCTAAATAATGATGGGACATAGAGCAGAAACCGTAGCAATATATGCAGAGTTCTAGAAAGGAGGAGATGAACATGTTCATAGAGTAGCGAAGCCTTATATAGTGCATAGACTCATCCAGGTAAATGAGTCACAGCAGGAAAGAAAAATAGGAATCACAGTCAAAGGAAATTAGTTGTGGAAAGGGACCTGGAGTCATCCTAATGCTCATTGAGCTGGGCTTGCTGATTGGGCTTTTGTTTGCTTCTTTAACCTTGGCAACTTCTTAGGGTTTTTTTATTTGTTTTTACTTTGTCCTTATGTCATCAGGAAAACCTTATTTTTATTTCCAGTTTTGATCCTCAAACACAATGGAAAAATTCAGGAAGCTCATTCCTTCCTTCCCCCCACCTTCCCCCTCCTGCCAAAAATAAAAAAGTGTAAAAGCTTGTTAATGAAAACCTATCTAAGAAGAGAAATTCAATGTAAATAATATATAAAGAAAACATAGCTATACAGTGTGATTCTTCTGAATTCTATAGCTAAGCTC
The DNA here is from genome assembly GCA_025769975.1 of Gallinago jamesoni. Lineage (NCBI taxonomy): Eukaryota > Metazoa > Chordata > Aves > Charadriiformes > Scolopacidae > Gallinago > Gallinago jamesoni. Next base: position 14,337,725 of record JAOQGH010000002.1, read on the forward strand.
CTAAGTCCAGAGAGCTTTTATTATCATAAAGTATACTAGTACCCATGCTGCTAATACATATGTATATTTTTGTATTTAGTCTTGCTGGCCTACTGATAGAACAATCCTTCACATTGTTTATCACACTCTCCTGTTCTTTTTTCCAGTAGTGTGACAGCTTAGCTCTACTTATGTCAATTTAAGCTAGTTTAGGTTAATATATTTGCTATAAAGCATTCCAATGCCTGCTCAAAATCCTTTAAGCCCTACCAAAAATGAGATGGCCTGATCTGGAACATCTTTGATAAACCAGCATGACTCATCACTGCAATGACTGCTTCTCTCTGCAAAGCAGTGAGTGGAGAGATTCTCTGTTTTCTCTGTTAGATTAAGTGATGTGCTTCAGCGATACGGTTGTAGCGATACCTGGCTCTTCTCTGAAGATCTTCTGGTTTTAGATTCAATTGTTATTTGAGTGGTAAACTGATGGGAATGGAGAAAAATTAATGCTGACCTTTCAGCATTGCTTTGTCTTACATGAGAATACTAAAACTTAACTGTGATCTTGAATATTATCTGAATTATGTTTTCTATGTATGCAAAGTTAATATTTTGGAAAGCAAGAACAGTGAATCACCTTTGCCTCAGGCACTAAAATATCATGCTTCCACAAAGAAAGAGCTCACAACGTCTTCCTGAGAGTGAAAGAATGTCTTTAAATGTGGTAAACAACAAAAATCGTGTCTCTAGATAAGCTGAAATAAAAAAAGAAAACCAAACCAATAAAGTATAATTGCAGCTGAATTCACAGAATTTTATTTGGTTAGGGCTTGATGTGAAATACTTCAAGCTTTTGAATGGACAATTTTGCAGTTGTACCTTTTTTCATTTTGTATTATTTATACGTCTGTAAAATGTTCTCTACTTGAGAATGTAGAGACTGCTTTCTCTATGCCAATGTGAATCCATGGTTGGGTTCAGCAGCACGTGGGATCAACTTCACCTTCAGTTTTTCTTGCCTGTTTGCGGAATACCAGCAAAGAACTTGTCAGGTGTGTGGTGAACGAAGGGAATGTGATTTCCACTGAGTGGTTGAAATACCTGTTCACTTTCCACTTCACTCTTACAGAGGTCATTGCTTCTTTCCTCTTGAAGTTGCACCTCTGTCTAATAAGTTGTCTTACTGGAGCACTAGATTTCCTTGAGAAGAATAAAGCCACTTTCATGTGACTTAAAACAGATCTTCAAATGCCACCCAAAAGTAGTGTAAATAAAAACTAGAAGTTGCATTTTATACTCTTTGTTTTATTGAATGATACTTTAATGCTTGTTAGGCCTTGTTAAGTCAAATTATGTTAAATGAAACTGTTCAGGGGTGAGGTATTACTTAGCATGGCCAAAGGTGCCAGTTTCCAGCTTGTATCAGCTGAACAATAATAAAAATGAAATAGCTTAATTGGTACTTCTGGGATTTGCTGAAAATATGCTGCAGAGGGATGGATTGAACTGCGTTCAAAATAGTAACGCAAATATCAGTGCTGTCATATTTAAATTTGCTATGGTTAGAGTTGAGGGACTGCTTTTTCCCTTTTTTCCTCCCCCTCTTGGCTTCTCCCTCTGAAACTGTATTTGGGTTCCAGTGGGAAGCATGTACTTCATAATGGTAAATACTGTTTAGTGTGACTTGACATTTTTTCAGGGAGATAATGTACCCAGGAGTGTCTCCTTCCTGGCCCAATGACTCAGAAAGCTCTGAAAATATACCACAGTGTGGGAAACTTCAGAAGCGCTGCAGGAGGAATTGCTGGTGACTAATTCAGTGATAAAACAGTGTGCATAGGATGCATTTTGTGCATGTTGTTCATCCACACTTTAATTTATTAGATCCTAACAGTGCCTTTCTGATAGATGTCAGTGTGATTTGGAATTGCTGTTGCTCCTCTATTTCTAACTTCAAAGTATATACCTAATATTTATCCAATATTCATAATCTTTCTTTCATAATCTCTGTAATATCCTGTTAGTAAGTGTTTCAAGAATCATACTGAAACTAACTTTTGTCTGCTGTAATATCTATCTATTTTGTTCAAGATTAGAAATCCTTTAAGTTTAAATGTGAAAGGAACCTGCTGTTAAAAGTCCAAGATCTGCTACTTAAAACAGGTGAAGAGCTATACCTTCTTATGTAGCATGTTTCAGTTTAATTTTCATGGAAGACTATAATTCATGAATGCAGACTGAGGTGCAGGTTTGTATAAGAGGGTTGTCAAGTCCCTCATTTAATTATTTTATGTAACTTACAAACCTGAGAAGAGTGGACAAGCTGATACAGGGGTAAGATGTGATTCCCTTCTCTAGCGAAGTAGGGCCCTGCTGTCTTGAAACATTAAAGTCAAGCCTCATCTATCTGGCCAAGTTAACCGTGTGGAGATGCATGCCTATTGCAGATAGGTTGATAAAGATAATTCCAACCTGTGTCTTTTGGTTTTGGAGGTCCTGATGGAAAACCATTTTCCTGTTACACAGTTGGATGCTGACTTTAGAATGCATTTTATTTTTATTTCAGTGTTTCTGAGAAACTTAGATTTAAGTTGAATTTTTTTTGGTTCCTGCTGTCAAGCAGACTACTGGAAATAAGGATCTTGCAAACATTTAAACATTTGAAAGGTGGAGTAATACACGTGTGAACAAAGAGAGGAAGAATAATGGCAACAGTGAATTTATTGAAATAATGCCAGGAATGCAGTTCTAGTGATCACAACTGAAGTTATTTTGGAATATAGATTTTGCAAAAATCTATATGCCAGGGAAAGGTCTAGAAACCATGAATGGAGTCTCCTCCATCTTGGAGTGCGAAATTCTACATTGAGACTACAGCTATCTTGAATGTCTTCCAAGAAACAAAAATTTTAGCCTAAACATTATCTCTTTCTCTCTGAAGGTGTTAGATGAAAGGTGACCAGAAATGCTGGAGTCTAGGCAGAATCAAAGAAGTGAAGAGGGAGGTTCTGAAAAGATATCTGAATGGATGGTTAACTGTCATCTACCATAGATGTCATCTACTAACCGTAGATGGTTAACTATGCATCTAGAACATTACTTTAGATGCATAAAAGCACGATGGATTTGGAATGAACTTTACTCTTCCTCTGCTGTTTTAAGCATATTGACAATAGCAATCTCTGTAAGAAGTGGACAATGAGACATATATCATAATAAGAAAAACATCTGTCTTGGAGAAATAAAGTTGCATAGATATATGTCTAGTACAGGCAGTGAATTTTTTTTTTATTTGACTGCAGAGCTTATGTACGTTCAGGTTTTTAAATCTGCCAGAGCAATCTCCTGACCTTGGATAATGCTTGCTCTGTTAGCTCCTTAATAGCAGCAGTTGTTAGTGATTTCTGGAAGACGCCTGTGAGGCTGAAGGAAAAGTCATTTATTTTGTCTGACCAAGTTGGTTTTGAAAACAAATAAATAAATAAAAAATTATGTGGTGGTAGTCTAGTAGAAGATCCTTTTAAAAAGACAGCATTTCTTTCACAATTCTAAATGTCACAGTGAGGAGCAACACTCAGACTTGTACAGTGACTTAGCTCAGGGTTAGAGCTCCTGCTTGACTCTTTAATTGAAAAGTATTATGGAAACAAAATTGAAATGAGGTTAAGAAAAAACAAGGGCTGTTTTTACTACTCTTTCCTTTTTTTCCACTGCCTATCAGCGGTGGTGCCAGACAGACCACAGACAAACGTTTAAGTATCTAATTAAAAATGAATAAATGTCATCAAGAAAAAGTTGCAAGAGGCAAATAATGTCAACTGAATAAAAAAAATCTTCTCATTCTGTTATAAATAACACGTTAAACTGAAAACGTGTCCATACTGGGACTGAAGAATGGTGATGATACCTCAGGTGCCCTGATGTTAATGAAATGGTAGTTCTCACTGCTGCTGCCATTAGACACCAAACCCTGCAGAAAGTGTCCTTGGCCAGTCTCCAGGAGCATTCCTGGTAGCTGGAGGGAGTTCAGCCTCCGTTCATGGGGGCTTTAGCATACCCCACTGCAAAATGATGAGAGTGTATTGTATGTAATTTTTTTTTTTTTGTTTTCACTTCTGAGATGCTTGGAAAATACTGGTATGTTAGGAATTGAAAAAAGCAAGTATGATGGAGGAGAGTTGAAACGTTACTGCCCTTCAGGGTGAGCTGCCAGAACAAAACCAAGTGGTTTGGTAACCGTGTGTCGATGCCTTCTGTGGGAAGGGTCTGCCCTCTGTTAATATTTGACCAGTGTTGAGAATGTGTGTTGCAACTCCCAGATAAGTTGCTCTGACAGCAATAGAATTGTAATAATCCACTCAGAGGAGGAAGTAGCAGCAATGAGTCAATAATACAGGGAGAACTTGTAAAACACAGAAATAATAGTGGTTAGTGAAAGATGAAGGAATGCTTAGTAAAAGAAATATCTGTGTTGACATGTCCAGTTCTACAGCATTGACCTAACTATGAGTTTTCTGTTGTCAGTGATAAAAGATAACAGAATTGGGCCAAAGCTGACTACTTCGAGAGTCCCCGCTCCTGCAGAAAATTAATTTCAAGTATTTTCTAATTGCTACTCTTGCTCATTTTTGTGCCCAATCCTGATTTTATGGTCCCTGTTTAGCAGAAAGCATTGTATTAGTGTGGCGAGGACCCTAAATGTGCCAGTCTTTAAGGCAAAAGAAGAAGAAATATGTCTAATGATTGAATTAATAGATTTGTCACTCCTACAGTTCTTCCTCTTGTTCTCCTGATACAGGGGAGAAGAGGGAGTTTAGGGAGTAGCTCTAGAGGGCAGAAGCCTCCCTAATTTGTCTGGTAGATCCATTTTTGAAGTGACAGTAAATGGCTTTTATTCTAGCTCTGTGGTACACAATAAGGTTTCATAGGTTTTATAATGTGTTTTCTTTATTATTAAAAAGCTTTAAGACACTGTCACAGTTTCTATGGTATAATCATGGAACTGCTACATACAAATTTCAGTATGTGCATCATAAAAGTATTAGCATTGACCCTATAGATAAAGATCACTTTTTCCTCGGATGCCATTTTAATTTCTTGAAGTTAATAGGATGCTGAAATAAATATATACTATGGCAGTATTACAGAGTGATCATTAAAATATACTATGCCTTTGTTTTGGTTTTTTTTTTTTAGAGCTATGATAACAATAGTAAGTAAACAAAATACTTTACTATTCTGTACGAAGAAAATAAAGTCCTGTAGCTAAGTGGGCTGAATGTTTTCAAGAGTTTGTGCAGATGATGTTTTACTTCAGCAAAAGCATTATATGTGCACTTATCGTCAACATATTTGACTGGTGGTTTAAATGCCATTTAAGAGCTTGAGAAAGGGTCTTAGGATGTAGTAAAAAATAAGTAGGGAGGGTAAGATTTGTTTGAAGTTCATAGTGACAACAGCTAACGGCTGCTATTCATACCTGTTACTGTCAAATTTCTGTTTTAGCCAGTATACATCAACTATATGTATGTATGCCTATGTATGCACACGTAAGGAAACCATATATATCCTGAAAAATAGAACAGAATTGTCTTGGAGGCCTGCACATCTAAGCAATGTACGTTCAAGTTTCGCCTTTCTGTCTTTATAATGTTATTTCATAAAATGTGTAATTGAAATTCAGAAAAAACCCAACAACAGCCCCCCCTCTGCCCCTCCCCAGCCTTTCTTCCAGGAGTGCTTTTAAACTGGATGTTTCCTTCTGAAAACAAATATGCATCTTCTGATTAGTGTTATAAGTGTATGAAAATAGAAGCATTTATTATGCCAGGAGATGTTTTAATAGAGTGAATGGGATGCTAGTTTAAGTTCCCCTAAAAGAGAAGTGTACAATAAAATAGTGATTGATTGGGGTAGGTTGGTAAAATAAACTGATCATCTGTAAGATAATTTTTTAATTAATTATTAGGATAGGGATATATGGAAAGCGAGGAGTTAAAATACCTCTCTAGACTCCTCTGAACAGCAAGATCTTAAGACTCCTGGGAAGCAGCGACACTTTTCAGCAATGATAATAAACTTTTTGTACAAAGTTTTGAAGTAGATACTGGGAAAACGTTAAAAGCAATTTAAAGCGATATGAGTTATGCTTCCTTATTTTCATTCCAAAGCATTTTGGAGAGAAGTGCTTTGATCTCTTTGGGTTTCCTTGTGTCTATTTGCAAAATGGAGATAAGGCTGACCTATTTCACAAACAGTCACCTCCAGGTACAGAAAGGTGTGGAACTATTTAATGTCTTGTAGATACTTAATTTTTTTAGCAGTGAAAGTATTTTTTTTTTAAAAAAAAAAGAAACAGGAAAACAAAAGAACAGAGGGAAAACTTCAAAATAATTGCACAGAATAAGCGTTTATTGAATGTGTGCATTACAAGAGAATTACAAATGTAGACTTCAGTAATTCAAAATTCTTCTGTTACAAACGTATCAGCAGTTACATATTTTTAAGACCTTGACAAGCATAGTAATGGCGATGGAAGCCTATGTAATATGTTACCAGCACTAGCAAAACCACAAAATACCTTTGTTTAAAATATCTGTAAAGGAATCCTACAGTAATTAAATGGCACCATTCATCAATGTTGTCAAAGATTTAATCAAACTCAGGAGCTTGTTCCGTAAATGTTGATCTGACTTGAAGCTTCAATTAAAGTAGTAGGGATGATTTGTCATAAAATGAACTTAGTAATTGCAATGGAATGTCATGATTGTGTCAAGAACTATGCTGTTAACCAATGAGAGACACAAATAACATACTGTTTGGCAGACACAAAATGTTAATTTGTTTCATTCAGTCCAAAAAATAGATTTTTTTTTTTTCTGAAGAGAAGATCCTCAAATTGTAAAAGTTAAAACTACTTTGATTTTTATTTAAATCATATGAACATCTGTTTAATCCCCAAAAAATATTTTTAGAAAAATGCTTGTTAGTGGTTTTCTTATTAAGAAAAAAAAATTTTCTTTAGCCTAAACCCACATCTTTCAGAGAATTTTGTTTTCTGTATGAAAAACTACATGAAAAGCTGTTGGTATATTTATTTTTAGACTCAATATACTTTCCTTTCACTTGCTACTATTCAGAGCCTTCCTGGGAAACTTGTTTTTCATTTGCATTTTTATTGCTACGTGAGGAAAAAGGTTGTTGTAAATGTCAGTGTGCTAATATGTTAATGCAGACTCGTGAGAATTTTCTTCTGCTTCTTTCCTTTCTCTCTAGTTTCTTATTGGGTATTTGTAGTTTTGAAAGTTGTATCTTTAGCCTCTAAGTACACAATTATTTTGAAACCCCCTGATGCTCTTGCTACAGGAAAAATTGTTTAAATTTATCCCCATTAAATGTATTTTTCTTAAAAACATCAAAGAAGCCCTTCCCACTGTACAAAGATTTGCTCAGCAATAGCAGGTGATGTTTTTCCACAGGCTTCTATTGAGCTATTTAATCTTTGACGTATTAACACCATTTTGGTGCTGCAAGTTATATTAAATGCTGATACAATAAATTTATTGTATCCCGTCTTAAGTCAGTTTATTAGTTTGGCAGCAGACCAGTTTTGGCCATCTTGGAGACCTGGCTCTCCAGATTTATTCAGTACTAATCTTCCCTCACACCCATATATGTCTTTATGTGCTTCAAAGAGCATATTTTAAGATTTTGAGCCATTTCCATGGTTATTCAAAACTGGGCTTCTCTGAAGATGGCATTAATAAAAGTTTCCAGCTGTGACTGCAGCTTCAGCACTAATTCACCTGTATATTCAGAAAAAAACTAACTTTGAACTGCTCTTGTTACCTGGTCTGGATTTGTACTGACCAGTTTCAGGGAGCAGACTCTGAACTGTTTCTAAATCCCTGAGATTCCATAGTCAGCATTATCAGTTATTTTCGTTTGATATTTTGTTTTCTGCATCTCAGCGGGTATGCCATGGCACATCAGTTCTCATCTTTGATCAAGTTCTCACCTGTGTTCTTTTGGTCATTGCTAAAACTTCCTACTTATTCCTAGCTAACTAGAAAATAGTTAACGAAGTGTTGTTTTTATTTTTTTAGACTTTGCAATATCAGATATGAGGCAAATGGAGAGAACACAGCTGTCTAGTAATGCCATCTGGGGAATAAAAAAAAGTTTAGTCCTTTCAGATCTCCTGGAGACTTAGCATGACCGTTCAGTTCAATTGCAGATTTGGCACAGAGAAATAAACTTTATGCCAGGTTGGCTGTCTTGCCAGAAGTCTTTGTATGGTAGTGTACTACATTAGAATAAGTGCTGAGAGATAAATAAAATATTTTTTTTTTTTAAAACAAATAGGTAAAAAAGGTATTTTGGGGATCTTGGTAAGCTGCTCTGAAAGTGCCCAACAGAGTAGGTGCCGCAAAGAGCCCTTAGTTTCTCTCCTGCTGTAGCTGTCTTGTGTAACACAAAAAATTGTGAGACTACCAGATTGGACTGACTTGCACTTTTTTTTCTGGTTTGTTGGTTGACATATCCAGGTGGCAGAGGCTGACCTATTTTTATATGCTGGATGAACACTGTAATCAAACTGAAAAAATAATTGCCTCCTTTCATAGGTCATTTTAACACCTTCCATACAACTTAGATGTCTGTGCAAATGTGAAGGTGTGAAATCTCTGGTCAAATACCCAATTTTAAATTAATTTTCTTTTCAGCACAGCATCCCATTTATTTTTGGGTGCATAGGTTACTATCGACACTTTTGCAGAATCATTTTGGTTTCTGTAAGTCTTCTGCAACAGGTCTTATTATTATCTGTGGTATATTTTAAGATAACTTGCAAATGTCTGCATGAAATATTACTTTGTGCTCTCTCTCATACAGCTAAAGAAAAGAGACTGTACCGCTCACAGCCCAGGTTTGAGTGGCAAGAGATACGGCTCTAGAAGTATGGGTTCAAAGTTAGAAGCTTAAGTATACCTTAGCCCTGATTTACAGTAAAATTATAGTTGTGCTTCAATAAATCATGCCATAACAGGCCAGACATTAAATTATAATAGTAAAATGCAGCGTTGCTGTCAGGAAGATGAGAGGGAGGAAGCGAAGAGACTGAAAAATAAAGCTGCTGTGGTGGGTCTCCAGAATGGGAATTGCTGGGATGGAAAGGGCGTGATGCAGAGCATGGATGAAAATTAGAATAAGGTAACAAATGGGATGGAAGAAAATTCTCGGCAGGCCAGAATGGGATGAAGTAGGGGGATTTGTACAGAAAGGCCCTTTAGATTTACTGAGTTTATTCCATCAATTGAAAGTGTTCTTTATTTGGCTTCCTACACATAGATAAAAGACTGGAATGGAAACTGGGGAGAACCATTTCAGTGGAATATAGTAATGTGAGCCCTGGTTAATTCAGATGTATTTTCCCTACCCTGCACTGTAAGACCATCTGGAGAACTTGCTGCTCTTCCGAGTTGTGAAGAGCACAATAAAGAGAAACCTGCTAATACTGAAGCTTAAAAAATTCTTTGTGTTAACAGAACTTCAGGATTGTTGGCTGAGAGGAAGTTTGACTTCATAAATTAATATATTACTGACCCGTTTAGTATCCCACAGTTGAAACTAACATAGCGAGATTTCTTCCTTTATACTGTGTGTGTCCATATAAGGTCAGTTTTTAAATCACAGCAATTAGGATTTTCAATTCTTTATTGAACTAATACTGAAAATAAAAGTTCTAAGAATAAGGATGAAATCCTCAATAGCTTTCCCATTTGAAGAGTGTTTCCCAGCCTTTAATGACAATGAATGCTTTTCATATAAATCATTATCATTCTATATATCTCTACACACACTGTCCTGTCTATAGTCAGCAGCTCCATCAACTTCCTGCTTTTTCTGAGGAAGACTTTTGCTTAGCTTTTACAGGAGTTAGATGTCTTACTTGTCCATGTCTTGAATGAAGAAAAGGTTTCTTAATGTAAGCATCTGTTATTTAATCACTTTTAGTTGGTAAGAAGGAAAATGTAACTTGGATTTGTATTGTCTGCACAGCTTTAGCTGATGTCTGGTATTTTTTCCCTCCTCCTTCTTCCTCTGAGGAAACAAGAGATGACTACAGAAGGTGCTGCTGATAAGATGTGATGCGTGTTTAATGTGTAAGAAAAGGACCATGCAAAACTTAAAAAAGGATTTAAGAAATGTTTAAAGATAATACAGGGTGTCTAAAGGACAGCCCTCAGCATGGGATGATACAACATGTTAGTAGCTGCACCTCCAGCACAATTCAGTGTAACCAGTCATCGTGTAAGCAGGCGGGGGAGATCAGCTCAAAATAATAAAAAAATAATAATAGATCTTCCTCTCTAAATTAAAATCTCTGCTGAGTGTTTAGAGAAGGATGGAGAAAGGAAAATCACAGATTTCAGAGGTGAGAGTAAAATCAGAATAGTCTAACAAAAAACCGTGCATAGGTATGGCAGGGTTTGTGGCAGGGGCAATTGCCTCAAGTTGTACCAGGGGAGGTTTAGATGGATATTAGGAAACATTTCTTCACAGGGATGGTTATCGGGCATTGGAATAGGCTGCCCAGGGAAGTGGTTGAGGCACTACCCCTGGAGGTGTTCAAAAGACAGGCTGACGTAGTCCTCAGGACTATGGTTTAGTGACTTCTGTCAGGGTTAAGTTGATGGTTGGACTAGGTGATCTTTAAGGTCCCTTCCAACCTAGACAGTTCTATGATTCTATGGTGCCTTGTACGAGCAATGGGCTTGCAGTCGGGGGGGACCGAGCGAGAACCAGTGGCTGGGCTTGGTGCTGTGTCTCCTCTCTTTGTCCTTTCCCCAGCTCCTGCGATGAAAGGAACCTTGGGAAGGCAGGGTGGAGCTAATCTCATCATCAAATACTATGATAGTGGTACTAAGAAAGGAGAAGTCTTCAGCATTGGTTACAAGCTGTGTCCTAATTTATAAAACTGCTCAAAGCTAGAGTTTTCTGAGGCTCAGATTTCACAGAAATGGACGGTAGTTTAAAAGGTGTTTTTCTGCTGACACCAGATTTCACCTTAAATCCATATAAGTGGCTGATACTGATTTCGGAGGGAGAGCTATACAAATTCAAGGCCAGAAGCTGGCTTTTTGCCAGCTACTTGCTAAAGTACAGTAATTTGCTGAAATGTTCAGTTCGTTGCTAGTGTTTATTCTTTTCTTATCATTATCAGCAGAAACTGTTTGTCAAAACCTTAGTCATTGACTAAACCATCATTCCTCACCTGGGTAATTCCACTGAATTTAACTGAAACAGGAAACTTCATATCAGAATGTTATATCTTACAGCAAAGGCTAATTATGTATAAGATGCTGAACAGTGGATTATTCATATAATAGAAAAACAGGCTGTGATTAAAAAAGCTATCTTTTTCAGGTACATATTAATTTGAGAATATATTCTGTTCCATTAAGTATAGTTATAATTTTTTTCTGTTTTATTATGTAGTATGTTCTGAATCCCTTCAGGAAAAGACAAACTCTTCCCCCTTTGGACCATTAAAAATGTCAATTATATCAGTTCTTATTGTTGGCCTTTTTTTTTCTTCCTGTAAATATTAATCTATTTTTCTCTCATGTATATTTAGTTCCCATCAGTTGCAAGGAGTCTTTCCCTGTCCCCTAGTTTAATACATATTTTAAAGACTATAAACAGGTTTTTTAGAGTAGTTTTTCTGGCTTAAAGACAAAGCGTATCAGACATAACTATTTTTTCTTTTGCTGTTCCTTGAAAATGCTGCTTATTTCCAGCTGGAGTAGCTGTGAAAGGATTCCTGACAAGTTGGTTTATCATACGCTATTTCATCCTTTACTTTGAGTGAACTACTTTAGGATTCAAACCTCTCCACAGGGTATTTCGCACGTCCAAATGAATGATGTGGATTGTTGGGCTCCATAACTTTCATGCTGCTCAGAGAGATAAGTTCTACTCTGAATTTTTCCTTATTTGTTTGATCTCAGTTATTCATTAGAAGCTTGAAGACTGAAACTTGTATGAACCAATCTTTTATTTTTTCTTTTTTCTTCTTCTTAACACCCTGTCAATTACAAATGGAATGGACAGAGGCTGACAGGTTGTTTTTTTTTTTTTATGGCATCTTCTGTTTTTTCTATATTGTGTTTGCATTTCTTTCTGATAGATCCAAACTGACTTAAGGTGCTGGTTAAGTGAAAGATCCAGGATAAAGGGCTCAATCATGATTTAAGGAGAGTGAAAAGTTCTTTATCAGTTATGTAGAAGGAGGGGTTTTGCCCTGGCTTACCCTATCATCAAACAGTAGTGGATGAGATAATATTTCCCTTTTCATCCCTTCTATTTAAAATAAACAAATAATCACAAAATATTTAGAATTATTAGGTCACTAGTAAATACCAAATTCATCCCAAAGCCATTTGATAGTGACTTTTCCAAACCTTCTAGCTCCTCAGGGAAGATCGTGTCCAGACCTGGTGCACACACACCAGCTCCCACAGCTGACTGCCTATTTCTGCAGAGCAGCACAAAAGGTGTTTCTTCACTCTGGGCCACAAACCAGGAAAGAGTCCAAGGCATAGCACGCATGCCTAGTATTTTGATAGGCGTAGACCTGACATGAAGATTTCTTAAAATATTTAGTGTAGGGAGAGAAAAGTTGTAAACTGTTTTATTATCCCAAGTTATACAGGAAAATGTTAAATGGTGAAATTTTTTTAGTTGCTGACTTGTTGTTTTAAGTATCTCAAAGTAACTTGGTATTTGCTCTGTGGCTGGGAATAGATGCCAATTACAAGCCGACAGTGGTCATAGATGGTAGATGACATTGTGAGCCCGCTCCAGCAGTAAATATCATTGTCTTGGTTTTATGGCACCGTAGTGCAGATCTCTCCATGTCAAATTTCTGTGTCCCTGTTCTCTTTCCTTTCTCTATCTTCTTCTGTGTTGGTCTGTATCCTGTGGAGTGGGCTCTCAGGGGATGGTGAAGGTGAGGTACTGTATGCTGGTGACTTCACCTTATCCAGTGTAGGCTGTGGTTAAAGAGACTGGAAAGAAAAACAAGAGGTCATTTTAAGCTCACTTTTAAACTTCAGGCTTCATGATCTGCATGTGCAGTGTTGTGTGATACACGTGCTGGTTGGAAAAAAAAGTAGAGTTGCTCTGTTTTGGTCCCAGAATGGTGTTTGTGGGGAATTTGTCCTACACTTTCTCTCTGGGACAAGGGAAGACAAACAAAAATATTTATTTATGTTCTGACTTTGTCAAATTTATTTTATTTCTGGTTGCTGGCTCTCAAGAGAAAAAAAAAAACCAAAACAAACCACCCAACCCCTGTTATTGCACCATGTTAGATCCACACAAGACTTCCAAGTGAATTGCAATTTACAGCTTGACTTTGGGAGGGTTGTCATGGCCACGATGCTGTCCTGTATTGTTACTGCATATTGCACAAGACAACCGTTCTACAGGAAATTTTAACTTGGGGTTCATGGTTGCAATAAGGAGTTTTGCTTAGTGTTTAGAGTTAGTAACTTAATTTGTTTATAAAAGCAAACTGCACGCTCATTGTATTGTAAATAAAACTTGCAGAAGGATGATTCCTACATTTACCCCTAGTCCTTTAATAGGAACAAAAAAAGTGCTTTCACAGATAATTGGCAAGGAAAATATATCTTATTCAGGAAAAACTAAATCTACATACATTTGTGTGTTTCACATAAAATTTGAACCACTGTAAATTAGTTGAGGTATAAATTAGTGTGAAAAGTAGTGTTTGAATTTAAATATTCTTTTAAAATATATCCTTACACTGTAATACAAAAGTAGAAGTGCTAAACTTCTGTTGAATTGTGGATGGCAATAGATTGTCTTCTACGAAACTGCAGTCACCTCTGGCGGTCAGGTGAACATACGGATTCCAATCTGATTTAGAATCAGATAATCAATTTATAATGTGAATGTTGAAAATACTGTAATATTCCCAATTCTCACTTTGATACTATCCAGTGTGTATTTGTTTTAGAAGTGGTAGGTGTGAGTGTCCCTAATAATAGCCTCTTGTCAAAGAGCCTTTTGTGAGTACTGCTTTACAAATGTGGCTCTATAGAGTTTTCTGTAGTTATTTTCATGTAACTTTTTCAGCTACCAGAATACTGCTCAGTAACAATAGCCAGTATTCCAGCTTCTATAGAAATAAAAAGCTAGTGAGGTTGAAAATAAGCAATAAGGAAAACCAGGATCTCCCTAGGCTTCTTCAGAGAGTCAAACTCTTCAGAAAAGTGCAAATGGAAGAGAGTCATGTGGATTTTTTCAGTGGGTTTATGAATATTTGTTGTCTTTAATTTATGGTGTACATTTTCAGTTGTATGGTCCTTTGATCATAAATGTTAAAAACTATATTTGTTAGAATTATTGCAAAGATGTAAAATGGTTAGGAGCAGTGGTAATGGCTAGCAGACAAACTTTCCATAGATAGTAACTGTTAGTGTTGTACAGTTGGGTGTTTTCCACTTTTTCAATGTTGACAAGACAGTAAAAATACCTCATTTTTCATATTTCTGCTGCCAAAGCTGCTTCACTGCTGGGCTTCAGCAGGGGAGAACTTCATCCAGGGAGATGTTCCCTGTAACATCATGTTAGGAACTCTGCTGCTTCACGTTGAATCATAGAATCATTTTGGTTGGAGAAGACCCTTGTGTGTCTCATGCCTCTCTTCCACTGAGCTAGTTAAGTACTTTGGAGCTTTTTCTGCTTCTCCCCTGCTTAGCTACTATATTAACCCCGTGCTTTCCAGTTACTCAGTGCCATGGGAGTGTTTGTCCTGATTTCTGTCAAAGAAGCCTGATATTTCTAGCTGGCGAGGGTAATGCCTCTGACTTTCTTTGGCAATGTAGGGAGTTAATGTCCCTTCCTTCCTTCTCATAACTATCATGGTGCTAGCCAAGAGACCAATAAATTTTGTTTTCTCTAGCATAATATAGAATTAATTTCAAACTAACGTTTTTAAATAGAGGTGGAACCGTATGCTAATAGTGTCAAGTGTGTTTAGTAGTTTCTGCTTCCTTATTGTCAGGTGGCTACTTTAAAGATGTTGAATGTTAGATATGCTGAAACGTTTTATTCTGCCACTTTCAGAAAATTAAACTTCTGATTCTGTTTCATATGTAGTGGTTTCTGTGTTCCACAAAGATACCGCCTACAGAACCAGTTACGTGGTAGAAAACCTGAGGTTTAACCAGGTTTGGAGCAAGATCAGGGTCATACTGTGCCCCGATAGAGCTCGCCTGTTGAGTGAGAACGGGCTTGCAGACCAAGGAAGGGGATAAGTGGCTTAATATGTAGGTTTTAAGAAGTGCTGCGGTGTCAGCAATGCACAGGGGAATTTGTGTGCAGCGAATGTAGAATGCGTCCTCAGTCCAAAGAGGCAGGCACCACGGGCAGGTAAGCGGATTTGTCTGTAGCAAAACGGAGTGGAGCTGCTGCTGCTGCTGAAGCTCTAGGAGGTGGGTGCTCTACAGCCAATGCATTTCCCTGCCTGCAGAATGACTAAAGATGAGAATGGCTAGATCTCTGCAGGCACCATCTGTGATTCACAGCCATTTCATGGCGTGCTCATTGCAATGTGGGAGTATACTCAAGCTGGCAATTTTCTATGTAAAAAGAGGCTGCAATAGGAGGGCTAATGCAGAACTTTGAGGCAGTTCAGCTGCATAACAACAAACGGCATAACTAATTACTACTTGTATCAGAAGACGGTGGCTTCTGCCTTGTTCTCTGACTACATTATATTTGATTATGCGTCTGGAATGTTTTTAATTGTCTAGGACAGAATAAATTAATTGCAACATTTTATTAGTTTAGAATATTGCGAAGGGATTTTTATCTCCAAGTATCCCTCTGGATTTAACCCAATTTCCTTCTGTACATTTCTCTTCCAATTTATGAACACTTAGTGCTCTCAGCATTGTGACAGACCTTAGGTGAGAAGCTTTTTGAAGTCTTGAATGCTGTACTAGTGGTGTCCAACTTGAGTCTGTGGTGGTGTTCACTA
Source organism: Gallinago jamesoni (assembly GCA_025769975.1). NCBI lineage: Eukaryota > Metazoa > Chordata > Aves > Charadriiformes > Scolopacidae > Gallinago > Gallinago jamesoni. The sequence continues at coordinate 14,353,779 of JAOQGH010000002.1, forward strand.
ACTTTAGCTTCCAGTGGTCCCCAAAATATCTAATCGGCAGATAGGTGATGCACTGATCTGAGTCCCCTCTCAGCCTTACATGGAAACTTGTCCCTTCACAAGATTGCTAATAATGTCGCAAAAATGGGCCACCATATTTCAGAAAAAAACCTTGTTTATTCGGTGATGACCACTTTCACAACAAATGTCCCAGTTTGCCTGTGGGATAATCTGGGAGATGTTTGGAACTATGAACTCTCTGCACTGCTGAATCCTCATCCCAGAAGCCAGCAGCCAGCGCCACCGTGCCTCGAACTTGCTCATGAAACAAGGCAGGAGGCATAGGCCTCCCGAATTCTTAAAAGCTGATTTGGGTTGTTGGTGGCCCAAGGTACTGCCCAACACCACACTTCAGCTGGCTTCATTGTCACTGGGAAACATTGGTAGTGTGCTTTGAACGCTGGCGTGACTTACGTCACAATCAGTCTGAGGTGTGCTTCAAGGTAAAAATATACTTTAAAAAAGCAGAAGATTTAATTTGCACAACTTCAGGCAAGTTGTATGAAGTTGAAATCAGGACTGCAGTGAAATTCAACATCATGCTGCATTTTAATTTCATATGTTTTTCATAATTGTCTGTTAGGATTCTTGGAAACTGACAGTAAAGTGCTACTCCTGAGAACTAAATCTTAAAGTTAGATCAGAAAAACATGTTTTAATTCCATTTTCTTTACAAATTCTTCTAAAAGATGATTAAGGTGGCTGAAGTAGTTTATGTATCTTATATGTAGTTATACATTGTAATCTCTTGCTATTCAACATACAACTATTGCTTTATCTTGAGTTATTCACAGAGAGTGCACATAGCTTATTAATACCCATAATTTTATTACTTAGAGTGCTTCATGGAAACTACTCCCAGTTTACTGTTACAGGGCTTCATAGAATCACATCTGGACAATAGCTGTCCTGTTCAGCTAGTCAGCAAATAATTTTGCTTAAGCCATCAATGAGAAATCAGCTAAGGACCTCTGAGTTCCTGAGGTATGAGTAACGTACAAGTGGTCCTCCAATATATGGAGGAGAACAGTCTGTAACTTCTCTGTTCAATGTGCCTGATAACAGGTATCAAAACCTACCAAGTAATAGTTTTAGAACCAGTATTTATAATTTCAGAGACTTTTTACAGTATGTGCTTAAAATGAATATGAAAGGATTGAACTGATAAGCTACTAAACATTTTGATCATTCTGTGCTGAATATTTAAGAATAACTTCCTTTTTACTCAATATGAGATATGCTAGTACAAAAAAAAGTGGTGAAGCTATACAACCCACACTGAAGCTGGTTGATTTTGAATAAAGTATCTGGCAGTGATAATGGTTTAGCTTTAATGGGGGACTGCTAGCTGCTTCTGTCACAGTGAGCTGAATGGCGACATAATTTTCAGTGAAACTATTGTAATTCAAACAAGTCTTCATGTATTGAAGAATTGAAGATACTAAATGCATATCTGTTCTTGACATAAGGTCAAATAAAAAATGACAAAAACATGAGGAGAGAGGAATACTTCAGAAGATGTTAGATATTATAGAATATATAATGAGCTGAGATGGTTTTAGTTTTTCTGCTTAATCTAAGCGCTAACCGCTACGTTAAGGGAGTTATGTAGTGCATTTTCTTAAAAATTGCAACACGATTTGGAATAAAGATATTTTCCTCTCTTCCTATGGTTGTACAGCTACATTTATTTGAGTTTGAGTGTAAAGTTCTATTCAAAAGTACTTTGAAAATAATTTTGGTATCTTGCTCCATTTTTCTTTTTTACTAACAAGCAGTTTCTGTCCCTTTTTCATATATTCCAGTAAATTGAAACACGATGCCCATGTTAAAGAATTATTTCATGAAATCAGACTGAATTTTATGACTGCATTGCTTCTGCTGTTTTCCCCATTACATTTTCATCTCTCCGCAACACAGCATCAGTGGCAATTGGCTTATTTATTACCATATTTGAGGTTCACTCCTGTGAAGTTAATTCTGGTCCCTTTCCTCTCTTGTGTGGTCTGCACAGTCAGGTCAGGCTTTATTTTTATCCAGCTTTCTGAACTAGTTCAATCCTCTTTCCTTGATTTATCCTTAAAGTCTCAGTGTTCTCTTCCCACCTATTCCGAATAGATTTGTGAATACTGAATTGCCTTTGACCTAATATATAGTAGCCCTTTGAGAAGTGTGCTACATAAAGGTAAGGGTTCTACAGCCTACAGTAAAATGAAAGAAGTTTCAGGGTTTTTATTTTTTATTTGGTGTAAGTGAAATTCAATGCCATGAGCAGCCAAGCCTTCTGGCCAAGATAAATACTAGGAAACAAAGTATGTACATATTCATCTGTAGGTGTATAAATTTGACATGACTTTTGAGAGGATTGTCTTTCCTTGAAGCACGAGTGTCCATCATAGTGATGAACTCCTCATGATGCAGAGGTGAGGAGTTACACTTATAATTTCTCTGGTTACCCATAAATGCCAAAAAGATTACCCATAAAGGGCAGAAAAGGGTGAGAGAAGGAAGAGAAGAATGTTCTTACTGGGAGATGATAGATATTTTTTTTTTTTTCTGGAGCCCTCTGTTCTGTTGGAGGAATGCATGAAGTAGGCCTGACTTGAAAAACCTTAAAATCATTGTAATACTTAGCCTTGCTATTACACATGCAATTAGGAAGCCGCTGACATCAAGCTTGCTCCTATTTTTCAGGCACCTTTATAGAGGCCAGTTGGGAAGTCTGATTTTTTTTTTTTTTTTTTTTTTAATGCTGCAGCAGTTGGTATCTATATTAGTCTTGCAAAATTACTTTTCCATGTGGTTGAGTAACACAGAAAACTGTTAACGGTTTCCCTCTTTCTCTTCCTTTATTTCTCTGGTGAGGATAATGTAGGCACATTATGTGCATAGTGAATTTTAAGCAGTGCCTGAATGTGAAAGATTTTGGAACTGAAACAGTTGGGAACAGGAGCACACGTTACTGTTCCCTTCAAGTGTTCTTGGAATAGCTGACAAGGACAAAGCACAGCTCCTTCTGGTGTCTGGCTTCTGTGGGGAAGATTTAATTTCAAGCATTCAGGAGTATGCTGCTTTAGTGAACAGTTTGGATTTTTACTGATGGCATTATCATTTGGTATGCATAAGTGGGATGTTTTAAGTGGGATCACTGTTAAGTTTCCTTGCTGGCTCATGACCGGTTGTTGCTAAGAGATGTTCACACGTATTTGCTATGTGAGGGAGTTCATCTCTGTTATGTAGATTTTGATAGCACGATCCAGAAAATATGAATATGCTAATGATTGAGCAGTACAGAGTGAGGAAAAAAACATGAAGCTAAAAGCTCTGGATATTTTTTTTAAATAGATTTTATTATAATTTTGTGGTGTAATTGCAGCCATTTTATCAAATGTTTCTTTGATGTTCTGAAGCAGAGCTTTCCAGACAATGGGTGACACCACACAAACCAGAAATCATTACTGCATGCGAAGATGGCATCCGGAACGGCTGGTATTGCGAGCCTTCACCATCAGTGTGAACCGGGCCCGCACAACAGATAATAGTTCCAGAAATGGTTAATATCTTCATGTTTTGGTAGAAACTGTTGAATATTTGCAGTGAGGGTGTAGGGTAAGGGGAGGGTTTCTCATATCTAGGGCACGATGTTTATCAATGGTAAAATTGATCTGAACCCCCCCTACTTCATTGAGCATTGTCTATTGATTTCCATGTTACTACATTTCTTATACGTGGGCAGCATTTGATGACAGCAGTATCTAACCAGAGAAAAAAACCCCGATTACTGGAAAAGAAAAATACAGCTTAGAAACTCTAGCATTTTAACGGTGCTTGTTTGAAATGGGAACAGGGCAAATAAGATGGTGGTATCCTTTCCATGTTTTTCACCTGGAGCAAAAAAAAAAGCCGTAATGGTGTTTTAAAAGGGTAAAATTTGTTTACTTGTCTAACTTTAGACCTATGCGGTGAATGTCATGCTGCTGATGTGAATGTCAACATTTCCCTATCCCTATAAACAGATAATATTTTTCCATGTTCTTCAATTCAAAATCGAGTTGAAATGGTTTATTTGAATTGGAGCTACCCTTCTGGAAAAGTGTTTGTGTTAATAATGATAATTTTTCAGTAATTATTTTATCATAATGAATAATGATTTTATTTATGATAGCTGAGAGTTATAAATATTGGTGTCCAGAGAATTAAAATGAACGCTGTCTAAAACTGACTTTGTCGAATTTATGCCTGCCCTTTTTTTCTTAGCATTTTTTTCTGTCATCAAAATACCTTTCACTTCTCCTTTTCACTAAAAATGCTTTCATGCTGTTTTTATCAATATCAATGTATTCAATTCCAGTAGTCTAGTGAAGTACTGTATTTTGTCTGTTAGTTTCAGGTAGAGAAAAACTTTTTTGTTGAAGAAGCATTTCTCAGTTTCAAGCTTGTAAGAAGTCATCACAAACTACAGATACTGTTCTAATTAGGAAAAATTACCTTGGCTTTGTGTCCTTAATTGTTCTCAGAATGTCAGATAATGAACAACTCAATACAGGCATAAAAATAACTTTACATTTCACTGGTTTGACTTTGAAATAATCATGAAGTACTTTGACTTTGGAAATGTTATAAGCAAAAAAGGTCACTGAGGAGTTAGTCAATGAATTACATGCAATAACTGCAGAAGTAACAGGGAAAAGATGATTTACTTGTATAGGAAAACATTCCAGCATCATTTAAAACTTGGGCAGTATTTTTAAAAAGCAAATTAAACTAGCTCTTTCTGGGCTAATTGTGCTGAATTAAAAGAAAAATAATTTAATGAAATTGTCTTATTTTATTGTGAAATTATGTTGGCAGCCAAAAATCTATCTACTCTAAGTGGACAGTGAACCCATCAGTTCTGCATTTCTTTCATGCTGCTTACTGATGAGAATTGTCCAAATAACATTGTGACTTAGTCTAAACAAACTTTAACAGTGATACAGAAAAACATCTGCAGTGCTATTATTTTTTCCATTGAACGCAGACTTAAACATCAGTTTAAGTTTTATTCCGAGAGGTGGTTGTCTTCTGCAGCTAAACTGTAATTTAGACAGTATATGCTTGCTGTGATCTTGTATCTAGGGTGGTATAGGTCATCTGGCTTTTACATAGTCAGTTAACAGTAAGTACACTAATCCTTGTGAGCAGAGTTGGAACACGGGAAGTGTGGGCTTCAGTCCTGCAATCCTGTGGAAATAACCATGGTGTGTTCATTTAAGCTGATTTTAAGATAATAGTGCGCTGAGAATGAAGGAGCCTTTCCTCTACTTCAGTCAGTCATTGATTCTAATCTTGTGGAGGGTCTTCAAAACGTCTGCTGTAGTTCTGTGTTGTGCTTTAACCCCAGCTGGCAGCTAAGCTGCTCACTCGCTCCCTGTGGTGGGATGGGGGAGAGAATCAGAGTAAAAGTGAGAAAAGTCGTGGGCTGAGATAAAGGCAATTTAATAGGTAAAGTGAAAGCTGCATACACCAGCAAAGCAAAACAAGGAATTCATTCACTGCTTACCATCAGTGGGCAAGTGATCAGCCATCGCCAGGAAAATAGTGCTCCATCACACCTAATGGTTACTTGGAAGGACAAAATGGCATCACTTCGGGCATATCCCCCTGCCTCCTCCTTCCCACAGATTTTTATTGCTGAGCATGACCTCATATGTACGGAATACATTCTCAGCATGGAGAAGAGAAGGCTCTGGGGAAACCTTATAGTGGCCTTCCAGTATCTGAAGAGGGCCTACAAGAGAGCTGGAGAGGACATGTAGTGATAGGATGAAGAGTGGTGACTTCAAACTAGAAGAGGGAATATTTAGAAGAGGGAATATTTAGATTAGGTATTAGGAAGAAATTTTTCCCTATGAGGGTGGTGAGGGACTGGAACAGGGTGCCCAGAGAGTATGTGTGTGCTCTGTCCTTCAAAGCGTTCAAGGCCAGACTGGATGGGGCTTTGAGCAATCTGGTCTAGTGGGAGGTGTCCCTGCCCATGGCAGGGGCCTTGGAACCAGGTGATCTTTAAGTTCCCTTCCAACCTTAACCATTCTGTGAATATCCCTTTGGTTAGTTGGGGACAGCTGCCCTGGCTGTGTCCCCTCCCAACTTCTTGTGTACCCTCCTCCGACTTGCTGGAAGGGCAGTTTGAGGAGCAGAAAATAACGACAAGGTGCCTTTATTTCTAATCTTAAAGGTATTAATGTTGTTTGCTATTTTTGCCAACTTAACCAGTTATATCTAGATATGAGAAAAATAAGTAGAACAGTATAACTGTTACTGAAGACAGTTTAATATAAATGTGATAATTTGAGCAAATGCTTTTCCAAGGGCAGCTCTGTCTATGCTTAATACTACATTTGGAGGCTAATAACATTATCATAAAATATCAGATTAAGTCAAAGTGGGAAGGTCTTGCATTGGAAGGTCCATGGGCCAGCCTTATTTTTGTGTTTGCGCTTTGAGGTGCCTTGCTGTACGTGCTTGTGTTTGCAACCCTTCTGTTATTGTATTTGGTTGCCTATTCCACTTCTCCTCACCTCTCCCTTTTCAGCTACGCTATTAGAAACAGCTGCCCAAAGCTAGTCCAGGGCTCTAACCATCCATCACCAAGAGTAAATTATGCACTTGATAACTTCAATTCCAAATCGCCCGTGTGTGTATCTTCCTGAAAGCTGATCTTGAGTTTTCATATCTTTTCCCCAAACATTACAAATATGCCCTTTGAAAACTTGTAGTAAATATATCTTCTGATTCTCTATATCACCAAGGCTTCTTTTCCTTCACAATGGTTTCTTCTTTTTTCCTTTCCCCTCTTCCTTTTAAACAGATCGAAGGCATTGAAAGCAGCTTATGGTATTAGATGTTTTTAAGCTGCTTTAGCTGCTTTAACGCCTTAGATAATTTTACATTTATCTTACTTCCCTTGTCCCATAAAATAAAACACTCTTCTGAGCCCAAAACCAAGAACACAGTTTGGAAGTGGGGAAAAAAGGGTCTATGCTAATAGATAGGTAGAAATACTAGGACAAAACTCTTTCAGGGCTTTTTTCTGAAGAGCATCCATCTTGGTCCTATGTTTAATTGGTCTGTATTTTATTGGCAACTTAAGATTTGGAAAATTAATTGAGTAATACTGAATAATACTAGGAAACAGTAATTTATTTAAACGATTAGTTTTATTAAAAAAAAAAGCTTAAGGCATAATAAAGCCTAATAATAAAAATAAAACCATTATTGTAATGGCAGTTATGTGAAAGAAATGATATAAAGGAAGTATGTACATATTTTGTACAAAAAATATTTTGTACTCGATAGATTATTAAATGTAATCTCCGTCTTGTTTCTAAAGCTAAAAAAAGGAACTTAAATAGAGGGAAATTTCAGCTTCAGACCTTGGGGAATAATCATAGGCCATATTGAATGTTTGCCAATAGTGGAAAAATTCTGTGTGGGTTTACCTATCTAATAGAATCATGTTAAGTGGAAGGGGCAAGACTACAGAAGGAGGGGATGCAAGGTGCTACTGAAATGACACAAAAAGAAGAAATCAGTTGTGATTTTTTTTTTTTGGGGGGGGGAGGGGTGGTATCAGGAGGAAGCTTTGCTAGAGAAGAAAAGTTAGATAAGAAAATGTAGAACTTCAGACAGTCCAAAGCTTTGCTGTATGAACAGCCATTACTGACTGTAACCAGGGCTATAAGAACCTTCCAAGAGTCCTCTGTAGTTTTGCATGGCAGTTAAAAAATAGCAAAAACTATTTATAGCATTCCGAGATCTGGAGATAATATTTAGGTCCTGCTGAACTAAAGATACAAATCCTACGAGATCAAACCTGTGGCCGCAATTAACTTCATATTCTTAGACCAGGAGGAAGAAAGAATAGGTATGTGAGGGAGAAAAGTAGAGATAGCTAATTGTTTAATTCTTTTGCCCTATCCTCTCGGGGCTCTCCCAAAATAAAAAAGGTGGAATGTAAGTCATTGTGCATAGTGACTCTTACACAGTTTTACATCACATGAAATCCTCACAAAGAAAGCTATTTCCCTGTTGTACTAAAACTTTCATTTGAGGACATATTACCCAGCCATTTCTGTCTACAAAGCATCATATAAATGGAGAACTTATGCTTGCTTACCAAGGATTTATTCTCTTAAGGTTCAACCAGGTCAATCTGCTTTACAGAGGAAAAAAAAAAGGCAAGTAAACAAATAGCATCTTGACTACTAAGAAGCAGAAGTTTACTGAAGCACATCATGGCAGACTGGAGTGGAATTCAGAAATTCTTGATGTGTGGTTATATGTTCATTTGTCTCTTCCATTCAAATTAGAAAATGATGTAGAAAAACATTATCTAATAATTTATTCTACATGAATAAAAGGGTTTTCAGAGCTTATCAATCTGCAGTGTTCTAAGCAAAGCCTGAATGACCTGAACAGTCATTAGGATTTAGATCATGTTCTTCTACCTGCGACTGACATACTAATTAGAAGTTCCAAAACTAAGGTGAATTGCACATAGAATGCATAATTTAATCATCACTAGAAAGCAATAGGAGTATTTAAGTGCTGAAAAAGTAAGGTAGCCTGCTTAAGGCGAAAAGATAATTCTAATTTTGTCCAGAATGCTATTCAACACTTCTCAGCCTTTGGTCCGACTGTCTTCTTATATCTTAGGATTCATATAACATTGTTTGTGTGGTGTGATGAAATATGTACAGGCTGCCACTTCCAAGATTTTGTATTAATACAGACAAAAATACTGTTTTACATCGGCAAAATCTGAGTGTTCTTAATCTCTGACTGAGAAGACTTGTAGTTCCAGTTCTATGTTTGCCAAGTTTTATAATCCACTGAGTAAATGTGATTTTTCTTATTGAATAACAGGAAGTCCTTAGTGTCATTTTGTGGTATTAGGAATGTCTCTGTGTTAACGCGTTCTGTCTTTACTGTTTTCTGGAATTTGAGGGCATTGTAAAGTACAGCAGCCGTACTCCTGCTGAAATGTGAGCTGATTTGCTGCAATTGAGCAACTCTTGGATTTTTATTATGAATGAATGAATAAAAGACAGTGAGTTAAAGAGAATTGCTTCAGAAAATTCATTGAGGAAGATTACTGTGCATAGCCCACAGGAATCAGGGCCAATAAGTGAGTGGTGAAATCAGTCACTAAGCTCTTAAGTGGCTTAAATTCCCAATAATTACTAGTCTGTTTAGCAGACCAATGGCAACTCTAACATGAAGGCTCAGTAAATGGCTCCTCTCCTGCTCCTTTTATTATCCTCAATATGTGGAGGGGGAAGGTATCTGACCTTCAGGTATAGAAATAGTCTGATTTTTGTCTTCGGGTATAGAAATAGTCTGATTTTGAACTCCACGCTATGTCACAGCCAAATAAATAAAAGTGATCCATGGGAAACTGGTGTGAATTAGTTTTGTCTGATCAGAATTGAAAGCAGCAGCGGTTTCTAAGGTGGAAATTGCACATTGATGTTTATGTTGATAGTAAGTCTCTGATCTCTCTAATATATCTGGATCCAAGGGAAATTTGGAACTTCTGTCCATCTTGTCTGTCTCGTCTCTGCTGTGACTCAGTGTGCTAGATCTGTTGGCAAAACTACTGTAATAATATCTAACTTGTATCTTTTAAACATTGGTATAATAACAAATACTAGGCAACTAAGTACTGATATTATGAAACTTTGCCTTTTATTTCTAATTGGGACAAGAACAGAACTGCTGCCATAAATTACTAGATTCCTTGGCTGGTGGTTTACTTTGTCTTCTGTGGTCAATTTTGACCTGAGTGTCTGCAGCAACATTTTCCAGTTCTGTGTGTTTTGGCACTTCCAAGGAGCACAGATGGATTTCTCTGGCACCTGTCGTTATACATTCTGCCTCAGCAACATCCAAAAGGACTGATGTAACCTACTTGAAAAAAAAGTATTGATGGCCTGTGTTTTTCATCACATCTTAGCTATCCTTTCATTGCGACCCAAATGTGACTAAGGCTGTGGTACCAGTGAGGGAAGAGCCTTTCAGGGAGGATGAGCTTCTGCACGCTTGTGCAAACTTACTCCTTAGTATGTAATGGAAGATTTCAAACTTCAGTTAATACCAGGCCCAAATGTTGGCTGAGAGAAAGGGATCTTCTGTCTCAACCCCACAAGGCTGGTTATTACTTCTTTTAAGCATTTCGGTAAAGAATCCACTATTAAATATTTTTTGGTCTGAAGTTTTTTGTTCTTTTTTCCCCTGGATTGAATAGACAGAGGCTGCAGTGTTCCTGTCTGAGCACGTTATTTCAGTGCCAAATTTATCTGGTATCTTCAGAAATATTTACAACTTTCAGACCCAGTTTGATGCTGTGTTATAGAAGAATTTTTAATTCTTCCAGTGATCTAGACTGCAATGAATAACTCATTTACTGGTGTTTTGAGAATATATGCTACTACAGAGACTATTCTGTGTCTGCTTTTCTCTCTTCTCCCCTTTTCCTCACTTTTTCCATAGCAATTACATGGTATCTGGCAACGGACTCAGGAACTGCTGACTTGAGAGCCTATATGGTGGTCTCTCTTGTCATTTTAACGGCACTAGCAGCAAAAGCAATTAACAGATTTCTTTCTGTAGGATCCCCTCTAACTCCAGTTTCCTTATTCCCTGTCTCAATTTCAACTAAGATCCCGCTTCTAGTGCACTTCAGCCTAGTTAACCATGTTTCTTTATCTAAGGTTAAACGCCCCCCCAAATACAAGCTGGCTTTAGTGAGAGAGAGTGGTCTTCAGTAGCTATTTGTATGAAAGTTGTCCGTGTGATTTCCGAGTTCATTAGAGGATATTTGGGGTTGATCCTCACAGTAACACTGGACATAAAAACCATGCTGGAGAATGAGTTTGTTGTCCTTCAGCTGCCTTTTATTTCGGAGGCATCTGTCACATGCAGGACATTAAAAATAACCTAGCGGTTAATAGCCATCTCAAAATAACAGCCGGCAAAGTATTTAGAAAAAAGGAAATGAGAACTAAAATTATATTGCTGAAAAGGGTCACTTAATTACTGATTTATTTTAACTTTGGGAATGATTTCTGCTTGGCTGCCTAAATTTGCTGTGTGTTAACCTGTATCTGTTTTAGGCAGAGGCAGTGTGTCTAACACTGAGTGTGCATTTGTCAGAGTTATATCCAGCAGAACCATAGCCCTAGATAGCATTGCTCAGGTTCTAGTCTGACATAAGGCACAATTTTTCAGTGCTTACTACATTTTAAAGTGTCTTTGTAGAAAGTTTCTTAGGTACTACTGTCATCTTTTTTTTTTTTTGGATTATTGTATATCTGCAAATCATGGTAAACTTGAATATTTACTGTGAGCCAACATTGTTCTGTGTAATAAAAGAACTGTAAAACAGAGATCTGGTTGAAAATACAGTCTCCGGAGTTTAAATGACAGCATAGAAAACCCCCACAATTTAGAAATAATTAAGGAAATTTACCCACAACTGAACAACTTTCCAAAAGAAAACAAACTTGCGAGGCTCAGCATCAATTTGTTGCAGGACCTACTCAAGTGGCAGTTCCTGCTGTAACTAACAGCACTGTAGCCGTAGCTGTATTTACATCGGTGCTTTTCTGAAGTGCTTCCTATGCCTGGGGTAAGAGATGCTAAACTTCATTTTGAGACAATACAGCAAGTGTATCTGGAATTAAAATTCAGTGTCCTGTTTGTTCTACTCTGTAGCTAATCCTCTAGTGTTGAGAAGGTGCTTATCATAGAATCATAGAATAATAGAATCGTTTGAGTTGGAAGGGACCTTAAAGATCATAGAGTTCCAACCCCCCTGCCATGAGCAGGGACACCTCCCCACTAAAGCAGGTTGCTCAAAGCCCCATCCAGCCTGGCCTTGAACACCTCCAGGGATGGGGCATCCAGGACTTCCCTGGGCAACCTGTTCCAGTGCCTCACCACCCTCACAGTAAAGAATTTCTTTCTAGTATCTAATCTAAATCTCCCCTCTTTACAATTTAAACCCATTGTCTCTTGTCCTTTCACTACACTTCCTGACAAAGGATCCCTCTCCAGCTCTCCTACGGGCTCCCTTCAGATATTGAAAGGCCGCTATAAGGTCTTCCCGGAGCCTTTTCTTCTCCAGGCTGAGCAACCCCAGCTGTCTCAACCTGTCCTCATAGGGGAGGTGCTTCATCCCTCTGATCATCCTTGTGGCCCTCCCCTGGACCCATTCCAACAGGTCCATGTCATTCCTGCCTTGAGGACTCCAAAGCTGGACATAGAGCTCCAGGTGGGGTCTCACAAATGCAGAGTAGAAGGGCAGAATCACCTCCTGTGACCTGCTGGCCACACTTCTCTTGATGCAGCCCAGGATACGGTTGGCTTTCTGGGCTGCCAACGCGCACTGCTGGCTCATGTTGAGCTTCTCATCCACAAACACTCCCAAGTCCTTCTCCTCAGGGCTGCTTTCCAGCCATTCTCTGCCCAACCTGTATTTGTGCCTGGCATTGCTTGGTTGAATTTCATGCAATTTGCGTGAGCCCACCTCTCCAGTTTGTTCAGGTCCCTCTGGATGGCATCCCTTCCCTTCACTGTGTCAGCTGTGCCACTGAGCTTGGTGTCATCAGCAAACTTGCTGAGGGTGCACTCTACCCCACTGTCCATGTCACCGACTAAGATGTTAAATAGCACTGGTCCCAGTACAGACCCCTGAGGAACACCCCTCGTTACTGGCTGCCACTTGGATATTGAGCCGTTGGCCGAAACCCTTTAAGTGCAGCCATCCAGCCAGTTCCTTATCTACTGAGTGGTCCATCCATCGAATCTATGACTTTCCAATTTTGAGACCAGGATGTCATGTGGGACAGTGTCAAACGCTTTGCACAAGTCCAGGTAGATGACATCTGTTGCTCTGCCCTTGTCCACCAAGTCTGTGGCAGTATCTTAAAAGGCCACCAAATTTGTCAGGCACCTTTTGCCCTTTGTGAAGCCATGTCGGCTGTCTCCAATCACCTCCTTATTTTCTGTGTGCCTTAGCAAAGATTTCAGGAGGATCTGCTCCATGATCTTGCCAGGCACAGAGGTGAGACTGACTGGCCTGTTGTTCCCTGAGTCTTCTTTGTTTCCGTCTTTGAATATTGGAGTTATGTTCCCCTTTTTCCAGTCTGTGGGGACTTTGCCAGATTGCCACGATTTCTCAAATATGATGGGAAGGGGCTTAGCAACTTCATCCGCCAGCATCCTCAGGACCCCCGGCTGGATTTCATCGGGTCCCATGGTTTTATGCATCTTCAGGTTCCTTAAGAGGTCTTGAACCTGATCCTCTCGTAACTCTCTTCATTCTCAGAGCCCGTGTTGTTGCCTTCTGTGACTTGGGCAGTGTGGTTTGAATTTATCTTCGCATTTGTTTTGCCCATCTCTTATAGAAACTTGAAACACCTTGAAAAACCATGTTATATGAATTCTATTGAAAAGGGGAGGTAGAAAATAGTTCTCATCTGCATGGGTTTTGGCTTTTTCCCCTGCCATTTAGATACAATTAATGTAAATGCTGCTGCTAGTGTGTGTGAGAATATATCATGTGTCAGTCAGGACAAATGTGATAAGATGCTAACTGGAAAATACTCTCTTCCTATACTTCTGCATGGAGCTGAAGGATTGTCAGAATATTAAAATTCAGGTCATGGTCATGTTTGACGACATGATTGGAATCTTAATTTTAACTTGGTTTTTTTTTTGACTTCTTAGCTTTAACAGTTGTATGAATCATGCACTGAGATGCATATTTTTAAGCCCTTTGTTAAGGGCACTGTTAAACTAACGAGGCAAAGGCAGAAGGGTGGAAGTGCAGTGTGACTGCTTCCTTTGCCAGTAATCAAAAAATCAAAAGAGTCTTGCAAGCCATGTGGTAGTCACTATTGTACGCACTGTCAATTCTTGCAACAGATTCTTTTGCATTCTCGGTTATGAGCGTGGAAGACACCAAGTCTTTTGCTAAAACAAAATCTGAAGTTTTCAGCAGTGTGAGTGATAATGTGATCCTTCTCCCACCTGTAACTCTTCCATTTTGTGTCATGACTGACTTGGACTGATTTAAAAAAAAAAAAAAAACCACCACTATTGATTGATGGTATCCATTACTTGGTAAGTGCAAAGCATGCAGCCTGCCATGCTCCGTGTCCTACCTTGTCCCTACAAAATTAAACAGTGTCATCAAAGGACACTTATACCTATTGGGTTACTGTCTGCTTGTTAACAGACTCAAAGAAATAGTTGTTACAGAGTGTTCTAAGTGATTCCACTTTAATTTGATAGTATTTGAGAGTAAGATTTAGGGTGATTATTTCTTATGAATGCTGTCTCCTGGTCATTTGCTATGGAGACTAATGGAATGTGAATGTGACTCAGGAAATTACTTGCTGCTGTCATAAGGCGTAATTAACTGGCAGGATGAGGCAAGATAAGGCCACCAAGCCTGCTCAGCCAACAGGAAGTCAAAGTCGTGCTCCGTGCCCCTGCACTTCAGTCTTCAAATGTCCTGCTCTTGTTTAAATGACTTGTCATGATTTGTTGTGAAAGGTGTCTGACGTAACACTAAAAAGAATGGCTTCTGTTTAACTACAGAAGTGTATATGGCAAAAAAAAACCCTATCCTTTGTGTGAAGATGTGGCCATGCCTGCCAAACCGTGCTGCAGAAACCTCCTGAGGCTCTATGAAGATCATTAGGCTTCTGCATTCCTCTGGTTCTTGGCTTTTCCGCTGAGGTTTACAGCAAAACTGTGTATTGTTCTCCATGGCTTAGACTGATTAGCCATGGAGACTTATTTAATATCTCAAGTTACTAAATAGGTAACAGATTATGTTAACTCAAGCCACTGAAAGGTTACAGTCTCTACCAGTTTCTAGTTTGTCCTTCAGATGACTCCTGTCTTCAGCCTGTTGTGAAAGATACAGAGAAACCACATATCTAAACTTAAAAACGGTCAAATCCAGAGGTTCCTCTATTCCCTTTCCCTTTATTTATAATTCTAGTGGTTCTCTGAATTCCTAGGGTTTTGATGAGGCTTCTGTTGTGTGGTCCATTTTCTTTCATTTGGTAACTTTTCAAGTCACCTATCAGTTTTGGAAGCTTCATGCTCTTTTCAAGGAGTTTGGGCAAAGGAGAGAATATCACTCTTAACTTGGAAAACTAGAATTATTTTGAAGAAATAAGTACTAGGGAGATCAGCTGAGATCTTGAAAACGTATATTTATTTTAATCGTGTTTCCTGTTTTTTAATGCACTATATTTCAGCATGCGTTACTTTTAAGACCTAAAGATTAGTGTTGAGGTTATGGAGTTTTGTCATATGGTAATATTTCCTCTTTCTGAATTTATTTTATCTCAAAGAGTAAAGTTATTCCTTTTGTAGCTGTATAATTTAAACTTACGGGGTAGTTGGGAATTATTCAATATTCCTCATACTGCTTTGATGTTTCTGTCAGCGATCAAAGAGGGTTAAGTTAAGGAAAAACTCTTAAAATTTTACTGGTCTTTTCAGAGTCATGTATTTTGTTTCTAGGGTTATTTTAATGTCCCTTGAAGGAATTTAAGCTGTTTCTGTTCCTGACTTTTAAATTGGACAGTCTGCATAGAGGAAAATAACAGCTAACTTCTTTCTGCCTTGGAAATAAATTTCTGCAAAAATACAAAATGGTATAGACATAATGGTAACAGTGCCCATTAATAGATGCTCTGATTTAAATAGTTTTAATCCCAAACAGAGTTGCAGTAGATTAACAAAGGCTGCTGATACTTTCTGTGCAAGAAAAACAATAAAATTGTCACAAATATTTCATCTGTCTGTGATGTGGCTTCTCAGTCTTACCATTCTAAATCCTTTCCTGTAGTTCAGTTGCTATAAAATGCTATACAGAACAGCATTGTCACTATGGATTGCTCGTAGAGGCTTCCCAAAAATAAGAATTTACATTTTTCAATGGTCTTTCTGCTAAGTCTTTCAAGGTCTCATTGCTGTCAGTGATCGTCTGTCTCAATGCATAGACTTAAATTAGAAGGTCACATCACTTGTTCAGATTTGGTCATTTATTAATTGAAGTGGGTACATACTTAATTGTGCTTGATTAATTGACTTAAAATATTAGAAATATTAATCTAAATGTTGGAAGTGTCCAACTTAACTAAAAGAATGATAATAATGTGCAGTTTCATAGAGGCTTTATTTAAGTATACCTAAGAAAATGTTTAGATTTGTGATATTTTTTCTCAAGGACCTGATTTGATTTAAGAAGAAATCCACCAAAATATAAGGTCAAAATATATTAATTACTGAATGTGACAGACCTGGTTGAGTTTCAAATTTGGCAAGAAGAAAAAAAGGTAGTGTGGATGCCTGAATTATTACCTGCTTAGTAGTAATGGAAAGCATTTTAATGGAAATTTGCTTATACTCTCATTAATCAGTTTTTATATATGTAGCTCATAGCTCAAAATGAAAGGCATATATATGATGAATCCTATACATAGATAATCCTATATAGCCATATAATGAATCCTATACAAATGGTTTGAACAGGTAAAGTTGCTGTAGGCAGGAGAGGTTTCACAACTCCTTCTAGCGCTTATAACTGCTAGCAGAAGCTATTCAAAAAGAGTGTAGGGATTCTCTTCTCCCTCTAGTTGTGAGAGAAGATCTTAATAACCTTGAACAAACTGGTAAATACCTAGGAGAGGATAGATGCATTTTCCTTTCATGTCCACTAAGCATGTCTTTTAAAGCATAGTTTGTTTTTATAAGAACCAGCTGTTGACTATGTTATCCTGTGTTTCTGTCCTCCTAAAAGAGCTATAGTAATACTTCAATTAGCTAAAATTACTTCAATTAGCTAAAGCAAACCAGGAAGTATGTTGATGTTTCTTCCCACTTTCCCCCCATTCTGCTGCTGGGGGGTTTGAGCCAAAAAGACCGTGTGGTTCTTTGCTGCTGGCTGGGGTTCGACCCCAGCACAGGTCCTTGGTGCAGAGCTGCTCCGTTCAATAGACAAAAAAACCACCCCAACACCAATCCTTGCATGGGGCAGACTCCAGCAGTTGTATGGAAGCAGAAGAGAGCAGAGAAGCCCATGTCTGAACTGTCACGTAAGCCTACTTGCACGTAAGCTAGAAAAACTGCTTGTCTCCAGTTGAACTTTGTTGTGCTAACATCAGTCAGGGGATTAGGAACACTCGCCTCTTTTTCAGTGAAGTGTTCTGCAGAAAGCTTGGAAGTTCTACCTGCACCTTTGTTAAGGCAGATCCTTTCTTATGGCTCGGTTTGCCACTGATTTCCTTGGGGAAGAGCATCTGAATAATATGTCTCCAACTCAGTTGAAGAATCAGCTCGGGATAGCTGTCTCCAAATTTATTTAATTGTGCACCCCAATCAGTAAAAAAGTTTCTCAGCAGGTACATATGCAGTATATGCGTATTTATTGATAAATAATACACATGTATTACTGAAGTTCTAATATTTCCTTTCTGCACTCCAGTGTATTGTCTTGCAGACCTCACTTTGGAGAACACTGAGGTACAGCATTGCTGTTAGATGTCCAAACTTTCCTCAGGGAAACTCCTAAAAGACAGGTTTGTCACTTAACTTGTGAATGACTAGAGAAGCAGGTAGTTTTGAGTTAGTTTTCAAAGAGTTTTTTGACTCATTTTTCAGCTCTGGTTATCTTTAATATTATGGAAAAATTAATTTCATGACTAGGAGTTGGGTTTATGCCTGGAAATATTTGAAAATTATTTGGTACCTCAGTGCCACTACAGATCATAACCTGGCTGGGAAGCAGAGAAGCAAAACGAGGAGTGTAATTTAAGGATTATAATGAAACTCAAGCAAATTACTTTTAACAGTTCACATATCTTCTAATATATTTGGGCATATATATTAAAAATGATTTATATTAAGTGGTTTAAATAGGGGCAGGGTAATTGCTTGATGATAGTGACATGGGATTGCACGTAGTCTTTGCTCTTAGCACTCTTGGAGATATATCAGTAATGTTCCTTGACTCTTTATCTATTTGATGCCTTTTTTATTATTATAGTAATTGAACAATAACAGTTCAGATAGATAGAATCCTTTAGTTAAGCAAAAGGAGAGGGCAGAAACCAGAGCAGAATGTAGAAGTGTTGTTATGCATAGGCTAAGTCAGTGAGGGGAAAAAATCAGTTCATGAACTGGATGTGTCCCCCGTATTCCACTGGACTACAGATCTTGAAGTTCTATAAACCTAATTCTGCTGCAGAAACTGAATTGATGATATGTATCAAAACAATCGATTGTATATCCTAAGATCTTGGTATGAAGTATTACTCAGATGCGGTTCTTTTTCCATAATCCATCTGTTACTTATTTGTTGGTCAAAATACACTGGCACTGCTCAGGGCTTTGAGAAACGGGGTAGTATAGTATGGCCCAGATTCGCTCAGCCTAAATGCCATCTAATTCCACCTAAGTCCTTTTGTCTAATGTTTCCTACTGGCTACATGCCTTTGGAAGCCCAGAGCCAACCAATAAGAACCAACAGGCATGAGGCCTATTGTGGATTTACTTGGGATTAAAACTGTGTAAATCTGAGCCATTGCAATGCTCTTCTGTTTTTTCTGGATGTACCGGTGTCAGCCTTATCTGACACTGATATGCAAACCACAGACTATACTGCCCCAATGAAAATGCTGCCGAGTCTTACAGTGTCTCATGTCAACCACCATTCCAAGGCTTAACTGCTCCATCAGCATCTGAGGATGTTTTTCGATTTCTCAGTTTGGGAGTGTGGAGAAAGATTTGCTGGGATGCTTTCAAGGGATGCAGGCGGTGCTAGGAAGGACATGAGCTAGATGTACATCTAGTTTTTGAAATACCATATACAGAAATACTCTGTGTATAGTACATTGTAAGATGCCTTTACAGGACCTCTTGGAAAAAAAAATAAATCTGTTTTACCTTACTCTGCGATTCTGTTCTTGAGTTTCAGATAAATAAATTACAAGACAGGTCTTCCTTCATATTTGATATAAGCTGCAAGGAGCTTGCAGGAATAGCTGAAATAGTTTGTTTTGCTTTTTTTTTTTGTTTTCTGTTGTTGCATTTGAATTTTTATTTTGTTTTGTTGGCGAGTATTTTGGTTTTGTTTTTTAGGGGCCTTGGTTTGCTTTTTGTTGCTATGTCAGTGAGAGGAAAATACCATCGTCCTCTATTTTAAGTATAAGGATGTCTTGGTACGTTGTGCTTTAGTCTGGGATATAATTTTTGCTGGTTTTCCTCTGTGGATTGGTCATCTTGCCTTGCTGACCTGTGTCAATTTGAGCATCTGCAATTCTTTTCTCTAGGTGTATGTTTACTGATATTTAGTGATAAGATTTTCCTCAAGTATTCTCATTACTTGAAACAAATCCATTAAAGATTAATTATTCTTAGTATTTTCTGATGACCATCACAGAGACTTGCCTGCTTCATAGATGTGCATATTTCCACAGGATGCTCAAGTACAGTGATTCCAACAAGGAAAACATTTCTCCCTTTTTAAAGCCTTAAGAATTGTCAACCTCTTATTCTTTCTGTATGTTTTCTTTCTCCCATTTTCTCTTAGATGAAATCAGGTGTATAGATTTAGTTGATCTGGCTTCAAAACCAACCAAATCTAATAGTTCTGCCATCGTCCCAGAGCAATTCCACTTGCTGTTCTCTCAAGCAGTTTTCCTTCATTCTAGATGATGTTTTTTTCTCAAATGGATTTCTGTTGAATTAAATTCCTATACTTGTGCTGGAATTCACAAACTTATGCAGAAGAGCTCTAAAAAACCAAACTTACTGATGTGGGGTGGGGGGAAGCATAGCATTATACTTGTATCTTAACATAATGTTTTGTTTTCCTCAATTTTTTGAAAGGCATCTTTTGTCTGTCTTTTAATTAGGTCAGCAGCCTAAATGTTCTTAACTGGCCAAAGCACAAGATACATCAATTTAAAATCTACCCAGCTTGGAATACATGAAAATATCTCTTAAACTTTGGTCAAATTCAAGAAGGTGGCTGTCATCAAAAAGTTATAGTCAAGAAAAGATGGGTTTCAGACCTGGATTTGCTTCTTTTGAGTGAAGTTTGCTCGTATAAGTCAGTGGTGACTTCTGTGAAGTATTGTAGTTCTGAGTAGAAGAAAAAAAATTGGTAGTGTGATGTACTATACTTTTCAAATGTGATTCCCCATTGTGGTTTTTTCAAACTGCTGGGCTGGATTGGATGATGACAGGCACGCTCATCTATTTCTGAAGGGTAGAATGTATGACTGATTTATTAGAAAATTACAGCTGATAGGGAATTAATTCTGTTATATGTAAGTATTGCCTTTTTGAAAGGTTGTGCAAAAATGTTAATGTATGAAATAGGTATATCTGCATAGCACAAGATAGACTAAATCTGTTTTGAGAGTACTGGTTTCATCTGTTGTGTTTTGCTGGTGATGCTGAGGAGCTAGCAGTGCCAAAGTTGCTTCTTAATGATTTGTAATAATGGTCCCATTTTGTTTCTATAGAATTTAGTGCATTTGTATTCGGATATAAATATTGCTCCATTATGACAGGCCTTGTGTATTGGAGACTAGCATGGTAAATCCTTATTTTATTGGGAAGCCGGGCACATTCTCCTAATTGTTCAGATTCAGACATATATAAATTGTTTGATTCTATTCCTTTAGCTTTATTATGGACTACAGAAAATAGAAAAAGCAGTTTTAGTTTAGTGAAAAGACTATGAGGAGTTAAATGCTATTAACAGCACAGACCAATGAAATACTATTTTTCTTCCTATTAATTATTAAAATGAATCCAGAAGTGTATGAACTGGAGACATGAGTGCATCCTCTCATTAGCTTTGTGATAAATTGAGACAGAGTGAAAAAATGATTGTGTTAAGTTGCCTGCTTCATAAAGCAGTTACCAGCTACTGTATTTTCTGACAAGAATTTCTGGAGAAATAGAGAGAGGGAGCCCCATCCAGGACCGGGAGCGATGTTTGAAGACCTGTTTGGACAAAGTCCAAAGCAACCTGTTCCAAATTCAGTATTGTTCCTGTTTTGAGCAGGAGTTTGGACGAGGTGACCTTGTGAGGTCCCTGCCAGCTTAAATGATTCTATGAAAAGTTTTGGGGGAGTTGGGTTTTAAAAGTTGTTTCTGATGCATCATTAACAAAGTATTCAGCTTAAAAGAAAATAAAATGTCAATCTCTTCTGACTGCCTGAATTTAAAAAAAAAAAGGTGCTTTTTGAGCAGTTGGTCAAATTAATTGGGTAAATGCTGAATGGGGAGTCATAAAATTGGAAGCTCACTAGAAAAAAATCAGACACTTTGTTGTTTCCTCTCCTGGTGCCAAATAGGAGGTCTATGTTGAGTGTAGCTGCAAAAAATACCGTATTTAAGAAATGTGTCTCAGTTGAGGGACTATTTGGGTTTTTTTAATTTTTTATCCGTATACATTCCGTCAAGTACACCTGCATTTTTGCGTACCATATTAACTTCTTTGTAATAAATTAAAGCAGAGTTGGCTTTGTAGCAGAGATTTGGCTGATAGGGCTACTGGGAGTCACAAAACCTGTAGCAGGATCCCTGAGTTCCAGTACAGTCTGTGTGACCATGAGTGTGTCAAGAACAAAGGCTGCAGGACTTCTCAAAAGTCAAGCAGCTGAAACAGTAGAAGACAAAATTAGTAGCTTGTAGAAGACAAGTTAGAAGCTTGTTTTGTGGAGAAAGTTCAGAAAAACCAAGACAGTTTTCCTAAATATTTAGTCTTGATGGAGTAAGCATTTCATGCAAAAAATGTCAGATGAAAAATGTCCTTTAAAAGGCAATCTTTTGATATTCTACTACGATCCTTGGTAGGATTCTGGGTACGAGAATAATTTTCTGCATCTGGAATAGATGCTCAAAATTAAGTCTGGATATACTGTTAGGGTTTGGTGCCTGGATTCTACTGGTTTGGTTCTAATAAGAATATAGTGCGTGGTGACTTACAACTTTGTGAATATGCTTGACCTGAAGCTTTGTGAATATTCTGATATTCAGTATTTTAAAGTAGCTGATTTTTTTTTTTTTTTCTCCAGTGCTTAGGCCCATCGGTCTGACTGATGGTGAGGAAAGGGGGAAAGCATAGGAGAAGCAAGTGAAAGGCTATTATACTGCAGATCGTTATGTTATGAAAAATTTAACTATAACTTATCAAAAATTTAATTCAGTCTGATGAATGAACTGTGCAAATCTGAAATGAATTCTTTGCTTTGATTAAATAAAATGGAGGGACTTAAAAATTCATTCCAGTACTGTAGAATAAAGTGCTTTTGGATTGTCATAATAACCTCAGAGTGCTCGGTCTTTCTGATATAAGTGTATGGACGACATGCGTGTTCTTTCTCTCTGCCTTAGATCAGATCCATCTAAATTACAGCTGAAACTGTCAGTAGAGGTCATTGCTGCTTTTCTTGTTTTCAGTGTAGAATTTGAAAAGCTATATGGAAAATGTTTAAATGACATGAGTTGGGGAGGGGGTATTAAATACAACCTAAAAATATTTTAGTTGTAGAAGATGTGGTATTGAATTATTCAATACTTTCAAATTAAAGGACCCATGATACAATCGTTTCTTACAATGCTGAATGTGTATTTACTATTATGTTAGCAGACTGCACGTTTAAGTGGAGTTCATTTCACGACAGTGTTGTACTAATAGCTGTATCAAATGCATAGTGAAACCTTTAAAGCTTACCAGCACCATGGAAAGATAAAGCTTATTATATATACAATTTAAAAGGATAACTGCTTTATAATGAATTTAAATAAATAAATGTAGATATTTCAAAAGTGTTTAATGATTTCATCATTAATTTCAATCTAGCAGATACACGTTCAAAGAATGTATGCAGCTCTCATGTTTTTGGTATGACTTGAATGGAATGATTTGGTGCTGTCCATTGAGCTCTTAGTATATGAACTTCCATATAAATGCCAGCAGAACCACAACTGTCTGTATTCTTTGTGTTCTCCACAAAGCAGTCACTAAAATGGGATGAAGTTGAAATTATTTTTTTTTCCTCTCACTCCTTCTGTATGTGTTTTTCATAGGCTGAGGTGCATTTGAAAACTGCTGAGAGCTAAACCTAGGTTACCCATAGGCTTATTAGATAACTCTTCTGCAGGTAATATGAAAGAAGTCGTTGGCTTTTTGGTATAGACACAAATGGGGACAAGACTGATGTGTTGTCTGGCATTTTTAATCACTATGAAAATACCTTATAGAAAAGATAAGAAGCAAATAAGCAAATGCCTACGAGATCAAGCTAAGGTAACATGCACAACTGCTTTAAAAAAAGGTAAATAGATATAAAAATATAAAGGTAGATAAATACTTATAAGATATAAAAAATATACTTATATGAAAATGGCAAAATAAAAAAATCATATTAAGCTGGTAATGTTTTAAGAACACTTGATACTGACCACTGAAAGAGGAGGAAACTTTGGGGTCTTTGAAGCAGTACTGCTGCACCTTTTTCTACTGCCTGGTCCTGTGGTGAATTTGTCAGATATGTCAAGTTATCAATTCCATCCACTCAGTAGCTAACTGAAATTATGTTTTGGGTTTTTTACCTTTTTGATGAAGATGACAAAGAAACAGAATAGAACTTTCACAGTCCTGGGGGTATTGGCATCTCTGTCTATTCTGTTTTTCTGTTATAGAAATGAGGATTTCTGAATGTTCATTGCTTCTAATGAAAGAAGGAGGAAGGAAAACGTTCTGGTCATGGCCTTTCCATGCTGAACTGCAAAGCAGACTCTTGAATTTTTAGTGGCCTTGGGTGCTGGTCTCCTTAGGAGGATGATGTCTATTAATTGCCAATTTACTAGGCACTGTGTTGCACTCCTGTTGATAGCAACAAGTTCAGTATTCTAGATTATCCCATTTAGTCCTGCTATCAGCAGAACTTGTATTTTGTTGTCCGTGGTAGCAAATGAGTTTCTCTCATTGCTACAGGGAACCCTGACATCCTAAAGCAATCTCTGGATTATTAATATGCTACTGTGTTCAGGGGAAAAAATTAATCAATAAATCACTGTAGATAACAGTAATGCTGGGGCAGAAGAAAAATGTACATCAGCACTTGGAGAGGGATAATAATCAGGCCTTACAGAGAAAAAGCTCACTCCTGGGAAATAGCAATGTCTGGGGAATTAAATGGGATCAAAAAGGTGAATTGTCATTGCCTTCAGTAGTCTGCAGCAAGGGTTTAGGATTATGGAGCAGACAAGCATTGGAAATCTAATGAGAAAAAGCCTTTCCTGGATGAGAAATGCTGGTGACAACAGATGACTTTAAAAATACCAGTCGGGTTACTTTTCCTTGACCTCATACTATACATTATTTTTCTACATATTGCTGTACCTCTCGACATGTGATTACATTAATAATTAAAACAAATATTTAATGATGTCTTCTATGGATTGCAGTAATTACAAGATATACATGTATAGGCTACCAAGTTTGAGTGACATAAACTGGCTTTTCTGCTGAAAGTTGCTGGCAATAAGCTCTTGGTCTACCTTCAGTACCTTTTGAACTAGTTCCAAGAGACCTCTCTGTACAACACAAAGTGTATTTATCCTTTAAGGCTAACCCGGTGAGCCATCTTCATGGCAGAAGAAGGATTTTGTACTAACAGAATATTTGTATATAGAAAGAGCAAAGTCCAAAGTACTGATTTCACAGTCTGACTTGGGATTCCTGTTGCTTTCTTGACTTTCCACTGAAAACACCAGTTCTGCTATGCTTGGCAATGAAAATAAAGAACTTTGAAAAATTTTAGCTAATTTTCTTATGATATTTTTGTTCCTGCTTGTATTTCTACCTCACCTCTACACCATTAAGAGACGTCACTATGGACGTTTTAGTCTTAATATGCAGGTCCTGGACACTTTGACAACCCATAGGATGTGTTTAAGTTACTCAGAGGTGAATCTGTCATGATTTAACCCCAGCTGGCAGTTAGGACCACACAGCTGCTCGCTCGCTCTCCCCAGTTGAAATCCGGGTAGAGAATCAGAAGAGTACAGGTGATGCATAACTCATGGGTTGAGACAAAGACAGTTTCAGAGGTAAAGCAAAAGCCGTGCACACAAGCAAAGCAAAACAAGGAATTCATTCACTGCTTCCCATGGGCAGGCAGGTGTTCAGCTGTCTCTAGGGAAGCAGGGCTCCATCACATGTAATGCTTACTTGGGAAGACAAATGCCATCACTCAGAGTGTTCCCCCACTTCTTTTTTTCTTCCCCCAGCCTTCTATACTGAGCATGACATTGTATGGTATGGAATATCCCTCTGGTCAGTTGGGGTCACCTGTCCCGGCTGTGTCTCCTCACACCTTGTGTTTTCTGAATGTGCTGGCTGGCAGGGGCATATGAAGATCAGAGAAGATCTGGAGAGCTCAGCAACAAAAAAACCCCACCCGTGTGCTATCAACAATATTTCTCACCCCGAATCCAAAACACAGGGCTGCGCCAGCTGCTAGCAAGAGTCAGCTCCATCCCAGTTGAAACTGTAATGGGGCCTCCAGATTCCTTTAGCAATATGTAAATATAGGAAAAATACAAGCATGAGAGCCTGGTAGGGTTTAGTGTGTACTGGATAGAAACTTATTAAAAAATGAACCAATAAAAACTCTCAATTTAAAAAGTTGGTATTTGTATAAGAAAACTTAGGACATAAATACTACAGATCAAGTACCATTTGACAACTACTTCAGTAGTTTGTTGAATGTATCATGCTTTTCAATCTATGTGTCTACATACACAAGTTATTTGAATTCTGATTTTAGCAGAATAATTCAAGTTATGTCCCTTGCCAGAGACAAATTACTCCAAAGTGAGATGAGTTATTGTGCTTTCCAGCAGCTTGCTTACCCCCCTTATCTAAAGACATAATTTGAGACTTCTGATCTAAATTGAATCCTTAATAGCTTGTCACACTTGCTATAAATATATCTCCTTAAAGGCCAGCTAATATAATTATTTTAATTAGGAAATAGTTTTAGTATGATTGCACTCCCTTGTTCTATTAATTGCTCATAGTTGACAGAACTGAATCCATTTTTCCATAGTCCTTAACACTATCACTTTTCTGCTTTTCTCTTTCCCTCCCTCTACATCAGCTGCCTTCTCAGAAGTTGGGGGCAAATCGAAGTGGTGAAACTTCTTGCCATGCTGGCTGCAGTGATTTTTTTTTTTTGGACCTCAAGTCACAGCAGTGGGTTTTCAGCTGCTGTTTTCTTTCTTACCAACTTCTTACTCCATCGTTCCCTCCTGTGTTCTTAATTTTGGTTACAAAATAGACAAAAAAAAACCCTAATGGCTTATTTTTACAATATCTTTTGTTCACAGTGTACCATTGCCTTATGTACTGTCAAACTATGTCCAAACAAAATATATCTCATCTAAATGGGTGGCCTGGTGCCTGGGACTTCTGTTGGTGTTTTAGAAGTGGCAGCAGCATAGTTGTTACAGGCTGAGGAGTAATATTAGTTACCAGGCTGTGTCTGTCTTTGCCTAGCAGCTGCGCTGCCAGTGTTCACCCTTGTTAGAATAATCATACTTCAGGACAAGGATTGCATCAAAATCTACACAGATACTTTATCCTGAATTGTGTACATGAAATGTCACGTTTCTGATGGGAGATTGGGGTGTGGAATGGACCAAAAGGAAATTCTCTTCTGGAAGCTCAAAGACAGTTGATGTTGTAGATTGCTTTTATTAATAAACTCTGGCAAAAAACAATCAGCAAGAAAGTAGTGAGCACAGATAAGAATTAGAATGTATTTTTTCTGTCCTGAAAGTTCATATGGGTTTCTATTTGGCATTGAAGAAGAAAAGGGGCTTAGTTTCAGTCTCCTGCTTGATTCTGATCCCCTTGATGTTTCTAGAGGCATCCCTTGTATTGCTGGAATCCTTCTCCTCATGCTTTGCTTATTTGAATTTATTTTAAATTGAGGTAATTAATGCTGCTAAATGATGTACTCGGGGCGGGGGGTAGAAAGCCAAGGTGACCCAATTCTGGGAAGGGAGAATCTGAAAATAACCTTAAGGCTTTAAGAAGGAAAAGTTTAATCAGTTTTTATAATGAATGAATATTCGAGCTCCAGCAATATTTCCTACGGGGTACTTATCGTTCAAATTTCGGAGCTGTTTTCATCCTGTGCAAGGGTGATATGTTTGGCCTTTATTTTGTATAATGGCTATGAAAAAGAAATTTCAACACGTGAAAAGTTGTGAAAATCTTTGCGGGGTGTGTGTGTGTATAAATATAAGCGTACACCAAAGGATGAAGGAGAGAAAGCGATTTGGTTCTGGTGTGCGTTTGGAAAAAGTTGTCATCAGCTCGCTCGTGCTCTGTAGTCTCTGCAGAGAAGTAATAAAAAGAGCTCATTGAACTCATTGCTCTGGAGTTTTTGCCTCTAAGTGGAACCTAGAGCAAATTTAGCACAGGAGGATGAAAGCTTATTTTCTTGTTATATTATTAGAAAACAAACCATCTGCTAAAGACCTGCATGTAGGATTCTTAAAGGATAAGGATGGGAGGTTTACTTTTTTTTTTTTTTAACCTACAGGGAACA
Source organism: Gallinago jamesoni (assembly GCA_025769975.1). Lineage (NCBI taxonomy): Eukaryota > Metazoa > Chordata > Aves > Charadriiformes > Scolopacidae > Gallinago > Gallinago jamesoni. Next base: position 14,381,534 of record JAOQGH010000002.1, read on the forward strand.
GAAATTTCAGAACAGCTTGTTGTTGGTTTAATTCAAAATGATGTCAGCAATAAAGCAGACATGAAATTCTGTATTTACTGAGTTAAGCTAATTTCCAGTAGTTTTAGAAAACTCATCCTGGTTTACTTAAAGAACTTTGAGGCTGTTGAGCAAAGAGGTAAAAATAAATGAAAGTCCAGAATGAGGAAGTTTACTGACACTGACCAGCGTTTTCCTGGAAAAATGCTGCTGTCTTTAACTATGCAACCTGCATAGTATTTGACTGAAATATGATTACAGTATTTCCTGCTTGTTTGATTTTGTTACTTGCTAGAGCTTGCAGAGTGAGCACACCGTAAAGCTATGCCATCTGAAAGAGAATTTTGTTTGAAATACTCCCTGTTGATTAATAACTCTGGAGCAATAAAGTATTCTTTTTCCCTAATCATATATCTCTATTACTTACACTATGTAAGTGGTTATTCTACATTTAGTATTTTTTCATTTTATTTATTCTTGTTGAAAACAAAATACTAAAGAAGAGAAAGTCTAGTTGCAGTACAGGATTGGACTCAGGAGACCATGTCACAGGCTTCTTGGTTGATGCTGGGGAAATCTCTGTGGGTCAGTGGTTCATTTGCAGTTGAGGGATGCTCAGTCTCGTTGCAGGTTTGTGAAGAAAGATTTATGAAGAACTGTAGTGTCATACCATAATGGAGGCCTTTCTAATGCCCCAAAGAAATAGAATTTATCAGATATTCAGGCGAGTAATTGATAGCGGAAACATTGCTTCCAATTTGCTCCTGTAAATAGTTATCTGATAACAACTGCTTAGAACAAGCTAATTTGCATATACTGTAGTTAACGAGACTGCATGTGTGCAGGAGAGTTTTTATAACCCTGATGTAAAAAGTAAACTTGAATAAAGCTGTTCATCTGTTTGGGGCGGTAGACTGTCCTTTGGAAATCTTTATAGAATGATTTTGGTAAGCTTAAAGTAAGATGTTAATTACTACCAATAGACCTCTTGAGATAGGTCTCCCTGGGTGGCTTTTTTTTTTTTTAAATTTAAGTCACTGATAAGCTTTATCTGGGTTTCTACAAAGCGATGCTTTATGTTCCTTTCTCTCCTTGACAGGCAGCTAAAGATAAGATTGATGAGAGAGATACTGCCTGGCTGGCAGTAAGGGATGTGATTGCTGTGGTTGTCAGAAGACAGAACTGAGGAAGGAACCCAATCACACACTGATTCACTGTGACCGAGTCCTAAACTCACTTAAAAAAAAAAAAAAGTAGTGATGGATTTGTCCCTAATTAGCTTAAAAAAAAAAGGAAACGTAAATAATTTGTAGATTAAGGTTAGTTTGGTTTCCTTGCATTTTTAATTCCTTTGCTGTAATCAAGAACTAGCATGATGAGCATCTCTGAAATCTGCAAATGTAGAGAAGTTTTCTGAAAGCTTCTGTCTGCTTTTGTCAGGAGGGGACAAATATTGATCAGTCAATATAAGTTATTTTGTGGCTACTTTAATTTTATGTACTTAAGAAAAGAAAATAAAAATTCTTAGGCTTGGCCTAAGTATCAAAAACCACATTCTCATTTTATTACCAGTAACCACATCTTGTTGTTATTAAAATGTATAGGCAACAGTAGTGGTGTTTTCTATTTCATAATCTGTTTTTTTCCCCCTGTTAGCACATGGTTTTAACTTAGTGCTCCACAACAGGGCAAGTCCCACATTAAGGTGACCTGAACAGTTTCTTAATCTCCAAGAGAAGCGGTTTTCTGTGTCTTCACCGTGTGGTTTCAGGAAACGCTGTGTCTGTGATGTTACGTGATGTTACTCCAGGAACAACGTTTCTGACAGGGGTGATGATCAGTGCCAGTAGCTGGGCAGCCTGCCAGTGGCTTTTCCTGTTCAGGTATTTTCAGGTGTTATCAGCATACAACCGCTCTCTGCCAGTCCTTCTGGGGACACTGCCAATATATTTTGATTGCCCTGCTCTTTTTCCTTGTCTCATTTCATTTCCCAATGCTCTCTTTTTCTTCTGCCTCTGTACCGTAATGATGACGGTGTGATAACTTTTGTGAAGGATAATTTTAGGAAGATGAGTGCAGGAGCAAGTTGGAGGCCATTCATGCTGTGCCAGATTTCCTAAGTGAAGTGGGGACAAAGAATCAGAGTATTTTTTTGTTCAGCAAGTCTGTGATATACCACTGAATCAATATTAAAGCAACTGCTTTCCTTCAATATTGGTAACCTAAAAAGTACTTAGTAAACTTCCCTTTTCCTTAAGAGAACGTGAAACCTTCGCATATGAAAAATTATGTAAAAAGAAAAGAATATATCTTCTTTTTCTGTCTGCTGAATTGCAAAATTCCGAGTCAGATTTGTCTTTGATCTCTCTGAGTCTCCAGACTTCTCTTCCATACAGAGTGTCTAATGGGACATGGGCCAGTAGGTAAGATAAGCTGAATGAGGTGGTTTAAGGTTGCCATGTTGTAAGGGATTTTTGGTACTTATCCTTCAACAGCTTGACATCTTTGATATGACTAAACTTTTTGAAGAAGATGGTTTTCGTATGCTTTTCAGTTTGGTAATGAAAGTGCTTTCTGAACACTAAGGATAACCGTGGTTCTGTTTATTTTGTGAGATTGTTGTCCTGCAAATCAGAATTACTATTTGAGTTTATATGGAGGTATTAAGCATCAGCAATCTTTAGGTGCTATTGCCTGGAAATGTTGACTGTTGCTGGAGAACGCTTTACACTTCTACTGTCCATAAATGGCTCAGCATTAAGAAAAATCTGAACATATACATTAATAGAGGGATTTGAATCTCTGTAGGAAATTGTTTTAGAAACATGAACTATTATGAAGTTATATAGCATTTCAGTTCCTGCATGGAGATGCCATAAAATAAATCTGGTTTTATATGCAAACTGACAGCTCTGTGGCAGTGTAAATGACAATTATGAATGTAACAGTACTTATTTACAGCAGAATTAATTTCAAATATTGTTTCATTTAGAGAGACTCAGCAGGGAGTTCATCTCTTTCCTCTGGATACTTTATTTTGTCATTCTAGTTTATAACTTTCATTGCTTTCTTCAACCCTCATAAAACCTATACTGTTGTATACTACCTCTGTGCTCACTGATTTGAAAAGTCATTTTCAAAATCAATGTATAATTATTATTTTTTTAATTAGAGAAAGATAATCTGTGTAAATAAATGATGCATATCGTGCTAACACTGATAAGACATGACACGAAAACCTGTTAAGCCTACCATTACCGAGCATTTAATGCCTGTGTTTATCCCTTTCTGTAGCAGTAAATTATCCCTACTATTAATTTAGTTCAGATTTAGTGAGTTGTTCTCATTTTACTGTGAGCTGAAGAAATCAAAGCGTCTCTTTCCTTGCACGTAATCAATGTGATTATTCCAATGTAAAAACAATAACAAAAAAACCAACCCAAAACTGAAAACCCACAAATATAACACCCAAGAGAAAATAATTTTGTGATTCCACAGGCAGCATAGACAAGTAACTTTGAAATGCCCATAGAGCTATTTCACTCGTCACAAAGTGGGGAGTGCTTCCCAGCGTTCTCCATTGATGTCCATATGCTGGCAACAACAGAAATGCAGGGAAAGCTTGACTTCATGTGATTCTGACCACCTTTCTAAGGCATAGAAACTTTGATCCTTATAAGCAGTTTGACCATCTGTTTTTCTGTGGCTGAAGGCAAGGTCCTTTTTTTTTTTTTTTCTTTTTACCAAGAAACAGTTGCTTATAATCTGTTAATTTTCTATCATGTTTTTGTTCAACAGAACCCAGGTTGTTCTAACACTTCTGCAGGGATCTTGCTGTTTGAACTGAAGCTGAATGAATAAAATGCATGGACGATAAATCAGGAAGTCTGCATTCATCGGGTTGTATTATTGATTCTCAATTAACTTTGGGAAAAAGATCTTGTCCTAAAGCTCTGATTAGCAAGGAAGCTACTTGCTAAGCAGGCAGACTGTGTATCACTGAAGCAGTCCATCTGTGACTGACAATTACCTACAAACAGAATACACGAGCTGCTAATGAACTAAGGAACACAAAAAGGGGTGTCCGTTGGTAATGTGTCCAAATATAGTCCATGGATATGTCTATGTGGTGCTCTCAGTGGAAAGGCAATATTCCACATCCTTTCTTGTTCCTGTGCAAAAAGACAGTAGTTTTGTAAGAGCCTGTTTTTTGTGAAATTCCTACATTAGGTGTTTAGGTTGAGGGGGCAGGGAGGGAGAGAACACTGAGACTTCGAGTATTTTCCCTTTGAGGTCTTCAACAGTTGAGTCTCCGAAAATTCATATTTTCCTGTCTTGCACCCTAATTTGTCTCTGCTGGACGTTTGCCACTTTGGATTTCATTCTCCAGCGCTTGCCAGTCATATCACCAGGTGCCTCTAATTGGATTAGGTGATTCCACTCTTAGCCCTTTTATGAGGAAGAGTTATTCTGGCTGCCATTTCAGAGTATCATTTTTAACTATTTTTATATTTAGTTAGGATGAAAGCTACGAGATACCTGCAAAATGGAATGGGCTTTGATCCCGTCTCCCTTGAAATATTTATATGGAAGAAAAAATGGGTTTAGAGCTTCTGAATCACAGAAGCCAAGATCTCGGTGGGATGCCAATTAAATCTCTCCTGACTAGCTTTCCTGTTTGCCATTTGCCCTTGTTTGTGTGGACAATGGAGATACACATGCTGCTTGGTGAATAAGCACTGTTATTTTATTTATTGTGGAACATATATAATTTATTCTGTTGTTATAAGTATCAGAGTAAGGTGACCAGAAATTAACTTCCATACAATTTATGATGGCATTCTTCAACCCAAATACATTTTCACTGCTGCTAATAACAACTTCTGTGACTTTTAACATGTGAAATTAACCTAGCATTCTAGGTTAATGCCTGTGCTTAGAAATTCAGCTGTGCAGTTCCTTTGTCGCTTTATAAGCTTGCATACACTAAAAGATTTTAGAAGGCTCAATTACATTTCTAGCTATTTAACAGTTACGGTGCGTATTTATTCTGCTTAAGTATCATAGAAAAAAAAATGTTTTCTTTCTGGTGTAGCCAAGAATAAATTTTTCCGTCTCTATCATCCTGCCAAAATGTAGGAAAGTTCCTTTCTGTTAGTTGATTTTTTTTACCTTTCTCTTGGGCTAGTTTTATAAGACTAATTTCCATTCGATCACGAAGACGACTGCTTCATCTCGGTGCCTCTATCGCAGTCAGAAAGTCTGCCGTGACAGCTCCAGGACTCTTCTGTCTTACTTCTGCTGTGACGCTTCTCTTTATGTGAGTGGCAGTCTTTAAATGCTGCAGACAAACACCTTGATCTTTCCTCAGTAATCAACTGCAAAACCAAATTGGTGGTCTTTCAATCTCACATCTTAAGTAATTCTTTCAACCAATTGGTGGTTGAACATTTTTCTCGGAAGGTCCTTTCTTTTCTTGTCCCTGTGTGGGAAACACCCATGAGAAGTGAAACACCTGTAATTTAAAGAAAATATAAAGCAGGCTTATAACTGATTAGCATTTTTCTAAGGTATAGAAGGTATAGGCTTAGCTATTTATGGAAAACTAGGCCATTTAAGGCCTTGCACAAAAGTTCTTGAATTTTTAATCTGTATCTAATGGTGTTTAGAAAATCTTAACTAATACTGCTTTTGTGGCATTATAATAGAAACAATGTGTAACTGACCAAGTCTATAATCTGAAATAATGCAAAGTTTAGTTCTGTTATCGTTCAGTTTTGTCTGATAGCAAGGTAATCTTAGTGAGCTAAAGAAAATGAAGTTTTCTGTTCCTTCAAAAGTGACAAAGCAGTAATGATGCTGACTTTTAAACACTTGAGTGTATTTCATCCAGCATTAGTTTTGAGCTTCTTGTGAGTTAAACGCATGTTTTACACAATGTAAGTTTTACTTGGCAGTAAAATAACTACACCTTAGAAGATCAGTCTTCAGTAGAAGACACTTCCAGTAGAAACGGCTGTGAAACGCCCTAGAGCTTGGAAACCAGGTCCTTCTGTTACACCAGTAAGTGGTGACAGCCATGAAACTGGAAGGCTACTTAGACATAGCTTTGTTGTGGAAAAGATGGATTCTTGACTTGTGTAAGCTGATGTGGTAACACAAAGGGAGAAAAATTCTAACAAACGGAGTGCAGTTGATAGGATTTAAATGTGTTAGCAGTTTAAGGCAAAGATTGTGTTGGATCTTTTTCTGGTAGTTATTTTAAAATTATAAAAATGGCTTTGTTTGAGGAGGCTCTATTGATTATTAAGAAATCCTCTGAAATAAGGATTTTGTTTTCTTCCAATGCAGAGCAAGCTTATGTTAGAAAAAAACTGGGGAGAGGGCAGGTGCAGGGACAAGAGGGACGGACCCAAAAGCTGATAAAAATCCTTCTCAGGAAAGATTTGTTATAATACTCTACTTCTGTAATCTGTAATATTCTACACTTTGCACAGGACTTCTTATCTAAAATGGAACACTTTCTGCTGACTTTCTTTTGTGGAGTGTTAAGAACAATGCATGCCATATTTATCCATTTGAGGAGGGCAATTGTCAAAAGTGAATGTATTTTAAAACAAATATTAGCCTGCCAGAGCCCAGGGTGGAAGCGGAGTGACACTGGGTGTGAGTGGGTTTTGTGGTAGTTCTGGTTTGGTTTTGTTTTGTTTTTTCTTCCAGTCTAGCATCAGCATTAAAACTCCTTTCATAGGATTTTTTTAAAGAAATAATTCAAGAAAGTATTTCATAAGCTACCAAGTGTGAAAAACAAGTGTTCAAAGCAGCTTTTGTTTTGTGAAGGATGATCCATATAACATTAAAAGGGACATAATAGTTTACATTTCTTTCATAGCCATTGGATTTTTTGAGACAGAAATCAAGGTAACAGCAAAAAAATGGGAAAAGTTATTGGTAAAAGATATGCCATGCTGTAACTGTCCATCAGAGGAAAGTTGGTGAGTGTGTTTTGTTCTGTGTTTTTTTTTTTTTTTAAATTACCTTCAAATACTTGTGAAGCAAATCCTGAAACTCTTATCAACAGGTCTTACTCAACAAGTAAAATCCTAAAACTCTTATTAACAAGTCCTCCTCATGGAGAGTTCTGAAGATGTGGGATTTTTCCCCTGCTGCTGTACCATTAATTGCACAGTTGGGACAAGTACTCTAATATTTCTTAGCAGCTTTTTTTTTTTTTATTAAAATAATGCTAGTAAGTAAAAGTTGATATTTTTATTCCTCTCATTCAGAAACCTCGGTTTACTATGAACCTGATCTTGTAACAGAATGTTAGGCTCAAGTTGACTTGTTTTTAAGCCAGTCATACAGAGTTAAAAAAAAAATTAAAACGTCAAACTGCACAGCCCTGTTTTATTTCTTGAAATGAAAACTGAATGGAAAGAGAAAAACAGAATTACATGAATGAAATTACATGGCCTGACCTAGTTTTTGTAGGCTTGAATGACTGAGGAAACAGCACTTAAAAAAAAATAATTATGTTAAAATGTGTAGATATTATCTGATTTTTTTAAATTTACTTAGTTATTTTAAAGGTATCAAATACAATAATAAAAAAACCTTGTTCAGTTTATTATTATATGTTGAAGCTATTGATTTTTAATATCCTATTCATCAAGTTGCTTCATTGAAGAACATCTATTTGTTCTTTTTATAGTCAGATTTAAGAATGACACGTAAATATATCTGTTGATCAATACCATACCCAAGGACTTTACACTCCTCGATATTACCAGTGAGGAATGAAATGATCGTTTCATTGCCTAGCTAGACTGGAATGGACAGTATTCCAAAGGGGAAAATAGGAGTAAAAGGAAAAAATAACTCAACAAAAAAGCCAACCCCTAACAATTAATGCAATTACTCATTGTTGCTGATGATAGAATTTTTTAAAAATAAATATTACTTGAGGTCTACAAACCTGTTGAAACTCATTTTACTCACTTGACTTGTAGAGACACTGGGCTGCTGCTGCATGTGCTTATTCTTTATTTCTTCTAGAATTTTACTGGCATTGCTCCTCATATGCACTACCATTACCATACACACAATAACGTTCCAGAAAATGTATGTAATGATAGAAATCTAGACTTGAAGAAACTGATTAAAAACCTAGGACATATCTTTGGCAAGTAATTAGGGAGTTTGAGAACTTTTTATCTTTTTTGATGACTGTGGGAAGAACACAGCCAACATCAGAGATAATAATTTGCAGTTATAATAATACCCAAAGGTCCTAAAGCGAACCTTTTTCATTAGGAGGTATTCAAAGTAATTTTTATGTTAAAACATAATCAGTGAGCATCTGAGCCAGGAGCAACCTTTTTGTATCATTAGACTTCTTTGCCTCTGTTTGTTGTGGGAAATGATATTTTAAATGTTTTCAATATATGTATATATGCACCTGCATGGATGGTATGTTTGGAGATCTGAACTTTTTGACATGAGTTGAATCCTTAAAAAAAAAAAAATTCCACCATAATTTTTCTAATAAACGGTATAGAAAAGCAGAAGCTGTAAGAAATAGTATTAGGCTAGTGAACAGACAATGTTTAGATGTGAATTATTTGTCATCTGTGATAATTTTATTCTCTGAGGGAGGCTTTACATTTTCTGAGGCTCTCACTTGTTTGTCTGTTTTGTGTTTTTGAAGTTCTAAATCTTAAGGGACAAGTATTATACATAATAATATGCTTTTGCATTGCCCCAATTTTCAGAAGCCCTGATTGTGCTTGGAGATCTCAAACACAGTTGGTACACCTAATGTTTTCAATTTAGGGAAGAAAATCAAATACTGTCTGCTGTGTAGCCTAGGAAATTTGTCTTGCCAATGTCTACTGAAATTCTAATTAGAATTTATTTGTCTGTATCTTCTTTGGCTCCTTGTCCTAGTCTCTGAATTGTATTCCTGTGCTGGTTTTTACAGATGATTTTTATGTAAGCATCAGGAATATATTGTCTTATATTTTTTGCTTGTTTTAGAGAAGGCAGTGTTAGTATTTAGTAAAAGCACTCAGGCTAACACTGATCCAGCATACTCAAGGACAAAAATCAGTATTTAAAGGATCCAATTATACATTTTTTTGCTTTTATATAGATTATAATGTTTTGCTTTTATATAGATTCATAGATTTTTTTTTTTTCCCCCCTAAGGAATTGTAATTTATTTCCTGAAATGTGACTGAAAGTGGTTCTTAAGCTTCAACAGTGTTTTTCATCAAAGACACCTTTCCTGGAATCTGTGCCATAGAAAGAACTAAAATTCCAAAAGGAACAGTGAGAAAAGGTACCTTGCCTAAACCTATTTTTGGGAAAACCTTTACGGAGTAAACAGCTTTACAGGCTTTTACAGTATTTAAAAAAGAAAAGATCTGGAGTTTGCTGGTTTCTACATAGTGAATACTTTGTGCATCTCATAGTTAAGAAAGAATTGCAATTGGATTTTGATTTATCTCCAAACATATGGAAATTACTTACCAAAAAAGAAAAAAATAATTTTATTAATTGGTAAATGAATATTAGCCAAGTTCTCTTGATTCTGTTCTGTCCAATCTTCCAACTGATCTAATTTTTGAATGTAGCAAATCTTAAAGCAGTTGGGATATTTTCAACTCTTGGAACCAGTACTGTAATTCAGTTACTCTAAAATCAGTGTCAGTGTCTGAATTCCTTGTGTTCCAGTTTCCTTATTTCCAAAACAGAAATAGATCTTATCTAAGAGGAACCTCTGAGTTTTTATTGTGCTAGCCTTCTTTTTTTTTACCTGAAGATAGCATAGAAGATGGTTGTATGCTGTGGCCAAAGCATATTATTTGGTTGGAAGTGTTAATGCTGCCAGTCTTTTTGACTCTGATTTTTCAAAAACTAAACCACAGAACATGTAAAAAAAAAATTCTGAGTTGAGATATGCAAGAATATATGGAAGATTGTGTTCAAGGTAGCCAACGCAGTTTGAATATGAGGGACCAAGTCTCACATATCATATCTTATACTTAAGGGATGTAATTCTCACATAATATATCTAGCCTTGGGAAAGCATTATACCTGTTTTTTGGCTTTGAACTCCCTTCCCTTCATCCCTCATGTTTGTATTATAATTCTTGTCAGGGAATTTCAATTACAGTTAATTTGTTTATACGAAATCCCAGGATAATAGTAGTAATTCATTTCTTCTAGTGAGTTTTGTAATTATAGGCAATACAACAGTTCATAATGTTGAGTAAAATGCCTTTTATGTCCAAGACTGTACTGTTATGACTTAGCCCTTAAGACATCATTGCACAGCATTAGCTGCACAGACCTTTTATTATTGCATCAGAGCCTACAGAGATATATTATAGGAAACAAAAATTAGGAAACCATGCCCATACATGGAATGAAAGCAGTTTGATGAATAGTGTCCTTTTTTATCACTCAAAATTTTCCTCAGAGTTGCACTTTATATGCTGAAATTGTCCTAATGTGGCTTCTGTGGAGGAGTGATTTTTGGTTTTGAGAAGTTCAAATGTCAGAGTACTGGGGGGACAAATGGGAAGAGATAGGATTTAAGTCATCTTCCCCCCTCTCAAATCTCAGTAAGGACAGCTGAAATGTTGAATTATTACAGTTTGACATAAAAATAGCTTTGGTTGCTAGGCAATGATGAAGATTTGTTCTATAGGAAACCAGACTTGTGTTGTCCAGGATCTAAAATCGTATGCCTGGTGTGTGTGTGTTTATTTTTATATACATAAATGCATGTGTATAATATATTTGCTAAATTCATAAGTAAGTATGAACTTGAAAGTTTGCATACACTAGGTTTTTCTTTTTTTTGCAGTTCTTAGGTTTGATAACTTGAGTATACTAAAGACTTAATCATTCCAAGTCCTCTCATTCTTTACATGTTTGGTGTGCCTCAGTTCTCTGAATTTTTGTTTCTCTCTTTCCATCTCCTATTTACTATCTGGCTTTAGATCCTCTCCTTAATAATGCAAAAATCCCTCCCACTTTAAAAAAAAAAAACCACCAACAACCAACCAACCAAAAAAATAACAAAAAAACCCAAGGAAAAAAAGAAGGGGAGGCATTTGATTTGCTAATTATGGGAATTCAACAGTTATAGTTTCTTTCATAGATAAAATGTTGTAGATAGTTCCTGGTATATCAGCGGTCTAAGAACATAAAATCTTACTGTTGTGTTTCAGTGGAAATAAATATGTATTTGAATTGGACCGGCAGGGTTTGTCTCCTTAGACTTGCTTTTCAGTTTTATCACATTTGTTCTTGATTTCACAGCCATTTGGCTTTTATTATTCTTTGTGTATAATCCACTATTACGTAATTATCATGGATTTAATAGATTTCAATATTCTTGGTCTAATTTTACTTCTTTTAAAGGTAACATTAGAAACCTTGCTTTCCCTTCATGGTGTTCAAATAATTTGGGGACCAGACAAAATTTCAGTTTTTTTCAGACACCCTCTTAGGCTATGCTACGCTGCTGTATCTTCATCTCAGTCCTGAGAGCCAGATAGGTCCAAATTAACTACAGTACCAATCCTTGTTGTTCCTAGAAGGAGTCAGAATCTCAAGTTGAATGGGTAAGTTATGTGTGTAGAAGAGGACGATTTCTTCAGTGTTTATTTGTCAATCTGCAGAGAAATATGCTGCTGTTATTGTCCTGAAGTTTTTTAGAAGTGTACAGCAGCACGTACCCCCATCTCAAATATAAATACTCTACAGGCACAACAGATTTGTAAGAGGCCTTCTGTAAACAGGGGAATTAGAATTCCTTTTTGCCTACTGAATAAGCCGGGAGCATACATAATCGTGGTTTGACAATGGCAAGAATAAGAGCTAAAATAGGGGACTGTTTTAGACTTCATAAAAGGGAAGCAAAACAATGGGTGAGGAGTGTGTCAAACATATTGCAAAGGGTTGGAATACATATTTATCAGCCTATTTGAATGGGGTACTAGAGCTTTCGTTTCATCTGCTGCTATAAAGAGGCAGTATCAGAGCGTGAAATTAGCAGTCAAGTAATACATATGCCATAGCCAAAAGCAAAACAATTAGCTGCACGGATCCACGGAGTTTTATCTACTGATTCTATTGCGCTTTCGGCTCCAAACTTGATGGTTTTCACTCACTGAGCAGCAAAGGCAATAAACAAAATTCATTTGCTGAAAAAGAAGTATCACTCTAGACTGCAGCAGCAACTCAGCCTTGCAACTTTAGTGGGCAATGTGATGCATGCAGCATCTGTAGCGAAGGGTAAACACGTGGTGTTTGTGTACCACAGACTAAAACACATTAACTCCCGGTAAAATCAGTTGGAACCTGTACTCCAACATGGGTCTTCATTTCTGTATGTGTTAGAGAAAACCATTCAAAAATTTGGTGCTTTTTTTGAGACCAAAGCTCATGAGGGCTGTCTTGTGGTCTTCAATTACTCGGTGTGAACTGCATTGACATCAGGATTGGAGCTTGCTGCCTCTTAGACAGTGGAAAATTGTAGTTTATGATAATTTATATGGTGAATGGCAAATAGATTCTTATGCACTGTTGGGTTTTATGAAGTATCAAAATATATTAAAAAACCCAGTTTGAGTCCGTTCTTCTTTCTATGCCTCCTATTAAAATTAGATCAGTAGAAAATTATAATGATGGGTAAAGAAAATGCTCATTTTTGATTAAGGAAACACTGCTATACAGTAATACTTAAATGATGGCCAGTGGCATAAAAATCACATGGGAAACTATTCTATTGCTCAGATGTTATTTTTTAAGTAAGGAAATCCTAAAGCTTTTGGCATTTTACCAGTCACAGTCATTTTGCTAGAGTGTAATAAGATGCCCAGCATGCACTGTATCTCGGTTAATAACCATTTATAGTTTAAGATGTTCCCTGTAGCCACGTTTTTGTTCTGTTTGTTTGCTCATGTGGGCAGTTACGGAGTAGCATCCACTGTTCTGTGAGAACAGGCACATATGGAAGACAAGTTTAAGCTCAGGCTTTCAGATCCTTATGAATGGGGCTTTAATTCTGGGAATTTAATTTATAATCAGGGGTAGCAACGTATTCCAGTGGAAAAGATCTTCATTTGACATATCGTTATCACAGTAACAGCCAGCTGTCCCTCAATTACAGAATGACACTTGCTATTTTAGCCTTTCTAAAACAAAGATAATGAGAATATTTCCCCTAATATTTCTCTAAGGACAGTTTTAAAAAGGAGCATGTGAAGAATGGCAAATGAAAAAAAAAGAAAACCACCAAAAGCATCAGGTTCAATGCACGTGTTTAACGCATCTTTTTAAAGTAATCTGGTATAGATATTTTCTTTTTTCCCAAGAAGTAACAACAAAGCAAATATTAAGACAAGGAAAACACAGATGTGTACAGGCTGGATTTTGTTCATAGGCTTCAAATCAGCAGGTTTCTTCAATGTTTTGTCTGTGTCTCTTTTCTTCAGCTCTTTTTGCTTCTACCTGTAAGCTAGCTAAGACAAGGAGTGCATTTCTTGGCACAGCCATGTGTGTAACTTGCAATTTTTGACACAAACCTTGTATGTGTGTATTCTGGCATGTAGCTGTAATCCTGTATGGCTTTACTGATTCTGAGCTTTTCTTCTTTAAGAGGGTTTATTTACCCTGCTTGCCTCCTTTTGAATTTAGGTAAATGAAAGCAAAGCATTATTTTCAGTAATCTAAATAAATAATTCCCTTTTATTGATTAAGAATATGATGAATAGTTGGTGTGCATTAAACGACTCATGATTGATTTTTTTTTTTTTTCCATAAGTTTGTTCAGTTTCTTACTGAACTCCAACAAATTCATAGCGTCTACATCATCAAGCTTCAGGTTTTTCAACTGAACGGAGTGCTGTGACCACTTTTGTGACCATTTCATTTTTATAACAAATCCAAAAATTATGCAATATGAAGTTCAGGGCAAAGCTAACTGGTGTTAACGTTTCTAAAAACAAAATTTAAACATTGTGGATTTTAGGTTGCTTTCAAAAACTTGTATTTTACAGGTGATTAATAAACAGTTGCATTTCCATGTATGAGAGGAGAAATATTTGCTTTTCTCTTGCTCAGGCTGTGTAAATGCAGAAGCTTTACACACAACTGCTTAGACTTTCAGATCAATATTTTCTTTGCTACACAAACCAAATCCCCAAGGGTGCAATCAGACTGGGTAGAAAATTACTTCCTTCCTGCCCTTTTCTACACACATATCTGTATTCAGTTATCACAGAACATCTGTTCTCTAAGCAAATTAGAACAGGACAGAAAACATGGTATTTCTTGATCAATAAAATCCAACTGTTCTAGTCCTTGGGTTTTTGCTCATCCTGTATGAAGGACTGTTTTGTATTTTCTTTCTGTAAAAAAAATAATAAGAATTAATTACTTTTCTCCTGCTAGATAAGTATGCATCAATGCATTTATTGCATCACTGTAGTATACTTTCACTTCAAGTTCCTGTTTTTCAGGTGAAGTTTTTTATGACCTTTAACTTATGTTCCTTTTGATTTGAATTCTGAACATAGTTAATGGAGATTAGAAGTGTTCTAGTAAATTTTTAAGCACTCAGTTAAGTGATAGCTTGACAACTAAAACTGCATCGTATTATATAGTAATTTGTCACAGTTGTTGGGACAATTTAAAACTGTAAAAAAAAAATTGTATGTACAAATTTTACTATAAAAATGATCCTTGATGTGGAAATGTATTCACAAAGAAGTCAAGGTACAGCTCATTATAGAAGAGGGAACTTTCAAGAATAGATGCACTTGGGTGGTTTTTTTCATTTGTTTCATAATAGGTTACTGAATTGCTCATCAGAGAGAAAATGAAGTAAAAGCACTGTCACTGTTCTATTTATTTTATAGGTTCCAAATAGCATAATTTCTTTTACCATTAAAAAAAGAGAGAGAGAGGGGAAAAAAAAGGCTGAAGGGTTAATATTCATTGATTTTTATGAACTGAGCACACATTTTCTTTATGGCTAATGAATATAGATGTGAAGTTTAACTCAAAAGGTGTGTTTTGAAAACGCTAGAAGAATATAACACTAACCTGGGAGAAAGTTCTCTATACTGTGGAAACCTCTAGTGTCATTTCACAGAATAAAATTCAAACAAGTTGGTGTTTGTAGTCTAAAAAAATGTATTGAAATGGCTCCTTGGTGTTTTTCCATGTGAAGACGTTCTTTATTGCTCCCTCACAGACCCTACTTTTTTTTTTTAAGCTATTATTAAGCTGCAAAGAAAAAAAAAAGAAGCAATAACAAACCCAAATAAAATCCTTTTGTTCATTAACTTTCTAAATATTGCACGAGTACTGCTTGAGTTCATTGAACCAAATCTCAGCATCTGTAATTCAATCTGATGTAGATTCATTGTATTTAATACAATTTAATATTGTAATTTAATCCAGCAGCAAAAAAACCCTATGAGAAATATAAAGAATATTCAAATATTATAAAAAGATTGAGTACTAATCAATACAAAAATAATTCCAAGACGTATGTACTCTGTTGTTCATAGAGGTGCTCTCTGAGTTATGTTGATTTAAGAAATGGGAAAGTACTCAGTAGTAGAGCTTCTATGAACAGCCTTCTCTGTTTTACAAACACACCTTTCAAAAATTTTGCTGCTAAATATTAAACGAATTGTTATCAAAGGGCTGTTTGGAAATGTTCGTGTAGCCTCTTATTTGTTGCTGTTAACTTAGTAGTTAAAGAACTTTGGTACCACTTGAACTCTAGAGTAATGCTTCAATAAAGTTCAAGGAGATTTTTGTTTTCAGTGGTTAAATACTTCTTTCCTTGGCAGTTGTTAAAGATTTGGCATATCCCCTTTCTGCTTGCAATCTAGTAGTAAACATGCTTAACTGATTACAGTACTGTTTAATGGTAGTTCAGCTTATCAAATGCTGGATATTAGGAAAGTTGAGGTATTCAGAATTCATAGCAGATGGAAACAATTATTGTTTTTAATGATCTTTAGGCTAATGTGTTTGCCTCTTACTCTTTAGGCAATCAAAAGAATAAAACACAAACTTCTTTTGTATAGTTCTCAGTAAGTTGGTCTCCTCAAATTAAGAGCGGATGTTGCTTTTGTAGACACCACAAGTCTCTAAGGAAAAGTGTGCAGTATTTAATTCTAAATGGTCCTGCTTTCTAAATCTCTACATAGAAAAACAAATTCATGTTTGGAATGCAAAATTTTTATTTTGTCATCCATAAGACTGAATTTATTTTCTTCACAGACTGTAGTAACAGTTATTTGGATAGAAAACGAATGAAGTATAGTCCTTGGCCTGGCAGGCAGGAATCCAGATTGATTTCGACCACTGTACACAGGAGTTTGTTAAACATGAACTGAAATAGCAGTTCCATTTTATGACTCAGGATAAGTGTATCTGAAAATATTCTGAAAAATTTTACTCAGCTGAAAATGAATCTCCTCCCTTTTTCTTAAGCTTAGAAGTCTAGGATTGGTGTGTGGATGAAGCTACAGTCCTGGCTTTCTGCAGTTTTTCTGTATCTGGGAGATGTCCATCTGCTCTTACTTTATTACATTCAAAGATGAGTTGCTGGTAGCAGACACAAGGAATTAATCAAAGAATTAAATTGGTAATCTGTTTTCTAAACAGCAACTTTGCTGCAAGGTTTCTTATGATGAGACAATGTCTTACAAAAACGCTTCCAAATCTTGATTAGAACCTAGCTTGAATTTTATGATAGCCCTTTCTCTTTAGGGAAGGGGAAAAAAAAAAAAATGAGGACATGGGCTAAATTTACAGTCCTGAGAAGTACTGGGTTTTCTGGACTAATGGAAACTAATTAGAATAGGAAATTGTCAAAGGACCCGGACTATATGGGATGCGTTTTATGTATAGACGAAGTAACATGAGTAGTTCAAAAAGATGACCTCAAGGACGTATCACTTGATTTCTGATCTGTATTTCCTTACAGACTTCCTTCAAGACCTTCTGTTTCATGGTACCTGCTTTTTTTTTTTTTTTTTTTTTTAAATTGGAAAAATGGGTCAAATAACACTCGTCTGCTTTGTCTAAATAATCTAAAGGCAAATATTTCAAGGCGGTCAGTGTTCTGAGTAAATCCTGAAGTCTGTGAGATGTGTGGATACTATTATAATGGGGAGATATACAAGCCAAAAGTAGGTCCTACTGGCTTGAAATATTTTATAAATGTTGATGATGATCATACTATGAAAACTCTTTGCTTCCAGACAATACAACTAAACAGTCTCCTATGTGCAAGTGATTTAACTGAGGCTGGTAAATTACCATCTTAAGTTCTTCCCCAAATTCTGCTTCACTGCTAAAGAGGGCAGTCTGTCAGACCTTAAAGTCCCCATCCTGTCCTGTAGCTGTTTAGCTTTTGTTCTCCAAATGCCTCTTGGTGGTAGGTTAGAGTGAAACTCCCAGGTTTGTTGTGTGCAAAAAGCAGTTTCAATTTTACAGAGCCTGTGCTTTGCAAGGAGCAACTGTGTGAAAAATGAATGATTTGGGGTACTCGGTTAATATTCAAGATGTTATTGTAGGGAGTCTTTACTCACAGGATTAGCAGAGTGATTTCTGTTGCGGGGGAAATACTATAATGTGTTGCTGCTTTTATGTTTATTACTTGTCTGACAGCATCCACATCTGATTCTAGGAGTGAACTCTCATTAGTTTCGGAGTGGTGTGGTTAGGCATTGAAGAATGTCTCTACTTAGAATAGTTTGGCAAATACATAGTAGCAAAAGTAAAATATTTTTTTAAATCTGACTTTTTTTAATATAGTATTATTTCTTTGCCTTTGTTCAGCAAGTATGAGGAAATCGTTTTATTTGTATTTTTATTAGTATTTTTCAGCAGTGTTTTCTTCTGTTTTTCAGTATGATATTATGATTTGGATTTTTGTGTGCGTCAAGGAAATATTTGTAATACATTTTTATTCCTAGGTAAGGGTAAGCTTGTATATGTACATACTTATTTACCTTGGAAATAAAATTGAGCTCTGCATTATTTCTTATGTTATCTTAAGTTGTTTTTCCTTTATAGGAAAAAAGAAAAAAAAAGAATTGTAATGTTATTTCTATTGTAGGGGTATGTGACCTGTGATGAATTAGCAAACATCACAACTTTTATTTGGTTTCTCAACAGAGACTGAATACAACTTCCCACATACAGAAAACTAATGTTTAGTTGAAACACAGTAGTATGTCTTTAAGCTTGTTTTGTCTCCAGATGTACTCTCTATTTTTAGAAAAGTTAAATGAATTGAGCACATACAAAATCAGGTAGCTCAGAACAGAATGAACTGTCCTAAGAGGTTGGAGAAAGTAGTCTGCACGCTGCTTAATACGTATGTTTTTCTGGATCCCAAGGCTACTGTTCCCATTTCTGTTCATAAAATTACAGAATCCTCAGAATCCTGTTTTTTCTCATCCATCTTGTACAACAAACCGTATTACTTGCTTAGGTATATTTTAGTTTGTTTTAACTGCTTCAAAAGTGTCAGCTTCTTGGCAGCTGCTTACCCTGGATATAAAATCCTTCTTCCAAAATTGATCATATATTAGCTGATAGTAGCCAGTAGTGGTCAGGTGAGTGCTACTGTGACAATGTATGGCATTGACATGTAGTTGGTCAGCACTTTAAGGGGCTCATGAGGGCTGAGTTGAGAGGGAAACAAATTTACCCAAACTAAGAAAAAGAAGTTTCCTTTTACATTTGCTTTAGAAAGAGATATCCATCCTGAACTCATCTTTCCTTTAACCCTTAATGATGCTCATACTCTTTTGGAAGTTCATTTGTACCTGGAAAGCATGCTATAAAATAGACCTCATCCTTTCACTGTACTTTGCCGACTTGCAACCCAACCAAACAAATAAAAAAACCAAACAAACCAAAACCCAAAAAACAAAGTAACACTGGGAGATCCAGAGATAGTAATCGAACGTTACTGGTATGTGTACTGTAATGGTTTTAACTCATATCCAGCAGCAAATGCAGCATACTGATAAAAGTGAAAATTACTGATGTCATCCCTAGTACTGGAATTCAAAATGGTTGTTTCAGAGATGTCATAAGGGGAATGGTGCTGGTTAAAATGTGCAAAAACACTTGTAGTATTTGGAATCAGAATATAACCTCCAGTTTATAGTATTGTTGCAACACACAGCTTCTGTGCTCCCCAGAGCAGCAGATGTTTCTCTGTTAAGTATATTCAGTTCACACTTGCAATAATCAGTAAAATCTATTAGAGAAAGTGCTTTACTTAAGAATAGTCACAGTGAATTGAATGTTACAGCAGAAGACACCACTGCATTTATATTTCTAAGACAAACTAGCTCTGGGGAATAGACAACTCACTTTATTGCTGAGTAGTTTTTAATAAGCAAAATAAAAATTTCTTCATTGGCATTTGACCATGGCAGCATGCTTAACTTCCTTGCAATTGCAAAACCATAGGTGTCTTTCAATAATAAGCAGATGAATTTTGTCTTGCTGTATGGCATCCTAGAGTTCTATTAGAAGACGCTGAGATAAATGTTTTCACTTTCTAAACTGTTAGTGCTAGCTACTTAAATGAATGGTTCCTTCCATGTGCATTAACCTGTATTTGATCTGATCCAAACCCAAGAGCTCCCTGGCTGAACGAGACATCTTAATATTTGTTGAAGCAGTTTAATAGATTTAATAGGTTGCTGTGTAGAAGAATGATACTGACTTCTTCTCAAAAATATTTCTTTGTACACTTGAACATAGACAGTGTACAAAAAGTAATTTTCACTATTAATCCGTGTCCCAAGGAATTCTGAGAGCACTGAGTAAGTTACTGTTTATAAAGATTTCTTATTACTTTTAGGTCCCCTTTTAGTATTTATAACAAACGTTGAAATAAATGTTGTGGAATAAAGCTCTTGGATTATTCCCACAACAAGCATTACCACACTGTATAAGTTATCTTTCTTGGTCTTCCCTATTAACGCTTTTGAAGACTTATGTAGGCACCAAAATTCAAGGGCAGAAAAATAGATAGTTTTATTTCCATTTATTCCATTATTTCTTTCCTGAGGCTAACTTGGTGCATGATGGGTGGAGTAAAGGTGGATACACAGGCAAAAGTGCAGTCATGCAACTAACTAGCAATTTCTCCATGGAGAAATTCTGAATACAACAATTTTTAGTCTTTACTCTTTCATGAAGTTTTCAGTTGGTTGCTAAGACTGTTTTGACTATTAGCAACAGAATCAATTTGAAAGTCAGTCCTAAATTATTAATTTTAATTTTCAAGGTTTCTCTGTTGTTTTGAAAGACCAAACAAATACTGTAGTCAATAGCTTACCCTGTTTGTATAGATATCCTTATTGCCTAATAGGAACATTCTAAAATTTACAAAGTAGTGTTTCATAGATCCTACACTCTCCAAGTTGTTCGCATTTTATGGAAGTGGAAGTGTCTTTCTACAAAACAGAAATTGAAATATTTTAAAGTTTCGTCTCATTTTTTACACGTGGTAACTAATGTTGGACTAATGTAAATCAGAGTGCTAGTGATTTTTCTGTGGTAGAGCTCTGGTGTATCTTCTCTCCTTAGTATATCTTTAAGTCTGGTGAGCATCTTGGGATGAGTCATATAAGATTGTACACTGTATCTTTCTGCTATTGAAGACTGACTACAATTGTACTAATTTTATATGTAGCCCCTAGGAAAATCCTTTTCAGGTTATGCTTATATACTACCATTAAAATAGTAGTTGTGAGTGGTTTTGGAGCATAATGAAATAAAAAAAGAAAGATAGCAGATGTTGGATCAAAATGCAACCTAGGTAAGGGAAAGATAATTTATGAAGCCGTTTAGAAGTCATATGGAGTCATTTATAGAGCCATATGCTTTGTCCTGTCCTGGAGGGAATGTGTCTTTATTCTTGCTGACCCAGATCCTCAGTTCTTATGAATCAATATACCTTTATTGTCTAGGTCACTGACTTGGAATTTCTTTAGTTTAAAGAAACCAAAACCAAGCCAGCACACCAAAGACCTCATGTGTTTGGGTTTTTTGTGTGCTAGTAGCTAGGTTGCTACCCTGTATATTCTAATCATCAGGATTTTAGCTTTGATTAGTCCACCTGGAACTCATCTGATGGTAATGTTATATCATCAGCTTGTAAAGAAAGCCAATATTTTAACAAGCTACATTTTGATTGCGAGGAGACATAGGAAGACGAGGGAGTATTGACACTATGCTCTATTGATAAGATTGTACGCTTTTGTAAAAGTGAGAGCATTAATTTTTTCAGGAAGCTGTATTCAGTTCTTCAGGGACATCTGCAGATCAGATTCAGATCAGATCAGATTCAGAGCAGATTCAGAGCAGTTTGTGAAAGATTCAGTTATCAGAGGTAACATTGTTTGTGTGTCTGAATATATTTGGACAAAAATACTGATAGCATGAACAAATCTGTTTTCTGAGATAGTTTTGTCCCATCATGAATATTAATGTATGCCAGTAATTGGAGACACCCTCAAACAGTTTTATGGTCTCTAAAGGAACTCAGTTCTAGTATCTAGTGTGTAAGTAAGTCTGTGCTACAATCTCCATCCTAGAGAATATCATGATATTTTGGGACGGGCAATTCTTTGGTGTAAGCGCTCTTAGTAAGAGGTGTTGATTCAGTAGGAATACCTCCTCAAAATCAATCAGTCACTTTACATTTGTGTAGTCATCAGTTACCAAATAGAGAACTGGTGTTTTACTAAATTCAGGCTTAATAAAAGTCACAAGGCAATTTTTGTAGAAGTGTTTTATTTTTGCTGATGTAATGGTCTATCATGATCCATACAACTGGCAACAGCATTAACTAGATCTCTGTTGACAGTTTTGTGAGCTGTATGTTAGCAGCATAGGTGATTGCATTTCAGCGTGTGAGAGTGGTATCAAACATTGTTGATGTATCAGGATTTTCAAAAATACCTGAAGAGTAGAATGTGTGCATGTGGGAGAGTCACTTAACTGTAAAAACGAAGACACAACCCCAAACTCCCAATGAAAGAACGAGGGAGGGAGCAGTTTTGTTACAGTGACCTGGTACTTGCATGCAAGTTGTATATAGTTTTAACCTTACTTTTTCTGTTGAGTATTCAATTTATTTTTATACTTTTCTACTGTTTTGCTCTAGCTGTTTCATAAGTACAGCCTACCTAACAACAGTTTGGGTCTGGCTTCCTACAGGGCTGACATTCTCATAATTGATATGCCTATGCTGATGAAAAATTTCACTCACTTGGATTCCAGCAGAACTTGCTGGTTACAGGGGGTGCAGAGCACAGCAGAAAATCATACATTTTTAAAAATGTTTTTTTTTTTTTTATTTTTTATTTTGGTGACTGATGATCATTTTACTAAATATCACTGTTGCTAGGTCTCTGCATAATGAAAGTATTCTTATGAGCTCCATGGTCTGGAGCACAGCAAGCCAGGGATGCCACCATCACTGGGATTCTCGGTGTCTAAGATGTCACGAAGCAGACTCAAAGCTGTATTCCAATAACCTAGAATTGTTAAAAGGTCTGTAAACTCTTTGCAAAAAATTAGCCCCTCTCTTCATATGAGTTACTTGATAGTATAGCCTTTGCACTACTTTGGTAACCGAGAACAAGATTTGCCTTCACACCTCTGATCCTCTGCCTACAAGATGAAGTATGTCCTACCATGTAGTTAGGAATCTGAGTTGTGATGGGAAGCTTACCCTACTCCGAAGGAATTGATTAATTCAGTTTCCCTCCATTTTTCTAGCCATATTTGAACCTCTCCTAAAGACTTTTTTTTAAGTACCTTTGAAAATGAAGGTTAAGCCGAACTGAATAGAATATTTGGAAATCACTGTGTGAAAACGAAAGCTGTATGTGGCCTTTTTTTTAAAAAAAAAAAAAGCTGTGCTTCAGTTTGCTTAAGAATAAAATAGAATATCTGTTTGGAAACTTATTGCATAGAATTTTTCGTGGCTTTAAAAAAATGTCACAGTGAGAATTTCTTCAACTTCTTCCTTATAATCACTAAGAAATTAATGTATAATTTATTTTCTATATAATTTAAAATAGTCACTATATTGAGTGTACATAAAAGATACCAGTTTTAAATTTTAATTGCTTCCTGGAGTTGTCATTATTTCAGAAGATATTGAAAAAACCCGAAACATTCGGTGCTGATATTACTTATATCTTCAGAAAAAGGTTGCCCATGTGAGTACTAACTTGTGAGAATCCCGATACTGTTTGAGTTTTCTTTTACGACGAAATTTGAATTTTGGCCTCACTAACTGAAAGGATAGCTTGCCTGTCAATATGAGGTCCAACTTTACTGTGAAATTCTTAAATTTTATATCTGAATTTACTAAACAAAACATTTTTTTTTCAGAAGTATTAGTGAAGCAGACTCCAAGAAAATTCCTTATTGATAAAAACCCAAATTTTAATTCATGTAATTTTTGCAAATTTAGTTTTCTTCTTAATTCCTATAAAGTGTACATCAGCAAATTCTGTCTGCATATTCATTTCAGCAATTCTCATATCTTTGCTTCTACAATTAAACAGTCAAATCAATGCAACCTTCATCCTGCTTCCAGAGTCTTACTGCTCTATCTGGCACCTTTTATTATTCCAGTGTCCCAGCTGTAGTAGCCTTGTCAAAGACAAGACTGGGTTTAGACTCTGTCTAATGGTATTTTTTTATTGCAGTTATATTTTTATTTTGTTGTAGCAAATAAAAAATCTTTTCATCAAGTTGAGGCTGTTCTGGTAATCTGGCGTGTATCCTCCCATGAATTCCTTATTTAGTTAAATGGTGACCTTGGTGCCCATTGGACCATATTATTATTCCTGTTGTCAATCTTGCTTTCAGTTTTTATCTCCTTCACTGTGTTAGTATTGGCTCCTAGAAGACAAGAGGAATAACTAAAACATCTGTTGTCACCCCAGGAGACTGGCCAAGTTTCATCCAGAAGGATGTGTGCTCCTGTCGGTCATCTTTCAGTACTCGGTGCCACCACAGTCAATGGCAATTGCAGAAAATGCTCAGAAAAACAGTGGAGACTGAACCAGATTTGTAGATACAAAATGACAAACTGACATGTATTGAATTGAGGTGGTGGAGAAAACCTCAAAAAAACCCACCCCCAAAATTAAGAAGGATGATACCTCCCTACCTCCTAAATAAATGGCTTAGATCGTAAATCTTGTCTTTTAGCATATTTTTCTTTGTCACTAGACACCTTCTACTGAACTAGTTGGAAGCTCAGAGGCTTCCTTCCCAGTCACTATTGTGTTAGGATAAACAACAGGCTCAGAAGTCATGGGTGTATAAGGAGAGCAGGATTAGAAAGGTTTAAGAAAGTTTGGGTTTAGAAAAAGGCAGGTTTATACTGAAGGTTAGAATTACTCGTAAATATCTCAAGTTCATTCCATTTTCCTTTGTGTCCTGTCGCTGTTAACCGACAGGACAGAGAGAGGAAATCAGTATCTTTGCCCTTGAGGGAGTTGTAGACTGTGATGAGGTCCCCCCTCAGCCATCTCTTCTCCAGGCTGAACAAACCAAGTGACCTCAGCTGCTTCTTGTAAATTTTCCCTCAAGATGTTTCACCCTCTTGGTTGCCCCATTTTGAACACGCTCTCATAGTTTGATGCCATTCTTGTACTGAGGTGCCCAAAATCGCACACAATACTTGATGTGGGGCTGCACCAGCACAATGTAGAGTGGGACAGTCCCTTGACCAGCTAGCTATGCTGCACTTGATGCGCCCCAGGACCTGGTTGTCCCTTTTGGCTGCCAGAGCATACTGTTGACCTCATGTTCCAATTGCCATTGACCCAAACCCAGTTAGAGGAACTACTAGCTTTATCTTTTTACTTGCATAGTTCTGGACAAAGTGGTATCATTGTGAACTTGGTTTCACATGGTGCTTCATGACTTGAATAATTTCTTTTTCTAGGTTATGTTCCTTGCAGAGGTGGTAGTATCCAGAGAGATGGCTATTAGCAAAATTCAGGCTCCTTTTTTTCCCCCTTCTGAGTGGTACTATGTTTAAAAAAGACTGTACAGACTTTCACAGGGTTTGCTTTCATATGCTAACAGCTGCTATAGATGATCATAATGGGAGATGTACCAGGACCTTTCTGGTGAGAGTTCTGAGCCAGTGGCAGGGGCTGGGGGCCTAGTCATTCTTTCCTCCTTTCTATTTGAACTGTACCTGTTTTCATACATGTTTTGAGAGATGAGGGAAACTGCATTTAGCACCATATCTGCAAAGATGTTGCTGGAGATCATAGAGCAGGAGAATTAATAAGGTGGTGTGTACTTAAATAGCAGCTCACAAAGATGACTTTCTGACCTGGAGAAGCATTAAAGATTTGTAGGTTTGATGGTGTATGTGATGGACAAAGCTAATTGCTTCAGAAAAAAGCTGATAGAAAGGAAAATAGTTCAATTTCTGATTTGCTGGGTGGTTTTTTTTTGTTTTTTTTTTGTTTTTTTCTACTAGGCTCTGTTTGGGGTAATTGCTTGGAACTTTGTGCAAAACACTCTTTATAAAAATGGAAGCAGAGTTTGGAAAGTTTGCTTGGTTTATAGCTTTGTGTTACTTGTGAGCAGAAATCAGTATAGGAAAAGATTTCCATGGAACTGAGTGATTCCAACTTAAAGTCATATAGCGATAGTGGTGGGTTCATAGAGGAAATAATTTTTTAAAAATAATTTTTAAGTCCTGAAAAAAATGAAAACTGGAATAAGGTAACATATTTTCATTTGAAATTTTACAGCTTTCTGTTGATCTAATCAGTAACAAGGAGACTTTGTTCCCACAGGGTGCCCTTTAAAATAGATTTGAAGTCAAGTTTTATCAAAACAGCACAGTACAAAAATCTAATATATAACTTAGTGTTAAGGAAGATGCTTCCTTCTTCATGGGAAGTTAATTTTATTCAGTGGAAATCTTTTGCAACCTAGGGTGAGGACCACTAGATGTCTTTAGTAAGACAAGGCAGTAATGGTTGCCAGCACGGGTATCATCAGTAATTGAAAGTAAAACTACTTACACATTATGCATCACTTCTAGTATATCCAGCACTTTACAAACATTAATAAAATCTAGCACTTGAGTTATTCACAGTGGATCCCATGGTGACAGTGAGGATTTGGAGAATGACCAGAAAGAAAAATATTCATGAATACTCTTCTTAGAGCTGTGTATCTGTAGAAAAAAAATGGGAATGATGTTACATATGACTTCTGTCTTTGTAAGCTGTAGATCCCATTTCCCTTGCTAAACTAGTTTGTGACGATAAAAGTCATACTTTTAAACTGGAAAATAAAGTTGATCTTTACAGTTCATGCCTTTTTTTTTATTTCCATGAGCTGAATCTGAAACACAGAGATATATCTATTTCTCAAAGTGCAATTCTCAAAGGCATCCTCTACTTATATGTATTACTTCAATGTCTTGTTACTGAATGAACTAGAGTCGGATATTTGGAAGATGTGAATAACAACGTACAAATCATTACTTGGTTTGGTTTTTTTTGTTTTTTGTTTTTTTTTTTTACTGGGGCTTAATTAAGCCCCTTTTTCTTTTAAGTAATAAAGGTAGATTTTATAACTTCATGTGATACTTGGATGGGATTGTCAATGAATCTCATTCACAGATAAATTACAGGGGGCACCTGCATCTTGGGAAGCTGTGTGAGGTAATTATGCAGCACTAGAAGTGGAGAAAGACTAAAGCTTCAAGCTGATGAGTAGGTTCTTTAAAACACAGCTTGTGTATAGCATAGTGACAGCCTACTTTGATGAGCTGCTTGATCTTTATGCTGCTGCAAACTCATTTACCAGAATAAATTATATAAAATCTATGGATTTTTAGGCCATGTAATAAAGGTGTTAGGTTATCACAAAATTGCAAGATATAAACAAAGGGCATGGTTGATTTCCACCTCTTTTCAAGACTGAAACTTCTGTAGTAGTGTTAACTTTATTACTTATGATTGTCAACTTCTGCTCCCCTGAAGGAAATGAAAACTTAATACTCTGTGATGGTTTAAAAACTCTTGTCCTTCAATTTCTTTCTTACTGTTATTTAATCTTAGAGCTAAAAATTTAAATTGACCTGTTCTCTCAGCCCTGTTCGTTATCTTTCCTGATCAATGGACAATAAGTGCTTGCAGTTTCATGCATAATTTATAGACAGAGTGAGTGTTGAGAAGTAACGTGTTTTGGTGACACCTGTAGCGTTTGCTGGTTTGATAAACCTTGAAGCCAAAAACTGCAGACTCATGAGACAGAACAATGTCTGCCTTAAAGCACCTCACCTGCCCTCTGCTTGTAATGCAACTCTGCCAGGGCTGCTTCTAATAAATCACGCCTCTGGGCAACTTCAAATAGTTGCTCTTCCCTTCTAGGAAATGACCTGTCAGAGTAGGAGCTGCTTCTACAAGTTTTGGTACAGGGAGATTCATTCCTGGCACGAGCAAGAAGATTTTAGCTGTAATTCTTTATGTTATGAGAGCCAAGAATGGACACCATGCATCTTTATTTTCCAGTAGTCCAACTTCTGATTGCTTGCAAAGGCTACATTCAATGTCACAGTCATGCATCAATTCCTAGCATTGCATCACCTACAAAAGTAGAAGATCTCCATGTCACCTAAAGTTATTTCGGTTATTTAAAATTATGAGCTTAAGAAAGTCAAAGAGAATTCACTGGGCTTGTTCTCATTCTATATGACATAAATAAAAATTAATAGAGATATAGTATGCAAGTCAAAACTTTAGCTTTTCTCTCTTCTCTGTCTTAAATTTCAGATAGCATCTATGAATTTGCAGGAACTATTTATGTTTCTTTGAGTCCTAAATGTACCCACTGCTGTATTTGTAGTCTACAAGTATTGACTTTTGGATAAGTTGGATGCTGATACTTAGTGTCTGGGAAATGAAAAAAGTGATGTATATTATCTAAAAGAAATTTATCTACAAGGAATTAGGTTTAAAAATTTCAATAAAACTTTAATAATTTATGCAAAGGAATAATGAGATTGAGATTAAATGAAATGGTTTCCGTAACAGTGGGTAATGAATGAGGTCATAGCTACTGGATTATTTAGTAATAGCATTTGTACGTTCCTTTCAACGTGAAATAACTGCTCCTTTAGGGGAAAATATTTAGTTTAACATAGTTATTTCAAAGTAATAATTATAATTGTCACTTTTGAAAATACAAATTTGATTCTATATTTTTGAAAATGTGTCTTTCATCCAGATTCCTGCACATTTATGTGCTCTCTCACTTCCATGAAGTTCTTCTGAAAGCTGCATCATACTCTGTAATCTCTGAGATGGAAAGTGCTGTGTTTTTTTAATTACTTATTGGCTGACCTCTCATTCTTCCAATATTTATGTGCTACCCACTGGAACTTAATTTCTGATGTCAGTAAAAGGCTCTGGTATGGCTTTATGTCCTACAGAGAGCTACCTTGAATTCATTATGCTTTCCTTTATAATTTTAATACAATAAGCATAAATATCATATTTTACTCTTGAATCAAAAAAGGCCTTAGAGATGATGGGTTTGTCCAGTCTGGTAGATAATAGAATGATTGTCTGGCATTCTTGAAATCATCATTGATCCATGTGTTTTATGATATTACCAAGTAGTTATATTTGTGAGTCAGTTTCTTTTGACCCACTACCTCCCCCCATCTTTCATCCTGTTACCTCTAAAACCCTCTGAAAAATCATCAATTTCTTTGTAAAAATGTAAATGTAAATAAATTCTCTTTGACAGGCTCAGCATTGGGGAAGGCTGCCTATACATCCACACAATATTAATAGTTTGCTATTTCATGTGAAATAGAAACCACAAGTCCCATGTGAAAGTGTTTGATTCGAATCAAATGAAGACTTAAAATTCCTATCACCAAGTTTTCTAGGGAGTTCTGTGGTTCAAAGGAGCAACTAGTTATATATCTTTTGAGGAATAAACCTTTTACTTTGGAACCTTTTAATGACCTACTTTAGTGTTGAATATTCCTGGCAGAGAAGAGTTTTTTCAGCAATTTTGTTTCAGCTTCTACCACATAATTTTGTAAAAGCTACTCTCATAATTTAGATGATATAGATAATAAAGATTTACTAGTAATTCTTGTCTTAAAGTTGGGCAAAATCAAATGCATTATTCTTCAACGTATTTTTCATCCTTTCACAGTAGTAAAAAAATGCTGAGGTGATGATTGAAGAACTTGGATTGGAGACAGTTATTGCTTAATGTTAACAACAACAACAAAATTATAAGCAATCAGCTAAAGTACTTCCTGTAATCAAGATAAACAAGTTAGGTAATTTCCCCACTGTTTATTTTTTTCTCATTTTTAAGACCTTTTTCTCACATTCATAAAGCACTGTGAAACTTTCAGGTTGCAATGAATCATACAGTGTCACAAACGTGAGTTAAGTTTGAAGACAGTAAGTGAAATACGGTTTTCATTGCTTAGAATAAGTTTTTGTTAAGTAATTGATATTTAAATTAAATCTCTGACAAAGAACTTTCTCCTGGATTAATCCATCAATAGGATGTAGATGATTTGACAGTGTTCATTTCATGGTAATGTCTGTACCAATTTTATTTTTGATTGTATACTTTGATTTTGCCTGCTATTAGGTGGGAGGAAACAAAATGGGAGAAAAAGTTAGTGATCTGGTATGGCTACTCTAAAGTTCTTTTGAAAATATATTTTTGAAAGAATAGTCTCAGTAAAATGCTTGAACCACAGTTAACAGTCAGTTAAAGACTAATACTCTGTCTGGCATAGTAATTGTCTAATTTGCCTATGGTACCTATTTCTAGAATATGTAGGGACCAAAGAATAATGATATGCCTCTTATGATTTGAACTTAGTATCTGTATTAATAAAATGAAATGCTTTTTTTTCCCTTTTGTATCCTACTTTATAATTGAAGAGGGGCTTTAGGAAATATTTTAATGTGATGATAATTCAATCTTAATAAAGGAAATGAATATGAAATGCTCTGTTGACTATCAAAAAGGAAAATAAATGTATGGATACTATAGGTGTTAGTTTCAAAATTTTAAAATTATTTACAGTGAATACTCCTAAGCCAAAGGCTTATCCTTTATTTATTTATTTATTGCAGGCTGTAATTTAATTTGTTATGCAGCTTTATGAAAAGTTCACTAGTTATTTATGCCTGTAAATGTGGTCTGATATACAATCAGAAGTACCAAAGGAAAACTTAAGGATTTATTTTTATGAATAAATATATATGAAATTATTAACAGAAACTTATAGTCAAAGCTTACATAACATTGCCATAAACTGTTGCTAACTTGGACCAAGAATTATAAGTTTTTTTTAAAACACACTGTCCATTTGAATGCATGTAAGTTTCTAATTACTTTCTTTTTATCACAGACTCTTAGATGTAGGAATCATGCTCTCCTTCTGTCAATTTCTTTCATTAAGTGTGTGTGGGTTTTTTTGATTGTTGTTGGATGGTCGTATTGTGCAGTCCTTATGTATTCCTCCCGTGTTTACTTTTCTGTCACTACAATGGGCACTGGTTTTATCATTGATTTTTACTTTCTTGGTATCGTTATTAAGATTATGCTTTTTCGTTTCACTATAATTCCTGGAGTTCTTAGTTTCCCTTTTACACTTCTGTCTTATATGTTTAACTTGTTTATCTTGTATAACGAGCCTAACAATCCTTACCAGTATGTTTTTAGTGTGCCTTACTGTATGATTCCCTACACTATGCCTGTTGTCATTGGCCGTTTGTGTAATACTGGAACACTTAAAATCATAAATATATTTATCTTGATAAGATCCCCAGTGCAGCAGAAACTGCCATTACTCTTGTTCTATAGATGTGGGGTGAAGACATGAACAGACTTGATAAAGTGGCTCAGGACTTTAGAAGTTTGGAGGCAGAACAAGGTCTTCAGCGTGTTTCACAATTCTTAGGCTGATTCAGAAATCACTCAGCCAGCTTTCAGAAATACTGTTATACATCAGTGGAGTTGTTATATCATGACACCGCCACTAGCGGGCAGAAATTCTTAAGCTTGAACTGAATCTTTTTTGTATTTTCTTCAGATTTGAGATAACGTAGGTGTCTACTGTTTCATATTTTTGAGAACCATACCCAGGAACCCTTCATTTGACAGCCTGTTACGCTGTTTGTCGGATCACGGCTGTTGGAATGCTGTTTTACTAACCTAGTTTCCCTTGCCTCTTAGGTCAAGGTTTTAGAATTAATTCCTCTATTGCAGCAGTTTTGTCAGTCAAAACAATGACATGAAAAGGGGATTTTATACAAGTAACCCATACTGGAAATATTAAGGGCTCAGAAAAAAAAAATCAAAAACCTGTCAGGATTACTGAAAGTATGCACAAATGCAACAGAGAAGCTGGTCACTGGAAAAAGAGAAAAATGTATTTGGTCTTGCAACCTAGACTTTTCACAGTGAAGGTTTTTTTTTTTCTTTTCATCAGTGCAGAGAGTAAGGTTCTGGTTGTAAGTAAGGACAAGCAAAGAACTTCTCAGAATTTCTGTAGAAATGCAGAAACCAAAAAGAATATTTGTCTTACAGGAGGTTACCCTCTCAGTCTTGAACTACAAGGAAAAGTTTTGGAATCTGTTTTGGACTTAATTTTTCTTAACTTGCCAAATTTGCAAGCACCAAATTACATACCTTGTGAATATTTTATGAGAGAAAAATGCTTGGCTGTCTCATCAGCCATGTTTTCCAGAGATGGTTCTGTTTCCTTTTATTCAGTGAAAAGAATAATGTTTTTCTGGGTATCAATAATTAATCCTCTGAAACTAGCCAAACTGTAGCTACTGTGTGATAACTGATGTCAACGTAAGCTAATATTGACCAGGAACTTAATATTCAAAGAAATGCTGTGGATAGGCCAATTTACAGGGAGTACCTCTTAGCTTGTATTTAGCTGCTTTAGCCTCTGCTTTCTGTTTCCTACAAGGCTGGCTGTATTCAAAGAGGATTGTAGGTCTCCATAGAGCTATTTATTTCTCACATTCCCATCTGCTTTGTTTATTAATATTCCAGTCAAATCCTGTGTTTGCTAAACTGCTTCAGGTTTTTTGGTTTACTTTTTATTTGCACTGGATGAACTGGTACTTAGTAACTATTAAGATGAAGACTACAGATGGTAACTATATCTGATGGGGAACATCTGCCAGGGCAATGTATTCAGTAGGTACCTGATGTCTTGACATAGACAGTACGCTACTTAGCTGCTGAGAATCTATCATAATATTATGGTTTTATATAAATTTAAGACCCCATTCAGAGTTATTGAAATGGTGAGAGAATTTATCTAAGGACATGTAATTGAATTACTGATAGAAGCATAAAAATTTTAAACAGTATTTTAGAGGTCTGCCTAACAGAAAGGAGAGAGAGTCTTATATGCAAAGTGATTCCTCTTCACATAGCATCTGTTGGTGGCTTTGCAGAAACGGAAAGGAACTTAAACAGATTTCCAATGTATGAGAGTGGCCAGTATGAAAGTGTTGTTGATCTGATATGAAACACTTCTTAAAATGCAGGCTTGAGGAATGCACTGATGTTTAATAGAAATAAATAGAACAGCAGTTTAATAGAAATAAAATTGCAAGTTGCTGGCATCATTATCTAAAGCAGCCCTTCCCTAATTTCCCCAAACTATGTTTATTACTGCATACTTCAAACCAGGTGCAACCGACATTCTAGCAGGCCCTTTGTCATCTTTTGTTCCAAGATGTTGAATTCCAAGGCCAGTATTTGGAATTCCAAGGCCAGTACAGTGGGCTTGCTGCTCTGGTGTTATTGTTCATCTGCTCAGTTGAGAATACTGCTTCCTCTTGAGTGATGTGGGCATGAGTTGATGCCCTGTATTCCCATTACAGTTGATCATTCATGATTGTTTTGTGCTATTCATACTACTTAAATGTTAGACCAGCACAAATATCAGAATTATTTTACTTTGTTTCACCAGACTTTAACCCAGTTCATTTTCCTTGCATTACCTGACAGTTTCCTATGTTTTCTAAAAAATCTTAACAAGAGACCAAGTTTTTTACAGTACCAATACTTCAGGGAGTGCTTACCAGGTTGTTGTCATAGTGTCCAGGGTTTTCAGGGCTTCTAAAAAGGCAGATTATTCCCAGATGATGTTTTAAATTTTTTACAATTTTCTGATTTTATTTTGTGCAGTTCTGGGTTGAATGGAGTGTCTGTGCATTAGTTCTGTGTTTGTACAGGTATTCTAGACAGGTGAAGCAGGTAGGACTATGATTTCAAAAATGAAAACTGTTTTTGACTGTCTTTGCCCTTTTGATGTCTCTTTGCTTAAGCATCCCAGCACTTGTGTAATCTAAATCAATATTCATTGCTGAAAATATAAAACAAAGCACTGAAGTTTCTGGTCCAGATCCCTGTAAAACCACTGATAGAACAGTGAGTCCTGATTCCTGTACACACCTTCTCATCGTGCATATTTTTCCATTTTGTCACTGAGTTCAGGAAATCTGCATTCCTCAAAATACGCTGCTTCTCACTTAGTCTACCTGAATGCTGCTGTCATCAAATAATTAAAATAACGAACACTTTGCGAAACAGCAGGTAAACAGAGTGGATAAACATAGTATTATCTTACTTGTAGCTACTGAGCCTGTAAATAATTAAACCGTTATCGTCACTGTCAGGTTTTTTTAAGCACCTTTTTCAGGTTATGGTGTTGGTTACTCAGTGCTTTGAGGTGAAGAAATAGCAATAGAACAGGACTATATGGTTAAGAACAGGACTGATTTGTACACAGTGGAAACGAAAGCAGCCTTAAAATCTCCCTTAGTGATCTCTCCCCAGTTGCGTAATGATTTGGGAATAAACTTTTCTTAATACTTAACTGACAATTAAGTAAGCTAAGAAGCTAGCCATGTAGATGAAAATATAAAACATCCCAACTGAATAAAAACATTACATAACAGCAACTAATCTGCATATTAATTATAGCTACAGTAATAGCAAAAGTTAGCTTTGGTATGTAGTTCATCATGAGACTCTGCTCCAAATGATGCTTGGCAGGGGATGATTGTTTTACTTATATTTTAATTAAAAAATAATATGGGTGAGTGGTTTTAATAGAGGTGAAATAATTGGTATAACT
Source organism: Gallinago jamesoni (assembly GCA_025769975.1). Taxonomy (NCBI): domain Eukaryota; kingdom Metazoa; phylum Chordata; class Aves; order Charadriiformes; family Scolopacidae; genus Gallinago; species Gallinago jamesoni. The sequence goes on from JAOQGH010000002.1 coordinate 14,415,852, forward strand.
GCAGAAATACAGCTATTAAAATATATTACAGACTTTAATACTTTCAGAGAATCAAATACTGAATAGGTCTGTCACATCTTGCTGCTCTATTCTGTTGGCAAACAAAATTCAATACAGCAAAAAGAACTGTAGGGTATTAGAACCTCTTGAAAATATAACAGCTACCTTTCTCTTTCAATTAAGTAAATTGTTTACTATTTTATTGAGTCTTACGAAATTTTATTTTTAGAATTTTATGAATAATTATGTCTTTAAAATTCAGTTTGATATAGTGACAAAAAGGTTAAGGGTAAGGAAGGAATATGTAACCAGTAACAAAATTTTCCAATCTTAGTATTTTCAAGTTCACTACCATAAAATAAACTTTTCCATTCAGTTCTTTTTTTGTTGTTTTTGTTTAGTAGTCTGTAGTTCTGGGCCTTTCTATATCAAAATCTGTACTTAACGTTTTTAGCAAGGAGTCTCTCCCTGAGATTTTAAATAGGGGTGCTTGATGGAAAAATCAAGTAAGTCTGTGGTTTCATCCTTGCTATGCTGATAACTTCTCTGGTGACTGATTTAGGCACTTAATCACCATTTCAGATTCTTACCAGAGAGGAAGAGATAATTACACCTCCTTTACCATGAAAACCACATTAATACTTTTATTCAGTATAAACTTGTCCAGCATATAGAAGCCCACTGTGCTATGCAGAGGCAGACTGTGGCAGTTTACAATTTAAAGACAAGCTCTAAGGATGCAAAAGGCAGACAAAATGACACATGTAACTTTTAACAAGCTGTCAAGGAGGCTCCCAGAGGGCTGGGGGGTGCTCAGGCCTGGCAGCCGGGGCCTTGTCCCACTGCTGCAGCCCAGGAGCGGGGCAGGCAGGCCGGGGCCAGCCCCAGCCCCTGGGCACCAAGGACCTCCTTGGGCCAGCCTAGGGCATCAGGCTGTGGGTGAGGGTGGGATTAGGCCTGGGCAGGGAAAATGGGATCAGCCAGAGATGTGGGATGGCTAGGCCCAGCTCACCAGGGCCCACAGCTGGGTATGACTGGGCTGTGGGGGGCTGGTGGCCCTGGGCTGGCCTCAGGGGCCACAAGCATGGTGGGAGGAGAGCAGCTGTGGCCAGTGAGGCCTGTGAGTGCCCCCAGGGCCTTGGAGGTGTGTCTAGGTTCCCTAACCTTCAATATTTTGTGTTATTACAGTCTCTGGTATATATAGCCATATCATCCATTACAAAAAAAAAAAAAAAAAAAAAATAAATGAAGCTAGGCTTCTCATTCCTGGTTTATAACCAAAGCAGCATGAGTGGTGGGCAAGGCATTTCTTTGGGACTGATCTATGTGTCTTGGTGATGACATGGGTCACAAACTGTCCCTAGCCAGCCTGTCAATGGCTTGTGCCGTGCCGTACATGGCTGTCCCGAGCAGTGAGCTCGCTCCTGTGGGGCTGTGCTCTGAGTGTGAGCAGTGCCCTGGACGTCTCCCCACGCTGAGTGCAAAACATCTGATTCACTGTATCCAAATTTGTCAGGGAATTGAGGTCCAGTTATGCAAATATTAAGTGGCTTTTATCTTCTGCCTGGTTATTTGCTGAGGAAATGCTGAATTACTCTTGTAGCTCTGAATCATTTGTTATTATCAATATAGCCACATCATGCACCGTGCTGTAATTGCTAGAGAGGAGATGGAGCCTGTCTTTCAGGAGGGAGACTAACAGAGAAGAATCCGATTAGCTAATTAAGATGCAATATTGAGACTCTCTAAAAACAACTGTTGGTCTCCATATTACATTTTTGGTGTTGCTGCACTGTCCTTTGCTGACATATTCAGTGTAACTGCTTTATTAGTTCAGTGCTGCTCTCAGGAAGTGCCCTTACCTTTATATCCAGCTGTGTCCTCAAGGCCGTCGCACAGCTCTGCGTTTTGACCATGCTAATGTAGTATTCCTACTCTAGGAATAATCACTGAACCAGCGTCAACATCTTTGCTTGTATAATGGATATCCTAAAGGGGATTAATGGCAATTGATTTCCTGCTTAGTGGCCCACAGGCAAGTCATATCTTTCAAGCTGTCGGTCTCTGCTTGAAGCACTAATGTAGATCTATGGGTGCAGTTCAAGTGCTCAGTTCTTGCCTCAGCCCTGAATTTTGCTCCCTCCCCTATGCCTGTTTAGCATAACTTGTAAAGTATTCAGGAAGTCATTAGTACTATGCTGTCACCACAGGCATGCTCATGGCACAGTCTGATACTTTGCTTATGGTATGCTTTAAGCGCTGCATAATCTAGGCTGCCTTTTCCTATCATTTCCCTTGATTTTTTTGTGCAGCATCCATGACTGTAGCACATAGCAGGCAGTTGCAGAGCATGACTTCTTTGCTGCAGCATCTGTGAGAGACTGTTATGAATTCCAGTGCATGTGACTCATCAGTCAGCTTAGTGCAGCTGAGGCTTCTCTTTAAATTCTGGCTCACCGTTCTACGAGAGCCATTTACCAACAGAAGAATTACTGTGATATATTAAACACTCGTACTGAAACACCGATTCACTGATACCGTGGCAGCTCCCTGCAGATGCTCTATGGTGTATGTTGTTCCCCTCACGCTTGATAATTATTGTCTTGTTGGATCATGCTTCTCAGTGAAGGTTTACTCAGATAATTAATTCTAGTGATAGAAAATTAAAATCATACATAAATTATGTTCACACCTAGCACACATTGTTTTGACGAATACATCAAAAGGTCCATCAGTGTACCTAAAAACTCATTTATATGTAGTTCTATAATTGCATATGTAGCTCTTGGTAATTATCCTGCTTATAGGTAAGGAACTTACAGCATATTTGATGTCAAGTATATGTTTTTAAGATTTAGTATCAAGGATACTATCATTATTTAGTTGGTAAGTCATATATATTTCTATTTCTAACGAAATATGCCTGAGTAGGTGCTTAATGTCATCTAGCAGGAACCCAGGAAGACCGATTGGCCTTTTTCATAGCATTTCTTAGCCCCAACTATACACTGACTTTCACTGTCGAATTGCTAAGCACCAGCTAAACCAAATACTTATTTTTCAGGAAGCCCAGAAGATCAATGGTGGTGGAGATACACAGGCAGATGGGACCTGCAAACCGACAGATGAAAAAGAGGAGAATGTGGCAGCAGAAGTGGGATGGATGACCTCTGTGAAGGATTGGGCAGGAGTCATGATATCTGCCCAGACGTTAACTGGCAGAGTACTTGTAAGTTTTCTATGATTTTCTATATTCTTATTTTAAGCAATGTTTTTTTAACAAACACTGTGTCCCAGCATTAGTGGAGGATTTTTGATTGGCTTGTTGTATCAGCACTGACACAATCCCAATTTTCTCTTTTGGAACTTAAATAGCAGACTGATTCCTACTGCAAGAGAGAAGCAGAGACAGCAAGTAAGAAATAACAGACTTCCAGATCACCTGCCAGCCTATTTCAGTATTCTGGCACCATGATTTTGAACTCTGATACAAACACTGAGATTATTAATTTCTATAGGCCTATTTTGTCTGGAAGTAAAGTTGTGCTAGCAAAAATGGAACCTGACTTGGAAAATAAGCACAGTGTTACAAATGTAGGTAGTGGCTAGAACTGTAAAGCAAAGACAAATTTGAATTTGCCATGCAGTGGGATTTGTGATACTTTCAATAGACTAGTAATGATTTGATGTTCTCTTGATCTTTTTCTTTATTAGTTTAATATCTTCAAACATGTCAACAGTTATCAAATAGAACAACAGTCACATATTAATAATGTGTGGTTTAAAGTTCCACTGAAAATACTTTATAGTTTTCACTTTATTTGAATATAATTATTTTATAGCCTTGTCAAATCATACTTAATTGCCAAGGGTTTTCTGTGCAGTTCACTGCAGTAAAAAATGTCTCCTGTGTGATTTTGTTTAGTTTCCTTGTTGGAATGCATGTGCTTATAAACTAACAGCTAACGTGATTTAAATCCCATTTAAAAAAATTGAGAATCCCAGTGAGATTTTGGAAATAGTTTGCGTTAAACTGAAAACAGAATTTTTGTCCTTGATTATTTCCTTTTGTTAAGAGATATTTTACCGTGAGTCAGTTCTGCTCTACAGAGTAATTATTTGGGTGGGGGGAATGAAGGAAAAAAAAAATCAGATTATTTCTGAGTGTATTTATATTCTTGTCAAGGCACAACAGCGGGTATTGTACACATCTAGGCTCATCAATACGACTAACCATCTGAGAAATAAGTAGTGATGTATGGAGTCTCTTAGTTAATTTTGTTCAGTTTAGAACACAAGATGCATTTATTTTAAGATAGTTCTTATAAGTTTCAGGATTTGAATTGATACAATGTAATTTCTGGAAGACCATTTCCAGTATGAACATTGACTGTTCATTTAAATCTTACTTAATGGTTATTTTTGCTAAAGGTTAACTGCTTCAATGAACGTTGTGCTAGAGACGATATAAAATGTAGCTAAGTCAATATTTTTATCAAAGTGTATTGTTTGAAATTATTATGACTTACTCATGATTTCCTACTACCTTGACGCAACCTGTTTCTGCCAGCTGTTATATTTCTGAATCAAAGTGGGGAATTATTGGCCAGAAATGGCCAATTATGTCTGGTTCTTCAATACCAAGTTCTGGCCTTGTGTCATTTCTTAGTATGGTACTCCCTCATCATGTGAGTATCTAAGAATGGGTTTATTGAAAAGGATAGTATCTCAAATAAATCGTGTTAATATCTCCAATTGTGCCCTTAGCTCTTGGTCACATGAGGTGGGAGTTGCCTCTGTTCCCTGCTCTTCAAAGTGTTTTTGTATCAATTCTGACAGAAACATTAGGAAACAGATTTCTGTTCTTTCAATCTCCAGGAGTATTTTTCATTTTGTTAAAAAAATAATTTTTTTTGTGTTGGGGAAAGCAACATGAGAAACAAGAGTGAGAAATTTACATTCTAAATAATTAAACCATCAAATTTTCAAAACATTTGACCATTGCTTGCTTTATTGTTATGTCAACTTAGTGTCTTGCAGTATGTAACTCTTGTCTGTTAATGATAGCAAGATTAGATGGAACAGATGTAAAAGTGGTGTGTACATGGGATTGGGCTAATATTGCAGTTGATGCTGTAGTTTATGTGAATATTGTAGAGACAAAGTACTAAAATAAACTGGACTTTCTTACCTCTTTAGGAGCTAAATTCTATATTTGACATTTTGTGGTTTATGCACAAAGGGAATATTCACACTACCCAGTTTCATGTGAATGGCAGGCTTTGGAGGAACACATTTGTAAAGGGTGATCCAGAATGTCCTTCAATTAGAACCCTTTGTAGTTTCCTGAAGTACTGCAGAAAACATCTGGCTAGGTATGGTTCCTGCAGTTGTGTGGTCAGAATATCTTTTTCTCCTCATTCTTCAGGTTTTAAAAGCACATCTGGAACTTAATGTTCTTGGTTACAGAACCTTTGGAAATGTGACTTGTGGTCTTAAATAATGTAGATGAGAATTTTACATGCTGTTTAAAAATGTGTCCATATTAAATTGCATAAGTACATGATTTAAGAATGTGCTAATTGAACTCATGCAGTTCTGTTTGCAGTTGATGCTGAGTGGCATAAATATAAATAACAATAAAATGTAACAGTTTACTTAAAATCTGTTAAGGGAAATACCGATTTACTTTGAAGTGCTGTATAATGCTGTAGATGATGGAAGTAACAGATAAAAATTCCTGAGGTGAGTTTCTCAAAGAAGAATCAGACACGTTCATAATTAATCTGAAGCAGCAGGAAATTAAAGGTGTTTATGATCTGATTTTTGCTTCCTGAAATTAATTTTTTTTAATCATTTGAGTAAAAAGAAAAAGACTTCCTTAATTAAGTAAAGTGCTTGACGTACAGGAGAAAGTCATACGTATATTGTTGAAGTTACCACAGCTCAATCTAGAACACGCTTGAATGTGGACTCTCCTTTAATGGGCCAAAGAAAGAAAAATCATTATTTCAATTGCAAAACTGGAAGATAAAGTGGTGGAGCAAATTGGTTTGTTCCATTTTTAACATGTGACCTGTAAACACATCACAGAGATACGAGCTTTACTTTGCTTTTGCTGAGCACCATGTGGTAGTTTTGCCTACTGCCTCGACTCTCACAGTATCAAAGGTCAGTCAGAAACAGGAAAATGTGTGTTAAAATGTGTATAAGGCTTTGTTTTCTAATTGTTGCATGATGAAAATATTTTTTAGATGGGCAACGTGGAAAGAAAGAGGAGAAGAAAATTCCTTTGAGGAATAGGGGGAGAGAAGAGAGGGGACAGCAATTAATGTCAGCAGTATATTAATTATTTAAATTGTTTAGTAATAAGTTATTTAATTAGATTAATTAAGTTGCTTTCTTAATGTTCTTAATACTTAACTCCATTAAAAAACCTAGAGATGAGGATCTGGTATAGGAAGGTATTTTCTTAAATTAAAAAGTGGGTATATGTTCCCCAGTACACATTTAAAATAAAATAGAATTTTTTTGTAACATAGTTTGTTTGGAATGTATACTTGTCGCTACATTCTCTTCATCTCTCAATAAAAATCCAGCAGTCATTCTTTTTTCCCCAGCTCTAACTGTCCTACAGGGTCAAAAGTTTGAAAACTGCAAGTCTTGCCAAAACATTTGTAAGAGAGAACAAAGTTTTGAGGTTAATAAAACTTGGGACTTGGGACTGTGCTTGGTAGGGGGTCTCATTTTACAAGGTTGGATGTTACAGTTTCTGAGAAACTGGTGTCAAAACTTTACAAGCTGATTAAAAGTCTGAATCAAAGACCATCCGGTGAATAGAGAGTGCACTAATTGTTTAGTATGGAAAGATTTAAACCTTTGACTGACTTCAGAAGAACTCTTAAAAATGCTAGAAGGCCTCACTGCACATTCAGGGAAAGAAAAGAGTAGCATCTTTCTGTCACTCTATAAAAATGAAAGCCTTCAGGTTTTCTAATTTTTTTTATAATGATTGCAGTTTAATTATAAAAACATGTAGTATTGAAATGAAACTAATTGGCAAAATTCTTGCTCAAGCAAACATTCTTAAGTGTAAGTCAGTTATTTTAGCTTAGAGAAAACATAGGTTTTTGCCCATAAATATGTCATAAAGAGGAGACTCATTAAAAATTAAATGAGTACCCTAAAGGGCAAAAAACCATTCATGAAGCAATGGAATTAAATGTACTGGTGGTTATTTGGGGTTTTGTGTGTTTTTTTTTTTTCTTTTTTTGAAAAGTTGATAATCAGAGGAATTTCTTGAGAGCTGGTGGAGTGTTTTGAAAAAAATACAAGTCAGGAAAACCAGTGGATTTTAAAATATAAGGTAATTATAGTAGATTTTCCTGGAAAAAAGCATAAATATGCTATATACTGCTTTTTTTTTTTTTAGGATATTTTCTCAGCTTGCTTTCCTCTTGCTACTTTTTTTTTTTTCTGCAGGAGAGAACTCAAATTCTTTTTGCATTGAAGGGGAAAAAAACACACTGCCACCTCTTGCAATAAGCTACAGTTGCCTAGCAGCCAAAGTGAAATTTAGCAGCACAGAAATTATGTGGGGTTTCTCCTGCTTCCAAAGGCAGTAACAGTTCTCTCATGACTGTAATGAGAATAGATGCTCAAAGGATAATTTGGTATCCCTGACAGAAATGAATTTGGAGAGGGCAGGTGCATTTGGTATATATACCAATTTTTTGACAGCATTCTTGACAATATCAGCTATTTTACTAGATGTGCAATGCAGGAAGAGAAACCTTGAGCAACCTTGAGTAGTATACATTCCAGAATTTGAATATGGAGTTTAACAAGCTTTCTCAAGGATAAACAAAGCTCCTGTAAATTTTGATTGATCTTTTGATTTCCATTGTGGGACCCTGTCATCCTGGAGATGTCTCGAAACCAGTCTTCTTGTGGAATTAATGTACACTTTTTTTCTGAGCACCTATAATGGTTTTAGGATGCAGTAAATCTGAATAAGGCTTAATTTAGAAAAAAATGTATTAATTGACTTGACAATAGAAATTGAACGTATTCTTCAGTGATTTAGTCTTTCATACTCATTCTAAGCCTTTAACAAATCCAAACATGACATTAGTTTTTCAGCAGGGAAGCACATTCGTTCTTGGATGAAAGGATTTGTTTTGCAGTTAATTGGTTATGATATTACACTTTTTCTTAGATGGTTAAGGAAAATTTGGTGTGGCCTATAAATTCCCCTAGTTAGGCAAAAATAACTAGTGCCTTATTTTCCCTTGTATTGTGCTCTAGGTTTCTGAACTAGAGGAGTAGGGAGAAGCCTTTCTCAACCTCCAGGTCTGACTGTACAGGCAGGAACCACAGGAGGTGCCACGTTCTCAGTGGTCTGGGGGTTTTGTTTTGTGGTGGGTTGTTTTAGTATGTTCGTTGAACCAAGATCCACATCAAGACTTGTTTTCATATGCAAGTAAAGTAGTTCACAAAAGTTAAAGAAAAATTGGAGTTTCTCAGGATGTGAAAGATTTCAAAAGACAAGGTTTATTGTCATACTGTTTCGGGGGGGGGGGAAAGAGTATTTTTTTCTTTTTTTCTACTCTAGTGAATCTCCTTTCAATTCCTAGCATAAAAATGAGAATTTACCTGACCATTTGGGACTGTTAGACATTTCAGAACATGATAATGATTATAAGTTATCTAATCGCATTAACCATTAATTTGCCTTTCTACGTGTCCCTGAGGATGGCAGAACAATAAGTAGCTGTTAATTAATAAAGTATACAACTGTCTCTTAAGGCAGATGATTATTTTTATTTCATGGATGAAGAAAGTAAAATACAAAGGAGCTGCTGATGACTTCCAAGTGTAGAAATTAGTAGCACACTCATACCCACGGCAGCAAATGTGGGGCAGATCAACTCCATTGTGTGTGAATGTAGGGCAATGTATTAAGGGAAAAAAAACCTAAACCCCAATTACTGTCTAGACAGTGTCAACAGATTTAAAAAATGGATTGGGCAAATGGTCAAACTGATACCAAACAGCTATTAGAGAGTATGGGAAGGGGAGATCTTCCAACATACCAATTCCAAAGACTGTATGAGTGAAATGGACTACAGAAAATTACTATTCTTTCCTGTTCTTCCTAAAAAACATGTCTTAATACCATGGTCAGAGATTCGTCTCTGTGCTAGATAGACAACTAAATTGGCTCGGAGGGGAGGGGGGTAGGGGCATTTTTTATGCCTTGTAATTCTACCTTCTAATTACTAGATCACAAGTTTACATCTTTAGAGCAGAAATTTAGAATAGAGCAGAAAAAAGGGATATTCATCTAGTCAGAAGGGAGTGATTGGGAAGCATTTTACCCTTAATGCATAGTAATTCAAATATTCATGAATCTTGATTATTTAACGGTTTGTGTATTTCTGAATCTGTGTGTAGCAGGGTTTAAGTTCTTCTGAGCTGTGTTACGTATGCGTTTCAGATTATATGCTATTACATCTCTAAAGCTTCCTCTTTCCTGACCCAGCTCAACAAATAAGAAATGTCATAAAGACAAAAGGGCATAGTCTTCTCAAGCTAGGGCATTTGTATAAAGACAGGACACAAAGCTGCTGAAGGATGTGCTTTTTGGTTTGTTAGTTTAACTGTACAGATGTGTTTGTCACAGTTGTTCACAGATTATAAACTTCTTGCCAATGTTTGTTACTTACCTGCTTCTCATAGGAAATAGGTTGGATTCTGCTCCTCTATATTGAGCAACAGACTTTGTTTAGTTGTTCTCAATCTTTAGTAGGCCTTTGTGGCACATAAATGAATCCAAGAGATGTGTTCTAGATTGCTTAAATCTCCTATGACAATGATGTGGGCTATTTCCAGGGTTTCCATAGGAATCGGAACAATACTTCTCCATTTGAGTTCATGAGAGGCTGAATGATAATGGAATAGAGTAGGAAGTGTTGAGTAAGTCTTGCTGGTTTCTATGGTAACTGCAGCTAGTTTAAGTTCCATTTATATGTTTTCTTCTTCTGAATATTTATTTATTATTGACAATACCAAGGAATGTTTTTCAGGGTTTTTGCTGTGGATCAAAGAAGGGGGGGGGCCTTCTGCCCACAGTCCTGTTCTTTTACTGTACATATTTCTTTAACATTGGACTATTCAATTCTGCAATCTAGCTATAGCATTTCTGGTTGTCGGTACGCCTTGAAGATAGCCACCTTGTGTTTTGTGAAACTGCTGCAATTTCAGTGGATCTTCTCTTGTAAAAAATAAAATCAAAGAAATAGTTAAACCAAAAAAAAATCAAAACAAGAACATGCTGATTTCTCACTATGAGGCAATATCTAGGAGGAATAAGTTACTTTGTCATCTATGACTTGGTATTATGGGAAGAAGGGTGGCTGACTTCAATTCTTTCTCCATCAGCTTGCTTTTTGGTGTTAATATATGCCAAACTTAAGCATTCTTTTCTGTTAAGCCTCCTGTGAAGCGTATGGCTAATCAAACATAAATAGTATATTTTCTCCTCAATTTTACCAGTTTTAAATACTACTATGTGGAGATGATTTAGGTGAGCATAAAATAGATGTTCATGCTAAAATCATATCAAGAAAAGGATAAACAGCATGTTTCATAAAAGAATGACATGAGGCCTGGATTTAATTGGACTTAAAACCTTGCATTTGAATTCTTTACTTAGAAAGTGGAGAAATAGAAAATTAAGCACATATTACAAATGGAATGCATACATGTTTATCTTAATTAAAATTACAGATTTTTAGAAGCCTACTTTTGCAAACCAGATCTCAGTGTCGTCTAACGTATTTCTATGGTGTTTGTCAGTTTATAGCTGTTGCTAGGGGAGTTACCTGCTGTAAGATCATGTTCAGAAGCTTTCTGCTGTGGTGACTTCTATGGCCTCTAGATGACCACGCTTGTAGAAACTATTCTAATACTATTATAAAGCGTGTGACTTTTCCTACAGTGAGAATAAATATAGTTTGCTGACATCTTTGACATCTACTGCGTACCTTAATTTATTTAAAAAAAAGGATCTGTAGTATTCTATCTTTGAAATGAAGAAGCACAAATACATTTAAAAATCATGTTGTGTCAAGTTTTGAACAGTATGATTATTTGGACAGAGTCAAGAGCATGATTAATAGTCAGACAGTTAAAGCAAAAATGGCTTAGCGAAACTACTGTTGTAGAAGGTTACTTCTGTTATACAAGTCTTTTTTGTTGAAAAAAAATTGTATAATTGATATAAATTGTTATTAATATAATAATATCAAACATAAGTTAGGAAAAGCCCTCGCTATTTGTTTCTTAGATACAGCTAGAAGGAAAGTACATAAATACAGAATTGTTCCTACTGATAATGCTGTGTTGCATCCCCATGATGAGTGTGGTGCAGAGGAAATTTACCTTCCACCCATGGGCCATGACAATAGTCAGCGAATAAAAGATATGGACACAACTGTTGCAAATGAAGCATGTTTGCAAAGCTCACCAGAGGAGACAGATGGCTTCCCCCTAAGGCATTTACACCGTTCCCATGCAAAGGGCTGCTCTGATGATGCAGTTGATAATAGTGTTTATTTAATATTTTTTCTCTTTGCATTTAGTATATTTGATAATGTGCTTGCAATCAATACACTGATGTGATAATGCATATTTTTAAAAGATAATTCTGCATAGGCTTTTGTGCAACTCTGCTGTTGTGAATGATTTGTTTTGAGGTGTGGGGTAAATAGAATGAAGCTTGTGGTTAAAAAAAAATAAAAATCCTGTTTTAATGTTTTGCAAAAAACAGTAGTTAATTTCCATACAAAATATTGTCTATCAAAATCAGTTTTTATCAGTCTCTTAAATATTCAGTGTTTGGTTGTTGCTGTTTTGGTGGGTTTTGTGTTTGTTTCTTTTTTTTTACATTGTTGTTTGATAGTTACTTGAATATGTACAAGTTTCCTGAGAAATGTTCTCAGCATATTCTACTTGGCTCCGGTAGTTTTATGTGGCTCCTTAAATGTGCATTGCTTTGGCACAGGATGTTCCTCTCTGTTGTAATTAATCCTTTATTTCAGCTTCAAATGCTGCAGCACAGACAACTTCACAGCTTACCACTAAAGCTGCTGAAAGTCCTACTTTTCCTTTGAAGTCTAATGTCTGTTCTGTTGCTGGAAGAGTAGTCTGCCGTTCAGTCAGAACAGTTAAAATGCCAGCTACTGTCATGCAGGATTCACAAACATAATTTGACATATTCCCTAGATAATACATATATATATATATATTTTAATGACTCTCCTCATTGGTAAGATTCAGAAAGCTTGGTTCAATCTGAAGTTATAGTTGACAACTTGTCTTTCTGAGAACAGAGAAGGAAATCTGATGGTAGAAACTTGAACAGAGAGGTAGTGAATTCAAGGTGAAAATCTGGGAATGTTAACTGCCTGTTCCACATGCTTTACCTGGAAGCTGAGAGTTCTCAGGGTCTTCTAGAAGTCTACAGTAAAATGCCATAAATTTAAGGTGGAAGCTCCTGTGCCTGCTGTTGACTGATCATGCTCCCTCCTTCCTGGTAAAAGAGTCTTCGTCCTGCAGACACTTCCCTTCATCTCAGTATGAGGATAGGAGAAATGTAGGGAAGGTGGTGAAAAAAGGAAAGAGCTATTAATATTTTGTCAAAAGGAGAAGGGATGGGACTTCTTAGAAGTTTGAAGCAGCCCTGCTGCTTCTTTCCATCTTGTGAACATTGATTCTACTCATCATAGCTAGGGTACATGGGTGAAAAGGCGAATTCTGCAATGTAATTCCATGCCCTCTAATGAGACACTAACTTAATTGAGGGAGGGTAGGTACAGAATGGAAAAGAAAACAGAAACTGATTTGTAGTTTAAATTTCAAAAAAATTGATTTCAAAACCAATGTAATTGTTACTGCTTAGAATTGGGGATACCATGTTGAACCTGCCTTGTGTAGACAGAAACTCTTCCCTGCGTGTAAACTAAGACATCCAGTTCTGTTAGATGCCCACTGTCCTCTCATTGAAAAACATGTGACTCCTACATGCTGTTAAAAAAACAATTTGTGCCTGTCAGGGTAAAATCTGACAAAAATTACTTCTGTAGAGATGAGTAGATTTAGTGAGCCATCTGATTGTTGTGATATACAAATATGATGCTGTCATGAGCTTGCTGCAAAGGATAGCAGAATGCTAAGCTTTCGCATGGAAATGCACTATTTTCTTTGTTATTGTCAACCACTATATTTAATCCCATAAAATGTATTCTGAAGGTACTGAATGTACCTTGGAAAAGTATAGCTGTGTATCTTGGTAACAAGCAAGAGTATCATCTGTGTTTTAGTGTTAATGCAAAATATTTGTAGTATCTTTGAGATGTTTAATTTTAAAATTTGTCTCCTTTTTTAATCTGTTCCTCAGGAAAAGGAAGAAAGTCTGGCTGTTGCCTTGTTTTTGATTTTTTTTTTTTTTTAAATCTATCCAACCCAAATCCTAGAATGTTAAACCTTACGTGGAGAATTTTGAACTGGAAGAATCAACAGAGCATGCCATTAGGGCAATTGATCTTTATGTGTTTTGGGTGACCTTAGGCTGTCTGGACAGGGTTACATGCTACCTTTGTTACTTCATGCTACAGTTCAGCAGCCATGCATTTGTAAACAGAACCTGACACAAGCAGTTCTGTTTTAGCTAAATCAGGGGATTCTACATTCAGAGAATTCTAAGCAATGTAAACAAAGCTCAACAGTCATATTCTTCTACCCCTCAAAAGCCTGGCATAGTATTATGTACAGAAACCCAGCACAGGTATGAAAAGATGAATTCAGCAGGATCTTTCTTGAATGTTATATCAGTTTGCTCACATTTTATTTTTTTTCAGGGCTATTCTCAATGAAGGCCTGAGTAAATTTTCTCATTGATGGTTATGCCTAAGCATTTGTTTCAATGAATTGATCAAACTGCACTCTATGAGACTAGCTTTTAAAGTCCTTTTCTGCTATACTTAAAGGATTGTAAAATATTATTGGAAATAATGAAGGACATGCAAATTTTAAGTTCTTCCATATTACAAAACAGCAACATGAATCAGCGTATTGAACATAAAAGAAATACGTAGTGTAGTTTCCCTATACATTACTTTTTCAGATTTGCCTTTTTTTCTGTCACTGCAAATATTACAAAGTGGTTTGGGGGTGACTTGTTTGGCTTTCAATTAACTGTTGTAGGAGGCTGTGAAAAGTAACTAAGAAAAGCAAGCCAATAGAGTATAGGTTTACAGTTGCTGTTTGGAGTTTGTAAGAAATTCTTAGGGGTCTCCGGACTGGCAAAATATTGTCACCTACTGGCTTGAATCTATCGGAGAAGTTAGTTGGATAGGAAACTGTCCTTTCTTTGAAGTATCAACTAGAGGATGTACAATAGATGGTATAGTTCATAACAGTAACTTTTCTAAGCATTTTCTGGCAGCCTAGAAAACATAATGTCAGCAGTGATTCAGTAAATGCAGCACAGAACCGGACATTTGACAGGCCTTCTTTTTTCAGCCATAACAGTAACTTGGGTGATTTTGAACATGTAACTAAACTTGCTGCTCTTCCTCTGTTTCTGAGCAAGCTAAGATTAAAAATAGTTACCACTGCTTGGAAAAAGTATTGAAATCAGCTTTTTAAAAGTACCAAAATCAGGAATTTACTTTTAGTGGATTTTTTTCCCTGCTTTTCCATTGCACATTTTCAGGTCTAAAATATCTTTCTGTCTTGCAAGTTGAATCCTTCCACTATTGTGAAATACATGATATGTCCTTTTCATATAAATATGTATATCTATATGCACACATACTAAATTTCTAGATATCTATACAAATTATTTTTAATTCAAAATTTTCCAATTGAAGATGGCATATTCAAGTATCAAAATTTATTTATATAGGCTCTTTTCCTTAGTGTTTTTGATCTGCATTTCTGCTTTTTTATCTGTTTTGGGCCTGATAGGTGCACACAGATAAATAATCTGAATTTTTCCTTGCTATTCAGCCCATTAGACTCATGTATTCTCTTTTGGAAAGAACCTTGGGCATCAACTCTAGTTGCTTATGGTCTCTTTATAGCTGATGGCTCTTGATATGAAAGACCTATTTTTTTAATGATGCAGTTCTGTTGCATTTCCAAAACCACTGTTGTACTTCTACAAATGCAAAGCTTGCCTTTGTGAGATCTTTTCTTTTTTTCCTTTTGGAGAATGTATGTTGTGGTAAGAAGTCGTTAAACCTGGTTTTATAACACTTTAAGTTATATTACTAGTTGAGAATTAGTCACGTGAGTTAATTCATTGGTAAGGGATTACAGGAATCAGCAGAAGCTGAAGTTAGAAAACTTTGGTTTGCTGCAAAATGAGCAATGGATTGAGACAGACTTCAGCTTTGTCTTATTTAGTATAGTTAAGAATGCTGACATTAGAAGTTTGCACTTATAAATGGATTCTCTACTTTATTCTTGTTCTGATTATTTGGGGAATCACAATGTGTGAAAAAGCTTGGAAAATAACTCTTTATTTTTGTTGCACTTTCAAAATTAGCGTGCTAATTGTAAACAGCTTTATTACCTGCTATTAGATTTTATTTTCGGGTTCAGTGATGATTATGTAGGAATCCTCTTTCTCATTTTGTTTTAAATAAGTTCTAATATTACAGAAACATCTGACTCAGCATGAATATTTTCATTTAAGTGTTATTTAGGTGTTTATAGAAATTTACCTTTATATAGAATACAAATACTTTGAAATTAGGCATCACAATTTAATATGGTTTACAAAGTTAGGATATCAAAAATAGCAAGCTTTTTTAAAACAGTGTTTGTATTTATATCAGTGTGACAAAATACAATATGCTAAATAGAACTATTTAGAAAAAAAGATCAGATAGTTCATGTTTTTATTTTACTGATAATGTGTTTAGATTTAGTTGGCAATCCATTAGGTCTGAAAATGATGGTAAAAATGGATGGAGTAAATAAATGAACTGCATCTAGCCACTAGGAAGTTAAAATAAGATTTGCATTTGTGTTTGTTGGTGTGAAAGATCTTTTTTAACCCCCCAAACTTGTTATACAGTTTGAGGAACTCATTTGTTACTTTGTAACTTCTGTGTAATGCCATTATTGTCGGGAGCTTCCATTGATTCCATCAGTAACACAGAAAGCATAGATAAGACATTGCTGAAATGCAGATTTGTTTGACCAATAGAATTTTGAAATCATTGAGAGGTTAAACTGGGCAGTTTTCAACACTTTCCCTACTGTAATGTTTTACAGTGGAATGCATTCATGCTGTGTTGCTTGCCCAGAAGAAAAATTGGGGAGAAGTATTTTTAAAATACATACTGTAATCACTTCTAAGTGATGTGGGGTATTTATTTGGAGGGAGGGTGGGTGGGAGCGGGTGAGATTTTTGTGTTCTGCATGGTTTTTTTTTTTTGTTTTTGTTTTTAATTTAGTGATCTCTTTGCAGTAAATTAGGTATCACCATTTGATATTGTTGGATTCAGATATCAAGATTCCCATGCTTGCTTCAGCAAATAATGGCAGCCTGAGCTGTATGAAAATTTAATATGTAGTTGCCATTAAAATACTCCACAGAGAGAATTTTGATAGGCATTTGCAAAGCCTTGTGTTTACTTTATGGGAACTCTGAAGGTTGATTCTGATGATATCATATTGCTCTAGACTTTTGCATTATTCTTATCTTAATGAGTATTTCAGTCAGTTCTCTTGGTACTAAAGCCATGCTCTTCTGTTCCTTCTGATGTGATACTTAGCACCTGATACAAAAATACAGTAAGAAGAATTGACCAATTCTCTGCTGGTTAGTCATATAATTTATTGCAAATGAGGGGCTTAGTGTTTTTTTGTTATTGGTTCATCAGCTTTTATATGCTCACAAGAAGAGAAAAGTCTAAAAAGCCTAATTTAGCTTACAGAAGTGGTGACAAATGTGTTATTTGAATTACTTTTCCCTGCTTACTGCTTTGGGTTAAATAATGTGTAGCTTGGTTCATTATAAAAATGATAAAAAAATAGATCAGAAAGAAAAAAAGTTAGAAGAAACTTTAAGATGTAAAGCATTTTAAAATAAAAAAAAAATAAAAGAAAAAAATTTAAAAGATAAAATTTGTTTTACCTTCTGGGTCAAATTTTGGTCTCGTCTGTATCAGTGTAATTTAACTGGAGTTAGTGCAGTCAATCCACATTTAAACTGGTTTGAGGACAGATGTAGCATGCTGTTTTCAAGGATGAAAATAACTTGTTTGGAAGAGCTTGTTCCAGTCAGAGGGCCAAATGAAACTTTCTCAGAATGAGACACACCTGCCTTCTTCAAGAAATTTAAAGACTAATATATGTGCAGGCATATTATTAATATAAAACTAATTGTGGGATGTTCCTTGAAGGAAGATGAATAGGCTTTAGAATAAAAACAAAACAAGGCAGAAAAACTTGCCTGCCGCAATCCTCCTGGGAATTTTCTGGGCTCAAGGGCAGATTCTATAGAATAGAAACGAAATCCTGTCAAAACTCATCAAGCCTTCTCCTTGGCAGGACCAGATATGCATGTACAATTCATATTTAATGGTGGTTACAGTTATAGGTTGAGCAAAAATTTGGCTGAAGCAGCTTCTTATGTGTTTGGAGACGTTTAGGTTTTATATGGTTGCCTATAGCAATTCCAGGTTTCTAGACATGTTTTCAGTTTTGGAATGCTGTGCTCTTATTTGCAGATTGAGTCTGTATTAATTATAGGATGGGAAAGTGATTCTGAAAACTTCAATAAAAATTTTCAAACTTATCCGTGAGGTCTTTTCTCATGTGTTATATTATATTTTCTTTCCCAAGCCTTAAGTGTATGTCATTCTGGAAGCTCTGCCATTTTTTTTTTCTTAGTAAATGACATGAAATAAATAGTGAACTGTTAATTTCCCTTTTTTGTAGGAAGGTAATGTGAACCAGCAAGCTTCAGAAAAACATTATTTCTCATACAGTTATCTAATAGTGTGCTTCCTGCCTATAGACTGAGTTGAAAGCAGGATGTTGCTTTTCATTTAGAACCATTAGAACTGTTGACATGAAATCACAGAAAGGAAGTGTTTTTGGAATGACTTTGATTATTGACATCTTCCACATTATTTTGTTGTATACCCTATAGAATTTGACTATAAGGATGTTTCTCTTTATTGCCATACTGTTTACTCTCAAGCTGGCATAGATAAATCAGTTTTATTAGATTAAAGTTAATCTTTATTTATTGTCTTGCAATTTAAATTAAAAAAAATTGTCAGGTTCGTTGACAGAGTCAATGTTCTATGAAAACTATTAAAAGAATGCAAGTTTTGTATGAAATATTGCATTCTTTCCTACTACTGCCTGGCATATTATCTATTGCTCTGTAGATAAAATTTTTCCAGAAAACTTTTTAACAAAGCCATGTAGGGACTTTACTAATGCTGTCTAATAAAGGTAAAGGAAGAAGGTTTTAATGCAAAGCTCATTGCTTGGGTTTTTTCTTTTCCTCAAAATATTTTCTTTTTGTAGTTATAAAACATGATGTTTTTAATGTGACCATTGCAGCAAGGAAGTCTTACAGTATTTCACTGAATAGAGACATCACTTACAAGTAAAAAGTGTTTCTTGTGTGGGAGGCATATTTCAGCTTTATTAATGGCAGTTGGAAAAGCAAAATGAAAATTGTTTTGTTTCTTTTCCTACTGTGCTAGAGTCCCCTGCGTTTAACCAGGTTAAACCAGTCTTCTGGAAAAGGTAACACATTTTATAAGGAAAGCATTATATTAGTGTCAACATTTTCTTTTAAAATCAATAGATCTAGTAATGCATTAATTAACTTAGTAAATTGCAAAACATTTCTTTTGAGAAGTATTTTGAAATAGAAACATGAAAAGACTATCAATCCATTGTTAATATTATGAAATACCTTGACAACATAATGATTTCAATTAACTGTGATTGGAAATTTAACTTGCACTGATGTAAAATGCCACAGAAGAGAAGTGGCATAACTTAACATTCTGACAGGCAACACTGCTTCATCTGATTCACGTGTATGTAAGACACAACCTGGAAAATTGCTTCTAGATGGAGTCAGCAACGTTTGGCTTTTCAAAGCCACGTTTTAGGTAGTTGTATGCCACCGTTATTGGAACACAGGAATCCATGTAGCTTGTTCAGTTGGATGATGACCACAGAGCTGTCACTTTGGAATCACTGACTTTATTATTCATTTCCTCCTCATCTCCCAGTATGGTAATCTGGATGTGCTTACAGATGTCCTGTTACAGGTGCAGTTACTTTGATGAAACTTGTCTTTCAGGAGAGTCTGTTTCAAAGTTACCTTGTACAAACCCTTTTTTAACCAGCAAGATATGCTAATAATAGACTCATTCATTACAGTAAGAATAATTCAGTGTGTGACTTCTGAATATTAACATGGAACAAGTGATAAAGTTCTCTTGTATTCTTCAGTTTTAATAGAAACAAGTTATATTTTAATTTGAAGGAGCGTAGGATGTTCAACAACAGCAAAATAAATAATGCTTTTTCTTTTTCCTGAAAGACAGATGTGTCAAAATCATGATATACAGGCCAAAAGTTCATGTAAGAGGCAGAAATATCTACCAGCAGAAGAAAGAAAAAGAAATTAACCAAGACTAAAGGTTCTCAATAAAGTCAGTGCTCTCCCCATATATCTTTTCATATGTTTTCAGAGTACTTTATGTATTTTTTATGTTTTTCTAGAAATTTATTTATTATGTATATAGCTGCACTTTCGTTGTATCAATCTTAACAAATGTTGAATAGGGTTGCTGTTCAAATCCAACAGAAAGTTTTAAACTTTTAGTGTTTTACTAATGCCCTGTTGGCAAAGAATGCTCAGGAAAAGAAACCTTGACTAGGTTTAGGAAACATATATGTTAAAAAAAGATTTCTGAATATCTAATAAGTCAGAGCTGTGCTTTGCTAAGCAGTGCAGAAACACAAGCACATGAATGGATGCTTTCCTTGAGAGCTTTAGGTGTCATTAATATGGAAAGAGGTTAGGAGACCCAAACTCAAATGCTATAATGAAAGTTTACCCAGGAAGTCAGTACCAAAAATCAGAACTGAATATTAGTTTAATACTCTACATGATCATTAAAGAAAGTTAAAATCCCTCTTTTTATGATCTTATACTACACCAGTTTAAGAAGCTCATCACTGAATTTAGTTTAGTCTGTATTAAGGGTCAAAGTCAGTTGGTAAAACTAATTAGCCAGGTTGTGCTAATTGGAAGAAGTCTCAAGTTCTGCTAGTTTGTCTTGCAGGAAAATGGACTTAGGAGTTTCTTTCCTTTTGAAGGAGACCTGGTACTGAAAAAGAAAATGTTACACCCCCTTTCCAGCATGGCAGCAGGATAACATGGGAATAATTAATATTGTCTCAGTTTGTGTCTCAGGTAGCTACTGTATGATTGACTTCGCACGAGGGGCAATATCTAGGGATCTATAGCCTAGACACATTATCATAAAGGTGTTTTTTGTTCCTAGCCTTTCCAGAAAAGGTAGCTTGCCTTCAGATAGTGTTACCTCTAAATAGTATGCTTGGCCAATTCTGTCAGATTGTATCAAGAAACTCTTGTTTTGCCTTTGTTTGGAAGAGAAGAGTGATATTGTTGCATAACAGTAGACGTGGTTCTTTTTTTTGTGTGTGTGAAAGAAACCAATAAGGTTAGAGTAAGCAAAAATTATTGTTATTCTAATTGCTTAGTTATTTCTTAAGCTTTGAAAAATAAAAATGAATTGTAACATAAAAGGTTGTAAACCCACCCAAAACCCCTCTCCAAAACTAGAACAAAGCAATCCACCAAATCTCCCCCAGCAAATCAGAAAACTTAAAAAAATCTTGGGAATATGAGCCATGAAAGTAAATCCCTATGAATATACTTTCATAGCTGACCTTGCTACATCATTCTGCTGAGTGCTTTAAGACTTTTATTCCATCCTTCCATGCCTACGTCCTTGACAACTTGAACTTAGCGCTGCTTGTAAATAATGTAGCTGTTTGGTAAGGCTTTTAGGCAGTGGTTATTATAACCACGAAGCATAGAAATTCCAAGATTATCTGTCAGGTTTTAATTTTGTGCTGTGTTGTGAAAAGCCAATGATAGGATGGACAGGGGTACTGTACAATAAATTTGGATATGATGATGGGAGAATGGTTTTTTTGTAATGTTTACTTTGCACTACTTTTCAGCTTGGTTATGTTCACCTGGTTTTTATTATAGTAAGTCCTGTATTTGTCTTACTGTATGTTACTTTTTAGCAGATTATATTTTACTGCTGAATTAAACACTGTGGAAATGGAGAGAAATAGCTTTCAGTTTCTATAAGTATGTATGTATGCGAATGGGGAAAGCTGTGGTCCTGACTCTGCACTTGCCCAGAATTCCAGAACAGCAAACTTCAGCTTCTGGACTTGATGTTGTAATCTAGTTTTAATGTGAAGGGAGGTTTTCTGTTGATAAATTCGCATTCTTCAATAGCTACAAAATATTTTATTCAATTACAGTGCTCCTTTACTAGAAATACTTGCAAGGTGTATTTTGAAGAAGGGTGAGAAGAAAGTCATTTGACTTCTGCTGACTGTATTTAAAAGGAAACCTGAATCAAAGATGAGCTAGGGATGTTTCTTCTCCTTACCTGGTAAAGAAAGAAGAGATTTTGAGACTTACTGGTATCATTTAGCTGACTGTGATTGAAGACAGTGATGGAAATATTAGTGGTCTTTTCTGTCTGTTGGAACAACTTACCGATTTCAATAAGGACTTGTAGTTGTTCTCTGAAAATATGTATTTTCTGTGAACTCCACATCTAAACATAGAGTTACTAAGTTGCTTTTTATATCTTTTAAGATATGAAGTTGCATGAGAATTTTAGTAATCTCTAAATATTTTGTGCAACAATGGGTAATTTCTGAAAGCTACAGATATAATCACTCCCTTGGAAAAAATCCTGGCCTTCTTGGAAAAGTTTCATGATAATTAAATAAATTGTGAAGTGAATTTCTTCAATTTGTCTCTTTTTTCTACAGAAGTCTTGGTACTAATCTCATCATTAAACAAAGCTATCTATTTCTGCAGTTTAGTGGTTGGCCTTGTAGCAGAACTCTGTTATTCAGATGTATAATTCCCCATTTCCCCCTTGACAGGGTTTTGACCTCATTTGGGTTTCCAGCTGGCATTTATTGCAGGAGGATTGTGTGGTTTTTCTCTTCACATGTGAAAATTTAAGTTGAAGAACTGTTAAGTGACTTTTCTCATCATAAAAAGTTATTTTTCATGTCTTTTTTAACTTTGACATCCTATGTTGGAATGATATGCAGATTACACCACATTTAATATTGGACACAGATGAAATAGTACCATGTGTAAAACAAAACACAAAAAATACCCACAAAACAGATTGTTTAGGGTACTTAACTCATTCATCTGCCTCTTCAATATAGATATACAGATAGCAATGGTAACATCAGTGTGTGCTGTCATACCTGTCTATGTGCTCCGTACTAGTTAGACATTGGCTTGTCTAGTCCTGTTTGTCACCCATCTGACCAAAGAGCTGCACTTCAGAGAGATAATTCTGTAATTTAATAGGCCACAGCAGAGGGATTGGCTTGTAGTCCTCAGTCTGAATTTTGTCTCCTGGCGAAGAAATTTATATATTACCTACGCTTTGTTACAAATTTTTTTTAGGTGTTTATATCTGCTTATCTGTATGTTTTTTTTTTTTTCTATTGTGTTCAACAGTGGCATGAAGCTAAAGCATTGATTACATCACAAATTGTATGTGTGCAACAATATCCTAAAAGTCTTTAGGTTGTTGCAGCTTCTAAAACCACTTTTTGAAACAAGTCATTTTCAGTTTGTTTGTAACTGGGGGACACTGACAGTTTGAACTGAGTTTTTCCTCTGTGTTTACTACCTGACTTTAAAGTTTTAATAACAGATGAAGCATGAATGCGGTCTTTAAAATGGCTTTGATTACATAGTCTTGGTGCAGTAGCTGCGTACTAGTTATCTCCTGAACTCAGAGAGAATTTGGAAAAAGTAATCTGTGATTTTCCAGTCAAGTGGGTTATTTTAATACATATATACAAAAACACAAATTTAGGATGTAAAAGCAATGGTATAATAGTAAATGTTATGGAACGCTAGATTTATGTGTTATTCTTCTAGTTTTCACTGTGTTTAATGTTAAACTATTTTTCAACAATAGTGCTGTTATCATTGTGTGTGGCAGGATGATAATTTGTGCAATTTGCAGAATCTTTGACAAGGTGTCTATTCTGAATAAGTAATAGAAATTTACAAAAATCTTGGCAAATTGTCACTTAGTTTTTCAGCAGCCTAATACTATCTCTAAAGGATATCCAATGTGCTTAGTTTGAAACACGGACAAACAGCTAGGAGGAATCTACTAGTTTTATAAGGAGGGGCTAGGTCAAGGAGTTCTTTTAATATCAATACCTTTATTTTCAGCTTGACAATTGTATAAATATTTTTAGCCTGTTGACTTGGCACTCAATATTAGAGAAGGAAAGCAGAATTAGAAGTAAGCCCTTAAAAAGATTATTAAAATTAAAAGCTTATCGTGTCACATTGTGTTTTCAATTCCTGATTAGCATTAAAAATTTATTGTGTTTCTGAGTTGGCAGAAAGTTTTCCCATTATGCTGGGTTCATCTGAATCTTGCTGCTTTCTGTGGTGAAGCTAAATTGGGCTTGATTCTTTTGATTATTAAAGCTGAGGTGACTGCTTTAAGATGCAAATGCAAGTAATGGGTACTGTATTGAAATTCTCGAGTAGGAAATCACAACATCAAGACAGGATGTGTTAGTGACTCACTGAGAGAATATGTGTGCGCATATATATGTGTATATATATAAACATATTAGAAAAGTATCTGTGTGTATCTATATATTACATATATAAAGAGTATATCTGTGGCTTAAGGCTGCAAATTGGAGTTGACTGCCACTGAAATACTACGCAACATCGAACACTGATCTTGCTTGGCCTTAATTTCCCATTTGTAAGTGGAAATTATTGCTGGCTTCCACCTTCAACTTTGTTTTCTTGCTTCTCTAGGCTGTAAAATGTTTAGGGGGAGCAGGTTGATGTAATGCAGGACCTAGAAAAATATGGCTTCCACATGGTTCAATAATACAACCTACGCTAAGAAACTTTTAGCCTAAAAATTATGGACTAATGTACAGAAGGATATCCACTGCTGTAGGATAAAGTGGATATTTCATCCTGGTCCTCTTCATTGGCTAGCAGAACTTGGAAAGGAATAAAAATTAAGCACCTCCTGTATGAAAGAGAATATTTAATGGCTGAAAGCCTATTTGACTTTGAAGCTCACTGTTTGCACATGGTGCAGTGTGGGAACTGGGCATTTTCTCATTTCTTTTAAAGTAAGTTAAACTGAAAAGAATTTATTATTGTTATCATGTGCCAAAAATGTCTAAAATCTTTGAAGGCTTTTTGCCTTGAAGTATAGATGGAGTCATGGCAAAACCCATTTGCACCTTACTTTGTAGTCATGTCTGAACATGCCCAAATATTCAGAAGAATCTCAGCTTATAAAAATGATATAAGCTATTTTTAGATTTTTTTTTTCCTGTAAATCAGAATGAACACAACCATATAGCTAACCATTGACTCTAAGCAAAATGTAAGATGTGATGACATAAACAGGATAGGCTTCAGTCTGTGATGTAGCTGGTAGTATCCCTCATCTTAAGTCTTCAATACATTAAGTTCATATTAAGTATTATTTATCAAGTTGGAGTGATTCCAACTAAGCTGTAGTTTAGCGTACTTTATTCAACCATTTCAGAGGTAGCTGGCAAATAAAGACAAAGGAAAAAATCCCAAGAAGTTTTCCTGTACAAAGAAAATTCTGTTTTTGTCCAATTTTCATGAAAAAAATCACCCTTGTGAGACAAAACAATGATTCCTGGGGAAGTATAGCCAGCCATACAACTTGTACTGGGATTTATACGGGAGTCCTATTAAGTTGTTTTTTACTGTAGTCAGGTTAGTTTTATTTGTATCTCTAATGCTGCATTCACCCCTTTTCTTTTCTCAAAAAGTTATGAATGATATGAAATAGACATAAATCTTAATTAATATCCTTGGATGTAAGGAATTGATTTAACTTGACATTTAGTTTAATTTAATTATGGGAAGTCTCTCTCTTGGTAACTATCAGAGAGTGTACATGGTTACCTCATTATCTTGCTGTGATAGTGTGTGGCTGTTGTATTATTTCTATTTGCTCGTTCTCTTGGTGCTTGTTTACTCATAGCCCTCAGGGAAAGCTATATTAAATAATTTTGCAATCATTTTTCCAGAAGCAAGCAAAATCTGATTGTTTTTCTGTTTTCAATGTTGACAGAAGCCACTGAAATTGAGCTACTTCGTAGTATGACTTCAGTATAGCTAGCATATTTTGTATTTGATTTGGAAATCCCACCTTAAATTCTTATGAAATAAGGACTTGGAAAAATAACATTGTGAAATTGGTATTTTCATATGATACATAAAATTATATTTATTTGATCTTTTTTTGGAAGTCACTAAATCACGGTGTCTTAGAGCTCCATGAGGAAGCTGCAGCACTATTTGACAGCCACGTGTGAGTAGCATGGCATGGAGACAGAAGGCTGTAGCTAATGAAAAAAGCCTGATATTGCATTAGTTCCCATGTGAGAAATCTGTACCTATATACCTCTATAAGTTGCCATTAGCCTGCTGGAGCTGCTGTCATTCCCGTATTTTCTGTTGGGTTGCAACATGGAACAAAAGCTTTCAATAGTTGGGAGATAGTTGCCTGGTATTCCAACTGATTAACAGAGACGTGGAGGGCTGTTCTACTGATGCAATAATTTGGGTTTCCAGTTATTGCAGCTAAAATTCACATCAGTCTTTCATGATGTAAATGACATGGGTTATTAAAGAATCCTCTGGTTTTCAAGTGAGTAGTACCACATCATTATAGAACAATTAGAGACGCTCAAAGCTCATCGTTTGCTACACGTACATCTATGTCACACAAAATATATTTACTATATTAAGATGGATATTTTTAATTTCATGATCCTTTCAAGAGCTGGGGATCTGCTTTTCCTCATGACTTGTGTCACTATAAATCTGAACTAATTTAATTTATTTCAGTGGAGTTCTAGCTGTGTAAAACTAGGTCAATATTAGAATATGACTGAAATAATAAAATGAAAAGATCCAATCCACATATATATAGAGAGAGAAAAGCTCAATATCTAGAGCACATCTGAGCAAACAGCTTGTGGCTTGAATTCAGAAATTTAGAAAGCCAAGCATATTTAGCAGTTTGCTTTGGAGGAACTCACACTTTGCTGACTAGAACATCACCTGTGGCTCATTTGTGTTAGCCCTTTCTTGAGTATATTGAACCAGGCTTGATCAACAGCAGGCAGTTTGTATGAGAATGTGATTTAGAGGCAGACCAAGAAATTTGGCAGATGATAACATTAATTTTCATTTTGGGAAGCTGAAACTGAATACTTACACAGAATTGCTATTATTGTGTTTTCATTGAATACTTTTTGTAATAATTGAATAAAAAATGTAATGGTGCAGCTAGAGACTAGTTTGGAATTTAATGCTGATGGTTGGAACATCTGTTGCAGATAGTCATGTGTAGATATCACTGTATTTGCTTTTGTAGCCCTAAAATATGTAATCCTAATTACACTTGCCAGTAAATGAGGGAATAGGTGGTGGAAGAGAAAATAAAATATAAATCAGTGCAAGAGGTGAGACAACCTTTCTAGCAAATCTGGACTGTGTCAGAATCACAGAATCACAGAATTGTGGTGGTTGGAAGGGACCTCAGAGATCATCGAGTCCAACCACAAAAAAAA
>JAOQGH010000002.1:14442999-14461071 GCA_025769975.1 Gallinago jamesoni
TAATCTTGGGCACTAGAGCATGCCCTGAAGAACCATGTCGATACGTTTCTTAAATACCTCCAGGGATGGTGACTCCAAAATTGATGTTGTCTCCCAGAGACTTTTGGAAAGGTTTTAGGGGTGTTTGTTTGGGGTTTCTTTGTTTGATTTTAACCTGTAAATTTAAGGATGCATTTGTTCTGCTATGGATCGCTATGATCTTTGTAGGGAGACAGAAACACATCTTTTCATAAATGTTCCTAAAAGATGAAGTTCCATTTAATACAACACACTCCCCTCATAGCCCCCACCAACTCCCCCCCCCCCAAATAAAAAAAGCAAACCCAAACCAAGATGCCCAAAATGATACCCAAAAAATTTCCTTGTCATTTTACATTGCCATTGGGCATTAAAATGTGCAATGTTGTTTAAAAAGACAGGAAATCCTAGATCTTTCCTGATTTGGTTGGACTCGATGATCTCAAAGGTCCCTTCCAACCACTAAGATTCTGTGATTCTTTCATGAGCTAAAATGTACGTATAGACTATTCTAGATGAATACACTGAGCATGACGGTCACAGGATGCAGCTTTGTGGCCTTTCTGTGGTCCTTAAAAACACCACATCCAGTCTGTTTCAGACAGCTGAGAGGTCAGGAAATTAAAAACAGTTGGAAGTTCTCTTGTTTTCAACACCCTTGAATAACGTTTTATTGCTTTCTCACACATCACTGTACCCTGCTTCACTTCCTATGACTTCCTGCAAAAATGATTTTTCAATAAGTGCTTTTCTCACTTTTTCCAGTTAAAGTTAATCATTGGCATAATTCATCATCCCAGTAAATACTGTGTCTTGTTAGACTGATAGAGAAATCCTCTATTTCCCCACTTCTGTTTAGGCTCAGCATTTGTACGGTTAAAAGCACTAAGTTGAATATCAAATAGAAGATCCAGCAACTACAATTTGTTGTAAGTTTTAGTTCCCACCCTTGGCATGGAAAGAAGTTAAAAGTTTTAAAGTTGTGAACATTACGGCTTTTTTTGGTCATTTTATGCTCTCAATTATTTTAAGAACAACAGTTGATTCTGCAAAGGGTAACTGGATAGGATATATACAGTAATTATACTTTTATTCTTACTAGCTTTTTTCAGCCCTGCATTTGTATAATGAAGGTAACGCATTGTCTGGATATTATTTAAAACTACGAAGATATATGTATTTCCTAAAAATCTGAAATTTTTAACTCTCAGTTCCTAATAATCAGACATAATTCAGTTTGCATAATTATTTTTTAATTCTCATGTAACTTTACCAAATGAAACGCTAGAATTTCAGCCCTTTTAAGAACTATAACTAAATCTCTATGGTTAAACTTTTAAATTTATTTGCAGAAGCTTCAAGAACCTCTTTGGTTGGTTACTTTGGAGATGCAAAATCCCTTGTTTCTATAAATACAGCCTCAAAAGAATCTTTCATTAGAGAGGATGCCAGATTACTAATGTAGACACATAGCATGGTGGGTAACAAAACAGAAATAAATGGCATGATTGAGACCTGAAAGTATTAAACTTTTGAGTTATGTGCCTCTACCACCGTTTTCTAACCCTCACAATGTTTTGTGATTTATACATCAGAGAAATGGTGCCAGCACTTAGCAAATCTCTAAGCTTGAATATGTATTTGAATATGAATATGTATTCTAAGCCTAAATTACCTATGTAATCTTTGCAAAAATGTAATATACATTTGAAGACACTGTAAGGGGAGAAAATAACTACTCTTGACAAAGAATATTAATTCTGTTGTCTACAACAGTATTGTTTTGCTGCCGAAAACAGTATTGGTTCCATTTGGTTAGCATCATGGGGAGAATTTAATCACATCACGCTTTTGCGCTGGCCAAAGTAAAACTCACTCTTTCGGGTCTGCAGAATAGTATCACAATTATTTTTTTTTTCCAAATTGCTAGGCACGTGTATATATTCATAGCGTGTATGTGTATAAACTTGGAAGAGGAAAAAATTAGAAGCAAATAAAGTGTCTTGGAAAGGGAGTGAATTTTCTTTTATGAATTTTCAATTAAAGAAAAAAGAAACAGTTTAACATCATTTTACAGAGCCTTAGTTTATATCATAATTTAAGTCAGGAGTCTCTCCCTCTCCTTTGGCCTTTTATGTCCTACATATGAACTATGTTTTACTTTTAATCCTTGTCATTTCAGTAATGGAAATTACAGAAACAATTCTCATATCTTTTTCTTACTTTAATGTTAGCATTATGGTACTCTGTTCATATTCATGTATTGCAAACTTCTTATCTTTAATGGTGACTTCTGTCTGAGATTGGACATCCACGGCATGTTTTAGCCCTATGTTTCTAGGAAATAAAAGCATTCAGATGTTTTCTTCTGGTTTTCAGTATAGGAATATGACCTGTGATATCTCTCAGTCAATACTTTGTTGATAAACTAGATGGGGGAACTTGATGATAGGGGCACCTGAACTTTGAGAGCATCTAAGTTGAGTCATGTACAAAACTTAGATGTAGGGATTGTAATTAATTTTCATCTATCCCACATTCCTATTTGAAAAATTAAAACAGGCTGAAATGTTAAGGAACTTATGATGGCTCATTGGCCTCACGTTTGGCCAGCCATTAAAGAAAAAGAGGAAAAATTCAGGCTGAGTAGCTCTCAGTTTTGCTTGGTTGTGGGTTTTTTATAAGCCTTTCTACTCATAGTGTCACTCTTGGGCATCCCAAGGCTAGAAGAACACATGATAGCTTCCAACTTGGGGGGGATATTTTGGCAGATGTCTTTCCTGAAAATGTGCTTTTGTAATGATTATTGTTAGTTTTTTTATTAGTGGAGAAAGTAAAGACTGATAGATTGACAGGGAATTCGTACCATATGGTTTAAACTATAACAACTTGATCAGATCTCATGAGGTGTATCTTTCAGTAATTGTAAAAAACAAAACCAGAACAAAACAAAAAAAATATCCAAGTAAATAAATGAAAAACAGAAAAAAGCCCTCCAATTAAAATTTTAAAGCTACCAGAATTTTGTAATGTAAATCACTATGGTTCTAGGGCTTCATGTTTTTGTGGGGTGAAAGATTAGTTCTGTGTAAAACCTGTCCAGAGTGAGATAAACCAGGAATAGAAAAGCATATGGAAAAAAAGCGGTAAAAAGCATGCTCAGGTTAGGAGAACTAAACTAAATTTATCAATTACTTATTTATCAAAATAAATCAATTGCTTCTGTATTATCTGAAAATGTCCCTCATTACTGGTTAATGTAACGATGTCTTACAAAATCATCCCATCAGGAGCGTGTTAAAGATCCTATGTTAGTCCATAGTGTAATGTGCTAAATATTATGTCAAAAAATCACACAAACCTGAAGCAGTATTCATTCTTCATTAGCAGCATTTCAGTATTTTAGAACAAGTTCAGCTTGGCATTGCTAGTTGTTATTGCGTGAGTGCCACAATTTGGACCCTATCTTGTTAGTCCTTTGTCATTGGCACTGGTCACAATGATTTGGCAAAATACAAAGTGATTGTTGCATGTGTTTCACTAGAACATGCTTGGGAAATGCATATCATTGAAATGCACATGCATTACCTCTGAAATTTAGCCACCTTTTCAAAACGTTAACTCACTTTCCAAATGTTTGTCTTGTAATTGTGAGGTAAGAAGGTAATTTTATTTAATCCAGTGCTTTTTGTAAGGGAGAAATGTTTCACTCTTTTGACACACTGGTATGCCATGACCAAATCATCAGAGGTAACTGTTAACTTGCGGAAGATTAGGCAATGCTAATATTGCTGTTCTTTCTGAAGATTTCTGGCAGAAATAGAACATTGTAACGCTGAAAAGTCTTGTTAGGGGTGAATGCTTTGGGACTATGCTGGACAGCATTAAACATATTGACAAGTTTTATCAAAAACTCTGTGGCACTATGGCAGGCTTCCTGAAATGTTCACTTCTATCTTCATCATTAATTTTAGGCAAGGGTGGAAGTCCTTGCTGAGAGCCAGATAAGCCAAATATCTTTGTTAAGCTGCACACTAACAAGCGTCTTAGTATTACGTAACATGAGAGAGAATTATTATGTAGCTGCGGGGCAGCATTTCCTTACCCTTGATGTTAACATTAGAGTCAATCAGGGCAATGTTGTGTTAAGAGCTGGCTATTTTAGATAATACCCCTTATGAAGCATACAGAAATGTCAAAAAAATAAAATGAATAGCGGT
Organism: Gallinago jamesoni; assembly: GCA_025769975.1. Lineage (NCBI taxonomy): Eukaryota > Metazoa > Chordata > Aves > Charadriiformes > Scolopacidae > Gallinago > Gallinago jamesoni. The sequence goes on from JAOQGH010000002.1 coordinate 14,447,238, forward strand.
GCATACAATTTAGAACCACCCTTGATAAGAATGCTTTTGTGTTTAAAAGTTTTCAGAAACTGGGCTGGGTTTTGAACTCCTATCTCTAATCATATGAAGATTAGAGCCCATGGAGTCATTAAACGTGTTTTGGTACACGCAAACTCTTCTGCATTGATTTCAATGTAGAAAATAGGAAGCAGGTTTAAAATAAATGAATTCAACCAAGAAGCCTTCAAAAACTTTTCTGTGTATAACATAAATGAGACATTCTTCCAAAGCATAGTTAAACTGTGCCAGGCTGGATACTATACATACCGGTGGTGTGTTGTCAATATACTATGAATAGTTCTGATCATGTCACCTAAAAAGAAAAAAAAAAATGTAGCAGAAATGTAAAGCATGTGTAAACAGAAAACAGCCATAGAAAACAACTCGAGGGTAAAAAAGAAATAGTTCTAAAGATTAGGTAATCCTCTCTTGTTTTTAAAATTTATCTTGAAGGCTTTGATGTTGTCAGACATAAAATAACAACCAGGGGAGATATGAAACTGACCACTAACCTAATCTGGTTAATGGCATGGTCTATTCCTTATTTAATATAACTTTGATTTTACCTACAAGTTAAACCAACATAACAGTGTATGTGAATTGTGTAAAGCAAATGTAAAGTTATTGTGGTTTAATAATAGTTAGTGTCAGCAAAGAGTTAATTGTGACAATTCTTTCTTGCAAATTCAAGCGAACAAAAAATTTTACTGAGTGAGAAGACAGTCGTTTTGACTAGAAGGTCATTGTTCTATTAATAGGGAGCTAATAGGTTTTCCAAATGAATGACTCTTATTTTCAATTTGAGGAGAGGTGAGTGTACAAGGTGATGGAATTGAGGTTGAATTGCGAGTTTCATCTATGTATCAACCTTTGTCACTGAAAAGACAGTGAATAGATGAATTCATTTACAAACTGTAATGAATTCCTATTGATAATTAATTATATGAGGACTTAGTTCTTAAACTGGAAACATATTTAACCCTTGAAGTCAATCTCCTTTTCCCCCCTCATGTCACCATAAACTAGCTACAGCTTCATAAATACAACACAATAGTGAAAGGATAAAAGTCTCAGGTATTGGCAGGAAGAGGAGGAAAATCACCTGAGAACCAGTATCTGTCATGGGGAGGGATATTCAGAATAACAGACTAATTGGCAAGGGAGATTATATCACTTGTATGCATTGAGTTTCATAAACATATAAATGCAAGAGTAACTTTAGTAACCATAACATACATTACATAAACAGAGAAGATCTTTAGTATCAGTTTTACCTCTACCTTTTAATCCCTAATTCTTTAATCCCTACAATATGTTCTTATGAAATTCTCTAGAAGTCATTAATGAAAGGTAAAGGAAGAGTTACTGCTCTCTGAAAGATGTTACTTGCATGGAAGAAGAAACATTAGTTATAACTGACATTTTTGACAACTTCAATTCAATTTTTGCAGGGCATCTCGGAAGTCCTGTTGTATCAGTTTTTACATTATGTCTTTTTATATTACTGGTTACTGAATAACTGTGATTAATCACAAAACAGGGTGGGAAAACTGGAAAAACCTTGTAGAAAGAAATAAATAAATCCCTCCAGATGACCTGTCAACATGTTCATCATTTGACATTTAAAATTTCAAATATCTTCCAAAAAGGGAAAGCATAAAGATAAGATCAGAGAACTACTGATTTCAAGTGCTTTAATCTTAAAAAAGAGAACATATGTTAATGTTAGAGTCTTCTCTAATTAGAATGGTTTCCAAATTAGAGATGAATCTTTACCTGTTGCCTTTCTATACCTGTTGAGCCTGAAAATATCATGCTAACTGTTCACCAGTATGATCCAGGCAATTTTCAACTTTAGAAACAAAGGTAATATTGAAAACATTTATTTAAAATAAAATACAAAACTACAGAATCTGTCATTTAATCTCATTTATGAGGTATTATGTGTGAAACATTTTGTGATGTCTAGAAAAAGAGAATCCCAGTTGTTTTATGCTTCTGCTTTTCCTTCAATTCTATGCCACATGTGTAGAGAAGAGCATTTTTTAGAAGATCTTAAATATCTTTTTGTAATAGATAACAATGCAGTATTTTAACTTTATATTTTTTTATGAGCTTTCTTAAGGTAAGGGCTGTCTAGGGAACTTTTAACTTAAAACCAAAGCGAAACTCCAAATAAAAAAAAAGGCAGACATGATTTTCTGGTAACTAACTTGTCACATTAAAAGAGCTTAATATACAGAGAAGGAGCTAGCAAAAGAAACAGTCAAGTCGCTCCCAGTTAACAAAATGTCCTATTTGTTTACCTAGGCCTGTTTTTTAGGATAAAAAGAAATTTTCTTATGTACCTTAATTTTGTGAACAGGTCAGCAACAACAGTTGGAAAGAAAAGACAGTATGCAGGAATTCCATAAAAATAATAATTTTAGCATCTCTTAGTTATTAACTTAAAAATTCTATAGTCATGCCTTATTTGATTTTGTGTGTATTTTTGTGTGTTGTGTTTGTGTGTATTATGTTTCTATACTAAAGAAAAACTATCTCAGCTTTCCTGGTGCTTTAAGTGGTGATAGTGATTAAAGGACACCAAATCTAAACCAAAAAATCCTGATCTTTTGGTATTATCCAAGCCTGTCTTCAACTATTATAAAAGTACCTCAGCAGAAAGTCCATTTATTTCTTTTGAATGGCAGTAGTTTTCTGCTGTTTCTTCAGTATTGTTAGAATTTCCGTATGTCAGATTGAAATGTAAACTGCTTTAGATGGGAAGCAGATGTAAACCCAATGCCTTTTCTCATATTTTTTTTTTATATAAAACTTTGGGGCGGTTTCAGTTGTGCAGGTTTCTGAAAATGTGTTTCAGAGCATTTAACCAAAAAGCACTAGAATGAGCTTCCATTTCAGAACTTGTATCTGCACAGAATATTGAAGCCCCCTAAAAAAAAGAGGGAGAATATTCAAAGTGTAACCCACCAAACTAAGTATTTTCAGGGTCATGTTAGGAGACAGCAGTGTGATCAGGAGTTTCTGTGAGTTGCCTCATGTTCTAACAAAAAGCATTCCGCTCTTTTTGTAAAGGTAGTAAGTTACTTCACTTAAAAATTCTGTTAAAAATAAAGGCTTTTCAAAGGGCCAGAACAGAGGTTGAGTTGTCCAGGAACAGTTATGGGCTTTTCCTTGCATACAGTCTAACTACTTAACCCTGCTGTGTCCTTAGGTCCATTGCAGCTGTGAAACGTGCTTTTCTACCCCGGCTGCTAGTTGTCAAATAAAAATCACAACTGGTCACTGGTCATTGAAGAAAAGAATAAAGATGTCCTCTCATCTGCTATGTCACTGAAATTGATTAATTTCAGTTGATTTAGATATATTTATAAGCAATGTTCCAAAATAGGTTGCTAGTCCTTGGTAATTGATATGATAGATGAACAACTGGCATGAAGTAGATGTTCAAAGCAATATATTCTAGCTGCCTTGAGGATCCTACCCTTTATGATGTCCATGCCTTACATTACTTTATCCTTTAAACTACTCCCTCAATGGTCTGCCAAAGCCTGTTGCAATGTGTTTTGAAATCTGCTTTTGCCAGCCTAATAGAAAGTTTCCATTGAGAGAAGCAGAAGCAAAAATCAAAGAGGATGAGCACTGGAGCAGTAAATCCTGTGCTGTTGTGTGCAGTTTAATAAGCATCTCCGGCACAGATCACTTTATTAAAGCAACATCTGTTACAAGCACAGTACTTGGATTAGGGATGACAGCCATTTGCAGCCAAATGAACTCTTAAAAATAGAAGATATTTAAGTTTGACAAGGATTAATGTTTTATTGGCTTGCTAAATTCTTAAGGTTTATAGTAACACTTTCTGTTAATATTTTATAGGGGTGCTCTTTTTATTTATTGTAATGTTAAGTGTGATTTGCATCATTGGTTTTCTCAGCTTCCCTTCTAAGTTTGGTTAGCCTTTTTCCTCTCTGTTCTCTATCGTGGGTCAGGGATATGATGCCAATATTTTTTGCAGTAGGGAAGCACTTAAAAAATATCAGCTGGGAGCCAAGAGGCTCTTCTACCAGATCTACTGTCATTGGGACATCTATATCCAAACACAATTGTTTTTTCAAACCTTACCATTGCTATTGCTATTCTTATTCCTACCACAGGATCCTTACTTAACTATCTTTAAGTACAGGTCGTTTAGTCGCTTCTATATTTATTTCAATTTGCTTCTCGTTTTGTGTCTCCTTTTAATGCATTTGCAGCCCCACCCAACCCTCCTCTTCCTGCACGTCCTGCCCCCCCCCCCACCCCCCCCCCCCATATTCTGATACCTGGGGTATTTAGACTGAAGGGACAACTCTATCAAAAAGATTGAGCAAAAGCTCAATCCTTAGTATTTGTTCACTGATCATCCCTTTCCATTTAAAATGCAGAGATGGTTAATACAGAAGCATGAAATTTGCAAGACATTTACTTCCTTTGCAGTGACCTCGGTTAAAACACGTCCCACTTTGTGTGCCTTCCCTGCTCCCTGATGAATGTATTAGAACATTTTCTTATCTTATGCAACCTGGTGTTTCATATTAATTGGTGGTTAGATACTATTGTAACAGGGACTATATAAAATAAGTAGGATACTTAATATGGAATTGTGTGTGCAAAGGCAAAGCTGTAAGACCGAAGTAAATATGTGTCAGACCGTAGGTGATTCCTGAGGTGTGCTTTCCCTCCCTTAGCTAACATTTTTTTTATTTCCGTGACAAAATCTTTCTGTTGATTACTTAAAATTTTCTCAGAGGCTTTAATATTATTTCCCCATTAAGGCTAGCAATTTTGTATCCTTCCAGAAATATTTTTTTCTAGTTTTCTTGCTGTCTAGCCCTACTTTATGCTCTATCTTTCCTTTGACCTTCCAGGTTCTTCAAATACAGTCTGTAAAGTGATAATCTTAACCGTAGAAGAATTCTAAAACCTGAATATACTCATTCATTCAAAAATTTACTTAATGCCACTCCCCTCCCTACTGCCCCCCCCTTTCCCATAATCACTCTGATAGAGTATTATAAAAATGAAGAATTTTTCAGTTTTAGGTTTATAATAATAACAGCATGCCTCTAATATGGTTAATGTTCATGCTACACAAAAATGAAGGTATCTACTTCTTGCCTGCTTTTGTCCATCTGAAGTACAAGAGGTGTGATGCCTTCATAGCATATGTATTTTTATATAATCACCTGATGCATTTTGGTTAATTGCTTATAGAGAGTAGAAATGCTGCAGAGACTGTGGAGTCTTAATAATAGATGAGACTCCAGAGTGTTTGAAACTAAGAAACACAAAGGTTGTAACATTTTAGATCAGTTTTACTTAAGTATTTAAGGCATTTACTGTAGATGTATCCAGATCATATCATCATCCAGGTTTAGTCCTTCAGTCCATAGTCACCCTCTATAATGCAACTACAAGGTATGTACAGGAATGAGTTATAGATGATGCTTGCATTGATTATCCTTGATACTTTTGGATTTAGAGCATACATTCTTGCATAAAAGCTTTTGAATTAGATACAAGAACTGTGCTTTAACCCTTTTTCAAATGTAGTTCCACTGGAAAAGTATAGGCAAAGGTAAAAAGTAGTATTAATGAGAAAATTGTATTTTGATTTGGAAGGAGGTACAGTTTTTGCAATGGTTGCAAAATAGGTAAGAGCTCGCCATTGGTTCTAGCCCCAGGAAATGTACGTGCAATGCATTCCTCAGTTCCCGAGAGAATTTGACATAATATTCACTGTGTGACAACAGAAGGAAAAGAATTGCATCTCCGTATTTCAGAACACGGCAGTTCAGTTTAACAGATAAAATCCATAGAAATTAAATCCATAGTTTCTACTACTGGATGAATTTATTTGGGAGAATAAACCCGCAGTTATGCTGTACTAACATATTAGTTGATATCCATTGATATGCTAGTAAATGATATTGTCACATCAGCCATTGTTTCAATCAAGGAATTAGCACTAAAAATTGGTAACCATTTCTCAGTTAAATAATAAAGAAAAAATTACTCAGTTAATGACCTACAGGAGCGTTTCAAATAAATTTAGTTGTGTCAATAAACCCACCCTAATCTAGTGACTCAAAGTATCAAAATATATTTACATATATTTTATAGTAATATTTTATATTTATAAAGACTTCCATGGATTCTTTGTTTGAGAACAGCAGCTTCTTTAGGGAGAAATGTTATGCATCACTCTTATGTAAGGCACAGCATTTTGGCTATGAAAAGCTGATTAATAATGTATAACTTCATAAGCAATATAAATAAATGTTAATTCTGTCAAATGTCAAAGGAACACTTGTCTTACCTGGGGGAAGGAACATGCTTACTGGATTTCTGCTTTTGCCCTTGCAAAATTTAGATGCAAGACTAAGCTTACCTTAGTTTGTAAAACATAGTGGCGTTCTTTATAGAAGCCAAATGGTAACACGTTTGTTTGGTAGGAAGGTAGAACGATAGGTGTCTCTTCTTATTTTTACAATTTTGCTTCATTAGGTACTTCAGTGATTGCCATTATTGAAAACCCTCAGCCAAATACATACCCTTGAAGAAACAGCATGTGAACTGTTCCACTGTTTAGCAGATGTCAGTCCATATAGTCTTCTATGTTACATTCATAGCTCCTTTTTTTGTAGCTATTCCTGGAACATAAGCAACTATAAATTTTATTAAGCAATAGCATAACTTGTATTCTTTAAAATCAATTTCAATTCCAACATAGTACCTTTTATTCTGTGACCAACATAAGCATAAAATATGAAAACTACAAAATCTGTTTTGAATACAGGTTGTTGTAGTGGTCAGTGTTAACAGGGAAAATTAATGAATGCATTGTTATAGTCTGTTTTTGGCAAAGATATAAGCATTACACTGTATTTCCGTAGCATTCATTTTAATCTGCATTAAGGGTTGGTGGTTTTGGTTTGTAAATTCTTTTGTGTTTCAAAGAGAAGTAAACCAGAGTTCTGAGATGGCTTAGAAAGATAGAAAGCGAGTAGGACCTCAGTAAATATCGTGTTGGATGTGCTTTTGTAGAGTTAATATAGCTGTCCTCCAGGCTATTAAACCTCAGCCTTGTAATCCCATGAAAGCCCAAGTTAATAGCTTCGCGTCATCAGAAAAAAACTCTTGGTTGCCTAGTCAGATATTGAAGCTTTAGTATGAAACCTGGAAGGTTCTACAAGACCCTTTTTCTGAACTGAATTTTTCTGAATACAGTGCTTGAAGTACATTGTATTCAAAATTACAGATGAAATCAGACATTAATTAATGTCTTTGATGTAATGAGCATTTGGTAGTTAAAAATATATAATTTTACAAAAAATAAATACTATTATTTCTTTTTTTTTTTTTTTTTTTAGTCTGTACATTCTACATTATGAAAACCTTTGCAATAAGGCTTTATTTTCAGAATTCTGTAATGGACAAGTATAGATCTTGAACTTTTTCTGAATCCTGGATTAGAGTTTCTTTCACCATTTTAGACCAGGTAGCTTTTATTTTCTTTTTTTCTGGTTAATGTTTACTTTAGCTGTACAGCAGTTCAAGATTGTATATTAAGAAAACATCATTATATGTGCCTAGAATTTCATAAAAGTATAAGCATCTACTCACTTTGAATTATTTGTTCCTCAGCTCTGAGATGGCTTCTCTCTCAGCAGTTACTGGTAATTTCATATTGTATTAACATCTGATTTGGAGCCTGCAGAACATGAGTGAGTTGTGTGACTACTTCAGCATGCTATTAAGAAGTGGACAGAGGGCAAGAAGCACTCAATGAACCTGTGTTTTGAACTGGGAGTAAGAGGCATAATGATACAGGGGTGCTGCTCTCCAATTGAATTGTGAAAAAATCATATAATGAACTTGAAATTTGAGTATAAACGATCAAGTGAGTTTAAAGGTTCTTACAAGGACAGTGTGAAACCATATTGTCTCAGTTCTTCTATTGCCACAGTTTGGACTACCATATTTCTGACAAAGAAAAAAAATTGGGGCAAAAGGTCAAGAACTGGGAAGTTATAATAGAGAGGAGGAAGTGAGGAAGCCTGATACAGAGGGGAGTTTGGCATCTGGACTGAGGGTTGTAGCCTCGTGAACTGCCCTTGTCCTCAACCTCAGGTCCTTGTTGAAGATACGAAGATAGAAGCTGTGAATTGGAGCATTAAAGTTGTACAAGGATGACTTGGCTGAAATTGGATGGTTCAGGCAATGATGATCATTGGGCCATTCTGCACCTGAATTGCTTCTCCATGGTAATTTGGACACATCCTCTCAGTATCTTATGTTTTTTAATAGCTAAATAATGGGCTGAATTGTGAGTTGATCTAAATTATACTGAAGGGAAGCCCAAGAAGAGAATTAGGCTTAATACCTTCCAAAATTGACAAGGGATCAGTATGGAATATATAGCTTATGTAACAATAAATCTTTTAATTATACACTTGTTTCAGCAGATGGATGTGCTATTTTAGGACTGAATAACAACTGAACATTCACTCTAGTAACTTGGTTCATGGAAAAAAGCTTTTTTCAGTGATGGCAATCTGGACAAATGTGCTGCAACTTCAAGGAACTAATGCAGCTGGTGGAGGCAGAGCTCACTGCAGGCTGGCAGCCTGCTGTGCTCCAAGCCCACACCTTTTTGTGTGACTCACTTTTTGTTCCTGCTCATGCTCAAAGCCCAAGGCAAAGCATTGATCTGATCATGTAGTAGGAGTGGACAGAATAGGTTCTTTCTGTTTGCACATCTGAAATACCAGACAAATGATCAAATATAAGAAAATCCGCCCACGTATAAGTGTTGGGTGAAAAACCTACACACACTTAAGAATATTTGGTTATATGATAAGCCTAACTGGAATGACTTTATACAGTTTCACTCACATCTGTCCTCAATCTCACTCAATTTTAGTGGTGAAAACAATACCCTTTTGAAGTTTTCTGAAAATTGCAATGGCATTTGTGCTCTAAAATACTCAATTGCTTTTAATCTCATCTAGATACTAGTTTAAACACTGTGTCTTACTATTCTAGTTTTTTATTAAAATTAATTTGAAATATCTTTGAATATGCTAAATTACAGTATCAAATGTTGCTTTGGGAAAGGAGGATATCAAGTTCAAACAAGTTTTGTATTATAAATTCAGAAAGTTCATTTATCTTTAGCTGTGGCATTCACTTAAATTTTCTTATCGTTTCAGTGGCATGTGCTAGTTGAATTCACGTCTGTTCTGCAAGCAGCAATGCAATAAGATAAAGATAACATAGGATTGTACTCAGTTTCTTAAATATTGATGCAGCCCCTGTAAAACAGTTAAGTGAATTCAGTAGTCTGAAAGGCATTAGCTCACTTCCTACACTAAAGCTGTTTCTCTCTAGTCTGAAGAGCCATATAATGGCAGTCCTATTGCTTATTTGATGCTTCAGTTGGTTTGGAATCTTATACGACTGAGTGACTTCTAAACAATAATTAACCTAGCAGACTTAAATGACACTCTCAGAAATTGACAGCCCTGTTTGTAGATTATCTTTTTCTCTGGGGGAGAAGATGCTCATCTGTAAATAAAATAGTTTTGAAGGTAAAAGTTCAATTCAAGGTTATACATTCCTAAAAAATTCTTCTGCTTTGATTTTCTGAAAGGAAAAATTCTTCACAAAAAGTGAAGCAGAGAAGGTTTTCCAAAAAGATATATTAACATGAGGTTAATAAGGAAGCTATTACAAAGATGTTATTTGTAGTGTTTAAATTTATCAGTGATCATGAATAATATTTTATATTTTATAACATTTGCATGTATGAAGCAGCTTCCCCTTAGTATTCAGATTGTCAATGATTTGCAGCCATCTCTGGCAGGTAGCAAGTCCATTAGGCAGTGCTAAGTATCTGTCAGGAATAGAAGAGAAAGGATGCCGTTATTCGCACTGGAAATTTGTCAGGGCATTCCTGTCAACACCTTGATATACATGGAAAATGGCATTAGCTCTTTCATGGCAACAAGAAGTCAGGATTGTGTTAAATTCAAACCAACAAGCTCTTCAGTGGGGATTTCAGTGTAGTATTGCTCCCCATGCTGTGGAGAACTGATTGGCTGAGTTTAGGTTCGCAACCGTGTGCCCTCCATCACACACACAAATATCAGGTTCACTGTTGGGTTTCATTTATTGTGATTTAGTGCTCCAGTTAGCATATGGTTTTTGAGTAATTTTCTAATAAAATTAAGTATTTTATACCATATTTTCTAGAAAGAAGGGACCTACCTTAAAAGTGTAGAATGGAGGAATTCTCTTTCAGATGGAGAAGAGCTATTCATACTTTAGAGGCAAATCCAATGAAGAACTCTAGAAACAATTATAAAAATATCTCATAATAAACTTGTTTCCTTAACATTCCAGGGAGTAAGTCTTTCTGCCTACAGAATACAGGGGAAAAAAGAAAATAATATTTACCGAAGAAGGTAGTTTTATCTTGAATTATTGAAAAACTAAAAAAGACCCCATTAGTCATGATGGAGTGGCTGCATAAAATACATCTGCTGAGTTGGGCAACTTTTGAGTATGCATTCACTTTTTATAGAATGACTCACTTAGCTGTACATTGTACATTATAATATTTTGCTAGCCTCTAGTACATGGTGTTTTCCTGTAGGCGAAACACAATAGCCCAGAAAAATTCCAGAAAGAGATTTTGTTCCTTAGGAGTGGGAATGTAGATAATCCACAACTCATGTTTTCCACTTTGAAACTCTGCTTGATAACGTTTTCCTTCTGGCACCCACATGTCAACATGATGTATGTTATTGATGTACTAAATTACTTTTCCAGATAATCTGCTTTATCCATATCAACATACACTAATGTTAGTAGAGGTTAGTTTTCCAGTTCTGTGTGTAGAAAGCATCCAGACCATGTCCTGTGGGCTATCAATGCCATATTGATATGGCAACAGTGATTTTTAATGACTTCACACTTCATGGAGTTTTAAAGAAGCAAGATAATTTTCCACAAACCGTTGTGTATCATAAATTAACAAATTTAGTTGCCTGATTATCCTCATAAACTTCATGTCTACAATTGGAAGAGATGCAGCCTTGTAAGTACTAACAACAGTTCATCACCCTACATCTTTTAGTACTTCTCTGTAGGAGATAAAGAATTTGCCAGGTTTCTGCAGCCTTATTAGAACTCAATATTAGGGTGTAATTTTAGATAGATAATTAGCCACAATTTACTTTTCTTCAATTTTATTTCTTTCATTATGTAGAACCTACAAGATGTGGGTAGTTCTGCTGTTGTTCTTATGTTTTGTAGTTTCCAAGAAATACTATCTATCCATATAAGTAAAGAAGCTTAGAATTGTACTGTTCTTGATCAGTAACACGATTAAATTAAAACCTTCTTTTAACTTAAAGTGTGTATTAGAAATAGAAAATTACGATACTTGCTGTTACTTTTGAAAAGGAAATGAACTCCCAACTATTTGGTAAATAATGCTAGACAGCTCCATCCATAGTAGTTTACAAGCCTTAGGCATGCCAAGACAAGCTGCCAGGAGACTGTTCCTGGCAGAAACTTTCCCCAAAGACCTTAACTTTTGCTGCTTGCGAAGAGCTTTCAGTACCTAACTGGAAACTCTCAACAATGTGAACTAAATGCAATGCAGTTAGCTATAGTTCTATTTTTCTGGTATATAAATTGTGACAAAGACAAAAAGCACCTGATAATGCCTAGTTACCTTAGTTTGTCTTTATTCATCTTAATCTCAGGAGCTTAATTTTCCAAGAACCTGGAACTCTCAAACAACAAACTCCAGCTTTTTGTTGTTACAATTTCTACTTATTAGAATTTAGTGAAGCAGAGCACCATCAGCAGCCCATTGAAAAACCTGTTTTCTTCATGCAAAAATAAGTCATTTGAATGTTAATTTTTAAATCTAATTATGAGTATTCAAACTGTGTATGTTTACAAGAGAAAATACCCATCCATTTTCATGTTTATACTGTAGGACAACCAATATCTAAGAACAATAAAACCAGAAAATAGACATCTATTAGAAACCAACGGTAGGGATATTTGTATAGAATAGTAATTGTTCTTCCTAATGGATCTTGCCTGATATTCAGAAAAAAAAACCTGCTTAATTTGATTTAATTAGGTTATTGGTCTGTGAAAACTAATAGGGATTGGGATTCTAATGCATGCAACAAAAACTATTCACAAAATGCGTGCGACTGTAAAATACCTGTTTATACAAAAATCTCAAAAATCCTTGTTAGGATTGCAAACTACTGAAAATCTGTATGGCATTCTTTTTTATGTATGAATAACATGACGTTCAAAATGACAAGAATATAATTGGAATTTCTCGTTTTTGTGCCATTTTTTGTATTTGAGTCTTGTGAATCTGGAGGGCAACTTTCTGTCTTTCTTTTTCTCCTGGGTTCAGGTAAGACAGCTTAATGAATGGTTGTAAAATCATATGTCTGAACACAAGCCTCATGGAAATCTTGATTTCCATGTTGATTTCCCTTCCTTCCCAGTCTACTTGAGCCAAAATAAGATAGCAAGTGGATTTTGCAAAGTCTAGTGATATGCCACAAGCAGCATTATTTTTTTCTGGATCAGAATGGGTTTGCTTGCTGTACTGAATATATTAGCTTTTCTCATATAATGTATTTTAATCTGATTTGCGTGGGCTTTTGATAAGCAGAAAGTATATCCTAAATATAAATGTACAGCTACTTGTAAAGAGGCTTGGTCAGTAGTTTCCCTGATGTTGAGGCGGCAGACACTACTCCCTTTGTTTGTTTTTCATTAAATAGGAATTAGTTGGTCTGATGGTGCTGATTCTTACGAGATAACATAGCACTAACTTGATTCCATTACTATTTAGCTTCATTTTGATTTGATGGAAAGGAATGGTAGGGGGGATTTGTTTCAAATGACTGACGACTTAAAGATGTGGATCTGAAACTGAAGGAGGCACATGGAGTCCCCAGATATGAACAATGGAGGAAAATTTACTGTGGAAGATGCAAAAGAACTTGACAGGGCCCCCTTCACAGGGCAATCTTTGCTTCTTGGCTTGACAGCAATGTCCCCGGGCTCCCACTGAGACAGCAAAAACTCCCAATATAGTAAGCCCTGTCAATTTAAATACAGCATCAGGATATTTTGCATCTTTTTACAGCATCCAGACACAGCAGCTGACATCATGCATTTCATTATATAGGTCTGATGTTCTTTGCATGATGTGCAGAGAGATACTTGGCATTCAAAACTCATGAATAAGTCTGAGCTCCTTGTTCTGTTCTGCACATGGACAGTATGGACAGCTTATTTCAATTTGTGACAAAGAGGAAATCTTCACAGGTATTTGACTCATAGTGTTGTATTGACAAAAATCTTTAGTGGTGTGTATAATTATGCAGGTATTGATGTCACAATGCTAGATGCAGACATCATACTATTTTGCATCTTTTTTCTTCCTTGTTAAGTGAATGTAATTCTAGAGAAGAGCACAAGATTGACAGCTGAGAAGTCTGAAGGCCTCATATCACAATATAAATGTAATAAGAACACTGGCAGTTTATGCTGCTCGGTAACTGCATCCAACGAGCTCTGGCTAATTGTTGTGATTTGTGAGGTCTGAGGATGCTAGCAAAAAGATTGAATACTAATACTTAATCAAAGATTAGACACAGATGAGCACTATGTTCTAACAGCAAAGCTTCATCAGCTATCATTCATT
>JAOQGH010000002.1:14461085-14630141 GCA_025769975.1 Gallinago jamesoni
ATTTGCTTCATTCTTAAGAACTTTGAAGGTGGAATACAAGCTGGGAAGTTTCCCAACGTGTTTTTTGCAGAGCTGTTTGTAGAGGCAAAACTCCTTTGACAGTATCAGATTAATAAAATTCTCCATTTAAACTTGTTTTATATGCCTCTTAACATTTGTAACTGGTCATTTGGAGTGACCAGTGTCTTTAAACGTGGCTTTACTGGATCAATTCACTTTTTGCATTGATTTCAAATCCCAAAACCTTGAACATTCATTACTAGGGGTTAGGCTTACTTCTTTCTCTCCCCCCCTACCCTGTCTTCTCCTTGTTGCTTTGATTTTATTACACTTAAGGATTGAATCCAGCTGTTATGTTCTAGCAGACTTTTAATTACATCCAAGTTGTTGGTGCTTGAAAAAACATCTTAATACAATGGAAAACCTAAAGTATTCAATGAACTGTATGCCACAGTGGTAGGCAGATGAATGTAACAAGCCATAAAATAAATTATACTGCCTAGTATGAAGAGGCAGAAACTTGGTGAAAATAAATTTTGTAATTGGATATGTTCTGTGGACTAATATCAAATTAGAATTGTAAGGCGATATTTAAGGGATTAGGCATCCACTGAATGCAAGTAATTTGAATTATCCACGGGCAGCTCTTAAAGTTCCCACTAAGTCATTATTTGCATGTCAGGGCTTGCTGTGCCATGGAATCATGAGATGCTTGAGCCAGCACTGCAAAATAAATTCTCCTTGGTGTTGTAATGTATTGACAGTGAAGAAACATTTCTCTTTGTGATTCCCTCATTCTCCTCCCTCTTTTATTCCATTCTGATAGAAAGTGACAATAGATTTCTGTGATTTAATGAATGAATTTTAATGTAACTTACTTTTTTCCATATACTGACCATGCAATTTAAAAATCAAAGAGTGCTGCAGTTTGTACTTCCTGAATCATGGAGGTGCATCCCAACAGAGCATGTCACTCATCTATGAATAATGACTAGTGAAGAAGATAGGTTTTATACTAGATTTTCAGTGACCACATATGGGCAGAGCAGGTGGTTGCTAGAAGGAAGGAAGCATTTATTGGGCTTTTTATTGTGTGAATAATTTTTAGGCTGTGCTAGACAGATTTCAGCTTGCCTTGAGCTTTAAAAATCCTTGAGCTGGCAACAGTGGCGTTACTATCTTTGGCAAGGCCAGCCTCCTCAGCTAAGAAATTTTTAAAGTCTTTAAACATGAAAATACTAATTAGGCAGTCTGTGTTTTTACCTTTATTCATGGTCATCTTGTTGAAATACTGAAATTCTTTCTTATTCAAGTATGTACGTGATTAGCATTTGCAGCCCGCCCTCATTTTGTCTTCAGATTCTGCTAATGCTGTTTTCAATGAAGAGCCATCAAGCCCTTTGCGTAGAGCTTAGTACTTTGGGCACTCAGCCTTTTGCCTTGTTTTTCCTTGGAGTTAGCTGCAAGGCTCAATAATTATAAAAGTCATCCTGCTTGGACTTTGATTAAGTCTACCAACACAGTCAATTAGATCCTTCTATGAAATTTTGACACCTTTATTTTAGAAAAATAGATTGTCCTTTAATATTTATATATTTATTGGTGGTAAAAGTCCTTTATGATCTAGTAGACAGAAAGATAAAATGTCTTTCCTTTAGTTTTCTAAAAGTATATAGGTATTTGAGATCTATTTATTTCTAGCAGAGTTAGGTTAAATGCTTCTGAAAAACCTAGTCCTTTTCCTGCTGAAGTCCAATTTCATATGTAAATATATATGTGTGTGGACTTTTGTGTGTGTATAAATGTTTGGTTATCAGTTTATAATTAAACTTATGTATCCTTTATAATTTAAAAAGATCTGTCCATTGGCTAATAGGCTCTAAATTAAGTGATAATTCACTAATTTTTATAGGTTTAAAATGTAGAGGCAGCCTTTAACCAATTGTATTTTGAAATATTCCCTGTTTTGCATTGAATAAGAAAATGATTGATTATTTTGCATTACTTTTGCTTCATAAGATAAGTGAAAAGAGGAAGTAAGAGTCTGTGAAGTATTCCCCCTTGCCAGTCTTCTCCCACCTCACCACATCATATTAACATCATTTAAATTGTATGCTTCAGGAGTACAGTGGAGATGATTTTTAGTAATAAAAGCCACAAATGACTAAAGTAACTTGTCAAAGGGGAACATAACACTAGCGCTGAGGAAGACAGCATGTATCATTCAAGGTACTACATTCTCATTACCATGAAGAGGAGGTTCTTTATAGGAACTACTGGCAAGTTGTTGCAGTAAGGACGATAGAACTGGATCCTTTTATTTTTTTTTTAATTATTTGGGCTGAATTTACTGAAATGCACATTCATTAATTTATTAAAAAATACAATAAAGTAATCAGTAACAGGGAGGTTAGGTTTACAAGTCACTTTAGTTTTCTTGCATTGCTCATTGTAGCAGCGTTGTCCTACTGCATGGAGCCTGGGAGGCCCAGCTGACTGGAAGGAGAACCAGCCTTGGGCTTCTTGGTGCTAAATGTGAAATGAAATCTAGCCAAAATAATTTAGTTGTGTACTTACATTTAGAGAGCTCGTTGGTCTGTGATCAATATTCTTAGTAAAGATATGTTTGCTTTCTAAAGATGCACGTTCTTTAATATAGTACCTTCTCCAAAATAAGACTCCTTATTACTATATAGACAAGATAAGCCTGAGGCCAGTGTCATGTGCAGGCACATGGAGTAATGTCTTCATTGCTTTGTGACTAAATTGTTTGTTGATTGATTTACTTTGCAGTGATGCCACAGAAGTCTTCCTGAAAGACTTAAATATTTTTTTTCTCTTTTTAAGTAGCTTCACTACTTAGCAAGTTGAATATCCAGTGTAATGACCACACAGTCACTCCAAAGAGGTATCTGACAGGTTATTGCTGTTTTCTCTAGCGCATGGAGAAATCAAGAACTGTTGTTGTGCTAGACTTTAATCACGTGCTTAATTCTTTGAAATGTTCAAAGTATCCTGATAATCAATAACTGTCTTCAGTTCTTATCACTTCTTAGGGAAATAGAAACAAAATCTGAAAAGAGCAGGATTATAGATGCTTTCAAAAGAATGAGGGAGCTCCCCCTTCTCCCTCCTTGTGCCTTCCCCGCCCCTTTATTTTTTTTTAGCTGGTAATATTTTCCACTCAGCACTAGCTTAGACAAAATGAACTTCCTAACGTTTCATAGTATATAGTGAACCAGACAGATGTACTAAGGGAAGAAATGGTAAGTTAGTAAAACAGCATCTGCAGGAGGCCAGATTTATTAGTCCTTTAAAGCCTGAAGCTCTTCTGGGCATTGCTTTCCCAGAAAGCAGTGTTTCTTTTCCAGAGTCGCTCTCATGTTTCACTCTAACCTATATAGCAGGATTTATTTCTGGATCATACAAAGAGTCTTAGACGGACCAATGCTGAGTTTACAGGGGTTTGAAATGAAGACAGATCTACAATCTGCCTCACACCCAGTTTTAATGGCTTGTGATTTTATTCAAACCTCCAGGATCACTGAGGTTCTTTTTCTGTGGAATAGATTTTAGAAAGTTTTTAGACGTTATCACTACTGTCGTTTAAAGGCATCGTATAATTTCTGTTCCCAGATAAAATACATTTTAAAGGTACCTTTTTCCCTGAAGGGTCAGTGAGAGTGCAGCTTGCATTCAATGTTCCCAAATTCTCTGAAGTACTTTGTTGCTATTGCTTTGTTCTTGAGCACCCAGATAAACGGGGTGTGATAGGCAAAAAGAAATCCACCATGGAAAGATAAGAACAAAAGCATAAAAGTAGGAAATCCTTTAGAGAAAAGCAAATAAAATTCACCCCTTTCTATGTCATAATTTGTATATAAATAGAGTTATACATTATAAAACTTGACATTTAAAAGCTAGGACTTCAGAGGTTTTTGGAATGGGTAAGAGATGTTGCAATACCGGCTCGTTCCAGTCTTGAAATTCTTAATGGAGTTCAAAACTGTTAATTTCCAAACACTAAATTGCAAATGAAGAGCCAAAAATGATCTCATTGGTGCTAGCTAACTAAACCAAGATGTGGCACTAACTGGAATGTACTGAAAAATGAATATGTATGTGCTTGACTATTTCTATTGGCTATACACTTGAATATTTCTGCTGGCTATTGGGGTTTGTTAATGTGACTATGTAAAAAGTCAGTCCATTTGTTATGACGGGTCATATGGCATCATAGTGGAATTCAAGTGACTGGCAGAGAAAAAACAAGAGAACAATCTAATGACCACTGTTGGTTTAGGACCTTATCCAAAGCCAGATGACATCAGTGGAAAGACTTCTATTTAGCTCAGTGGGCTCTAAATCAAATCTTTAATTCTTATATGTAAACAGTGTGTTAGCGAATTCAGGTGTTGCATGGTGCAAGGAGAAGCTTATGGAGAGGGAGGAGTCTACTTTATGCTGTATTTTCAGGCTTTTTAAAGTTTTTGCTGCCGTTTGAACACATTGTCTGACTGTATCTTGAAACTTCCAGGGCAGATCAGGAAGACAGAAAAGGTGGTAAATATACTGCATTAATGAAAGAATTTTGAGAGGAAATAAGAATTTTGTGGAACTAAAGTTATTTCAAAACAAAGCATGATAAGATAGATGAGCCCTGCAAAAAAGGGAAGTCTGTTTCTGGCAACCACATCACTTTCAGGAGTGCAAATTCTGGTTGTATGGCAGAGAAATATGAACAGAGAAGGATTGCATGTCAGTAAGGATTTTACTTTGCTCTTCCCTCTTACAGATGCATACACATATATATGGTTTGATTGTGAAAATGTTTGATAATTGCTTTTAGACCATGTTTCTGAAAATGATCGATAATTACTTTTAGACCACTAAAAGAGAGAAAAATCAAAAGACTTCAAATGATGTATTTAAAATAGTATGTTAAAATAATATGTTTACCATTAAGGGATGTCTATTAATGTGTATTTTGGATGAAGATTATACTATTAGTTCTATGTGATTCTATATCAGTGGTGTGTATATAAGGTCGCCCTGTAATGGAGAACAATTAAATAACTGAAGAAACTAAAACCCAACGCTGTTGCATTTTTAATAAATCCAGGTATATGCACCTGTTTACTGGAGCTTATATATAATACTCAGATGTTCAGTTTATTGCAAGAGATAGGCATTTGAGTTTCCTGCTTCTGTTTCATTTGTAAGGATTACCTCATGAGGCAACTCCTCCATTATATTTTACTTTTCTCCTGAAATTTGGGGTTTCTTCAGCTGATTTTTCTGAAATGTTAAACTATATCCATAGAGAACACATATCTCCATATGTATGGAACAGTGTAACTGTTTAACATATTTTGATTTAGTTTTTGAGGCAGAGGGATGGTATTTGAAAGTAGAAGCATCTATTCATTCCAAAAGCACGCAAAATAACGTATAAAGATGCTCTCCAAGCCAGTTTATAATAGCAGGTATGATTCAAAATATGCTTGAGTCATAGTAGGGCAACCTGTTCTTGTTGCCTTGAGGAATCTCTGAAATGGAGTGTTAGGCATAGTATCAAGACAGATTTCTCCAGCTATCCCGATTTATTTTTTAAGTAGGATGATAAGCCAAAATGTTCATATCTGTGTTATTCAGTAATATTAAAGCTAAAAAAATACAGATGACTGATGGTATACTTGGTGTGGAGATTTCCATCCTAGTTTAAAAGCACAGGCATAATTTCCAGGTTACCAGTGCTTCTTAAGATCAGCTGTTTCTTTTCTCTGCCACTAACATGATTACCCCATCTAATTTTGTGTTTGCTTTTTCACTCCTGAAGAAGATGTAGTCTGAAATACCTTTCATGTATCTCTCTATACTTACAGTTTGGAAATGGCAAAACTAAGGTTTTCTTCCTCTTTGATTTCCCTCACAAAAATTTAATTAATTTGCACTGACTTTGCTCTAGAAAGAACACTCAACTCCTCTCATCCACCTAATTAACCAACACCTGTGACACCTCTGTGTGTGACTGAATGATTAGCTTCTCGGCGGTTTTATGGCTAATGTACATTGTGTGTGCATATGTAAGGTTTGCTGTTATTCAAAGTAATATTTCATTATTATTCCTTGTGCAACTAATGGACCCAGTGAAACAGTTCCTATGGTGCATCTGTAATACCCTTCTCACTGCAATATCCTCAGGACCTTCCTGCTCCCCTGTTGACCCAAAATTTACACTTATTTACACTTATTTTTTTCTATGTCAGTGAAACTTTCCCCGCAGTTATTTCTTCCGTATATTATCTGTTCCATATAATAGTCTCAGTGCTATCTCATCCTGCACCTCTTCCTCCCATGCCCTAAAATAATTCGTAAATTTATTTCATTCACTTGTGTCGCCTATCAGGGACATCACAGATGACATACTGTAGTTGTCTGGAATTAGGTGTGTGCTAATAGCCCAGTTAGCCACTGCCTATTGCCCTGTGGATAAAAGCAGCTTAAGGGTCACCTCTCTGCTGTTTCCTCAGAAGGAACACTAATAGGATTACTACACTCTCTCTAGATGCTGATTATCAAGAATACAAGATATTAATAATTTTGAGATCTTAATTGCTTTGTCAAATTTGTTCGAACTTAGAAGAAAAAGTTTCAGAGGAATATAGGCTGGCCATACAATATTCAGCATAATATCTTAATCCATTGGTAACAAGATTAAAGATTGGGAAGGAATGAAAGCTTAGGTAATGCTTATTAGCCAGAATTTCCAAAACAATGAATAAGACTGTAGTCCTAATGGATACATAATATATTTGGATGGAATTTTTAAAGTAGATAGGTAAGGCAGTTCCTATCTATCCTTCAGTGGACAGGTAAACTGCTCCTTCTAATACCATAACACTGGGGAGAACATTAGAAAAACAGGAAGAAAGTAAGAGAAGTTTCTCACTCCAGTGGTCATTTAAGAGCAAGAGCCTGGTTTACACATTATGATTTGTCACATGAGACATCTTAAAAATATATGCTTTAATTAAATGAAAGTATTTGAAAAACATAACTATATTAACTTCAGCAAAAGAGTCAAAGGTTTGAAAATTTTTGTTCAAAGTGAGAGTGGCATCAAATGCTTGCCTTTTGACTGCAATCAGGGGGGATATACCATCTTGGCAAAAGATAGAAATGAGTATCTTTGGTCTATATAAGATTTTGTAGTGCTTTCTTTCCCAGTTCAGAACATTGAACTAGGCCAGTAACTTGAAAATTGAACTTAGCTAGTAAGGCAGATAATAAAAGAAAAAAAATTACTTTTGTAAAATTAATGTAATTAATGAAAAAAATTATTAATGTAATAATAATTAATGTATGCTGCAGATCATTACCTTTTTTCTTCAAAATAGTGAGCTAGTCAGACTCTATGCCTGCACTCCAGCCATAGGATTCATCCCACCGAGTTTTAGTAGTGGCAACTAAGTCATAGGTCGTTAATTTAGGTCATTAAGAGTTTTCTTGTTTATCTACTGGATATGCAAGGTAAGCATGGTGGCACTATCTTAGCACGATTCAAAGTATATATTTGTTTGAGGTTGTTTTTTCTTTTTGTAATCATGTAACTTTGATATTATTTGGAACTATTTCAGTGTTACTGGTTTAGACAGGTTCACAGATTTAGATAAGTATCGTCATATTTTGCACAGTTCTAATATGAAGTACTTTGTACAAGAAGTGTCTTTGTTTATTTTTGAATCTTTCTTGCTGCTACATTAGCCACTAGGAATTCTCATTACAATTCATTCTTCTCATTAATCAGGCTGGTGTCTGGGACTTTGCATCTGTTTCTTTTATATAGTCATGTCACAGTGTTGACAAATCACCTCATGAATGTTAAAGCAGAAGTGCTGAATAGATTATAATGAGCCTAGATTCACTGGGGAAAGAAAGTGTTAGCAATGGAAAAAAGTAAGGAAGTATTTAATAATAAATATGCAGTGCAATGGAAGATACCTTGCCAGAACCCCAAGCATCTTGTAAGGGAGAAAATGGACACATCACTGTCAAGTCACTAACTGTCACTATTTTTTATTATGTAAAATGCAGTAATAGTCTATGTTTTGCAAAAGAAAATGTATAAACATTCCATTGAAAAAATAATTGGTTCGTTATCTGCACAGCTCATGATCTCTATTGCAGCTGTCAAAAAGAGTAGGTGAATGAACAGATACCGTACAAGAATCCTTTTTTTCAGTCTAGATATCGAGATTTTCAAAAGTCCTATGGATACTTGTGAAATAGCTGAATAGAATGATCTACTGAAAAAAAAATATCTGGTTTTGTCCACCCTCTGTAGTATTTTGGTTTTCAACTAACAAAATTAATTATCTGTTAACTATGTTTCCCTTGAAATATTTATTTGCAGTCTCGTACTTTGCAGTATTGGGAGTGTGACACTATGGCTGGCAGGTTGCATTTTGTTTTGATATTATTTCTTTTATAACCCATGTCCTTGACCTCTATGTGTCTATGAACAGATATTAGTGAAATAAGGAAATTACACAATGAAGCTGGGCTAATGAATTTGTAAATTTGGTCTTAAAATAAAAGAATTCTGTAAAAGATAGCCTTTAAAAATGGAGGACACATCATGTATCTGTTAAGATGTTTACTGTGGAATAACTTAGAAAAATCATGTCCTAAGGGTTTTGCTAACTGCTGGTAACAAAACTAAAGATTATTCAATTTTTGTTATTAACCAATATTAAAATAGCTCTGCTGTTTCTGGTTCTTCTGTTGCCTACAAAAATTGAGTGTGTCAGTTCATCCGTCTTTATTGGCCTCTAATAACCTCCCTACATTTTAGAGCTTTAAGTGTCAGCTTTAAATTGTCTTTGATGAGAGTAAAGAATTGTATTCACCTTTCGAGACCTGATCCCTTAGGGTATATGAATGATGGATTGTTTTGCTCTCAGAATGCTTTACTGAAGAAGGCTTTACTGAAATACATATTTGTGGAAAGGCCATCCACAACAGTTACAAATATGACAATTTTAGTATATGTCTATTAATATTAATTTTTTTCTTCTTAAGACATTAAAGATAATTAAAGATATATTAAAGAATCTCAGGGCCAAGCTTAAAACACAATCTCTAGATAATTCACACCAGAAGATGGCTAAAAAGCCATCAATTCAAAAACAAAGTCATTTAAAAATCAATATCTGATTCATGAGCCTTACACATTTGGGAAGGGTAATCTTAAAATACTCAATTTTGTTTACCATACAGTACATTTGTAAAATGAATACATTTTGTAATGCTGACCATTGGTCAGCTCACATGGTCATGTAATAAACTCATAGGCTACCTCGTGGCACTTTAAAAATCGATATACATATGCAGTAGCTAAAGAGGAAATATAAAAGGAACAAAGGAAAAAAGATCTCTGTTCCCTAAGGGATATGATCTGAAGAAAATTAAGCATAGCTTTGTACTGTGAAAAATTTTGGTATTTTTTGTTAAAATTTTTAAAGCATGTTTGTTTCTCTCAAGTACTCACCATGGTCAGTCTTGCTTAACAAATTCTCAGTTTATGGCTGCAAAGTAACTGCTATAGTTTCTATTTTGACTCACAGAGAACAAAATAGTTTAAGGAAGCAAACAAAAGTCTTCGCTGTGCTCTGTCTAAATAAGAGTGCCCACCTGTACAAGAACCAGTAAGATTTCACTTACAGAAAGGCTTGCTAAATCGTATTTTTTGTATGCACAAGTTTCACTTGGCTTCCCAAGTTCCTAAAAGCCCAGCAGTTTCTCAGTGTCTCAGGCAGAGTCTGTAGACTGTTTCTTTTGGTTTTCTTTCAGCATTTTTCCTACTCTGAGGCTGGTCTGTACCGTCAAGCTTATTTTTGGTGGTTGGGAATGTGCAAAGATTGCTTCAAAAACAATCTGCTTAAAAAAAGAATAATTTGAAAGCCCCTGCCTTGTAACTGTTTCTGCAGGTTAGAATTGTACCTATTAATCAAGAAAAATCTATTATTAATCAAGAAAAATCTATTATTAATCAAGAAAAAGTCTTCAGTGATATGCCTTACAGATAAGAAGGAACAAATACCTTCATACCACAGTTTAGGTGATCAATGAAGTTGGAAACCATAGATATGACCTCTACCTTGTAAGTATCCTGTTCAATTAGATCTTTAGTGGTCAGAATCAGAGTTGGGCTGTGAATTATTAGAGGTGTATCTCAGGTGTTCTTTCCCCCTGTACCTGCACATTAATTGGGAACTTTTACCTTCCGTTGTGTCTGTTACACTCAATAACTTGTGTCAGGGAGCAACAGAACCGGCTGCCCCATAGGGAAAATGAGCTGAGGGTGGCAGGTACTCAGGGCCATGCCCCCACCAATCGGGGCATCATCCTACAGTACCCCAACAAGAACATCAGGGTAGGTTTGGGAACTCTAACCACATTCAGCCAAGAGTTCAGGTTCCCAGACAAGCTATTAAGTGGGTCTTAGGTGAAGCTAGGAAAAGTCAGGTCTGCAGGTCAGGATCAGGGTCTGGGTCCATGAGGTACATAGCCAGGCACAGGCTCAGCTACAGCTGAGCTCAGGCAGAGACCACAGGATGTGTGCATTTGAGATGAAAAGAATTACAGACAAGGCAGTAAACCCTTAACTAACATTTTTCTGTCCCTAGACTGGTAGGCTAATAATACTGGCTTTAACAACCTAGAAGTCCTAGAGTTTCTGGAGGCCACAATAAAAATGAGCCTGATTTTATGAGAATATAATTAAATTTTGCTCTACTAGAAAACAATGGTACTCCCCCTGTTTGTTTTTTAAGGAGGAAGAGGGGGGGTTGGAAATAAGCCAACCTCCCCCGAATTAATTTTGTTATTTTAATGGAATCAGATTATATTAGGCATTACTTTAAATTTAATCTTTTCCCTCAGGCCAATTATAATAATTGGTGCTTTTTACTTAATGAATATGTTCCAAAACAACGATCATTCTGAAATTAATGATAGGAGTTTTCCCTGTTTCGCTCAAGACTGAGGTTGTCTGAGTCTGCAAAAGAATGCAGGGCTGAAGGAAGTGCATGTAATATTCAGCTGCTCAGGCAGCATTGCTGTGTTGCTTTAAGTCCCAGCCCTGAACCAGAACTGAGAATCATCTGCCCTTTGTAATAACTGGTTGAGAAAGCTCTCATGTCACGTTGTTTTTCAAAATTTCTGCAAGTTTGCATGTGATATTTTACCTTTAACCTATTATGGAAGTAAGCAAAATATTAGTTTTATATCCATATATTATTACAGAACAATATGTATTATACCAACAATACGTGTTAATAGAAAAAAAAAAATTTTTTGGGGGGGCTACTAACAGTCTAAATTTAGGCAGTTTTATAGAAGTCTTGGCAAGAAGTCTACCTGACAAAGCCAGAAAGAAACTAACATGCTGAGGGTGGTGATGTACATGTGACACATGAAGCACATTCGTGCTCAGAACACCTTTACTGTAGTGTTCCTGGAATTCTGAGGAGAAGATAAATGGGTAGTTGTAGCTCTGCTTGGTCTTTAAATGTTATAATATGCTGGTAAAGTGTTGGAAGAGCTTTTCATTATAGGAGATAGCTAAAGCTTTGGACTTTCAAGACCTAAAGCACTAAAGGGAAAGTAGACACAGTATAAATGGTGTTAATGGAGGTGCTTCTGTTCATGCCAGCTCTGTGTTTGACATGTTTGGTAAGTGCTTTACTATGATCATGGGATGGTTGTAAAAGCTTTAACAAGTCCAGAAAATATATCTTAAGTGTATAGAGGTATTTGAAGTTAGATAGAACTTGATTCAGAAAAAAAACTGTGGAATGATTATACATTTTTCTTTTTAACTTTATGAAAATTTTGACATCTCAAATATTTTCTATGATCTTATAATATACAAATAGCAACTCTAATATTTAACAAGATGAATTTGTTGATGAAGGGGAGGGAATTCACAGTCACATTCTATTAGTCTGCTTTCTGTCTGTCTGTGCTTGAGTGACCACATTATTTCCTAAGCAACTAAATTTATTATTTTCAATAGATTATTCCTTTGGCTTCCATCACTGTTGCTCTGTCTTCTCAATAACCTCCTGCTGACCTCTAAGGGCTAATGCCATAATTATGAACTGGTGTGTAATTACTGGGAAGTCAGAGTTGGGTGAAATAGAGAGAAAAAAAAAACAAAAAAATGTTGATAGACTTGACTTCAACTTAATGTGAATTATTGAGTTTGAATAAAAACATCATATTCATAATCCTATATTTATGGAATAAAAGCATTTAGAAGGGCTGAGATAGTTTTAGCAGCTTTTATTTTGGCAAGCTGTTCTTTCATGTTTTCTGCAGTGTAAGGCAGGTAATGCTGTACTAATTCACCTTTCCAGAGTAAATGGCAATGATAGTTAAATAAACAAAGCTCAGATTTTGGATCCCAGTTCAGCAACAAATGATGATGTTTGGAAGCCATGGAATGATCAAACCCTAGTTATAGTTGATAAATTTGCAAGTATTTTCAATGCTATGGCCTTATTAATAGAAAGTAGAATGGCCTACAAGTAAAAAATAGGTTTAACTTAGTCTATATTTAAATTGCCAAGGCCTCAACAGACTTATTTTAAAAAAAGAATTTTTTAAATTCTTAACCAGTAGCCTGGTTAAAGCGTAGCCATTTCTTATCATAAACTGTCTTCTCTTCTTATGTGTCTCACCAGTGCTTTGCATAAGAATTTATTTGTCCCTGTGATCTATTTAGCTTAGTATCCAACAGAAGATTTTGTTTTCTGCACCTTTTTACGATAAACTAACTTGATTTGAAGCAAGGTGGTTCTTCTCTTCCTTGTGTGTTTCCAGCAGAAGACTGATGCTGTAAGATGATGCAGTTAATCCATGGAAAAATACTTGCAGTATTTTCCGACTCCATTTACCAGGATACAATAAGCAAGAAAGAGGAGACAAAATTATTAAATTTAGATAAATACTATTAAATTTAAGTATGTTTTCTGATTTTATTTTTTTTAAGATAAGATTACATTTGCCATCCTCCAACCTCTAAATAAAAAGCACGTTTGGAAGAGGAACAAAAATCTAATAATATGGAGATAAGGTGATTGTTTTCTTTTGTGTGGGCCCTAGTTGGTGCTGCACGCTGAAGCACAAGTACTATTGCAATCACTAAGTTGAATAGGAAGTGTTGAATAGGACTAATGAGTGTAATTAGGCTTCATTAGCAATGACAGAAGTTACATATGCATTAAGGGGAGAATACGGTCCTGAGTTTTTGTCTAGGTTTCCATTCAGTGGAATGGAACATTGCAAAATTTCATAATACAGGTCCCTGTTATTTATGGCACTTACTGAATGAAATAAATTACGCTGAGCAACATGGTTTAGAGAAGACTGGCTGAGAGGAGCGCTGCTTTCCTTGTACAGATACCTTTCCTAAATGAACGTGACATTTCTGTTAGATGAAGGTCATAGTTTGGTATGAAACGTGACTACTTGTCTACTCTAATCCTCTGCAGGTAATGCTTTTAACTGTAACTCTTTAAGGCCTTGTCTAATCTTGGGATATTTAGGTCAAGGTCTATTCATAAGAACTACAACAAAGACCTTAGGGCCTCCAGCTGAAAAAGTCTATTTAAAGTAGATTTATGTTTGTGATCGTGTATAACTACCAATACCTTGATTTTAAGGGAAGATTGCTAATGGAAGCAGCATCATACAATTTGAAAACATCAAACTCCTCACATTACTGTTGTTACCTTGAAAGAGATGTAAAAAAATTTTTCAATTACAAAAGACAATAATCTTAATTTTCAGCCATTATATTTTTGTTTCATTTTGTTGTTCATTTGTAGGGTAGTAACTCAAACTCTTTCTATTTTATTTTTGAATCATTTCAGTTTCTACTTGTACCTTACTAATAATTCTCTTCATCTCAAGTTTCAAATTTATGTTGTAAAACATATGATGGTTTTGTTTACATTTTATTTTTTCATATAAGTAATGAATTTCTTTTTATGGTTTTTAGCTTTTTTGTCATCATCTTGTCTAAAATAAGGGTATTGTATTCTACAGGTAACTAGTGCAGTTTGGTTTATCATGTCTCTTTATTTTGCAATTTTGGTAAAATACAATGATGTCACAGTTCTGATATAAGAGATGCAGGCTGCAGCTCTGTAATAAAATGAACTTTAGTTTACTCTCCAGGTTAACTTGGCCATCGTGAAATGTTCATACCCCTTTAGTTAGAGAATCCCTGAGAGATTATTTTAGCATAGTTAGACAACTTTGCAAAAGTTTTGGCATGAATGAGTCCTTGCAGTGGTGAACTAGCAAAGGGATTTGGTCAGTTGTGGTTTTATTTAGCTGAGTTTTAACAGCCTCCATGGGCGGAGATTCTATAATCTCTCTGGGAGAAGTGTTTCAGTGTTGCACTGACCTCTTATGGAAACGTCTTTTTTAATGACTGACAGTGGACATGTTAGGATGGTATTCAGCTTCCTGGTGAAATTTTTTGTTTCGAATAATATTTCAGTGTTTGAAAAGTAAGCACAATGCAATAAGTGCTTAATCACTCTTGTGTCATTCTTCTTGTATATATACACCCTTTTAATGTAAATGTCTAAAAAAACCCCACAACAACAACAAAAAATCATGATTAGATGGAAATTCCAATCCTGATTAATGCATCTTTATCCCTTCAGTATGTTTATCTACCAAGTGAAATTATTAACCTCTAGAAAGTTAAGGCTCTCCTTTATTCCAGAGCAGTTGTTCTATTCTTTTATTTTATTGGTAATATATATGAATAAGTTATTGAATTCAGTTAAGTGTTGTGAGTATGAGAATCTGATGCATCAGTTAATGGCTTAAAATTCTCTTGGCAGAAGTTGAAGTTGATGTGTGGGTTGGAGGCAGAGGAAAAAAACAGTGAAAAACATAGTAGGGTGAGTGGAAAAAAGCCACAGGAGATTGTGAAGAAAGAACACAGGAGGAAAGAGGTGGCAATTAAAGTGAGCACAGAATCAACATCATCATATTGTCCATAGGGACATACTTTTTACATTCCTTCTACAAAGATTCTTTTGCCCCTCTAAAAAGGAATCAAACCACAAGCTTCACCTCTATTTAGAAAGCACATTTTTAATTGGCTGAGTCTCAACAAAAAATAAAGCAATAAAGGTGAGAACCGCAGGCTTAAAAATTTGAATTGGTTTCACTAATCTGTAATAGTCTGCAAGAGCACTTTTTTCGTGAGATATGTGCACAAACAAATTATATGGTTTTGTTTATATTTAAAATGTAATACTTGTAAGTATGTTGGATTTTTTTTAAAATCAGTTTTTCTTCTAAGGCCCACAATTGAAATAGATTGAAGCACCTAGAAACTGAGAAGCTAACTTAGCATATGTGATTGTCTGCTTCTCCGGACATAGAGGAGAAACACTTTCCAAGACACGTTTCACTCCTGCTCCTCGTATTCAGCTTCTCAGAAGTTCTAGCAAAGGGGAAGGTAATATTTATGCTGTAAGTAGATAAGATGAGGAATGTGTAATCATTAAGAAATATGTTATACTTTGTATAACTATATAAGTATATATGTATAACTATAAAAGTTATACAATTCTTATGTGATAACTCTATTGTCAAAGTTCATCTTGTAAGAGAAAGGCTGTAAATCTCTTCGTTAATCCCATTAGCTAGCTCATCTCTTAGTTAAGCACAATTTGGTCTGATTCTGAGTATGTCCTCCTTTGTCCTATGGAATATTGTACAATATATATTTTTTTAAAAAAATCTTTTCCACTAATAGATGAAGAAATTCCCTTTTTCAATAGAACAGAAATTCTGGAGCCAAGTGGGTGATTAGAAGTGAGGTATTGGAAGACATATTCATGTTACACTACTTAGAGTATCAGGGCACGCTAGTAGAAAGTTTTAAATACTTTTAACATCTTAATTTTTCTAAACCAATCTTATTTCTCCCTATCACATCTATATCATTATTCTTATTTTAACGTGCGTTGGGTGACAAAACCATTCAACTTTACAGTGAACATCCATGTAGGATGTTTATGTAGGTTGAGTAGCTTTTTTGTGAAATTCATGCATGTGTGTGTTGAAAAAACCACCACATACACACCTGCCCCCATTCAAGTATTGTGCAGTATCTTCCAAATAGTTCTTTCTGTTTCAATGAAAAATTGGATGTGTGAAGTAGTATTTAATAAGACGGATGACAGTCTTCAGTAATTGTTTGAGTAAGCTCTTGCCGTTAATGTGCCATGTAAACTCACTGAGACACGTTGCTGTTATTCATTTGGATAACACCAATAGAAGGCTACTTGTACCTCTGTGTTGTGTGACCATCAGTGCAGCACAGGTGTCATTTTCAAGGCAGAATGAATCAGAAAGGCAGACTTGCTCTGGCTGTGCATGTGATCCAGAAATGTGCCTCTTCTCAGTTCAGGGCTAGTATCTATCTGTGTGCAGTCACTGGCCCGTGGCTCAGATAAGTATGTCTACCCAAATAATTACTGTGGACAGGAGGTGTTCCCTGTGTGGGAGATCTTTTGTGAAAGACAGAACAAGCACGTTTGCCACAAGCAGTTACGGCCAGTTAACAGGCAGCGGGGAAGCAGGGAGCCGAGTGGGAATCTCCACACTTGGCAGAGTAGACACTGTCCCTGGTCATGCCAAATAGCCCACGCATACCTGTTTACAGTGGTCTATGTGCATGCAGCCCAAAATTTCCTTAAAAGTCTGAAGAATATCTTCCATGAAGAAAAAACATCTGTGGGTAAACTGTGGGATAAACATAAGGCATAAAAGAAAGAACAGAATCTGATAGAAAAAATATCAATGGAAGAGACAATAGAGAATAGGCTGCCTCTTCTTTCTAGCTTGTGGAATGTAATTTAGGATGATAAGAAAGCTGATAAAAGTGAATTATGTTGGTATGGGGTTAAAATTCTGTGAAATGTTTGCTTTTTAAAGTTTCATAAAGGTTTAGAGGATATTGGCTAGTGTAGGCTTAAGTTAGATGCTGCTTGACAGGGGCATTACGTTAGAATAAAGGTACAGTTTTTTTATTCAGTTTAAATTCAAGTTGGATCTCTTGGAGGAATTGAAAATTTGTCACTCCAAATGTCACAAATTCAAATAAGATTAGTTTCTCTTTGCCCCCATACCAGCTATGCAGAGCTCATAAAAAGGCATAGACTGAGACAGAGTGTGGATACGGTTTCATTCACATAATGGAAACTGATCCTTTTACGATTAATGCATTATACATTAATTGCCTTGATATGCTGTGACACCATATTGGAGCTAAGAACAATGAGCCAAACCTGGTAATGTACTTTCTGTTTTGTTACTTATTCATAAGATTCTTTGGAAGGTTTGTTTATTTTCTTTCCCCCAACAGCACTTTCCAGTGTTTGCTTAGGGAACAAAGCAGTAAATGCTTAAAAACGTGAATTTTAATGAGTGTCTTTGCAAACTGGAAACTCACTGAGGAGGTTAGTTGTTGCTAGTTAGTAAATCAGCAAAGCCCTTGAGAGGAAGATGTATTTCCAGATGGATAATAGTTTAACAGTAATAAACAGATGCACTTGGAAACAAAGTAGAGGCTGTAAAAGAATAAACTGATGGAAACAGCTAACAGGCCAGGTTATTTTTGTGACATCTGACAAGTTGGTGCAATTAAAGTTGCATTTGATACTATTTTAGATTATTCACAAAGCAATAAGGATTATTCTAATTTCTTAATTAAATAACATTTATCTATTAGAATACAATAATTCGTGAAATAAAAGAAAGCCACAAATATATTTTTGAAGTGGTTGAAATAATACTTTGTCTTTTCTACTCCAAATAACACAGAAAAATACAGGTTTTCATAACTTTGGTTGCACCAAATGTCTATTTTTTTTGAAGAAAAAATATTGGATAAAACCAGTTGATGAATGCAAAAGGGCAGTACTTCATGCTGTAAGATTTACCTTTAACCATGGTTTAAGTAAGCTTTCTGAACTGAATGATGCTGATAAGTCTGTCCAACTTTATTCTGAAATGGAAAAAATAGCATCGAAATATTAATATTTTAAAATTCATTTTTCAAGTGTTTGAAGTGTTGTTGAATGTTCTTTTCTGTTATCTGTTTATGTGCACCAGATTTTTAGATATTTGGAAGCTTAATCCATTAAGATATCTGAGTGAGTGTCTCTTTGACACTGCTGACCATACACAATTTCCATCATCTTCAGCATCCAAACATGAAACTTTGTGTCTATATCTGTTTTATATTTATTGTTGTCATCACTGAGCTTTACGGGCCTCTCCAAATTATAACTCTAAGAAATCATACAAAGCTGTCAATGAAAGCATGCAATATAATTTAACTGAAAAAAAAGAAGTGATTTGATTACGGGGTTCACTTTTGGTTGATTGGTAATGAGTGGCAAGTTGCTTCCATATGGTGTAGAAAAGTGCACATGGATGTACTATAGAGTCCATGAAATTGCAGCTAAAGGAGCTCTCAAGCTCACAGCTAATGCAACTTTATTGCAGTGACATTAAAAAGCTGACTAATGCGTGCTGCTACACTGTTGTTCATTAAAACTAAAGAGCTTGAAGTTGTAATACCACAGATAAATAGGATAATGAAGCTGGATGAGTGTGAGTTGTTGGTTCAAAGTGGAGTTTGATCTGGTATAGGGAAAAAGATAATCCAGGTTCTCTCAAGTTCATTACTTGAAGTGGAAGTTGAAATTGAAGTGAATTTTAGACAAAGCTAATTTTCTTGAAAATGTTTCTACATTTTTAAAACAAGTTGACTTTTCACATAATCAAGGTTAATTGTGGTCTTCCAACAGGAAGTTCAAATGTAACAGGTCACAGATTCAAAGCCCATCTTGCTGTGCAAGGACCAGCAGAGAACAAACTGGCTCTTTAAACAAAGTGCCAGAACAATTTTTGAAGTGCACTATTCATGCAAAACTTGTATGGCCTACTTTTCAACTGTGTCAGCCCACATGGTGTGAAAGAAATAGTGTGAAGAAAATGTGCATGCTATAAACAGAAAAATTTAAGAGGTGTGGGAATTGAAAGCTGAATAGAAGTTAATGTATACACTGGGCATGTTCCATTACTTCTTCTTTAGCTCTGTCTGTGCTTTGCTTCCTGCCTTTCCGCAGGCACAGCCTTCCTCCTTCTGTGCCACAAAGAGGGCAGTACATCTAAGGTACAGGGTAATCTATCTCCTTCCAATAGGGCCACCCAACTACACCGTTAGAAATTTAGTCTCAAAGCTCAGATACTGGAAGATGACCATCTCACAGAAATGGAGGTAAAGCAAGGGAATGGAGTTGTTCTGTGGTTTTGTGGTGAGTTGATCCTGGCTGGATGCCAGGTGACCACCAACCTGCTGTATCACTCCCCTCCTCAACTAGACAAGGGGGAGAAAATATGACAAAAAGCTCACGGGTGAAGATAAGGACAGGGAGATCACTCAGCAGTTACTGTCACAGGCAAAACAGACTCAACTTGAGGAAACAATCTATTTTACTGCCAATCAAATAAAAGTAAGGTTATGACAAATAAAAAATCTTAAAACACCTTCCTCCCACCCCTCTCTTATTCCTGTGCTTAACTTTACTCCTGATTTATCTACCTCCTCCCCTTCAGTGACACAGGGGGTCAGGGAAATGGGGGTTGTTGTCACATGCTATTTCTGCTGCTCATTTCTCCTCGAGGAGAGAGGACTCCTCACACTTTTCCCTGGCTCCAGTGTGAGATCCCTTCCACAGGAGACAGTCCTCCACAAATTTCTCCAACACGAGCCCTTCACACAGTGTGCAGTTCTTCACAAAATGCTCCAGTGTGGGTCTCTTCCACGGGGTGCAGTTCTTCAGGAACAGACTGCTCCATTGTGGGTTCCCCACAGGGTCATAAATCAGGCCAGCAAGCCTGCTCCAGCGTGGGCTCCTGTCTTCACAGGTCCTGCCAGGAGCCTGCTCTAGTGCGGGCTCTCCATGGGGTCACAGCCTTCTTCAGGCATCCACCTGCTCCATGGTGGGCTCCTCCATGGACTGCTGATAGATATCTGCTCCACTGTTAACCTCCATGGACTGCAGGGGGACAGCCTGTCTCACTGTGGGTTGCAGGAGAATTTCTGCCTCCTTGCACTCCATGACTGGCCTTGGTGTCTGCAGGATTGTCTCCCCCAGTTATTCTTCTGTCTCCCTGTTGCTGTTGTGGAGCAGTTTTACCTCCTTCTTAAATATGTTATCGCAGAGGTGCCACCACCATGGCTGATAGGCTCGGCTTTGGCCAGAAGCGCTATCGGACACAGGGGAAGCTTCTAGCAGCTTCTCACAGAAGCCACCCAAGTAGCCCCTCCTGCTACCAAAACATTGCCAAGCAAACTAATACAGTTTTATAGCAATCTAGATCCTCAGCTGCCATGTACAGCCTGAGCTTGGAAACTTGCAAAACTCCCTGAATTCTTGTGCTTTCCACTACCATACCGGAATGTTCTTCAAACTAGTATTTCAGATTCTCCTTTGAATTTTGCTTCAGTCGGGCAGCTTCAGTTGCTTTAGTTGAAGGCAAGAGCTTTTGTCCATTAAAATGTTTTCTATCATTGTAAAAAAGATGAAAGCCTGGGCTTTTCATCAGTCTGCTAGAGGCAGTATTTTGAAGACATGAACAAATACAGAATAAAGAAAGCTATGATTATAAAATTCTTATACTTTATGTCAACATGAGAAAATGCAATTCATATACTGAAAAAACTTTGGCATCACAGAGTAATAACAATTTCTCTTATTTTTCTGTGACAAAGGGATAGCAATGCACTTGTGTAATGTACATTCTTCTTTTCTAGTTTGTGCATTCATCAGGAGACTACAGAATGAGCATCAAATATATGGACATTGATCTGGCCACAGGGTTTAAAAGCTTCTGGACAAAATGAGAAAATCCTCTAACTGAATCATTGCTGTTAAAGACTGGTTTTTAAAAAGTGCTCAGATACAAACTTTGCCAAGCATTTTTTACTGTCAAGATTATTGAAATGGGAGATGATTCATATGAAAATCTTGCCCCCTTTTTAAAAAGCCTAAATTGAATTTGTTACTAACATTAAATATCTGGCCTTATAGCACCAGAGGGAGAGAGTTTTGTTGTTCTAGTCTACTTTTATATTATTGCAGGACCTCTAGCTATAGCATATTATTTTAAGGTACTTTGTTGAGCCAATTTGAATTATATATTTATATTTTAAAATAAAGCTTATACTTTATTGAATATATTTCCTAAATAAAATCCATGATTTTCACAAGTTAAATGAAAAACAAAACCAAATATAACAGCAAGCACAAGTTCTACATAAAATTGATTACTAGTGGAGGACACGTGAGTTAATGAGCAATAGTTCGATGTACCTTTAATTTGTTTGGCCATTAAGGAAGATTTTTTGTTTGTGAGGTGTCAGTTGTACTCATGCTAATCATGTTGCTACTCCCACACCTACGTGTTCTTTGACTTTCTGATATGACTTTTCTAAAGTATTTAGACTGCGAATGTCTAGTTTTTATATGCCAAAATTAGTTTATTTCAAACTGAAGTTACTTTTGATGGCAGGAGCATTTCTTCTCTTTAAATTCTATGTGCAGATCAATAGAGCTCATTGTTTAGCTGATAGTCAGACTCTATTTTCCTTTACTTTACTTATTTGTATACCACAGTATTTACTTCATTTATTTAGAACACAAGCATTAGTTATTAATGTGATTTATTGTATTCTGGAAAAATCCTTTGCCATCAGTGATACAGTATAGTGAAACTCAAAAATGTAGATTCCATTGAAGCTGACAGAAACCCAGGGTGTTCAGTGGTTGGCTGGATAAAGATAAAGGAGAAAGGAATAAATTCTGTCATTCACTCCTGCTTCTGCATAAAAAGACATACTCACTGTCCTAAAAGAAAAAAAAAATCTATTTCAGGTTATTATGACAACTGTTATTTAAAGTTATTATGATAAATCCCCTGATTTTACATCTTTGCTTGCACCTGACTTTTTGGGACAGATTAAGTAGCTAACTGGAATAGTAAAGCATTTTTTTTTTTTTTTAATTCTTTGGCCTTTTAACTAATGGAAAATAATGAACATTTAGAATCATAGAATCACTGAATGTTTTTGGTTAGACAGAACCTTTAAAGATCACCTAGTTTCAACCCTCCCTGCCTGCAGGCAGTGACAACTCGCCCTAGACCAGGTTCTTCAAAGGCCCATCCAGCCTGGCCTCAAACATTTCCAGGGATGAGGCGTCCACAGCTTCCCTGGGTAACCTGTGTCAGTGACACACCACCATTGTAGTAAAGAATTTCTTCTTTATAGTTAATCTAAACCGAGCCTCTTTCACTTTAAAACCATTTATACCTTGTCCTACTTCTACAGCCTCCGTTTTCCCTTCAAGTTTGATTTTCTGTAGTGGGAAACTGCTTTTTGTCCCTCCGTCTCTTTTTTTTATTTGTTTCCTTCCTTGTGTAGAAACTCTTTTAGAGTGTCAGAAAAGGAGGTTATTTAGTGGTGAAGGAACCTATGATGTTCTATGAATTATAAAACTTAATGTCACTTTTAAAGTTATATAATCCCAGAATTTTGTGTGGAGTGATTGGATTGCTTAATAAATCTTTTTTGATGGGAGAGATACATCATAAAATAAATTTGATTCTGCAAAGAAAACACAAGAATTCAAACCCTGTAACCAGCCAAATAATACAGTTTGCACAATTCTGATTAAAATGGACAACTACTTACCAAAGCTTTATGCTGAAGGCATTAGACTCTTCAA
The DNA here is from genome assembly GCA_025769975.1 of Gallinago jamesoni. Classification (NCBI taxonomy): domain Eukaryota; kingdom Metazoa; phylum Chordata; class Aves; order Charadriiformes; family Scolopacidae; genus Gallinago; species Gallinago jamesoni. Next base: position 14,483,990 of record JAOQGH010000002.1, read on the forward strand.
TTTGTTGGCTAGTAAATGGAGCTGGGCTTAAGCTTCCTGTCTTTTGATGTGTAATGGATCACTGCTGGGTTTTTGGCAGTTTCGTTGCAATTTGCTTTGATGAAACAAAGTCCTACATAATTTGCTAGCCTCAGCACAATGTTAGTGCTTATATTTTCTTTGGCAAAAATTAATATGTTTCACTGCCAAAAATGGATAAATGAGCAGAACTGGCAACTCTAAAAAAAGAAAGTGACTTTTTCTTCCTGTCACCTTTTACACAGTGCCCACAAGTTATTCTGTGCTAGTTATTATCTAACTTCACTAAAACAAGTGTTTGCATGGAGATCTAAATTTATGAAAGAGTAAAATATGTACACATTCACATATATTTAAAAATTGAATTTGAACAAACTATTAATATGAGTTCAGAGATTTATCAGAGAAACAAAACATAATCTTGCCTTTAATGTATGTGGACAGACGTATTGTGAGATGCAGGATTTGAAGCATTAGCTTCCCTGACACAAAATTGTCGTGTAGTGCAGCTTGAATCCTTGAAGCAGGTAAACTCAAATATGTTCAGACCCTTATGGCCAAAGATAGAAATAACTTGATAAATCTCATATCTTGCAGAAGACTGCAATATATAAAATTCACAGGAGTTTCTAATTTTATACCTGAATTATGCAACTCCCCCTATCTAATAATAGAGACTAATTATAATAAGGTACCTCTGTAGTGCCCTAGGGATATAATTTTCCACAGGTCAGTTTCATAGTAACTCTAAATAGTAGTAAAGTAAAAAAATGTTCTAATCTAAATGTTGTTTTTGTAGTCCTGGGATAAAAGAAAAACACCACCCAACCACCCAAAAACTAAAATGCAAGAAGCTTGAATTTCAGTAGTAAAGAGTTGATCAGTTCTGCAAAATTTTCAGTATACTTTGGGATAAACCGTATTACTTGAAAATAATAAAAATTAAAAGGTGGAGAGACTGACAGGAGAAAAAGGAGACTGCAAGAACTCTTCTCAGGAGAAGCTGATTCAGTCATCATATAATGTATTACAGCATTCTTCAATTAATGGTATTTATGAGAAGAAAAGTGCAATTTTATCATTGCAACCTGACATATCTTTGTGCTCATTATTTTCCATTTTTTGGGTCATCTACTGCGTTAGAAAGATATGGATCATGTAAGCAATGTATTTTGACAGTTGTTTTTATCCTGAAGAGTTTGATATTATTTTTACTTTTTATGCATTCTAAACTTCACTGTACATTACATTATAGTATATATATATATATTGTTATCCTTTATTCAACTGTTGCAAAAACTACAGCCATTTGCCAATTATTTACTGTAATGAGAAGACTAAAGCTGTTGCAGTAAACTTAGCACAGAGTACACCTGGTGGTAAATTTTGAATGTGGTAACTTTTCTAGAGGATATTTCTAGTTTTAAAATTTCTTTTTTTGTTTTAAAATTATTGCATAGGCTTCACTACGAAACTAAACAGTTCTGTAAAAGTAGGTGGTGGTGTTCAAGATCACCAGCTTTGTAATATAATAAACAATGTTGTCAATAATACAGATTTCAAAGCATTTACCGCACCTAAGTCTACATTCAAATGATCTTCAAAATAATATATTTTAAGAACAGTGAAGTTTCTTCATGTTAATTAAAATGATTAACTGTGGGCAAATTTTATTGCCTTCTAATTTAAAACTAGATGAGCTGAAAAAAAATGTGGTGATGGTTGTGTTTTGTTATTTTTTTTATTCTTTATTGTCAATGAAATCCGAGATGTTCATATTATCATGTCTCTGGAAACAGGACATAAACTGAAATGACAGACCAAACTGATACAATTTGGCAAGACTCATGATAAACCATCATCATGTGGTACTATCAAGAGTGGACTACAAATAACACAGAAGAGATCAGTTTGATGTGTTTGGTTTTCTTTTATAATAATATGTGTTTTACTGAATGTAATAGGGTTTTACTGAACTCATAGTTTTCCTAGGAGTTTATGGAGAAGGGCATTGTTTCTGCAAGTTCATCAAACCTCTTGATAAGAACTCACCTCAAATGCTTTTTGAAAAGGCATGTAAGTGTATTAGTTCCAAGGTATGTCTGTTTATGAACAATTTATAGCTCTCAAAAATAGGAACTTAGGCACACTCAGCTGCTCTTACGAGTGCTTGTAGAGCTCCTTCAGGAGTCCTGGGCCCTTAATATAAAAAAAGGCATTTTCTCAAGCTAATGGACTGAGAATTTTATCCTTTAAAATGGTATTTGAGCTTTTATCACTCAGTACCTCTTCGCAGAAACAAAACAATGGAGAACTTTTTTCATAAAATCACAGAAGAAAAAAAAGCATTTTAAGTTAGACACTCTCAATTTGGTGTTTTTTCGTTTTTTTTGTTTGTTTGTTTACATTATCTGAGCTCAAGTGACTGTACTGGCTCCTGTTGTTTGCAAGGAAGCAAAAAAATTTTAATGAGAAGTTAAAATTTTTACACTCTTAAATGAAGAGTTAAATACAGATTTAGAACTTGGTCTGTTTAGTTTTGGTCTGATACCCATTACATTTCTGGATAAGAAAGTCTTTGCATTAAAAGTATAAGAATTTTATAAAATGTTAAAATTTTGAAGGGCATTGGAAGACTTCATATATTTTTTCGACCTGCGTTCTTTTGTGATGTAGGGGAGAAGACAAAGGGGTTTGCTTGTGTTACCTTTAAGCATGTCTTTAATTGTTATTCTACTTTTTCTATTAAAATATTTCAGAAATTAAAATTATTAATACGATATTATTCGACCAGTTCAGTTCAATATGTTATTTTTTCATAGAATTAATTAAATCCTTATATTTTAAACATGACTGTGCAGGTATCATCCAAAAATGCTTGCTGTGCAGACTTGCCTTTTTTCAGATTGGGTTGGCAGATTTGTCAAGAAGGTGATTTACTGACTACTGTTTTTTGCAAATAAAGGGGCTGAGCTTTGTGTGATTCTCTTGAATCGCACAAAGGGCTTTGTTCTGGCAACATATGTAAAGTGGTCTATATATTCAGTACAATGCTCGTTTGCTTCTAATTCACCATGGAATTGGAACAAAAATAAGACAGTTTGCTCTGTTAATGTGCAACTTACAACTTCCCTGTCGGTGGTGGAGCACATGTCTCGGGGTTGCCTTGTCAGCGCAGTGTGTGTCACCCATTCTAACAAAGGCTTTGCTCATTCACAGAGACCTGTCCTCCTGGGCATGTTTTACATCATGGAATAGCTCTGGAGCATGTTCTTGTTATTAGTGACCTCCTACTAATGGCTCTTGTAGTTAAGAAAAAGCTGCAGTTTTAAAGTCAGGTATATAAGGAGATCTGGATGTGTGTTTGGTCTTCCTGGTGTTTAATACACCTGGAACCACAATAAGAAACCAAACTATGAAATGAGAAACTGTTTAAACAAGAGCTCTCCAAAGAATACATCAGTGCTGCTGGCAGTCATGCTAATGAATCAGTAGGTGGACTTCCTTTCTGAGTCAGCAGTGTTCACTTGCCTTGGCACGCGTTTGCATAGGGCTTTGTTGTAAGATTGTTTTGATCAAAGAGAGATGCTGAGGTTTTAGGCAATCAGCAATAGGAATTTTAACTTAATTTGATGTTTGAAATTATGAATGCTGAAAGCTCTTTCTTCCATCTCTGGGAGTCAGAGAGGAAGCATGTCCGCCAAGCTGTTGAGAAAACAAATTATTTGGTAATATTAAGACTTGATAGTGTTTGTTCTTGTGCATTGTCATCACCAAAGTATATATATTTCTCATACGCAGATTTGGTACAAGCACTTCTTAAATGTCATTGGACTACATTTGATTCTCCTCTTGATTTTTTCCCACTTTTTGGTCTTGTGCAGGGGATGTATGTACAGTGAGCTAGTTCAGTGGAGGGGGAAGGTCATTGGCAGAGCCCAGGAGTTGATGGGATTTTGGTGTGATACAAAAAACAAATAGACCACCCACTGCTGGTGCTCCTTTTCTTTCACCTGCCCCAATTTCCTTCACCCTTCACTAAAAGGGAAGAATAGCAGGGTCGTCAGGGGAGGCTGAGCATCAAGGAAGTGGGTCTGATTCAGTGCAGTGGAGGAAAGGAGCTGGGCCTACACCTTGGAGAGAGAAACTTCTCATTCCTGACTAAAGATTTAAACTGTTGTTACTTCTAAAAAGCTCCTCAGAAAGAGAATATCGCCAGGCTGAAGCAAGCACGCAGAAAAGGGGAACAATTATGTACCAACTGACAGTTATGAGGCAGAATTTATGATGAAGTTGTATGTTTCTCATTCTCCACACTGTTTTTAATACCTGTGACTAAGACCACTCCAGAGTGAAACATAGTAGTCTTACAGTCTTAGACCTTCACAAGGGCCCATATAAAGCATTCAGGAAGGCAGCCAATTTTCTAGGTCACCATCTTCAAGAGAGTGTCTGTAAGAAGAATAAGGGTGCTGGGGGGAGCTACCACAGGCTGGCAAATCCAGGTAAAGATACAAAGACTATGGACCCAGAGGAAGGGATGAGTCTGAAAAGTTGTCTTTGAATTAAACTCATCATGTTATCGAAAAAGAACAAAAGTCACAACACCAGAGAGTGAAAGATAAAGGATCTGCCTTAGTGTCATTAGCAAGAGAAAAGGTCAGCTGAGGTAACGGTTTCTAGGCCAGATGTAGTAGTCACTGCTGGATGAGTTTTGAAAGCAAGGGTAGTAAACAAGACTATTCAAGAAAGTTACACTGGACGTTTGTTCTGCAAGCCTTCAATCATATGATTTTATCATTAAACCACATTAAAAAGGCTAAAAAGTTTTCAGTTTTCAAGTTACAACCACATAGCAACACAGGAAAACTCACCTGCAGGAAACAAGTTTGCTGAATAAATCAGTCATTGTATCCTTACAGATAAACTGCTCTTTTCATCCTATCCCTCAAAATGTAAAACAGTTCACCACAAGTAAAGGTTTGTTGTGTAAAATTAACTTTTTACTTTTGCTAGCTACATCATTGCTACATCATTTGTTTTCTGCATTGGTCTTTAGTGATGGTTGCAAATCATTGATTCCACTTCATACCTCATGAATTTCTCATCATTTGGTACATGATGTTGAATCATAATTCCAGATTAATGATATTCTCAACATGCAATCAACATTTCCTTGATGATTACAGTATGGAAATCACCAATGCCTGTAACTGATGGTATCAAAGGCTTCCATGCCATGTAGTAGCATGTAACTTTACTTGTGCAGATTTTACAGAAGATAAAATAAAAGGTTTTATGCTCATGTTTTTATAAAAGGAGCAGAAACCACTATATGAAGTTATTCAGTTCACTTCCAAAGCCCATTGAAAATGGGCTTTCTTACCATGAGTGAATGCTTCCCAATAAACCAAGATCACCACAATCCTGACTGATTTAGGTTTAGCTGCCCCAGTGAAATTGCTAAATTTTATTATCTAATTACATAGAGGTCTCATATCTCATGATTAATGACTGTGTCAAAGAATTAATTGGCAGGCTTTTCAGTTCAAATTAGTCTAAAACCATAAGAGCTCACATTGTTTATATTTATGTTGTTATGGTAATTGAGAGTTCTGATGAGAATTATATTTTGAAATAGCCGCTGGAAAAATATTATGCTGGTTTTATTTTCTGTTTTCGGATCACTTCAGTTATATGGTTTTGTATAGAATTTTCAGACATTTAAATCTGTGCAATGACTAAAATTTAGTCAGTGCTGCAATTTACAGTCACTGCTCAGGCTTGCTCTTCCTATAGTTTTGTTTTGTACACTAGTTAAAGTAAGCTTTTTGTATTCACAAATTCTCATATAAAGCTGAGTGATTAAGTAGGTTTAGATTTATTCCTAATGATCAAAAAAGCCAATTTTTCAGTCTTCAAAGCAGATTGGTATGAGAGATGTTTTCCTGTGGCTATCAGTCAAAGCTATCAATTTTGGCAAAATGACTGAAGGACAAACAATGCCAGAGAAAAAGGAGGAAAAATGTGCTTACAAAAGTGACTTTCAAAAACACTGTTGTTTCACTCCAGCAACAATAGTTTTCCCCCTTCCTATTTAGCATGGTTTCCTCACATTGATTTTGTTCATTGATGTCCAGTGTTTGATATTTCATTTAATTGCCACAAGAAAAGCTTCTGATGTAGTTGACAGTAAGCTGTGCCTAATCACAGAGCAGTGTGAATTGTGACACAGTGAGCTCTTGTAAATTCTCATGCAAATCTCTGAAGTAGTCTCTATGAAAAAGTCGTGTTGTTGATGGACTACCTCCCTTTAGGAGCCTATGAAACAGCTATGGATTTTCCTAAACTTACAGAAGAACTTGATCAATTAATACATGGCTTCATTCTTTTGTGGGTATCAGCGATTGTTCTACCCTGTGTTTTGGAATGGAAGGAGAAATATTACAATTCTGGAAGTTATCTTTCTATTACAAAAGACTTAAGAAAACCCCACCACGTTGTGTAATGTTAAATGGAAGATGAGAGCTGCAATGTTGAGTGTTGCAGCAGAAAACTGGTCTTGCAGTTAATCAGATGCATTTAGTAGTGATTCTTTTTTCTTTTGAAGACTGTGTCGTGTTTTCATACTGTTTCAAAGTACATTCCTTGACAAGCATTCAGAAGCTTTTTGGTGGGCTAAAAGATTGACCACTTCTTCATTCAGTCTTTTCCTTGAATGAAATTTCACTGGACTTTACTGAAGCCAGGAGCTTTCCATTTATTTTATTTTTTTTCTCCAGAAAATAATTCCACAGCTGCACCCCCCCTTTGCTGTATGTGTGGGTTCTTGTGACTAAGAACCTAAATAATTGAAAAAGGGAGTTTCCGTGTTTGTGGAGTTTCTGCTATTTGAAAATTCGGGAATAGCAACAGCAAATCTGAGTAAATGAACTTACCCAACTCATTCAGTCATAAAGCCTCAGCAAGAGGAAGCAACCTCTTAGTCCTTTTCTAATTCCTCTTTCCTCATTTATTGACATGACTGTCTGTCGAGTAGGTTACATGTCAGACTGATGTCAAAATGACTGAAGAATGTGAGGATTCCCTTTGCAACACAATATAGCATTAAGTTGAATGTGTAAGGTAAATAGTTTCAGTACAAGCAATCTTCAAAGTGGTCCATTCTCAAAGAAATGTAGTTTCTTTTAGTGATTTCTTATGACATGGCAATAAAGCTTGATGTTCCTTTAACAGCAGTGTTTGTATGTATAATATTGTAACAACACACTTTGGATTGGAGTGCCAGGCCTAAATTCTAGAAGGTCCACATTTCCAACTTTATTTGTTCCTGAGAGTGCTTGCTAGTGTTTTTTTTAACCCAAACCCTTATCTCCAGAAATACATGTCTGATTTCAACATTTAATAGACACAGCATTTTCTTTATTATATTATTATTTTCTGGCGTTTTTACCACCATTGTTTGTTTTCCATCTTGTTTTTTTCTTGTCAGTTTCTTGGATGTTCTCTCATGTGGTTGTTTGGTTATGGAATTGCTGATTGAAAGTGGTGTGGAGTACAGTATATTGAAGTAAGGAGAAGAGCAGTGAAATTTGTTTGCTTGGGTTTTGGAGTGTTTTTGTTTGTTTTAAACAAATACCAATTAAGAAATAGAAAATTACGTAATTTAAAAAGACAGTATTTGCCAGTATATATATTATATATTATAATATATAATATAATATATATATTATATTTTTTGGCAGTTTATTACTTTTCAGTTGTGTCTTGTAGTATTCCAGATATAGGTGTGTGTTATCTGTTGGCAAATTATTACTTTTACTGATCCAGTCCTTGCTTGATTTTCTCTTTGTTTCAGGGGGTTAATTTCCCTGATGTTGAGCCATTGCAGTTGGATTAGTTTCTAAATTAACTATACAGATTCTGGTTATAATTTTGGGGCAATCTCATGTCTGCTTTATTCTTTCCATAAATTAGTGCACTTTTAAACTTCTCAAGATGTTCCGTGCACAGGAGGAGATCTTTTTGTGTAGGCACTATACCAGAAAGGATATGGCTCTTTGCTTGCTTCTTCATCTCACCTCAAACTCTAGAGGTATTATTAGACCAAAGAGTTCCTTCTGAAGTTATTTGATTTCAATTCCTCCTCTGGAAATAAATAGCCTTCTAGGAACATAGAAACAAATAAAAAAATTAATTACCATGCCCCATGTTTCAGGGAGTGACAGAATAAGCAGAGGCTTTCCCCAGGCCTAGCACTGAATACAACTGTGAATAATCAACCATCACTGAGTGGTAGCCCCTGCTGTGCTGTATGTTGTAGCTGACCATCCTCTGGGGCTGGGCTCTTTCGCCTTTGAGCAGTTTTACAGTTGAGCTTGTTTGCTTTTCAGTTAGTGTGATCTGATTGTTTGGCAGGTCAGTGGCTCGTTTCTCTAGAATGACATTCCAACAGGCTCACTGATGGTCCTGGTCTACAGTCACACTATGAGGAACTGGAAAATGAGAACATCCACAACTTGAAGAATAGTTTGTATGTGACTGTAACCAACCAAACTCTTGCTTGGTGTGACTGTAGATGCAGTCATGCATCCACTGGAAATAAGTGTGGGTTACACTTTTACCAATATAAAAAAAAAAAAGAATTTAATTATTGTTGACCTTAATGGGAGGTGATTTGAATGATTGCTAGGTAATCAGGAGGAAGGACCTTTTAGTTTGGAGTTAAAAAAGCCCCATATACGTGTACATCTATGTATTTATATAGATATAATACTATGCATTTAGCTTTAGAAAATGGCACATTGTGATAGAAAAGTACTGCTATTTTTTGACTAACAAAATTAAATACTGAATTGGAAAAGTTGCATGCCCTTTAATTGGTCATATTGCCAGGCACTCTCCCAGCAAACCTAATTAACTTCAAGCTACAGAGCACCGTTAACAGATGGGACTTTTTGTCTTGTATTTTTTCACTAATTAGAAAATCTCAGTCTTTTCAGATTTATGGATTGAACAAAAATTTTCATTTTATTGTCAATATGTCAGTGGAAAGTTGAGGAAAAAAAATCACTTTGTATAAAGAAAGAAAAATAAAGTTGAAATATTCACAGCTATTAGAAGCATGTACATAGCAAAGATATTTCAGTTTTAAAAATTCTTCCTCAAATGAGATTGGGAATATGTGAGGAAAACCAAAGTGCATTAAGATACTAATTTTCTTTGGTTTATTTCCTGTTTTGATTTTTCATATTCCTGGGTGATTCCTGAACTTTGATCCCACAGCATCCTTTTAATAATAAAGACTTTTTTTTTTTTTCATTTCAAGCAGTCTGCTCAAATGAGAGATAGTCTGTTAAAGTGTATGTAAGAAAGTTGAATTTTTTATTGGAGAGAGAATAAAATGCAGCTGATGGCAGACAGGCTGAATTGCTAATTCTGCGTTGTGTGGTTTTATTCAGGGTTGTGATCCTATTCCTAGTGACTTGTTACTTTAATTACTCACTAGAGTTATGAATAGTTAGGCAAGATGACAGTGACTCAGGCCTTTACCATGCATCTTACCTGTGCCTTTCACAAAATACTCAAATTACTGTTCTGATGCATAAGTTCAATATGTGGGAACTGAATATGTCACTGACATTTTTTCTGGGGGGGGGGGAGAGGGGAGGGTGAGTGGGTAACTCTTGTGTATCTGTTTTCTCTCCCAGGAATTTTCTTTCTATATTTCTTGTCACCATTAGGCAAGTCTGTAAGAAGAGATGCATTAAATATGCACTGTTTTGGGGTTTTTTTTTTAAGATATATTTAAAATAAATACACAATTTTAATGCTGGGTAGTGGCTTGATGGGACCAAAAATTTAGGTCCAGATAGATAAACAAGAAGTTTATCTTAGAGATATAAAACAGAGAGACACCTATTATCTTAGAGATATAAAACCCTTTAATAAATAAAGTCCCTTTGCTCTCACAGGTAGTGCTGACATTGCTGCATAGTGTCTTACTCAGTCTTGCTTGTATTGTGGCAGCAGTAGAGGTCTCAGCTGTGCTAGATCCATTGCAAACAGCTGTAATGAAGGACAGCTGTTGCCCTGATGAGTTGACAAGCAGTGTCCTTGCCAGATGAAAGCAAGAGGGAGAATAGAAAGCCTAGACATGTCAAATAATATGCTTCTGGTCACACACCACATGAGTGGCAGAACTAGGGATAATAACCAAGTCTTCTAATTGCTCATGATCATCGTCCAGAGCTCGTGCTGACCTAATTTACTGCTGCCTTTTATTTTTAAAATCAAATCCTTGCTATGAATTTTCCTAGAGAAATTCACCGAGACCTTGCCTGTTGGTTTATCTAATGGTCATTTCTCACTCCCCTTCATCTCCTCTTTTGAATAAATTTGACTTTTCTTGTTAACTGGGAAGTTTATATGAGTTTTGCTGAAGGGGAAAATTTATATAGCAAAGAATCTCGTAAAGCTGCCAAAGCTTTCAGTACTCTTTTTTAATGCATGTTGGTGACTAATTTATTTACTTTAGAATTTAATGGCTAATTAACTTCTTAGTTAATTCCTTGTTGTGTAATAAAGGTAAACAACATTTAAAAGCAGAAAATGTAATTGACAGGAAATAACTTGGATCCAAACATTTTTAAGTGTTTGGGTTTCTAAGAAATTTTAATGTGGTTATCAAAGTTGCAAAGTTTGGATTTAGTATCTTAATTGCTTCAGGCTCAAAACTAAGAGTTAGTAAAGGCTTTTCAAACTTGTGTGCTCTTGAACCTTTTCTGACTTGCTGCAAGGTGGGGTTGCTCACTGTCTGGCTTGGAGATGCTTAGTTCCTTTTAGAATTGGGTGTTGAATCCTATCTGACATTCAAAGTACAGAAGAAATAGTAGAAATGTGGGGTTTGGGGTATTGGGAGATTTTCTTGTGGTTTTTAATTTATTTATTTTATTTTTCCCCTGCACCACCTGCCTCTTCAGCGTGTAAAATGGCAGAATCAATAAGTCACCAAGACAGATTTACTAGCTAGAACACTACTCAGCAGACACCTCCCTTGAGCTTCATAGCTGTTAACCTGTATCCTGTTGTCAACAGCAGGTGCTGGCTGTAGAATTTACACTTTGCCTGTACTCACATGAGAACCAAAGCATATGTCACTTGCTGCTTCTTCACAGCATTATGTTCCATCAGGCATGGCTCTTATATAGAGAGTATATTAACTGCAAAATCTGTTTCCCTATATTTGTGAACAAAAGGTAAACAATGGGAACTTTCCCAGTTTCTTAGAATCCTTGTTTGAACTTTTCATTTATTATTTTTTTGCTGGTAGGAACAAGATGGAATCTTATTTTCTCTTTGCATTATTTTGCCATCTCTCTCCTCCTGGTTTGCTCTTGTAAGGTGGCTCATGGCTACTGGTGCGTGGTTAGATAGTTTTCTTTAAAGAGAAGCTGGCATTGTATACAGTTGTTCTGGAAGATATTAATAGCGCGTTTCATCAATAAGAAATATGATCTTGCAAACCTGAATGAGGTAGAATGACCTTTTAAGAGCCCCTGGAAATTCAGGACCTTGTAAAATAGATGGTAGATATTTTGTACTTTTATCTTTGTTGGTTTAATTAGTTATACATTGGGCTGGTAGGGACCAGATAAACAGCAGAAGACTGGATTCAGGGCAATGTGTTTAATCCCAGAGAAAAGTCAGTGTACAGCTCAATTCGGAGCATGGTACTAGGTCTTGCTTATGGATTTCAGAGACCCTTATTCCTGGGTGTCAGGGTATAGTGAAAGAAAAGCCTCTAAACAAAAATTTACTATTGATTGCTGTAAAAATACATATAACATTTTATTTGTCTTGACCAATCATAAAGTTCTGAAGACCATTTTGTTGGCAGAACTAATATGAATTGTAAAATTTATCATGATGCAGCTGCATCCTGTTCACATGTTCACTGTGATGTGTCCAAAGGTCATATTAATAAAAACATCTTAATTAATTAAGTGCCACCAGAAAAAAAAAAAAAAAAAAGAGTGGAGAACACTTATTTTTAGAGTAAGAATCTATATTGCATTATAGTAAATAGCACTTACTGAATTTGTATTTATAGTAACCTAAGAGATATTAATTGCTCAGCTGTTTATATCAGCTGCGGTGCATAATTTCTTACCACTTATGGCTTTGCTACATGGAATGCTTTCTGAATTTTGTTGTTTGCATAGAGGGTATCAGTTAATGAGACATCAGTTAAGTAAGCCATTTTGGCTTTTCTGTGGTCTAGATTTGCTCAAGTCTTACTTTTGTTAAGCAGCGATAATTTCACAGATGCTGGTGTATATTCGAGTCTTCAAATTAATGCTGGGGTTGTCAAGCAAAGATTAAGTAATTCCTATTTAAATGTAACTTGTAGCTGATGTGTCCTTAGAAATGCATGTTTTTGTTTCTAACAAATCCAGACAAGTAAATTCTATTTCTTTATGAAAGAGGTATAATTGATTTCCATTTTTATTGCTCAAGGAAGTTTGTTTTTTATATTTAAATTGTGTAATTTTTCATTGACATTGGATCAAAGCTTTGGGCTACTGACAGTACTGCAAAATTTGGTGTTCCAAAATTGATGGATCTCTGAGAACGTAGCTTTATGGACATAAGAAATAATATATATTCTCCTTTGGCAATTTGAAATATAAAAGCAAATAGAGCTTTATTCAAAGCATCATAATAAAAAGCTCAGTAGCTCATTAATAGCATTTACTGTATGGATACAGAAATGAAGTGAAATTCTAAAAATATTACTAATTAACAAAATATATTCTAAGCAATATAGTAATTTTAGGGTTGAAAAATATAACCTTAGAACAAAAAGAGTTTCCAACAGCTCTGAAGTGCAATACAGCACAGATTGTCATCAGGTAACAAAAAAAGGACTCTCTGGTGTCCTGAAGTGTCAGGGGTTACAGGATTCCTGAAAGGTTTTCAGTTTTGCTGTGTACTTCTTATTTAAATACTTAATGTTGCGAGCAATATAGAAATAGACAACTATTCCATTTTTATTTCTTGCTTTATCTTTGATATTGAGTTCTATGCTGTTTTGTATTAATGATGTTTGGATAGTTCAATATTGTATAAACAAGAGTTTGCCTTTGAAACTTCAATGAGTTCTGTTTCATGTTCCACAGAATGTTCAAATGTTACAGGGAAATGAGATACTGAAGTTCCTGCTCTAGAGTCCTTATATTACTCAATGTTGTGGATGTGTTCACCGTAGCCCTCCTCTCTAATGTGAACAGCCTTTCCATTTTCCCATGTTTTTTCAATAATGCCAGGACATTAATTCAGTGCAGTTGCAGGGGAAACAGTGCCACCCGTTGGATTATCAATATCATCATTTTGGTTACACAGGCCTGGCCCTGGAAGGTCTGCTGCTCCCCTTTATGGTTATCATGGCTTAATTCTGAGAGTATTTTCTCTATGTTTGTACTTTCCCTGAAGCTTTCTTATGTTGCCCTTATTATTTTTTTTTAATTTTTCTGTCCTTAATGTGGATGTATAAAGTTTGACTGCAACAGAGCAGTCAAAGTTCTTCTGGAGCATCTTGCTAGCAGTGGAAAGCAAAACATTTTTTTACAGTTTTCTTTAAGTGAATTTTATCTGGAGTTTCTCAGACTCCTGCCTCAAAAAGGCATTGTAGACTTTTGTTGAACTCTGTGTCTGGATTCTTTTTTTTTTTTAAGGAAAGATTTACAGTTAGGCAGCAACTATTCCATATTTTTCCCCCTCTTTCCTTTAATCAGATTAGTGTTTATTTTTAACTTGATACTAAGTGCTTAGTCAGTGTGGCTGCTAGCATGTGACTTCACATTTCTCAATCTTAAACAAACAGTAAGTTATTATAAATTAAAACATTCTTTCCTTCCAGACAGAGAGAAGTTATAATAGATGTGTAGCAATTGCAATGTTGTGCCAAATGCATTGGAATAATAAACAGAACGAGTAAGCTTCTCTCCCCATGGCCTGGTTAACAAAAAAAGCAATAATTCACATACTCATATGGGTATTTTCCTCCCTTAGTTTCTAGTTGCTGTGAGTTTGGGGTATCAGTCTGTCCGTGTTTTTACCACTCTTCAAGCATAGTAAGTTTCCCAAAATAGGCATTATCTCCCATGACAATCTAGCAAAGACTCTAATCTGAATCTAGACCTAAACTCACTAATTGTTTTTCTGGGTCTGAATAACCAGGTTGCTTTCAGCTTTTCTTAGATAGGATTACAGGAAAAATCCTGTATCTGAGTCTCTATCAAATGTGTTTATATAGCGTGGAAGGGTATAAATTTTATTTTTTAAAATGTTAATATAACTCTAACCTGATTGGTTCAGGCCATGCTTTTTCCACACACTTGTTTTTTTTTATCTCAATACCTCTGTCACTTAGCAAAGGAAATGTATGTGTTTCTCTGCTAGCAGGATAAAAATGGCATTTAAGATTCTATTATCTTCTGATGCTCTTTCTGTGATTTTTGGGGACATTATGAATTGTAATGTTAGATATGTGTTTTGAGGCAACAGAAGAGAAAGCAAGCCTGCATTTAAAATCAGATATATATTACAGTAGGGGAATGCTGGAGTTTTGCATACCTATTTTGCTGTTTGGTGTAGCATGGGAATCTGGAGCTTCTTGAAAATTTTAGATATTTGCATTTTAGTGGCAATTCTGTGAATTGTCATAGAACGTTTAAATTCCTTAAGTGTCTTGGAAGATATTACCCTGCATCTATATAACTTTATTTAAGCAGCACAATGATGATTATTATGGGATTGGATATAATTAAAATCCAAGGTTGGTGTAGTTATGCTGTTTTTTTTTCCTAGGCGATTCCTTTAACAAGTAGGCAATGGCTGAATGTTGTAACCTATGACTTGCTACGTGAAATGAATAATAAAAGTCCAGCTTTGTGTACTTTCCAAAACTTGAAAGACTGAGAAGAGTGTTATAGAGTCCTAAACAGATTACAGCTTAAGTTTCTCAAATTTCATTTTCATCATTAAATGGTCATTTTAGCACTCTTCAGCTCAAAACTCCTGCTATAGGGTGAATCTGTTGTTTCAGTTTTGGGTCTGATAAAGCTACAGTGTGATTTGAATGATGTGCAGTTGGATTGCTTGTCATTTGAAATTGAAGAATATAGTTTAGCAGAGGTTAGGATTTAGGACCTAATTGTATACTGGGTTTCCCTGAGCTAGGATTCAACTTGTTTGTCTCTTTTTCAATGCAAGAAAACACTCTATGATAATATAAAGTGTTTGAAATTCAAGTAGGAACAGCATTCTAAAGAAAATGACAGCTGAAATGAAAAAAAAATAGTAGTTTGTGATTAATTTTCCTTGTCTTTTTTGTGTGTGTGTGTGTGTGTAAAAGAGTAAATGTTTGACTTTAACACTGTTAAATCTCTTTTCTTTTCTTTTGTAGGTTGTCTTAGTCTTCGCTCTTAGTATTGGTGCTCTTGTAATATACTTCATAGATTCATCAAAGTGAGTATTCTAGTACATTCTCCTTTCCTGCAGCAATTATGCATCTTTAAATTGCTCCATTCATCTACTTCAAAGCAGTGCTTGGTCTCATTGCCTGATTGCGAAGAACTTTATAATAGTGCATGGTCTACCAAAATAACTCAAGAATGGGAAAAAGATCTTAAATAAACTAGATTGAACATGGTCACATTGGATCTGTAGAATGAATTGAGAGAAAAACTACTTTTGTATGTTAAGATTATACATACTGTTGCAAAATTTTTTTTTTTATGTTTATTGGACATACGTAGAATCTTTCAAATTCAAGAGTAGGATAAGAAATACAGGGGAAGAATATTTGCCAAAAATTGCAGTTTGCAGGAGACTGACAGGAACACTTCTGAAAAACTGTGAATGAATTAGTATGAGCACTATATATACTATATATATAGTATGAGCATAGCTATTCAGATTTCCAACTACTGGGCTTGATAGATTTCTCCCAAGATAAGATGAGCCAGGAAAAATCTGCTAAGTGTCTCAGTATTTTTTTAGATATACACCAACATTACCATATAGCTTTGCAGTTTTGGCCAGGCAACAGAAAGTTTGATCCTGACCTTTGAGTTATGTGGTGGTTTGATACAAACCAGCATAACTGGGGATATCTCTTTGGTATTATTCATACTCCACCCTTGTTTTCATATCAAGTTGGACACTGTCAGTGGTGTACCAGGCAAATTGGTAGCCTAACACAGAAGAAACCAATAAAAAGGGACTTAATATTATGCTGTTGAATCCAGTTATTTTGAGAGGATTATACGCTGAAGTATCAATAGCATTTTAAACCTCTAGGACTACTACTTTGCTGCTTTTGTCCAAACTAGTTTTAGGCTTACCATTACTGGGATGGTTTAGATGGTATGCTGGTGGCACTCCATGTGAGCCAGCCTTGGCCGTCTGTAATGGCAATGGTGTTGTTCTAAATCAAGTCTTATGTGACTCAGAAAATCGGACATTTCACTGTTGATATCTGTACATACTGATACTTAGGTTGGTGGTAGCACCATCATAACCCATGCTTGAATACATGGAATGTGAGTTTCAAGCCGTACCTTGGTAGCCTAGATGTGTCAAGCACAACACAAATAACTAAGGCAGAGATTTTCTTTGTGGAGAGGAGCCAAGTGGTGGGAAAAGTTAAGTTCTATTTTCAGCTCCCTTGAAGTGAGGACAATACTTTTTCCTTCTTAATGTTGCAGTGAGTGTTCTCGATAATTTTAGCTTTTTTTTTTTTTTTTAATATGTCACCACTGAAGTGCCTAAGGTGATGGTTTTCTGAAAATCTTATTTAAAACATTTTAAAGCACAATGGTAAAGCTTCTGGGTGCCCAATATATCCAAGTCAAAAGTGTCAAATAGAATAAAACCTGTTTCCGCTTATATTTCAATTTCAGACTAGCAAAATACAGCTATTTGTTGGGGTAATTGTCTTTTGTGAAACTAATGGATTGTATAATGATTTTTAGGCACTGCATTGTAGAAGCCTTTGTTCAATTATTTTCCTCAAGGAGAGCAAAACTGACAGCATGGGAGATTTCTCTGGGGTCCATAACCTTTCCGTGGGCCACATAATCCATGTACCGCTACCAGCTTATTGCCTACTCTGTCAATGGAGGTAGAAAAGTGTTTTAACTGTAGGTTTCTCTGGGGTTTCAGCCAACATTTAACTCCCTGCTGCACTTAAAATTCAGACCTCCAATATACTCTACTTTCACATTTTTCCTTTGTTTTCTCCCCCTTCTCTCTTACCCTACTTTCTTCCCACACATAAGTGAGATTTTTGGGGGTGGGGTTTGTTATATTTCTTTTTTTTTGTGCGTGTGTGTGTTTTTTAAATACTCATTAGTATTTACAAAATTCATGTTAGAATTCAGGATAGAATCTCCCCAGATGTATCCCTGAAGTGAAAAATTCTGCTTTAATCCTCTGTTAGGAGACGACCCGACATCCATTTCAGCAATGCAGAACAAAACGTAGTGAAAGATCAGTCTATTTGAGATCTGCAAGTGCATGATTAATAAAACTTATTCCTTTTAGGGTTTGGTCAAACAGGAAATAATTTAGGTAGGGTGAGAGGAAGGCTTGTGATATCCTTAAAAAAACCAACCAGAACAATGCAGAAGATGGCTTGGCTGGGAGCCGTGGAGACAAACAGGATCTAGTGCACACACGAAACAGATAATGATATATATCGTGTGCTTTCCCTCGACAATGCATTCTATAGCTGTTGTATTCCCCATGTGCTGTGGACATTTAGCTGTCATTTCATCTTATGCATAGAGTGACAAAAATGATGTCTTCAATTCAAAGCTGAGGAGTACTAGTGTAAGAATTTATCTAAAGCAAAATGCCAGTGATCTGCTCATTCAAGACCCTTAATCTGTCAGTGATTTTGCAGATGCGATATGTCCACAAAGGAACTTCATCCATAACAGACATCAAGAAAGATGGGAATAACACCACCACTTTCTTAGATGGTGAAGGAATGGAAAAGAGTGGAAAGACCACGGAGTTTTGTCAGGCAAGGATGTGTGTCATGAATAGTTCTAGTGGAAGGTGCTGAGGAAGTCAATAAGATTCATAGTGAGGATACTACCCAGTGCTCCCTCTGCTATATTCATGGTAGAGAGAAGATGACTGGAGGTGAAATGAATGCTGTCACAGCTGTGAGAGGAGGGTAAGCTAAGAGCATTTGTATGCTACCCAGTTCACCACTGTAACAGACCGTGTCCCAGGCTAGTGCCGCATGAAATGGTATGTCCAGTGCAATGCTATTTGGAGAGAACTGAGGTCAGAAAACAGTGCAGTTTCATCAACATATTATCCTCCATACCAGCTAGTTCTACATCTTGGCAGAGCCAATTAAGCAGTTTTGTGTTGCTCTACAATATGTCTGTACTAATTCTGGTTCTGGCACAAACTTAAGGATCTCTGCACCATACTGCGTTATAAAATATAGGCACAGTTCTGATCCAGTGCATCCACTTTAATCTGAATTGACTTTTCTTAGTAAGAAGCAGTATTTAACTCACCTTTTAAGAAAGGTTCTAAACAAAATCTCAAAAATAATCATTCTTGGTGAAAAGAATGAAGGTTATTCATTTTGAAAACTATAGGAATTATTCCAGTACTCTTCGTTACAATTATTGTGTTGCTTATTCAATGCTTCTACTTTTTACAAGCCACCAACTTGAATCGTTGTCTCCTCGTACCACAAGATGCATATTGAATATTTTTCTTTAAAGCACATATGTACACTTTCACTGACGCGTGGTAGCAACTATTGGAAGATTTCAGTCCTAAAGCAGGGGATTTATTTAACTGAGAAGTTGCTGTATTGGCATTGTATATACATCCTGTTAAGAATCGTTTCACTCCTTCCTTCCTTTATTTGTTGAATCTCCTTCATGAAATACTGTTTTCTTGGACAATGGTGTTTTTCAGTACTGGAAATAGCAGTTAAATGTGAAACATTTGCCAAAGAGGTATCATAAATATCACCCACATAATTATTTTGATCTCTAGGTAACGAATAACCAAATAATCAAATTTTTATTTTTAGAGATTCCTTCACTTTAATGTCTATCTTCCATTTTTAGTTTCAATAAAAGCAGAACTTCCAAAGAAGTCATAAGCATTTAGTTGGAAAAGTTTTGGTTAAGAAAGTGATCTACTTTAGTACAGAATAGCATTATATATCCTAATAATCATTCTTTTCTAATTCACATCGCCTTTAAAATTTGTCATCATTTAATTCTTCAAGGTGAGGAAATATGGAATTGTCCTTCATTCTTCAGGGGAAAATCTGACTTGATGTGCACTCTTTAGATGGTTCTCTAGAGTCTGGTGAACGTGCTGCAGAAGAATAGAGAGCTTGATACCTGCCAATACTTTCTCATTTTCCATACTTTTTTAAGTAGTTTTCACAACCTTCCTCCTTCCTGCTTCCACTTCTGTTTATGTTTCTGCATGTAAAAGGTATTTTAACAAATACATATAGAAGTAATTCTCTGAGTTCTATTTACATCAGCATTAAAGATGTATTGTCTCTTTTCATTTCCATTTGTCATCCTGACCTCTGCATATTGTACTGAATTAGTGACTCAGAGTAGAGAGTAACATTATCATCTTTAGGCATGCTCAGTAAAAGCACTAGCAGAGAACTCAATTTCTCACTAAACTGGTAGCTCAGCTCAGGGCTCCCAGTTTCTATTTCTTGTTATGCCAGTAGCGTGGAAACTGTTTAGGATGTTAATATCCTTTTCTACTCTGGTTCTGTTTTCTCTTCTGGGGTGCAATGCAATTTAATACGCAACCATAGGTATAAGTTTTGCTTTTGAGACACAGATATTTAATTTATTTTTTGCCAAAGAGCTTGCTTTCTAATGACCATTTATTATTATCCTGTCTCTTGAAGTTTACCTCATTTACTGGAGTCCCTTCACTAAAAACTGACATCAAACCAAATAATAGAACCCATCGATGGCAGGGTGAAAACATTAACACATTGACAATTTACTTTATATGTTCTACTCGCATGTGTTGTTTTCAGAGGCACCAGTTTAGTTATTCCTAAATAGCTAATTTTTTCCAATACTGTGTTACGTATTGTACTTGATTAGAATTGTATATAAAAGTGCCATCTGGCAATGAGTGTAAAACAGCTGGATCCAAGAATAACAGTGGCACTGTGAATGGGAAGATTTATGCAAACATACACATAGGCATATAGGTTCATGCTGAGCCCTGAGCTTGCTCTCAACTGTTGCCTTCTTAATCAGACAGCTTTATTCTTTTTATACATGGAAAAGAAAAAGTTAACCTTATAGACAACTCTACTTTCGAAATATCAGATACATAGAGTACAAATAAGTACTTTCTCCTTTTCATACTGATTATATAAAGTCCCATTTGCCTAGATCTGCTATCCAGGAAACCTGAATTAAAACTTTCCTTATAACTTTGCAAGTTTCTAAAACAGTCTGAAAATAACCCTACATATCCTTCGCATCTCCACACCGCTTTCATCAATGCCACAACAGGCCAGAGAGCACAAAGATGTACTTTCAGCCACCACAAACTAGGCTTTGATTGACACTCACCATCCTCTACTCTGTGGGAGAGTGAGAGCTTGGCCCACTTGGGATTACATTAATTGTGAATTAATTCTTGAAGAGTATGGGATAGTGCAATTTAAAACCTAGTTTTAATTGATCAGATTACTTATCTTCATGGCTCTAGGATATAGTTTATTGAGATAGTGTTCTTTGACAGTGAACCACAAAGTTAATTTCAACCATTAATCAAATAATTTTATAAGAAAAAAGAAAACATCTTTAATTGTTAAGATACTAAACTGCTGATATTCTGACTGGTGCATCATTATTCATTGTTTTGTCCAGCTTTTATTAAATACATGTAAAAAAAAGTATCCACATATATATTTGGCTGCATAAAAATGCACTCCAAACTAACAACACATTAATTGTATACATGTGTTCTGTTCTTTATATGGATGACTTTTGGAAAGGATTGACATTCCCTTCTGGAAAGCAGTTCTCTTGAGCTTCATCTGTCTCCTGTGGTGCCTTTCAGTTCAGTTTTTTGGCCTTATCTTTAATATTTAGAGTGAAGCCAGCCTCAGTGCTGCTACATCTGAATTTTGAGTGAATCCCAGTGGCCTGATTTATAAAACAATTAAGATGTTTCTAAGATGATCAGAAATATACTTCTTAGACAAGGTTCAGTGTTTTGATCTTTGATTTTGTTAGTTCACAAAATATTATAATATCATTATAAGCTTCAGGTTACAGTTTGATTAATATTGTTTTAAGTGTTGTGAATGTATTTTTCTTTTTCATTTATATGTCTTGCAGTTTTAAAAAGAAAGCTGTTTTTTGCTCCAATAAACAGTTTTAGAGCTATGCTCTATCATTTTGTTGAGGACATCCCTTGCAGTTCAGGCTCCTGTGCTCTTAAGTATCGTGTTTACCAGTATTTTGAGTGCACAAGGTTTTACATAGCATTTTAACCTTCATATTTGAAGAATTAAGTAGGGCTTAAATAATGCTAAACTTTGCATCAGCCCTTCCTACTTATCATGAAATTTACTCATGCAAAAATATTTTAATTGTATTTATAAAGCTCTTCTTTGTCTTACTACAGTCATTAACCCACACTAAATGGTCACTGGAGCATACCTTCTTACTTCAAGTACACATTAGACTTAATATATATACATTTTGTTCATGATGCATGAATAAGCATGAAGAAGCTGACTTTAAATTCTGGGATCTGGTTCAAGGAAATGTTTTAGATGATATTTACCATTGGTCAAATTGCTCAAATTACAATGGTCTGTATCTTGGCAAGTAAATTAAAACAGTATTATTCCCTCCATAATGAGAATTCTTGGGAAATAATACAGATTATCCAAATCCCACATGGTACCCTGCTGCCAGTCTCCTTGTCAATTTTGAATTTTTTATTTATTTTAACTTTGGTAATACTGCGGCAATTTCTGGCCATTTCTGTGGGCTGGTAAATTTTTGTCCCGTGCTGAAGTAAATCCAGTTGGATTTGTTCTCCTCACTTCTTTACAAAAAGAGGGAAAAATAGAGAGTTAATTCCTAAAGCAAACATGGTGTTATTAGCTTCTAAATAGTCAAATGGGAGTGACAGGTGACATTTCTGGATGTAAATAAAGTTTAGGTTAAATATGTAAATTAATTTCTCGAGCCATTACTTTCAAGCCACCTGGTTTTTACTATTATAGCAGAAATATAACTTCAGCTCTTCCTACTGCTGATTCTTGGCAAATGATAAAATATGTGGTCTATAAAGACTTGGTCAGCACCCTTTAAACTAATACAGCATTAAATAAGATTTTCAGTCATAAGGGCAAATTTTATGTTTACTGTTTCTAATAGATAACTGAGTGTACACCATTGTTGGTTTAATTGAAAAGTTATTTGCAGAAAAATTTGTGGTAATGAAGATTAAGTTTCTTCATTGCTCTGCAAATTTCCATGACAAATGTCCATAGATGAGATTTATTGCTTTCATAATGGCACGCTACAGTTGAAGCCAGGTAGGTCTGCAATGCAATATATCCTCTGCAGGCAACGGAATACCAGAGAGATGGAAGATGGTACAGATGGTGTTAAGTAGGAGTGAAATCCAGCAATGACATTATTATAAGGCAAAAAAATCAAACAAAAAAAAATGAACCACAATGGAAGGGAAAAAACCCAGACATTTGAATTCCATGTGTTAGTATACACTCAGCTGTCTAGGACACCTAGGTTAGGTATATTTGTATGTTTTCTAGATTTGTTGGTTGACATCTGTCTCTTGAGATACAGAAATGAGTCATTCTAAGGTGTTAACTTTCTTGAATTATTAAAAAAGTTGTATATAGTGAGTCATACCTGTAGAAATTAGATGCATTTTTATGTACTATCCAGCTCTTAGCTCAATGTTTGCATTTGTTTCCTGATATGCTCAGAGAGCTCAAATTTGGTAAATTACATGCAGATAAAATTTATAGAACACTACCTCTATAGAACTCTTCCAATCTACTTAGGAGTTGAGGTACATTGTAAAACTCCTTCATAAAACTTCCTAGTATTCTTTAGCTAGATTATAGTCATAAATAAAGATAATATGTTTGTCATATTGATGAATCAGCATTGGATTACAATTATTATCACAAGTTATACATAATCACTGGGTGAGCAATATGGAAATATCCTGTTTTCTCCAGACAAAACAATGCAGTGAAGTTCCTATTAATGCCAGCAGAATTTGTTTGCTCAATGGTCAAAATTAATTGTTGCAAATGAACTAAATGAGAAATACTGTGAATGAGTTTCAGATAAAATGGAAAAAAGAAGTTTCCTTTTCTAAAATTGGCAGATCAAGCTCTGGGGAAGTTCTTCATTCTGTTTTTACTCCTTGGTATTATACAGAAATTCTTATTAATCATGGTACACAATCCTGATGATATGATAAATTGCAATGGGACAAATTTTCTGAAGTGCTAAGCCATGTAAAACATTTCAGTAAGCTCAAAACTTCTGGAAAACATCTAAAGAAAGAGAAATTAAGAAATTAATGTGTGGCATAAATCACATCTGTTTTGTATAAACAGTTTTGGAAATAAGCCATTATCGTCTTCTGTTTGGTTTGTTTTCAGTCTTTTACTAACTAGCTTTTATTTCAACATGTAACTTTATTTGAGCTGTCTTGACGCAGAATCTCTGAATTGTTGAGATTGGAGGGGGTGTCAAGAGGTTGTTTAGTCCCACTGTTCTGCTTCAAGCAGGGTTACCTAGAGCAGGTTGCTCTGGACTCTGTCCAGCAGGGTGTTGAATACCTCCAAGGATGGAGATTCCACAGCATCTCTGGGCAACCTGTTCTGCCCAACCTCTGGTTATGTTTTATTGTCCTCACAGTCAAACATGGTTTTTTATTTTTCTTATGTTTAATTGGAATTCCATGCATTTCAGCTAATGTAATTTTCTCTTGTCCTGTCATTGGGTATCACTGAGAAGAGTCTGGCTCTGTTTTCTTTACTCATAAAGAAGGCTCTATTAGGTATTTATACACGTTGATAAGGTCCTGATGAAACTTCTCTTTTCCATCAAAACAGTCCCAGCTCTCTCAGTTCTTCATCATCTTTGGGGCCCATCACTGGTCTCCCTTATGGATGTCTATGTCTCCATGCTCGAGACACACTTCCTAATGCAGCCCAGGATGCTGCTGATCATCTTTAGTACAAGGACACGTTGCTGGCTTTTATTCAACATGTACACCAGGACCCTTGGGTCCTTTTCTGCAAAGCTGCTTTCCAGCTGCAGCCAGTTGCACCCTAAGGAATCACTGAAAGTTCAAGCTTGTATTGTTTTGTTATTCCAAAAATAAGTCAGTAATTTTACATAACAAAACTTTATATGTGCATTTGTATGAAAAGTTGCCACATAGCACTCTATGTAAATATCTGTCACTTGAATTAATACTGTTTATACCAAACATAGCAGGCTTAAGAGTTTGATCTTCAAGAAGCTAAGTCCTCATTTTACATGAGCCAATTCTTACATGGTTTAAATTTCAGCATCTCTTAGAATATTAACTGGACAAATGAGAGTATTGTATTTCAAGAATCAAATCCTTTTTTTTAAGGGTTAGATGGAATTTACTCTCTTTTTTTTTTTTTTTTTTAAAGCATTTTGCCATTAGTTTTTCCTTCTCCAATTTGTACTGAATAGCCAGAAATTTGGGGTTGATAAGGACAAAAATCTGTATCACTGGCACGTTTGCAGGAGAGCATGGTGTGTCACTCTCTCTAGTTTATCTATTTTAAGGATGGATGGAGGAAATTCAACTCGGAATTAAGTGTTGTCGAATCTGAATAGCTTGTTAGCTATGTTTACATGACAAGGTTTTTTCAAAGGTGCAGGATTTTACACTAAAACCTGGCTTCATTTTTTTTGTGGAGAGGAAAGGAAGTGAAATTTCTAGGCTAATACTAGTAGAATGTCTTAAGCCTTGGTAAGGCCTCAAAGCATACTATGTTTTCTACACCATCATATCAGAAATATGTAGGCAAACTAATGAGAGAGTCTGAAGAAAAACAGGAATGATGAAAAGTTTAGGAAACTTGTGACAGACAAGTTAGAGGAATGGGGAGGGATTGTTGGAAAAGGATTTGTTCAGCCTGGGGAAGAATAAAATGCCCACTTTGTGATGCAGGGAGGGCAGACATGCCAGTATGTAAATGCAAGGGGAACCAAAGGTCCTCTCCGTGTTGTCTGGAGAAACTATAAAATCTGTATTATTTGCAACTTTGCAAAAATAGTTTGGATCTTAAGGAAAGTTTGATAGCTTTGGCAGTGTTGAAATACTGGAACAGATAACCTAGAATGGTTGTGGAATTTCCTGCAAAAGGAACTTTGAAGAAAATAAAATACCTGATATCTCAATTGTGCATATACTTGGTGACACTCTGGTTGGTAGGAGGTTGGACCATTTCATTGTTATGTCTTCTCTAATGTAAAGATAAATGTACGGCCTGGGACACTGAAAGGAAATGAAGACAACCTTTAGTGTAGCTGATCAGGGAGAAATATTATTTATTTATTTTTAATCCAGAGGCTGTGTGTAGGCACACGGAAATGCTTCTGGGGATTTGATATTGGATGTTAGCATTTTATAGGTTGTCTGAAAACAAGCTATAACAAATCCAACAAGTATGTAGTACCAACACGTAGAAGATTTTTTTTTCCCCTTACTGTATTGCAAGCCAGTGCTGTCATCTCAGGACAAGCGGCATCGATGTTGAGAAAGTTTATATTGGTGGTTTTGGAGCTGTTTGTAAGAAGTAGATTTAAAACATAAGTTTGCATATTGATGTTATAATCTGCTTTTGAGTAAAATTCTTTTGTCTCTTCTTTGTCTCTTAAGAAAAATTCTATTGTTGTTGTTTTTTGGTTTGTTTTAGTTATGGTTTATGTGGGATACCTGAGCTCCTTAAAGGGGTGGGAGAAGACAGTGGCTTGGCAAAGACTGTGGCAATTTTTCTCCAAGCAAGTGACAATTGATAAAGGGCATTTGAATACCACTGGCTGGTATTCAAGACTCCTATGTGCCAAACTGCATCTCTTTTTTCCCCAATGAATTGTATCTGCTTTTGCGTGGTGAGAATTCAAAAGGCATCAGGTTAAACTTCAGGGTGAAAAAAGACTACAAATTGACAGCTGCTTCCAGTTGATTCCTGGCAGGCTTCGTTGCTTTCTAACTCCGTTTTGGGAAGATTGTTTCCATCTGCTCTAAATTCCATTAGTTTTTGTGGGGCAGGATCTCAAAGTTTGATTTGTGCAAGAGCAGAGTCTTTTGTTCACCTGAAGGTTCAGAGCACATGTCAAGCATAATCAGGCATGTCTAGAAAAACCATACTTCTAAAATATGTTTTAAGTTTTCAGTTTATCCTCTGCTGCCCTGCTTGCATAAATCTTACATTAGTTTTGATACCATACTCAATTCATATCTCTGTGTGAACTCATAGGTCTGCGAGGCCAGTGAAACCAGAGTGATAAAAGTATCTCTCTTATTTCAAAACCCCAGAACAAATGTCCTTTTTAAATTTCTATCTACGTCTAATAATTTCTTTTCTGATACAAGGCAGGGACTGATGCTACTGCTTGTATTTTTCTTGTCTTCCATAGATAGTATTATGAAATGTTTCTCTCCTGGACACTTGAAATTAGTCTGAAGAATGTGCTTCAGGGAATGGTGTTTCCAAGGGAATGAAAAACATGATTGAAGTAGATCTCAGTTTCTCGTTCCTGTGGTTCCCTATTCTTGTAAATTTATGTTTATTTTGAAAATTTTATTTAATATTTGTGTTATAGCACTACATGTTATGCCCCATCTGAGGAGCAAACTGTTATTTGGTGGCTTAAGCTACAATTTACTAATCATGGTTGTCTCTCTGCATCGTAATTTAGTGCCTGCACATCAGCAAAAAAATAATAATTTTATTGACACCACTATACTTACTTACACATTCTTTTGATAATGACTTGGATCTGAATTTAAGAAATACGGATAAAAAAATGAGACTAGCATTTAATTGCAGCTTAGATTTCATTAGCTTTCCCTGAGAACGAGTTTTTAGGAAATCTATCCTGTGTTTATTTTCACCACCTACTGTACGCAATAATTTGGGGCTCGGTTTGTGTAATGAAACTGTACAGATCACATTTATGCCATGCTCAGTTTCACTTCTCTGTTTTTACAAACTCATATCGTGCTGCTTGATGTGTTTCCAGTATTGCTGTGAGAACATATTCTTAAATTACATTTTAAATTCTTTTAAAAAAACCACACCAGTATATAATTGACATACAGGTTGGAATCCCTCTTTAGTTTTCATCATTTTCCCCTTTTCAAATGAATTTCTGCATTTTTTCTTTCATCCCAAAGAATCTGACAATGCATCTGCAAATATTTCATCCTACGCTTTCTTTTCCTTTAGACAGGTTAGGCAAACTGAATTAACAGCCTTTTTCTTTTCCACTGGACAAATTTACAAATCTATCTAATATAAAAGCAGAGATTGAGTTTTTAAAAATACCAAATACCATATAGCTGTTATCAAAACATGGCTTGTGTGGAAGATTGCCTTTCAGGGCTGAGTTAAACATACAATCAGTGCCTTGCCCTCTCCTTTTCAAGCTAGAGATACAAATAAAGACATGACCTCTTTTCCTTTTTTCCCCTCTTTTCTTCTGACAGCTTGACAAATTGTAGCTTTTGGGACACCCCAGTAGTTGATGAGTCATTTCTGCTTAAAAATAGAATTCCTTGCAGCAAGGACACCCATTCCCGTTTTGACGCATATGTTGTTTCTGACAGTCACGGGGCCAACTATGCCATGTTAATTAAGCAACTAGAAAAAAAAAAAAGAAAAAGCAGCTGTCTCTTCAGTAAACACCAGAAAATAGAAAAAGGAAATCCCATATACCTGCATGTTTCTCCCCCCTTTCCTGTACTTTGCTAACATTTTGAGCCTTGACTAGGTACCTGGTGCAAATTGATGTACATCACTGTCCCACCTTTCTCTCTTTTTCTGTTGTTGTTCTTTTTTTCCTTCTTTTTTAAAACCCTCTGACACCTGACAGAACACCAGCTTTTCACAAAGGGCGTTTTAAGATGTGACTAGATGTGTACAGAAGAAAAGCTGTAATGGAGCTTTACAATATTGTTCGCCTTTTATTTGTGAGGCACTTAAAATATGCAGAGGAAGAATGCTGCAAGAGAGCAGGGATTGGATGCCAAAAAGTATATGTGCAGGGAACCCTATTCAAGACTCAATAAGATAAAGAACATAAAATACAAGTGCGGTTAATGTTAAAAAATGGGAATTTGTTGCGCTGTAGTGGATCTTGCTCACTTTAACAGTCATCAAGTTTTTATTACTCTTATCAGACTTAGTGCAGATAAAGGGAGTGGGGCAGACTGTTCAATAGCAAAATTGTTAGCTTGTGGGATATTTATTAATCCAGTACTGATGGCAATTATTTCACCTAAAAAAATGAGGGCCGGCCACTTATGTTGAACAGTTTGATGGCACATAAAACCTTATCAGCGCAAAGGCTTTTTTTCCTGGAAATTTGCAGACTTGTTTTCCTCACAGGATCTGCACCTTGATAAGCACTAGAAACAGTGGTTTCTTTGCAACATCCATAAAATAATTAATTCTTATAATTCAGAAAATTGCAGAAGTTTGCTAGAGATAGTGTGATACCTGTAAGACTCATTAAACAATGTGAGTTTCGTAGTCTGATGCTAATAGCCCTAAAAGGTATTGCCTCAGCCACACGTGGTGTTCTTGGTACCCTTTTAAATTTAATGTTTTCTCAAAACCTAGGAATTTTCTATTCACATCTAATTATTTATATTTATCCACCTCTACTGAAAAATATTACTGAACTGGCTTAATTGTAACCTGAATTTTTCTCACTTTATATTTGAAATTTGCGTTCAGTGGCAAGTAAAAAATTGCCTGAGTATCAGTCAGATTATCAGTCACTCTGTATAAAGTCCTATAACACTTTTACAGTGTTACACATTTACTGTAGATCTGAAGCGTTGCAACCTTTTTTGTAAAATTAAGAGAGATTGTAGAATAAAAGTGGGGGGAAAAATTGAAAAAAAAAAGAGTGAAAGGAACTTCAGAATTATCTTGGCTTGTCTTAATTACAATTAATTTGTAACAGGGTGCTGGGAAAATTCTCTGAACTGTGAACTTTAACTGGAAGAAACATCCGTTGAAATTAATTTTATTGTTTACCTATTTTGAAGATTTTATAAAGAAGAAATAAAGCTAAGAATTAAATTCCTCCTGATAACTATTGGTGATTGCTTATCTATTATAAAATTATGGCATACTTTGTGTTTTTCATTTCATCTTTAAATGCATATGAAAATATTGGGATATCTTGGGTTAAGAAATTCTTAAATAGTGGTTTCCTTTTTTTTTTAATTGCTGTGGGTTGTAGACTTTGAGAAAGGTTAACTGAGATTGTGAAATATCTTTGGGTTTGGTATTTAAGTCAAAGGGGCTATTGTGATTGTTTTGTTACATTTCTTAGTATAGCAGTTCCTACAGTATTTTTCTTTAAACTACTGTCTGCTGATCAGAAAAATATTCAGAGTTCATTTTAAAAATGTGATGTGATACCAAGTCTTCCACTTGTGTAGAGAAGTAATTGAAGTGGTTAACTGACCTCATTGATGAAAATGTATATTAACTTGCAATCCAAACATTTGGCTTCATCTTCTACTTACCTCTTTTTTTTCCTGTTAATGATCTTTCCACTGTACGATTTGTAGAGATATCTTGGCATGTGCAAGTCACACTTTAATCCCCTCTCTTTTTTTTTTTTTTTTGCATTAACTGAACTTACTGAGCTCATTGCAGTTTCTTAAAATAGTACAAGCTTTTAGATTGAGTCGATGTAGCAGAGGGTTTTTTTCTGAACTCTCTGGCATTTCAATTTTATTTCTAACATTTTGGTTCAAGCATTTTACAGTCCAAATTGGATGTTACTGGACATTAATATTTCAGTGATTTTGAGTACTTAATTTCAATGAGAACTCTGCATTACCTTATTCTTCTTTGGTCATTTATGAAAAACAAGATAGCAATTTATGAAAGCCAAAGTTAAGGTAGTGCCCTCTCTTTTTACTGATGCACATTTAGCCAAAACAAACCCAATATCATGCTATTAGTTGTGATGAAAACTTTTCCTTTTGTTCAGATTGTAGAAGCTGTTTATTATTTTAACTGAAGCCCGGGATTCAATTTTCAAACCAATGAAACCTGTCTCCAGTGATAGCTATATGCATGCTCACGTATGATATGTGTAGGTTAGCACATAGTACATAATACTTTATTTCCGAGTGTATGGATGAAGTCCCATTTCTGAAAATATGCTCTTAAAACTTGCATTGATCTGAATACTCTGTGCACATAGTTCAGCACAGTACTTTGCCGTAGCTCCTTATATGTTCTCTTTGTTCTCCCTTTACAACTCCTGTGATGTACAGAATACAGAGAAGAAGGTACAAAGACTTTAATGAACAGAATAAAAAAAAATTCTATTTCTATTTTTCCTGGACAGTTTCACGGCAGTAGCATTAGTTTGTGACTGCTTGTGAAAGCCTGTAAAAGAGAAAGGAGCACAATAGTAGTACACGCTCTGAAAACCATTAGAAAGAGGTATTATTCTTCTTGGATATAGATTTTCTTTTTCTGGAATAAAAAAGTCATAAAAAATAATCAGTAAAATCAGGGTGTTTTATACTGCTTGACTGTATAATCTCTAAATAAATCAACTTTTTATTAAATTTCAGAAAGATAAATACATGTTCATACAAGTAATCACTGGATGTAGAGCAGTGATTATTGTTTGTATTGTTTGGGATGTGTGGTGTTGGGATGTGTTTTTTTCCTTTTTTTTGGGGGTGGGGGAGGGTTAGTTTGTTGGGGTTTTTTTTGTTGTTGTTGTTTTTTTTTTCCTGCCTCCGAACATTGTTGCTAAGTCACAGGGTTGTGAACACTGACAGGATATATTTTCCAGGACATAAATGGAAATGAGTCTATATTCCACTTAAACTACTGAATTCCTTAAGCAGGAGGGAGGCACTTGTATATGTTTCCTGTCAACCTAGTATTTTAAATAAAGATGTGTAGGATTAGCTGGCTTTGAAACAGAGTTGAAGGAGGTTTTTTATGCAGTGATGCTGTTATTAGGTATATATGGCAGCACTGAAGCACAGTAATAAAATGCAGACGGCATACAGATTTCTCAAAACAGATTAGTAAGCATAATTATTAAGAAAAATTGATGTCATATGCATTTCTGTAATCGACTTCAACCCCAAAATTTGGGTTGTGTGTTCATTTTTTTTTTCCCAAAGGCAAAGTGTCCATTCTCTGTCTGACCATCTAGAAACTAAGATCTGCAAATCAGTCTGAATTTTGTCTTTCTTGTAGTTATTGTTGACTAAAGTTTTTACAGATGAATTCTAAATGATGTTTTGATGAAGGATGCTGTCAGAAATGTAGAATGGGAAAACTTATTCTCCTATATATATGTTGGTGGCATACATGAAATACCTGCTATTAGTGAGACCGTGTATTGGAAGACATACTGAGGTAGGAAAGGTTCTGTCTTTCCATAACAGCTTTTCTGTTAGTAATTCATTAGCATATTTTTTTCCTGTCACATTGCAAGTGAGTTGTCCACAAAACAGAGTTGTTGTTTTTTTTTTATTTAACTGAAACAAGTTGGTGAAAATCAACAAGGGATGAAATTGATTTTCTGTAGTCAATTATTTCTTTTCAGTCTGAAATGGTTTGGGGATGAACTTTCCCAGCTTTTTAACAAGAGAAACTTGAAGCCTTTTTTTTTTTCTTTTCTTCTGTTTCTCTTTGTTTCTTTTTCTGGCTCATCATAACAGCTCTATATTCTGGGTCAGTGGATTTGGTAGCATCTGTGTAAGGATAGCCAGGTCTGTAGCAAAGGCAAATCGCCTTTCTTCAGAGAATCTTTACAGCATCCACTTCAGAGACCAGAGCATATGGCAGATTCATCAGCACAAAGGGAGAGCAAGGTTACTGGATAAGCTTCGTAGGGATTAGTGGGATTTTTCAAGGTAGCAGGAGAAAGTCTGTTAAATTTTTTCTCTCGTAAAAAATGAGACCTGTGCAAGTCTGGAGCAACTTTACTGAAGCCAAAAATGTCTCATAGTGTACACCTGGAATAAATGTCAAATGAATCAAATTGTAATGCTTGACCTTTTAAGTGATGCTTGTCAGAATAAGAAATCACTTGTCCACAGATAAAAAAAAAATAATTGTAAACATGAAAACAAAAGTTGTGTCCACCTTAGTAAGAAGTTGTCCAAAACTAGTACTTGTTCTTTGACTAAACAGTTGGTGCTAAGGAGTTTGTGTCCACATTGTACCTTGAAGGGACTTTCATTCAGACTAGGTCTAGTTGACTCCCAGAAAGTGAAGATTCCTTAGCAATTGAGGACTATTAGGTGTGTCGTGGAGCACATCCTCCTACCTAGTTTCATTGTAAGGGAATCTGATCAGTGTGTTCTGACACTATTCTGCAATAGAAACTAAAATTCAGTAGGCAGGGATGGTCAGGAGATTAACTTCAAAAACATGGGTTTGATTCAAACTAAAATGCAAGCTCCAAGAGCCTCCAGAGTGCTTCTGTTGTAAGGTGAGCAGAAACTACTGCATAATGGGCAAATATTGGCAGGATATAGGGAATAATTTCTAATATCTTGTTAGCACTGTGAAAATCAGCATGCTTTGCTGCCAATATTTTCCTCTTAAACATCACAGAACGCATTCCACGTGTTCTTGTTGACTCTCACAATTATAGCTTTGACAGTAGTATGAACAGCTATTAATCACTGTTGTAAAAAGCCATAACTTCTCTTATTAAAGATTCATAAAATTATTTTTGTTTATATTTTTTAAGAATCCAAGTTCACAGCTTTTTTTTTTTTTTTTTTTTTTTTTTTTTTACTTTGAGTTCATACAACATAGTTTCAACACAGAGCCGGGAATCGACACTGTATTACTTATAATTAATGCCACATCTGCTGATATTATTTTTACATCTTAATTCAATATGCTTAATGAGATGTTGTAGAATTACTTGTGTTATGTTGTCAATCCTATTTTACTATGCCCAGCCTAGTCAGAGAAAACTTAGAGATCTGGACTGTATTTCAGCTCTGTCACAAACTTTTGTTATTACCATGTGCAAGCTGTTTACAGTTTGTCAGAGGTGCCAAATATCTGTAGCTTCTATTGACTTTATTGGAAAAGTTATGGTAGAAAAATCTAGCTTCCAGCTCTGGTGTGTAGTTTTGTTTAGTTTTTTTTTAGTTTTGTTTTGTTTTTTTTGTTTAGTTTATTTTTTCTGATTATATTTTTTTTCCCCTGGACTTTTATGATGTATATTATTCATATTGTAATTGGGCGATAAGCTAAGTAGAGTAAGACACTGAGAATTCAGTGTGGGGCTTCTAAATTCTGTAGCTCAGTCCTGATGTGTGATATGAGAGTCTCTAATTTTTGTCTCTTAGTTCCAGTAATGCATTGAGATCTTAAAGTGAGACTTACTCATTCCTGTAGTTCGGTGTTGCTGAAATGAAAGACACAACATGGAAAAAGGTATGCAGCGATTAGGTAATTGTGGGAAATAGGATATTTTTAGGAAAATAAATTGTTAGGAAATAATTTGTTGTCCATACAGAAATAATTGTGTTTGAGATTTTTTACAGTGTTCAGATTAAAAATGAGACCAAATGAAAAGGAAAAAAAAAAATCATTGGAAAGTCTCGATGTGAGTCAGTGGAGCCCAAGTTCCCTTTCCTCTGGTTACTCAGGCACTAATCATGCTGGGACTTCCCAAAGAACTGGTGGGAATTTATTTTATATTCCTCATCATGACTCTGCATGAATCTCTCTGGTTGCTTCCTTTTCTGTTTTTGTAGTGATCCTTGATTTCAGTCTCTGAGACAGCTAATACAAAAAAGAAGTGTAAAATTATTTAAGATCTTGCTGCAACTACCATGTCATAGCATAGCATCAGTTGACATTCGTTATTGCTAGTGTTGTATTGTCACCTGAGATACAGCATTACAAAAGAATAATATTATGGTAGGAAGGGGAACACAAGAAAGATTTTTCTGACTGACTTGAGAGAAATGTCTGTGACAAATACATACAGTTCTCCAAAAATGGAATGTTTATTCTTTTCTGCCAGATGTTGAGCTGTGTCCCCCTTCTTCCCCTTTATTCAACCATATATTTCCATTTTGTATTTCCTTGTCAAAAATAGGAGTTTGGACATAATTCTTTAGGATTTTTTTTTCCTTCTGATATCTTCCTTTTCTTAATTGTCATCTACTGCTTGCCGCAGCTGGAATTAATGACATAAGTATTTGACCTTGATTATTATTATTAAACTGCTTGGGTTTTGGAAAATGAGTAATGACTACTCTCTTTTTTTTTTTTTTCCTATAAAGTAACAAGGGACTTAACTTTCCAGGGTCCAGCTATGTCATCTGCAAAATTAATTTAGGTAAAATAAAAATTCAAGTCATCTACGACAGGCTGAATTTCCATGCAGAAATATTTTGCTTGAGATACATTGTTGAGTAGAGTGAATAAGAATTCATCAAAATTGTACCTATCCCAAATATGGTAACATTTATGTATTTACATATAGCTTTTACATTTTATTTATAGAGATATGTAGTATTCTGATAAGTATTCGTGTTGGCATTAGATTCTCAGTGAAGACATGAAGGTGAAGTAGTTACAAGTTAGCTCTAAGATCTTACATTCATGATTAATTTTTTATCAGAAATTAAGAAATTAACTACATCTCCTAGATCAGCTTATGAAGAGATTTTACCACACTGAATTTTTCATGGCTGATTTTGCAAATATGTGCAACTTCATCTCTGTGTGGTTTAAAACATGGAAGACTATTCATCTATAAAGAATGCATAATTTTTAAGATGGTGTCAATATGCTACATAAAAAAACTTGCAGTGCGCTTTATATTATATTTTTATTGTGTTGTTTTTCCGCTGTGTGCTTGAAGGCTAAGTGTAATGTACAATCTCTCTTCTATACAGACACTAGATTGTTCAGGTTGAAAAGAATGGGGAAAAATAACACATTTATAATGTTTAGTTAAGACAAAATGTTTTGCTCAACAATATGTTGCGTTTGAACCGAGATATGTAACCATCCAAATGCTTAAATAAAAATTGGTTTGATTTACTCTTTACATCCCTATAGTGCTAGTTGCAGATTCATGGCACCAAGAGAGTCTGCGGTAGCTTGGATTCGCTCCAAAGGTGGGACAGATGTTGTTTACACATCTGTGTTTCCCAGGAGGTTTTCCTGTAGAAAGTCAGATTTAAGTTTTCGTACGGGTGGCATAGGTACCCAGTTGGCAGTGTTGGAGAGGCATAAACTAACTCATTTGCAATTTATCTGGCCTCAGATCTTTGCAATGCTCCTTTGTGGCTCCCACAGTGCAGAATCCAGGTTTCGTGCTGTTATCAAGCATCATATAAGCTTTGACTGACCACAGACTTGTTTCTATGCACTTGCTTCATTTTGAAAAACTTGTGATTCCGGGGGAAGTGGTGGGATCTTGTGTGGGCTAGGAACAGATGAGTTCCTTTTGAATACCTGATCATTCCTTTTCCCCTGTATTTGGTCCTAGTAGGCCAAGTAATACTAGTTGAAGGAAGCCACTTTCAAATGGCTGAAGGTGAGCTTTGAGTTCCAGTAATATTGAATCCCTAAGGGGACTTTAAACTGGACCAAGCTGCAATGCCAGATATCTTGTGGTCAGTGAGCCACCCTTTGTGGGACAGGATTCCTACCTTGGCATTAGGTTTAGAGAAACTGGTGCTGATCACAGCAGAATCTGGGCTGCTGTTTTATAAGAAATCAAGTACTTTAGATACAGAATTCAGAAAGTTCTTAATGATTTATTTTCTTTTGTGATCTTTTCCTGGTTGTCCTTTTTCTCAGCAATAGAATCGGGTTGGACTCAATGATCTCAAAGGTCCCTTCCAACCACTAAGATTCTAAGATTCTGTGAAATTCTTGTTTGAGCTGGCAACAAGGTACCACAAAGGTGGCCCATGATTGTACTAACACTCAGGTTGTCTCATACTGTGATCCGTGATAGAGATTTTGATCACATCAAGGTTGGTGTTTATGAGAGTTTGGTTTATTAGAATATTTGCTGATCTAAACTCTATGTTTAAGTGATTGTACTCAGCATTTTTTTTCTTGTAACATTATAAAAATCAAAAGTTTTGCAATGAAATTTCTTCTGTTGTCAGTGACTGACAAGTTGGACTATGCAAAAGAGGAAAGATGTCATTTACTGAAGGTGAGACTCCCAGGAGGAGAGATGGCAAATTGAGTTGGCTGGGCCAATTCTGTGTACTGAGTGGCTCCCAGAATAGTAGCCCCCATTGAACTACTCAACAGCATTTAGTTAGATCCCTATTGCATTAAATACTTTGCCGCTCAATTTAATTCTAAGCTGTGGCAAACCAGCACTACACAGAACAAAATATTTTGAAGTTGTCTGAACTCTGGGGTTTCTCCATTTCTTTCTGAAGTACTGTAAATGTAACCAGATTTGCACTATGATCAATTTGGCAGCAAGTTGTGTCTTTAATTTAAACACTGAGATTAAAAAACTTGGTGCTCTTCCTTTCTAATTTCTTTATCAAACGTCGCTTCAGGTAGCTTCCACTTTATAAATTTCTTTTTATGAAGATTGCTGCTTTTTCACTTGTTCTCAGCGCAGTTAATACTCATGTTCCTCATGACTGTGATTTTTCAAAAATTAAATAAATTGGCAGATCTACTGTTTTAGGACAAGAATTAAAATTATTTAGAAGTCTTAGTGATAACTTGGTGCACAAAACCATCCTGTATTATTATGAGAATCTAGTGAGTTAATGTTGCTGAGGTATCCATCGTTATCACTAAATAAAAATTATAACGGGCATACATGTTGTTGGGATGATGAGGATGATGGGATGTTGAGGACACCTTATACAGGTATAGGGGTTTGGGGGGTGTGTGTGTGTATCCAGTGGAAATTATTTGCTCCTAAAGCAAATTAGTTAAATTCATTTCTGAAATGAGCAACTCAATTGACTAAAAACAATGAAAATGAACACACAAGACAGGAAGTGATTCTTTCCGCTATACAATATTCATGTTTGATTACTGAGTGTATAACTGTATGAGCTTCCTCCTCTTTTGGCAAAGGAAAAAGTTATCTTGCCAAGTCTAAAATGCCTGATGAGACTTCAGGGCATGCAGATGACTCAAAAAAGATAATAAAAAATCTGTAGCAAAAGTCATTTTGGAATGCTGAAGATGAGAGGGAAAAGTAGTCTTAAAGCTGGTCTTAAACCAGCTGATTGGGCTGGTTTGGGTCACTGTTTACGAGGTTTGTGGTGCTTAAGTGGCGATCTGTTAGAAAAGTTTATAAGCCCTATCATTTTATAAATGTGAAACTTTTCTGAGCATATTGTTATCTTAATAATGATTTTTTTTTGTAACATTACTCTTAATAGTAATAAGAGTGTGCCTATAGAAAAGAGAGTAGGTATGCCTGGCTGAGAATGCGTAAGTAATAAATTGGAGTAATAAATCGGAACCAGTAATGAGTCAGAATATAAACTGTAGTGAAAGCCTGGCCTTTCTCTGTAAGCGTATGATTTCTTGACCAGAAATTACTAGCCAAAATGTCTAGTGTCAATATTATTCTAGACAGAATTTTAAAGTTTAAAAATTTAAATACACATCTAGTGATCTGTTTGCATACTGTTTAGACAAGTATGTAAATTAAGCTCGGTGTCTCACTGGAAAAGTGACATCAGTGTCATGCATTGTCAATGCATGTATGATTGGTATTTTCTTACTGAAAAAATCTCAGAGTTTTTGTGTGCTTCATTTTCTTAACTAAGACTACATATAAATATATGTATAATTAAAGATCATACATAAGATAAAGGGAGCTGCTTCCTGAAGTTCTAAAAAGTTTAGAAGTGACATGTTAAGGTGAAGTTACCTACTGTTTATTTCCTTACTTCAAATTTTCTGAAGCTTTGGTGAGCATGTTACATTTTTTTTAAAATGCAGTTTGATTTTTATGTCATATTTACAGTTGACTAGCAAACAAGTATATGGGACTTATTTTTCTAAGGACTATGTTGTTTTCATCTAGCACATACAGTTTCATGAATCAAATACTTGCTTTTTCTCTGAATGTTAGCATTCAGTTCTGTTTTCATTGGGACTTCTATATCATGCTTAGAATGGCTGCAGACAATATGATAAAAGCACAAGTAAAGGTAAATCAGAATTCACCGTGTTTCACTTTTCACACTCCCTGTCAGAGCAGTTACAATTTCCTGTTTGTCCCCTTAAAAACATAATTAAAATTCTGGAAAAGGTGTGTATATCTAGACAAATATTAAATGATGTGGCTGCTTTTCCAGTTTCTTGGTATTATTTTGGTTAGCTCTTTGAACAATGTAGTATTCATTTTTCCCACTTATAATTTAAAATTAGAGAACACGGGTGGTTAATATATCTTGATATTAATCTCTGAGTGTTCTTCTCTTTAGAAATAATTCTATTAAAACTATTATTCCTACTCAATAAAAACAGTAAATGCTTTCCTGTACTGGAATATTTGTGTAAAATGAATGACCCCCAGTGGTCATGTTGTAGATTACCTGCTGTCAGTTACCACTTTTCCTCCTAATAGTGATAGAAGTGGAATTATTTCAGATGGGGCACCCTTGATAAATGATTTTCATACTAGGAAATTACTTTCAATGTGAAATTGCAATAGGTCTGTCCTGAAATCTGTATTTTAACAGCTAAGGAGACTGCTAGATACAGAAGATAATAAGAAGACAACAAATATAGCTGGAAACGGTTCAGAGAAGATCCACGTTTACAAAAAGATCTATACTCAATTATGTTTAAGTGTTTCACAAATGTATTTGTTTCTTCATGTTTTTAAGAGAAATTAACTAAAGATCATTTTAAAGCAAAATGAAATGGCATTAGGAGGACCTTATAGTAATAGGCAAATAATTTTGATGTCTGCTTATCATAATACAGTGCTGATGTTTTGAATTATAAATTGTTATTTCCTTAATTAGTTATCTGTATTAATCTTGGGCACAGAACCATGCAATTTCTCTGCTAACGCTCCCTCAAATAATACAAAAGGAGTATCTTATGGTTCTGATTTTATTCAGATCAAAAGGAACTGAAAATTATTTGTACTCGGATTATTGGGGCTCAGATGCTATATGCTGCATAAATAGATCTTTCTTACTAGCAAACCTTTATCCTAGAAAAAGCTCATTTAATAGTTCTATAATATCAATATATGTTTCACTGTCTGAAATACAAAAGTCTATATTAATGGTTTTTGTTTGGTTCTTTTCCATTGGGGATTTATATTAAACTAAGCTTTTCAGCATGTAATACATTTAGATATTCTGTCATATTCTCTTTTCTCTAGATGTGTGTGTGTATACGTACTGGTGTATATATTTGAAATCTTATGCAGTCTCTAGACAACCAGTGAACACAAGTAAAGCAAAGAAAATTCAACACCACTCGGCTCTAAATCAGATTCAGGCCTCAATCAAAAAAGGGAGGAACAATAAAATCCTTTAGGGTGATAAGTTACCTCCCTTTCTCAGATATTACTGAGCTACATTTGTACTGAATTTCAATACACATCAGTGCTGTAAGTAGCAATAAGAAAGAATTGCAGGTTAGAAATATAATTTTAAGCAGCAGATCAGATTCTTTAGCAAGCCCAGGCTCAGTTTCTGATAAAATTGGAAGTGCCATTCATTGCTACATTTTGCATGCTGTCCTTAGGCTGCTTACTCCCACTCGTGCCAGCTGCCAGATCTTTTCCAACCCCCTCTTGGCATCTGATGGAGAATTTTACATCAAACGCTGATAGACTGGAATATACTCTGTGTGGACCTTAATCTGATTCAGGAGACTGACGTTTCTTAACAGAAATGGAGACCACCTGAAATTGTGGAGTCGGAAGTAGATCCCATCCAACGTGAGGAAGGAATCATGATGTGATCATGATGTAACTCACAAGGGATTCTCTAACATAAATTCAGAATCAGTTCAAAGGAACTAATGTAAAACCACATTAGAGACAGAAATAAATTCTTTAAATCCGAGTGACTGAAAAGGCGTTACAAGGAGAGGTGAAGGCTGGACAGAGAGATTGAATGGTAGATGCAACAGAAACAAGATAAGCCCTGACACATTCTGTGTGAGACATACAAAGCTATCAGAGGCCAACAGAAACAGAGAGAGGAAAAGGAGAAATCCAAACCACTGTATTCAGACAAATACACAGATCCGCAATTTAACCAGAAAGTCAGAGAAGAAAAGGTGTTTCAAATGGGGGTGTGTATATATAAGATCAATGCCGCAGTTTCAGAAGAGTAAGTGGTGATCTGTGTTTGAATTTTATATATAAACAAAGGGGGCAACCTAAAACTTTAAACTCTTTATTATGACTGAGGAGGAAGTTAGTTTTATTTGGCATGCTAATATATAAAGTAAATTAATTTAATCCATTTCTGTATGCTTTTTCCTAAAGAATATTCTGTGGTTCAATTTTGGTAGTTGTTAGTTACCACAACCCTCTAGAGAGTCCTTTGACTTCAGGCCTCATAGACACTGATGATGTTCGAGGCATGCTCTACCTGTTCTGCACATTAAAGCGTGAGATGGCTTAATCTAACCACCACTTTTCATAAATTTTATGTACAGAGGAAAGAGCTTTTCAAGAAGTTATAGCTGTGGTTTACCTCAGTGGGGGTTTAGAAGCATTTTTAAAAGTATTTTTTTGAAGTAATACTGATTAAGGATGTAAACCAGCATTTTCAGCTCTTTCCTAGTCAGTTGACCTCGGTACAAAGCCAACATCTGTGCTGCTTATTTTCCACTATTCCAAGTGCATTTAAACAGAGCTAAAAATATTTTTTTTTAATGTAAACATTTTTCTAATATTCTCTTCAGTGTTTATTTGGATGAATTTACAATATAGCAAGCTGACACAAAACTCATCTATCTTAGTAGTAGCATCAGAAGACAAAAATTCTAGCCAGACCTTTGGCATCTGTGTAAGCTTTGATAAGTGAGCTGTGGGAATTTTCTTTTACTACCCAGAGTTCTTACCATGTCCCTTGGGACTAATTAGTGCACCACAGTGTGCTGCTGCTATAGAAATACTAAATACATATTTATAAAAGTGTAATAATAATTCATCCTTATAGATCTTAATGCATATGCTTGATGGATTTGGAGTATCCAGATCCAGAATTGTGATTATGGATCTTCTTTAGTTATTGGAGTGCACTAGCCAAACTGATGGAACCTGACATCGTTCCCAAACCACTTCTCTGATCTTGTGCTCTGACATTTCTTTTGGTTTTTCCAGCATTTCCTACTGTTCCCAAGTGCTTCTCACCTGAAGGAAAGTGATCCATTTCTCCCAGTCGAGTTTAATTTGAAGCTGTCTAAAGGTTTTCAAAGAAATGTGTGAAGTAGTAGAAAGCTATTTAATTGGTGACTAGAATATATAAATGTATTAGTAATTAAATTAGTTCTGTAAAGCTTTTAATATCAAAGAATATTTACCATTTCAGGGTATCAAGGCCTAGTTATAGATAAAAACTTTGGTGTGGTCACTTGCAAAAAGAATGGGAACCTTAAGTGGACTCTGACCGTGTGAAATT
This sequence comes from Gallinago jamesoni, assembly GCA_025769975.1. NCBI lineage: Eukaryota > Metazoa > Chordata > Aves > Charadriiformes > Scolopacidae > Gallinago > Gallinago jamesoni. The sequence continues at coordinate 14,526,044 of JAOQGH010000002.1, forward strand.
TTTTTTTACAATTGCTGATTTAAAGCAATTCAGTAAAAAGATGTAATCACTTTGGCAGTTACAATTTAAGTGAATTCATGTGTAGCAAGAATAGAAATGAAATTATTTAGAGCTGTAAGAACCTTAAAGTGCATGGCAATACTTTTGGCCTCTCCCTTCCTAATATAAGCAGTGTAACTATGTAGTTGAGAGTAAAATCTACTATACTTAGATATTTTTTATGGCATTATATGGAATTATATATATATTTAATGAACAGATTCATACTGAGAACATGGTACTGCAGATCTGTTTGCTGGCTAAAGTAATTATGTGAGTTCTTTTATTTTTTAATGTTATTTCACATGCTGTGTTTTTTCAAGTGTTCTTCTGCTTACCCGTCCTCTGCTTCTGAAAACCCTTTACTCATGCAAGCACTTGTCAAAAGGTTACCGTTTTAAACTAAGCACCATTCTTCATTTTCTCAAAACATTTTGTTAGACAGCCTTTGACACATTACATCAGAAACTGGCAAGTAATTGGTTGGGTATCACACTATATACTAAAGTTTATTTGTGAACTGTTCCTTTGGCTGATGTAATCTCTAAAAATTTAATCTTTTCATTGTATTGGAGAATGGAATCACTATCAACTAGGGAAACAGTGAATAATTCTGCTCTGGTGGGAATACCTTTCTTTTATGTGAATAGAACGTTTTCAGAGAACTGCTACTTTCTGAAAAGAAAGAGCTGACTATATGAAGCGATTCGGATGCAACTGACCAAATAGGTGTGTACGTTTTGAAACAATACTGTTAAGGCATGTTGTAATTTTTGATGGGTTTGATGTATTAGCTTCCTGACTTGAGTGCCTCAAATTGTGATCACTTATGTTAATATTTTGTTGATCACTTGTCATCTGGCATGTATGCAAATTTAGGACTAAGTATATTTAGAAAATTATTAAATAGATGGGAAGTTATTGGTTCCATTCATAACAAGATTAGATGAAAATATTTGTTTAAATGAAACAGCATGATTTCTATGCATTTGACAGAGACATGGGTAGAGCACACAGCTGTTTCTAATCTGCCGATACCCACTATCTCTTGAAGTTCAGTGTCTGTGGTCTGGAAGTCATACTGGAACATTTTCTGATGTGAGTGCAACACTATAGTGTAGCACATGGTAGATTTCACAGTTTGCCATGAATTTTAGTGATTTAACATTAACAGTACAGTTAAACCACCAAAGAGTCTAGCCAGGGATATAAGAGGTCTCCGTCTCCAGCTGCCAAAGAACTGTGATATATTCATAGGCAGGCAAGAAGGAACTGTCAGTGGTCTGTTTTAGGGGTGCCTTTTTTTTTTTTCCAATCAAATCTCTTTCCAAAAGCAAGTTGAATCAGTTTACTTTAAAAGTGAGTACTGAAGCAAACTTCTCAAGCAACTAGTGCACTTACAGTGTCAGAATGCCTATAATGGACCTGCCTGCATAATATACGTGCCATATATCTTTAGAACGAAACCTGTCAACTGTAGCACACGTGCGTTGGCTCTTCTTGATATGTTACTCATGGTGACATCTGTTGACACTTAAAGTATTGTGAACAGCAGAGATCAGAAAGACGTGGTATGTGAAGGCAGTTGTGGCTGCCAGCAACTCAGATTGTGTTACGTGGCAGGCCTGGAAATCTCTATAAGACTCTGCAGGGTGTCAAAATATAGGTAACTTAACAAGGCTGACTGAGGAGTTTGTGGGTAGAGAGCTGAAGGATTTTTGACTGCTGAATTAAGGGCAGATGTTTTACAGTGAGAACTTCAAAGCTATGGACTTGTGGCAAAGCTGTCTACTGTAATAATGTGGTGTGCCTCTCATTCTCAGGGAACCTTTCAGGCTTCCATTAGTCCACTGGCTGGCACCAAGAACTTTTTTATTAAGCGAACTCAGTTATTGCACAACTTCAGTAAGCTGTAATGCTATATCACTTTCTAAGGTCTCAGGCAATCTTAATGTGTAAAATGTTAAAAAGGGAAAAGTTGATAGAAAATGAAAGATGCCCCAACTATTGGTTAATCTTTATAATTTATTTCTATTAACACATATTGATAACGATGTATTTGACCCTAAAAGCAGTGTGCTACTTAAATTTGGTAGCTAGAGGTCAAACTGCTTGGGGGGCAAAAAGCTACAAGTGCTTCAGGAAAAACAGGCAAAGAGTTGGTTTCTGTAGGTTTTGTTACAATGCTTGCCATTTAGAAGTTAAAACTAGATAAGATTCTATTGAGATTTGCCAATTAAGATGTTAAAAAAATGCTGAAAATCTGTATGTCCTTCTGGGCCTATGTTAATATTGGTGCTACATTTTAATTTTCTTAATTTCTTTATTTAATTTTCTTAACTCTAGTATTTAAATCTGTAGAGCCAGCATTGTTATGAAGTACTCTTTTCTGTGTAGCAAACAGTGGACATATGACCTTTTGTCAGTGTTTTCCCAAGAAAACCATGAGCCTAGTAGTCATTCCAGAACTTTATAAAACTCATTGCAGGATATTTTATTCCTACATGTGTTCATGTTGCTTTTCTCTGTTATCAAAGTACCTTGCCTTGAATTTCTTTCATTATAGTTGTCTTCGAATATTAGAATAACTTTTGCTCATATTTGTACAAATATGTTATGCAAAAATGCACTTGTATCTAAACCACGGGGGAATTATGTTGCCGCATTTGTGGACTTTCTCTGAAATGGAGAAGGGTAGCTTTATATTACGAGATGGATCAGGCAAACACAATCCCTCTTTTCTGTTCATTTTTATGTGCAATCAAAATACAGCTGTATGTTTGCCGGTACCTTCAGAATGCGTAAGATATATTGTAGGGATGATACACATTTTTGTAATTACTTTTTTTCCTTTAACGGAAAATAACACAAGGTAGTGATTACAAAATAGAATAATGCAGATAAATGCTCATTTTGAGTTTGTTCCACCTCATTTATGTCCTTAGCATAACAGCCATAAGATTGTATTTTTGTTGTCCTTTTTTTTCACTGCTTAAAGCCCTGTAAATTAATTTTTAGTGTGGAAGTCTATTTTGAGAGCACTTACTGGGAAAGACAGATTAAGAAAGGAATTTGACAAATAATACTTTGCAGCTTTTATTTAAAAGTAAAAGCAGCAATTTATAATCTTGCAGCTCCTGGCCAACCTTCCATATATAAGCCTGGGATAATAGATCCATCAAAACATTCCTTTGCATCTCGGCCATTAAAATTTTCCACGGTGTTAAATATTCACTTGCTAGGTTTTGGCCTAGAAGAAATTTCATTCTGGCATTAATAGCCCTGACGGGCTGCCCAGGGCCTCCCCGCAAGGAGGGGGCTGATGCTTATCCCTGGCCAGGCTGTAAGGGGGGCTTCTTCCCTGGCTTTAGCTGGGATCTCCTGTGTGGACCCACATCTCCTCCCTGCCTTGCCCTTCGCTTGGGGATCAGGACCCTTGGCAGGACACATTTCTGGCAGCGCCTCTCTGTGCTGGCCCAGGCCCATGGTGCTGTGGGAGAGCCCTGCTGTGGGTGAGGGCCTGGCCAGGCCTATGTCATGGCCACCCTAGGCCACTGGTTACCTCCAGGGAGCAGCCACCCTCGCCCTTTCCCCATAGTCAGCATGGGATGGGGCTCCTGTCCCACAAGGCTGGCCTGGGCCTTGAAGGCCTACTGGTGCCCTCAGGGCCCTGGCGTTTCACAGAACAGTATTCAGATATATCGCTCATCTACTTTAGCTGAGGTATGGTGGTGTCACAGACATGCATTCCTGAATGTTTAGACACTTCTCAATGATAATTAAAATAAATAAAAATTAGATTGAATTCCCAGCCAATCCCAGGAAATAACTGGAGTGCTTGGCAACAATTCCCAGTCATCTTAGCTGTGACAGGGGGGAAAAAACCCCAAGCCTTCTGTTTCAAAACCTGGAGATCAATTTAAAGCTGAGCATGTGAAGAGGCACCAGAGTGCTCTGCCTGAAATTTGCTAGAGAATCTGTGGAGCCTCAGTTGCTGAAAGCAGTTAAAATATGAATTTTGGGAGTATTCACAAGTCAAGGATATATTAAAATAGTTAATTTCCTCCCTTTAAATAGTTAATCCAAACATTGTATTAAATTTTATGGTCTTTCTTCTTCTCTAGTTTGTTCTCCTAGTTCATCCTTTAAGCATACCTTTAAGTTGTAAGTAAAAATCTTATGTATCCTGGGCATTTTCTTTGTGCAGGCTATTAACCAGGCAAAGAATAATGTTGGTTTTTTACACTTAAAAATCCCCCTAGTCATTCTTTACCACATTATTATATAGTTTTACTATTTTATGTCATAATAATGTGCTTTCATGCAAGCAGAATACCTGCTAATATATAATAATTCATACTTTCACCAAGATGTAGTGCAGTGACATTATTTGTACAAATAAACTGTAGTCAGCTACGATTTGCTTCAACACAGAGAGCATTTGTATTGGAAAAGCTCAGATTGTGAACTCAATAAATTGTGGGTTTGTACACCAAAACACAGAGGGGTTTTCATGTAACCCCAAAGTTTTCTGGGGCATCTAGGGAGAAGACTGATAGTTTTCCTGCTGTGCTGTATTTATGTTACTGTAGACACTGTAAATCTGCAAGATCAAGGCTCTAATTGATTGGCTTTTGAGCAAATACAAGGTGAAATACAGAATATGAGATGAGCATAGGGTAATATGAATAACAAATTGAAGGAAAAAACCAACACAACCCCAAACCTATAAACTAAATTTTACAGCCAGAGGAAAGAGGCACAGACAGAATGGTTTGAGGAGAGGAGAACCCAATATATTAATTTGATTTTCAGTAATTTGCCTTGCCTAGGAATCAGTGCTCTGGTTTGGGGTTTCATATCCTTAGTACTTTTTTTTTCCCCATTTAGACACTTAAGTGCAGTATCCCTGGTGGTTTATCCTCTCCCATAGCAAAACTCCAGTTTTGGTTGAATATTGTAGCTCAGATAATTCCTCATAGTTCAAATTTTGCTTACATGTGTGTAAGAGAGGTCTTTGAATGGCAGACATAGGAAATGTAATCTTTTGTAAGATAATAGAAACACAGCAGTAATACTGCAAGCTGATTTTTCCTAGTGGTGTTTGGAAAAACAATCTCTGGTAAAAAAGACCTAACGGTAGATTTTAGTGTCCATGCAGTATGTTATTCCAGCAACTGTTGGTGTGATTACAAACTGTATTTAATGGATTTTAAGATTGTTATTATTGTTAGTGATACGCCTGAGGCCTATGCATCTTAACCTTTTGAACCTCTGTACTACATAAAAAAAAAGAAGAAAGTAATCTCTTCCCTACCAAACCCACAGGTAGAATCAAAAAATATACGTGTGTAGAGGAGAGAAAGACAAATAGAAAGGGGAGGAAAAAATTTGAAATAAATAAATAAAATGTCTTTTTACCACTTCCTTAAATGATGTGATCATTTGACCCATGCAAAATAAATTAAGATCACCAAGCTTCTTCATTTTAGGCAATATGCCACATCTTCTTTTTGGATCAAGAGCTGTGGCTTAACATGTAATGATTATTGTCTTACTTGCCAAATCTCTCAAAATATTTGGGACTCCCACGACTTTATGTCACTTTTTGGCAGCTGCTCACAATCTCTTGAACAGCTGCTGTTAGCTCAGGAATTTCTGGCTGATTTTCTTGTGCGATTGCAGTTGCAGTTCCAGCTGGTAATTGTGGGTTGCAGGCCTCACCTGTCACCAGCAGAAGCTTCTGTTCTCAGATTGAGTATTTCCTGAGAGCAACTCACTTTCCTCTTTTTGTGCAGAAGGGAGAGGCAAAATGGAGTTCACCAAGAGAATGAATAGTTATCATCAGCAATGGCAGAAGGAACAGTCAAGCTATGGAGCCATATCATTAGTCATCTTCCCCCCACGTCAAACTAATATTTGCTAGTAGACGTGGTTCGTTTTTCTCTTTGCTCTTTTCATCTACTTCTGCCAACAGCAGAGTTGGGAAGGACAGATGAACAGGGGAGAAGCAGATAGTATGCATGACTTACTTTGACAAAGGTGCGAGTGCCAGTTTTGGAATCAGAATTTTGAAAACAGACTAAGGAGGGTCACCCTTCAATTTTTAAGGGCATCCCTTAGTGGTGCTTTGCTTTTGCTTTTCATTGAGGTGGCAAAACTGATCCTCCTCATGCCTAGCTGAAAATCAACTTCAAAAAGCAGTGACATATTAATTACTTTAGATGATAATGGAATGTAATTCCTTGACATTCATACTAATATTTTGGATCCCCTTTCAGTAACAATAGGTGAAAAATTCCTGTGACACAGATATGATAGGGAAATAGGGAATACAATAGGAGTTATACCTGAAAAGACAGGATAGTTACGGTGTCCGCTAACTCGGTATGCATTTCTCTGCAGGCAGTTATTGCACCCCAGTTTCCAGTACAGTTTTTAAGAGGTGTGTTAATAGTACCTGCTATTTAATCAGTGAAGGATAAGATTCTTTAGGTTCACGTAAATGCAAAAATATGAAGATTAAATATTCTTGGAGTCTGTTTTCTGTGTATTCGACACTGTATTTTTCCAATATTTTGGATCTTGGTAAGTGGAAATGTAGGCAGAACTGAATCCCAGTGAGTTCACGGTAAGAAATTAGAGTATTGCTTTTGCAAGAATCTGAAACTTTTTATCTACCATTAGGAGACAATGGTTTTTTATCTGTGTATTAAGCAGTAGTACACTAAGGTGCAGCTTGTAGTACATGCTTGCAATGAGAAATCTGGGAATTTCTTCTCGAGATGTTCTGATGTTATACATGAAAGAATTTACAAAGCCATGACTAATAGGCATGATGTTCTGGGAGCTGGCAAAAGAACATGATTTTCTCTGCCAACAGGGCACTGTGATGGCTGTTTAGTACCCAGTTAAAACAATAATCTTCTAATATTTTTGGAGAGTGGAGAAATCATGGTGTGGGATGGAAATATGTACAAATTTGGCAGCAGACTGGTTCTTTCACCATGTAGACATGTTCCCTCACAAAATTTGTAATTGGTGCCATAAATGGCATTTAAACACATTTATACTATATTTAAAGAAAATTATGTTTAACTTGACTGAGCCCCTGCTAACTCTTAAATATTAGACATACCCTGTAACTATTATGAAGCCAGTGAGTTGTGAAAGAATATTGCTTAAACTGTAAAAATATTGTTTGTGGTGCATATTGTTGAATGTCAAATTAAGGTGTTCTGGTGACAGAGCATTGGAAATATTTACTCCCTCCCTCTCCCAATTTATGAAGCTGAGTTTCAAAAGATCTTTTAAAGAATCAGTCAACTGAAAAAGCTCAGTAATGGTTGATGTGTGAGTGACTTTGAGTAATGCTTCAGAAATAAGCTTTCTGACTCTGGTTGCTACATAGATAAAACTTGGGTTTATGGAGAAAGAGACTTTTTGCATGTAAGTGACTAACAGTGAAAAGTAAATCAGAATTCTTTTGTATTGATTAGGAGTGTCACTACCAGTTTTATCAGGTTTGGAGAAATGGGAGCGAACCTGCCTGTGTAGATTACTTGATGGAACAGCCTCTCAGGCGGGAGATAAATGAAAATAAATGACTTGCTTGCATGACAGCAGAGTCTATTGGGACTGGTCTAATATCATAAGTGTCTCACTCAAAGGTTAGTACCTGATGAACATTTGGAGCTTTCCTCTTTTTTGTATGAAAACAAACAAAAAAGACCCCAAGGCTGAATGCCTCCAGGACAGAGAGACAACAGGGAGAACAGAAAATTAGGTCTAAAATTTTAGTAAACAAGCAGACAGCTACAGGTTAACAATAAAGAAATACCACAAAAATGGGAAAAAAACAGTATATTTGGCAGGCTGACAACATTTATTTAAGGACAGATTTTCTGTTCTGTGAGGTTTAGATCTTAAAATTGGCAGACATTACACTGAAGATTGCTTTTTCTCAACATTTTGAAAAGTCATCTTTGGAATTATGTTCTTTTTGGCATTCACAGAGGGTAGGTAGCAAGTAGGTGATAGAGTATGAAGAAAAGTCTGTGAAATAAGTACAAATGTATGTATAGTAAGCAAAAAAAGCTTTTCCTGAAGGAACAGTTCCTTGCATAGAAACAAAATTATCCAAGGAAGCATTTCAATGCAACAAAATATGGTAACACACAATGAAATCAGACCTTAACATGACAGCAGACCTGCTAAGCAAACTAATATTCTGGACATTAACTTAACAGCAGATGGCTAGTAAAATTCCATGCAGGTGCATATCTAATTATATAAATCTTTGTCATGATCATAATGATTTCTTGAGAAGATATTTTAGTAGAGGAAAAGGAGAGGAGTTCATTGGTGGTTTGTTAAAATAAATATTTTTTATTTTCTTTTCCTTTTTCAAGCTACTGGTTTGGGGTTGGTTGTTTTTTTTCCACACCCTTCCTGTTTACAGGGTGTTCCTAACCATGCTACTGTAGTAATTAGAAATTTTTTTTTTTTTTTTTCTAAACAAAGTTTATTTCTGGGCAGTGAATACTCATTTTTCTTCTGACTATATAATTTGGATTAAAACCCTATGTCCCTACATGATGCTTAATATTCAGCATGTGCATAGAGAGGAATCCTACCCATTGTCTTTACTTTGCCAGGTTAAGTAAACCTAAACTTTTAAATTTCTATCATTCAATGGTCTTGTTTCTCAGTCACTTTGGTAGCTCTCTGTGTAACTTGTTCCAGCTAGAACTGATCATTCTGGGGCTACTGGCATCACAAATACCATATTTTAATCCAGGTGTGGAATTCATAGTGTCCTTCTATATGGTGTCCTACTGGATGTGTCTTGCCTCATACAACCCTTTCACGAATGAACTAAAACAGGGAGAGTTAAAGGAAAAAGAAGACAGCAAATTGACTAAAAGGAAGAAATGCATGATTTATAAAAGTCTGTTTATTTCCTTAGAATAAATAGACATTTAGATGCCAAAGCTATTGCTCTACTGCCTTGAAACAGCTTGCATCCGATGGCAAAGGAAAACTCTACAGAGAATAGGTAAATAACTTAATCTGTTTTCAGCTTTTAGTTGTAATGAAAAGAGCATTTTTCTGTGAAGGTGTGAAAAACTGAAGCTCATAAACAAATGAAGAACAACAGGTGGGAGCCTGGAGCTGGGAAATACTAATTGCTGTCACCACTGTCCTGATATATTGATCAGGATATCATTTTAACAAGATGAGTTTTGAAAACTCAGTGGTATCCTAGCTCAAGCAGAACTATTAATAGACAGACTTCCCCTCTCTGCAGCTCCCCACTTTCTAAAGAGTTGCTGCTCTGCTGAAGGCAATGAGGGAAGCATTACCCTTGGAGTAGCATGCTGTCACTCTGGAGAGCAGGGCACTGGCTCTGAGTGGGATCTTGTCTGACAAAATTGGGAAAGGAAGAGCCCTATGCAGCCCTTACTCTCGTCATTCCTTGAAAACACTGCTGGGAGTAGGAAGGTGTCTGTAGTACTTCTCTCATTTACTTGTGTTCATCTGCTACTTCTTCTGACTCTAGATAGCTTCTGGACTCCCCAGCAATTTGGTTTGAGTGATGGGGAAAGCACCTTTCTGCTGAAGAGAACACAGAACTCACTTTTGTGTTTCTTGCTGTCTGCATTGCCATGTGAATACAGCTAGTAGTAATACAAAGTTCATATGCAGCTAGGTCTTAACTCTCAACAGATACAAGGAAGCTGGTATTCCAGCTGGGAATTTGTCAAACTGTGCTGGTTGAAACATGCACATGTGAAGGGAAGCAAGCAAAGGGTGTGGGGATTGTGGCAAGGAAACTGTAGAGGATTTGGAGGTGTCCTTGTCACCTTTGTTCTAAGTATTTCTAAAGATTCCTGTTCACTTTCATGTCTGTTCTTGGAAACGAGAGTAATGTTAATTGAAAAGTCATCTAAGATTTAAGGCTGATTTATATTTGGGCCTATATATGCCTTGATGTGACTATCAGCCAGCCTTATCTATTTGTAACCGGCAGAGCAAAAATCAGAGAAAAGAATTTAAGATCCATAGGAAGTGTTTAAACTGTCTGGAAAAATGACTCAAGGACATTTCCTCATGCTATCTCCAAAGGCAAATTTAAAAAAGGCATCAAAACCATCAGATATTACAAGATTTAATATTCATTTCAACAGTTGCTATGCTTTTATTATCTTTAATAAGCACATCTGTAAGGCTCTTAAAGCTATCAGGACTTTTTTTTTGTACAGCCTAATTTTCCCTCCAACTTCCTGCCACTCATTCCCCCTCCAAGGAGTCACATAACTTAGCTTAGAATGAAATAAATCTAATAGTGATTTGCAACACATGAATGACTCACAAAATTGTGTCCCTTAACTCTATAAAAAAGGAACTCTAAGTGAGGAGAGACAGCTTAGAAACAGCCTAATCTTCAGCTAAAGTTGTTGTGACTATAACAAATTGAGATGTTCCTTTGCATCATTTGGAAGGTTCAAAGAAAGCTAAAAAAGCAAATGTGGATGATGGAATTTCTATGTTAGTTTCTATACCAGTGTCTTATTCAAAAATGAAATGTGGCAAATTGTTATCAGATTTTCTTATGCATATTGAGTTTCTGAGAAGTTGACCAGTAACCAGGTAAAAGCTGGAGTCACCTTTTAGGTGCCCAGTTCATACTGGGGATAAGCCTTTTCATAATAAAGTCTAGATTAAGACAGCACAATGATGGCAGCGAACTGCTGCGGCATCCTCACCTCCTTCACTGATTCTCTTCTTGGCTTTTTTTTTTTTCCTTTCTAAAGCTGTTCTGACTACAGTTTTCCAGGATCACTGTTGTCAAATCAGTTACCAAATATGAAACCCAGTCAGTGTTCTTTTATTTATTGAAAACAAAAAATCGCTTGCAAAAATAAAGATTTTTAGTTTTATTGAGAGAGGAGGAAAACCTTTGTTACTACTTCCAAACTTCAGAAAGTACGATATCAGACACAAATTTATTATTGCAAGACAAGTGATTCAGTGCCTTTCTATGTTTAAGTCTTGATATTGTGTGGGTATTATTTGCTGGTAAGCTTAGATTTAAGTCTAAATCAAAACACTACAGTCAGGCTTATGGAATCAAGGACTAAAATAGAATGAGCTCTGTTCCGCTGTTGAACTACCAGTGATGCTCCACAGGAGAACTTTTCATACACTTCTAAAGGAAAAAGGAAGTGCCACCTGAATAAATTGCAGTATTACATGCAGTTTTTCACCTACTTCAGTACAGAAAAGAACAGTTGATCTGAACCCCAGGTAACAAAAGGGGAAAAGATAAGGCTTTTTCCTAGATCAAATGATCGTATTTGTAGTTAGTTATATCATTACTGACAAAGAAGGAGAAAATGCAGAGAGCAGTTTTGATCTAATTCGTGCCCCGGGGGTTGAGGTAGGTCTGCCAGGTAAGCAGTCTAATTGAACAAGAGATTTATCGTGTGAAATATTCTATCAAATGTGAAGTTATCATGTTACATTAATACTCGATAATTGAATGTCTGTGTTCTTTTTTTCAAGCCTGTCTTCCCTTTTTAAGAAAAGGAAAGAACCAAGATGTGAAATTTGCAATTTTTAAACTTACAAAGATGTCTATAAGCTTTTTTAAAAGGCTTGGGGGCATGCGATTTGAACTGTATGTCTGAGGAACTGCAACAGTGTTTTATAATGTTTACAGTTTCCTGAACCGTATGATGAGATGCACACTGTCTAAAGCATGCCATGGACATCAGAGTTGATAGCAGTGTCTTCCACTGTAAGAGTAACTTCCATTGAAGAGTGTTTTCAGTGCTTTTTAGTTCTAAATAAGCCAAGGCTCACAGAGCTCTGGTTATTATCTTCATTCTGTGGAAGCATATATTGGAGACTGCAGGTACTCACTCTGTAGGGACACAAAAAGTGACTGGTGGGAAGCATAGAAGACTTGGTGGCTGGAGAAAATTCCTTAGAGTAGCAGATTCAAAGGGTTTCATCGCTTTGGTTTATTAAAATAAAATTGATATGTGATTTGGTTGTACTCTAGTAAGTTTCTGAGTGGAAGAAAGTAAAAGGCTGTTCAATATAATAAAGGCTTGACAAGAATCAATATCTGGAAGCTGATGCTGGACAAAGTCAAATGGAATATAAGGCGTAAAATGTTAATAGTGTGAGTGACTGCCCACTGAAATATTCGATCAGGAGAAAATGAGGAATTGTCATCTCTCTGTTCATGTTAGGTGTGTTTGGTTTTGTTTTTTTCTGAAAGATTTATAATTTGTCAAAACATAAATTATACTTGAGTTAAAATGCCAGTACTTTACTCCCCTCAGAAGTAAACTGGTGAAGCTCAGTGGCTTGGAGTATACAAGGCATCCAGATAAATTAATTAAGAATTCCCAATCTTAAGTCCTGTGAATGTTTATTTTGAGATCCAGTCTTCTTTTCTTGTTATACCTATGTAAAGAATAATGACAATTTGTACGTCACGGAAATTTCCATATGGACCTTCGATGTCTAAGATCACTTCTCAGGATAGAGTATTGAAAAGTGGGAACTGGACAGAAGCGGAGCTTGTGCCTTCTAAAATGTTGTGGGTTATTTTTTGTTTATTTTGTTTTTTACACTCCATTAGTAAAATTAAAGTGGGAACACTTTACTCCTAACCTGCCCTGCTTATTTGCACGTGTAGGGTAACTTAGTAAATGTAGCTCTAAGGTAAAAAAAAAGCTTTGTCTCTTATTTTGATTCAGCTTTTTCTCTTGTTTTGTGTCTAAGTGTCCAGTGTATGGCAAGTACATATCATGCAAAGGTAGTGCATATTGGCAGAACTAAACTGCTCGGTGTTCCAATGTAGCTTAAAATTATTAATTATTATTTCAGCATGTGTTTCAGATAAATGGTAATTTTTAATCATATGTAGAATTTTTATTTTACACACATTTTCAGCTGAATAAGTGTTTATTATTCATACATTTCTGTTTTCACAAATGCTAATATCCATATTTATGATGCTATTAACATGTGTGAAATTTCCATACAAGTCAATCTAGATGACGTGTACTCATCAATAAAAACTGCAACAGACTATCGTGCCACCTTTTATACACTTCCCTTTGCCTCCTCACAAAGTAAAATAAATAGAAACGACAAAAATTGAGTTGCAGTGTGTCTCTGTGCTTTCAGCTCCAGATTCAAACTTTGTCAAGTGGATTGAAGAAATTAATGAGAAATCCCTCACAGAAAATACTGATTGACTGAGCCTAAAGACAGATAATCTTTTACAGTGAAAAAATATGGTAATTTATTTCTTATGGAGTGCTTAGTCTTTGCTGCTCATCCAAAGTGAAAGTAGTGGAACACATTTGTATGAAAATTCAAAAATATTTTGATTCTTAATTGCTGTACAATACACACTTTAACATAACAAAATTGTTACTCTGCTTGTTATAACTGCTCATGTTATCAGTAATAATGGCATTGAAAATTATGGCATATGGCCAGTCTGTATCAAAGTAAAATCATTATGCCACTCCAGTAAATGAAAAAGTTTTCAAAATTTTCAGGTGCACAATTATTTTAGCTGTGCATGTATTTGAATATCTGTCACTCTTCAGTTATGTATTTCCATACTATTAACTATTAGGCATTTTTAACTGCAATGTTCCTTGATGTATATGCAGAATAGTAATGTTGGCATGAAAACTTTGCTCAGGTTTTCTCAAAAATTAATAAGAGGATGGAGTTTAAGATACTTTATTTTACCTTTTTTGGTCCATAGCTACATTAGTAATGCTAACAATTTTGGGGAAATTGGAGACATACATGTAAAACAAATATATAGCTTGAATAGAGCCAGTATACCTTTTCAAGGTACATGAGACTGCAAACCTTGATACTTATGGAAACACAGAAGTTGTTCCATATGTATATGTTTATTTACTGACATGGAACCAAAGTAGTATCAGAGTTAGTCAGGAACGTGTCTTTCAACTCCTTGTTTTTCCTAAGGCCATAATTTACTATTGGACTTTGTGTGAGTGTAAAAGCATGCCTGTCACTGAAGCTGCAATAATTTATAACCTCCAATATGTTACTGCCATTGCGTATGATAAATATAACCCATCCTAAGGCCTCAGGGATGCATGTAAGCTACTAGAAGAGGTTGAATGAATTACAGAATATTGGTTCTGGTAGTCTGTGTTCCATCTAAACAAGCAGTAAGAAGGGAGGGAAGCCCCCTGTGGACTTATAAGGCCAGTTTAATTACTTTTATTCAGCTAATGCCAAGATTTACAGTATTTATGGGTTGATGATTCTGTGGTTAATGAAGTTTGGAGATGTTTTTCCTTAGTATTCAATATGCTAATTCTTCTGGCTTTCCATAGTGTCATCTGTGGCGTGTGCCAAAGAGATAATAAAGAATAGAGAATTGCTAATAGGGTCATAAAGGAAAGAATTACCATGCCATGAACTAACTGTAGGTGTTTGGATTCTTGTGCTGTGCAAATAGAAAGGACTTTTAGTATACTGCAGCATTAGGTGAACATACAAAAATCAGGCTTCACTTATTTTCTCCCAGGTGAGGTTTTTTTATGGCTTGTGACAGTGTGATGAAATGTTTCAAATGCATAATATTCTACAGCAGCAGAAGTAAAAAGCCCCTCAAATTATAACAAACATATAATTTTTAGCTATGGTAGTAATTTTCAGTACTAATGTTTCAAATTGTAGTACCTAGAAATAAGCATCTGAGTCAAATGCTTTGATGTTCTAATTTAGAGAAGTATTGAGCACTCAGAACTGGTGCTGAATTTGGTGGGATATGAAGTTTCAGCCCACAGATCATATTGCTTTGGAATCAAGTGCCGAAACTTTGCATGAGAAATTTTAGTTTTCAGCAGTTCTGGTAAAAATAACTATAAATACTTTTAAACAGGGAAATTTTGTTTGGGTTTGTGTTGGCATATTTGTAAATAAAGCTATTGTGGATATGTTTTTCAGTTAACTGCAACTCCTCCCTAGTTCTTATTCAATTCAGAATTTTAGGTTTTTAATTCTGACACCTTTGTTTAAAAATACCATTTGGCAGTGTCATCATGAAAATAGTTCTACCCACACAAATTTTCATAAGGCTGCTTTCAGTGTAGCCCAGTAGGTCTAAGATTTTTGCAATAGAGATGGGATGGTGCTTGTGCTAACATGGTAATCAATAATACTGTGTAAAAGTTTGACATACATGATTTGTAATTTAAAGTCTGCAATAAATGCCTTACATTAGAACAAATAATTAAAGATCCAACTGTTCCATAAAGTAGAATCCTGATAAATTTTCCATCATACTAGTCCATTTAATGGCTAATGATCATTGCAGTCCATTTTTTTTTAAAGATAAACAGGTATTGAACAGAAACATGTTCTTTACAGCCATCATCAGAGATAATTAGTAAGTGCATATTTTGGTCCTTGCTGCATTATCTACTGCTGTGCTACACTTGCTTTTCCCAGAAGTCCTGGGACACTATTCTTCCTAGTTTTCCAATAGATTGGACTTACTTTCTTCTTGTTTCTGTCTAGACAAGCCCTTTTGGATTAAAGGTGTTTTGAATACTCTAGTCTTTATGGTATTCCCAGTCAGCAATGTAGAGCCTTACTAAATCATGTTCTAATACAAACTCATGTTATTTCCATGAATAGGTTGTAGCTTTCAACTCTCATCTGTTCTTTTTTCCTAAGTTTCCCTAAACCCTTGACTAGAAAGAATTTGGAAGCTCAGCCATTGACTTCTGGTGTCGCTTTCTGCGTCCTTCCTTTCCCCTTAGTATCTCCAGACTATATCAGTGCTCTACCTCACCAAGTGTGTTTATGCAGACATACTCGTTCAAGAGGATGTACAATGATTTTACTAATTTTTTTAATTCTCTTTTGCAATGTTGACTTAGAGAAAATTATAATTTCTGTACTGTCTTTCATTAATTAAAAATTGAATACCTGTGCAGTGATTGTGTATCTTATCCCAAACACAAATTCTGCAGAGCCAGAGGTTTCTGCCCTTGCTTTAACTTAACAGCTGGTAATATTTGTTGTGCTAATTCACTTACATGGAAACACTGATGCAAGTGTTACAAATTGGGAATTAGGGTTTTTTTTTTTCCCCAATTTTTAGTACAAGACAAAACATAGTGTATTTTCCCCTCCCATTTGACTTGGCAACTGGAGCAGGAGTGAGGCAGAGTATTGAATGCAGGGAAGAAAGATGGAGTTGTCCTGTAGGAAGCTAAGATGAACAGTCTGCCCTTTCATCACAGAACCCAGTGTGTAACTCATTTCACATGATCAGAGGCAACTGCAGTTTCCTGGTCAGAAGGCGGCTAAGTCTTGCCTCCTGTTTCTGTCTGTCTTTAATTAACCTGCAGGTCTATCCTTTCACCTTCTACACATCTGAGGAAAAACAAATTCTGTCAGACATAATTACAGAAGGGTCTAGAAGCACATCACAGAGAAAATCCTGGGCATATGGGGGCAAACTGTGGTGTGGTCCTTAAGTGTTTTTTATAGGAAGAATTAGAGCTATTTTTTGATTTGCAATATTTATTTTTTTTTTCCCTTTGTGTGAGAGAGACTGGCTGGGAAGAGAATGAGTTCTGGAAGAGCAAAATTATGGACTTGGTGGAGGTGAGGGAAAGAGATGAGATAAAGAGCTAGAGCAATCAGGACAGGCTGGTGTTAATCTACCCTTGTAAGTGAAAGGATGACTCCTAACTATACTCACTGAGAACTGTTATAGCGTGATATCTCAAGGCACTGTTAGTTCATGGGAAAGAAAGCTTTTTCTCTAGACCAGCTCTCTGTCATAAACACAAATGCCTGACGTGAATTGAATAAGCTTGGGTGCCTGGGGAAAATTTGAAACTCCAGTGCATTTGATTTTGTAGCTAGAATGCAGTAGTAATTTAATTGTTCAAATCACCATGGTTTAAGGGATATGAATCCAGTCATCTTGTAGTTCCAGTGACTTGCTTATGGCCATCTTCAGTCCAGTAATTCAGAAGGGTTACTTGAACTCATTAACTCAGCTACCTGGTTAAATGAAACCAAGTCTAGAGATTTAAAAGGGTTATACAGACAGTAATAGTTACATCAGCTTTGAAGAGTATTTCTCATACTACTTTTATTTACTGATTTGACTTCAAATTTTTCTAATGGACTATTACATTAAACATGTCATCAAGGCTTCATAGGTGGCTTAGTCTTATTTTTTGCAATCATTTTCTTCAATGTACATTGTGCTTCAAAGTTAGGTAACTAATTGTGCATTTCAAATTAAATCAGCCTCTTTGAATGTTTTTACCCTTGTTTTCTCTTTAATTTTGTTGTGTTTGCTATCATTTTTTCTATCTGGAGAGGCAAAGTCTAGATTGGTCTCAGTAATCTTTTTAGTGTGTGATCTGGGATGGGAAATTTCTACACCTGTGAGTTAATATCTGCTCTTTTTAAATTTTCTTTCCTTCCCAGCTTCAGCCTAGTATATATAATTGTATTGAATTCCTCTGGCTGTAGTGTTAAATATTAGTTCCTGTATTGTTGAAGGATAAATTAGTTTCTTAATTTCATATTATTTCCACAGCCTGAGAACTAGATTATAGATAAAAAATATATAGCCATAGAATTCTATAACATATATAGATAGCTATAGAAATGTGTAATACAGAATTTTATTCTGATATTGTAGACTATCAGAATCAAAATTAGATCTTCATCTTTTGGAAAAACAACTGTGAAGTAAGTGTCTGTCATCTTGAATAATGTTATAAAACAGTTTGGTATGATTCAAACTGAAGAGTAAGCATGTATTCTGCATTTTGGAATATAGAGATAACAGTGACTTCCTTTGCTGGCTACTTATTTTCCAAAGCAAAAACTCCTGTGACAATGATGTTTTACAGTCATTTTATTTCTATTATACAAAGTGATATAATGTAAATGCAATAATAGCTGTTGATGGATGGGTTTTTATGTTGAGTACGGGTTGCCTATTGCACTGTTCTTGCAAATCTTCATTTTAATTGTCAGGCATAAGTGCTTCCACCATAAGGAAAAGTCAGCACATCTGACTAAGAATAAGGAACTGAATTTGTGAAATGTCAATACAATGTGCGTAGAAAAGGGCAGTGTATGGCAAAATATTGATACATTCACGTACATTTCTTAGAGTATGGAATATGTAATGAATTAAATTTTTCAGAAGCTCTCAGGACCTTCAATCATTAGACTTCTTAAAAATATCAGCCTTTGGATTTAGCAGACTTGAGCAACAAGGAGTGACAACAGCTTGCTACTGCAGTGTTCTTTTTAGTTTCTGGAAGCTTAGATGTACTGAAATTAAGTGAAAGCCAGGACATCAATGCGTTAGAAAGTTCCCTCTGAAGTCAGAAGGAAAAATTCTTGTTGCCATAAACTTTTTACTCAATACAGACAAGTGCAAGACTGATAAAGATTAAAGCTTGTTATTAGTTATTGATACTAATAATGATTAATCTTTTCTGTATTTGTAAGAGCTATGAAGCATTGATATAACCTGCCTGGAGATTTGAAATCCGTATTCATGCAGGTATTCAGAACAGGTTAGTCGAAAAGGCTCTGAATGTGACTGAGCTTTATTTAGTGAGTGTATTGAGTCAGTTAATTTTATGATATTACTACCAGTTGAAGATTTGTATGGTATTTTTGGTCACTGTTTACACAAGGCTCCATCCAATGTGCTTAAATCTATATATGAATAATCTAGCTGAAACCCATGATGCAGAAGTATTAACAGTGTTGAAACTGTAGTTTGACCCATCTGGTTTCTTTGCTGTGCATCAAGGTATGCTCAGGAAAAAACAGGAAGTTAGAATTAGATGCCCTGTTTTGCCAGACTAAACTTTGCCAGTAGTTGATTTATTAAAAGGAATTTCATATTCAGGGATTGGAAGGAATTGAACTCCTGAGAAAAATATTCCAGCAATTTAGTTAAATTTGATAGCTCTGGTTGTTTAGTTTCAATGGTACAGCATCCTTCATAGTGATTAGAATTTGTAATTTGCAACAGACTTGTATGAGCTGCATAAAGGTTTGCTATGGCTTTTGTCTGTACCAAAAGGGAGAAACTTCTGCCATTTTAGCTTGTTAGGAAATTAATGAGTTTGATAGCTTCTCTCTAGCTGAAGCAAAGAAACTTCTAAGGTGAGATTGGTTCATAGCAACAATCTGAAAACAGAAGACTGAATCTCTTCTTGAACATAATAATTTGATCTCTCAGGCCTAGCTGGTTTTATAGCAAAAAATCACTGTTCACAGGATAATAAATTGTTGGGAAGGTGTATGGTAAACTATAATTTAACCTGATCTTCAGAGATAATTGCATTTGTAGCTTCTATCATCCTCTACTGCCCTAGTAGCAGATACCAAGGATATAATGATAACTTCTCATTTTGTTTTTATGTTGTTATGTTCCTATTCAGAGTGGTGAGATTGTGGAACTAAGGCCAGCTCTTTCTTCTGTCCCTGTCTTAAGGACTTTTCTGTCATGACTAGATGAAAAGTTACCTGTGTGTTTATTTTTATTAAGAATAAATATAAGGAATCTGTTTAGTCTTTTGCTAAATCAATGTTTGTCAAGTCCAAGATAGTTTATTTCCACAACAATGGTAAAGTATACATACGTACGTAATATGTATAATTTATCTTGTGATACATACATATAACTTATAGTACATACTGTGTATGCCATAATTCCTATTCCTGACTGTGCAGTGCCTATTTGGATGGTGCACTTTGAAAGTCTGCAAGTTCAGTTTCTAAATTTTTGGGCTTCTCATCTGCTTTACTAGGCTGTTGGCTTTGTCAGCAGCGCTTAAATCTGTCTTGACTCAGTAACGTTTTTCCTATTTGACGACATTTGCATGCACAGTGCAACAGTTTGTAGGTGCATACCTGTACATGCACATACATGTGTTCACATCTTTAATATACAGTTAATGAAACATCCTGCTAGCCTTGTTAAATACCGCATACTGGCCAAAAGTGGTGCAAGTCATGAGTGTAAGTTCATTCTGCCCCTGTGAAAAGGAAAGAAGTGTGTGGCTGGAAAAAGGATATGTATTTCAGTATTTAAGAATAGTACAATTGGATGTTTTATAACTGGAATATGTATTTATTTTATTTTTTAACCTGTCAAATTCAAAAGGTGCTGACAGGTTTTTCTGCAAATTTTCTGAGCAATTTCAAGAGGCCAGAAAATAATTTCTGCTTTCAATGAAACTGATTTTATTTTGATCTAAATTTCTCTGGCAATTTGCTAAATAAAAAAAATAATATTTCAAAAAGTTATCAGTGAATAAAATCAGAGATACCAAAACCAATTGCTCTGCAACTGAAACAACAATAGATTATATTAAAAACTTTATATGGTAAATGAAATAGTAGTTTTCGTGATAAAACTGTTTTTGGTGTTTGCTGAATTGCTGCCCTGCATAATTAATTGATATATTTGGGAACTGTGATAAAAATAAGAGTGACCACCTACAATTAAGGGTAATTCAGAAAAATTGCTCAAAACCAACGTACCCATTGAAAAAATGGAACAAATATTTTTGGAATGGAACACACACATAATATATTATAGTGTTGCAGAATCATGCTTTTTTCATCACTGGATAAGATCTCTTAATTGAGTTTTGCATTAAAATAAGTTACCTTGTCAACTATTTATTTCTGAGTTTACTGGAATCAGGCTGTGAAGTACTGAGCCTGAGGTCCATGCCTTAAAACAGCATAGGTGGTTATTCAAGTCACATTTTTACATTCAGAACAACTGAAGGTGAGTAAGGTAAAGGCAATTCAGAATTTCCACTGTTTCTGAAAAAAAAACCCCTCTGCTTTATCCAGCAGAAAGATGTCTTTTACTAGAAAAGCAGCAGAAGGTGGCTGAATAAATCACTCGTATCATTGTGACCCATATGTTACCGATATTCATTCAGCCCAATACATTATGCATTCAAATCAGTAGAAGCTGTGTGGTTTAGGTCACGTGTACTCCTATGAAAAATTCACCTCTACATATCTGTGTGTTTATTATCTTGTTATTTATCAGTTACTGAACACTACGGACATTTTGAAATTACCCTGTATCTCATTATTTCATCCATTCTGTTGTTTTTGGTTTTTTTTGTTTTTTTTTTTAATACATTGAAAATTCAGGTTTGCTTTCAAAGCTCAAATGAGATTATTTTAAAAGAAATAACAAAACGCTTATTAAAAAGGACCAATTGGATTTCAGACTTGTTACTGTAATTTATAATTCCTCCCCCCCTTCTTCTCTTTCTCATCCTTTTTATCCTCTACAAGCATCTTTCCCCCCCAGAGTAGTACTGGTGCTATGTACAGTATTTTGTTTACAGTAGTATAAACATTTTCAGCCTGTGACTTCATTGCTGAAATAACTCACCTCTTTCATATCAACTCTTACCTAGGAGCCGTACAGCAGACTCATTGATGTAGGTTTTTTTCTGCATGGCAGCCCAGGCCAAGCTGTGGTTTCATTGCATGATGCAACTTCACCTATTTTGGTTGTCTATGGGATTAATTATAATCTATTCTTGTATTGCCTGTGCATGCCAATGTGCTTACCATAACGGTGAATACACTGAATGCAGTCTAAGCATTAAGTGCATGAACTGGAATTAAAGAACCCATTAAAATCAAAAGTTTGAACAAATGTAAATTATGCATATCAATATCTTTAGTTAAGCTTTTATAGAATGAATAGGGCTTGATATGTATCAGGTCTAGATATCTAAAATTTCCAGCATATTACAGTAGTTTATTGTTTAGAGAGACAATTGCAGGGTGGTCAAGATGTGGGAAAGAAAGATTGCACTGTTTTGTTGTGACAATGGCTGAGTGATACCAGTAGTGTTCAGAGAGAGAAAACTTTTCCTGCTGTCAATTTTAGCAGCAGGTGACAATGAAAAGAGGTAAGATTATACATAATCATTTAGTAAAACTCAGAATTTGAGAAGAATTTTGAAGTGCAACGGTGGTTTAGGTTTTTTGTTGTTTTTCTTTTGTTTTGGTAATACTGAATGCCTGCAAAAGAATTTAAATTGTGTTGATTCACAAAACAGCACTAAAATGAAATTTCATATGAAGAGTTGTAATCCTGCTCTAAGTTTCTTTTACAAATGACATTGTGACTGTCCTAATCAACCTGTTATTCATATGTTCTTAAATGTATTCAAATAAATCTTGCATCAGCATGGTAGAAGATGTTATTTGATGCTGATCCTATTGTTTTCTGATAAAATGATGAAACGTTGCTTTGGAATGTGAGTTGATAAAAGGTTGTGTTGGAACACAGCTTTGTCCTGCTGTCAATCAGCACAGGTGTTGGATATATGTTTTCAGAGGTTATATTTTGTGCCTTCTTGTGGGTCAAAATTAATTTACAGATTGCAAATTAATAATCAACTTGGTGAATAAACATTACCTATCCCACACATTAACTTTTAGGGCCCAGAGTACAAAATGCTGTGATGTTTGGAAAATAGTAATTGTGAAGAAATATATATAAAGCCAAAATGTGCTCTTAGTGTATCCTTTTAAGCAGGTAACTGATATGGTGCTGCCCTGAGAATAGCTATTGTTTAGGTTTACTTAGGATTTTTATTTCTTTTATGTTATTCCTATATTCCACATAATGACAGTGTTTTGTGGTGTTTTGTTTTTTTTTTTCTTAGAATGAAGGAAAATTCTTTTAGGACTGTAAAACTGATCAGACATATCTATACAGAAAATAAAGTTCTTCCTCTTCTTCCTCCTAAAATTGGTGCAAATGGATTATTACACCAGATCTTCTGACTTTGCAGTAGTTCAGTGTGTAAGCCTAACTACAGAGCTGTTTTCCCATGAAAAGGTGTTGGATGCTTGCAGGACATGTTCAGATGGTGTTAGTAAAAAAGGGCCAGTCATTTTTAACATTATTATAGTCCTCTTTTTACACTGATGTAAAGTAGTTTTATATTAGGCTTGTGATAATTGATTTAAGCAATTACTACAGGTGTTGGCAATACTTAATTCCATTTGTTAATGGAGATAAATTGACTGCTAAAAAAGGCAGACATAGTGCCATTAATCTGCCTAAAAGGAGCCTTGCCTTTCCCACTTTCACAGCCACTGTGACTGAGACTGTTGCTTGGGCTCCATTTTTTTTGTGTGTCTGAAAAGTTGAACTAGAAACAAGTTGAAGTATTTTTCTTTCATTTTCTTCCATGTTTTTTTTTTGTTTACCTGTTTCTGTTCTTGTGCAAAGAAAATATGGCTGTTCAGTGAGTTTTTTGTAGCATCAGCATTTTTCCTTTAATATTATGGTAATTTGCTCTCAAAGCAATCCTGGTAAATAATCAGATCCCATAGATGGAACAGCTGTGACATTAAAATTTTTAAGTAGGAAAATTTAGCAGATTGTTGTTATATGCATGTGGGAAATAAGCCACAGCAGAGGAGTGTATGGGTAGAGAAGCTGGGTAAATATGTTTTACTTTAGAAAGGTGTGTGCAATAAAGGCTCTCTAGGACTCCAGAGGAAGAAAAAGGGAAACTGATAGAAAGGACTGTCATAAGTGTTTATATATCCTGGGAGTGAATGTTACCTGGATTATGCCTGCAATTGCTTTAAGGCAGAGGAATTTAAATAGACATCCTGTGATGCTTAGGATATATTCAAAGTTCTTAGATGATTGCTCTTGGCAATAGAAGGCTTTTTTACTTCAACTCACCTCTCCAATATTCCTCATAAAGTGGAGTGAATATACAAATGCAGACTTTCCTGTGGTAATTTACAAGGATGCTAGATGTGGAATAGTTTAGACTGGGAGTAATTGAGTTGCATGACCTGTGGCATCCTCAATGTATTTTAGGTATTAAAAGACTGAGGTGTCTAATAGGACCCTTGTGCTGATGGGGTACATAAGGCAAGAGTTCTCATGAGGAATGAGAGAGAGAATCTGAAATTAGGAAAAATTGTTTGGGACTAATATATTTTCTAGTTTTATGCAGATTTTTTGAAGGAATGTACATGGTTCGTGTTTACAGTTATGCCTTTGTTTGAAATATGAAACAACATATCCTGCCTGGTGTAACTGTGTATTAGGACTGCTGTGGAATTACCATTAATATGGGTAGCTTTTTATGGATAATAATAAATTTGAGTGCTACACTAAAAAGCATGACCAAAAAAGCTGAGCCAGTAACCTAACATCAACTTTTTACCACTTTGCAGTACTTCTGGCTTTTGTTGCTCTATTACATTATTCACTTACATTAAAGTAAAATAATATACCTTAGGTCTAAGTTTATTACTACTCAGTGAAAACTAGATAGTAGTCAGATGTTTTCATTGAAATATCTCAGGAGGGAGTTCCAGAAAAAAAGAGTCAGATGAATGAACTCAAAGTTCATTATTCATATTCTTTATTTTAACACTCCAATTTATCTGGCACTCTTGTAATTTTCAGTTAGGATAGTTGAATTTAGACTGAACTTCATAGGACAAGATTAGGTTTTTAAATACAGTATGTAAGCAAGCAAGAACCACATGGAAAGAATAGTCAAAATCATCTGGAGGAATCTGCTTGTTACGCATAACAGCCAGAAAGTCAGAGCTCAATTTTATGTCAATATACAAAAGAAAAAATATTAATATTTTGGAATCAAATAGGATAAGTAGAGGGTATTCTCATTTTCGAAGTTTCCATGTGTTTTTTTCAAAGGGTGCAGTCAGATGAGGACACTTTTAAAAAAGTTGGATAAGAATATCAGCAAGATAAAAGGATAATAAAAAGCACTGTCATGGAGGAGTATTTGGAGCTGGAAACCAATGATGATGATGGCTTGCTGAAAGCTTTGAGGGAAGTAGATAGCAAATGTGAAAAGGAGCTCTGTGAAATTTTAAAAGAGAGCAGCTGCAAAATAGAATCACATAAAATAGAGTAAGAAGGAGTCCCAGGAAGTCTGTCTTCCTCTGCTGCAAGGTAAGAGTGGCTATACACAAATTTATTGAAACAGACACTTATCTAAGAGATCAAGGATTTGTAGGCCCTCTACTACAGGAAGAAATTTTCAAAATATCACTTGTAGGTCATTCTACCAACATATGCAAATGCAAGAACTGCAAGTGATTCATATATCCCAGACTGAAAAGTGTTTACCACCATTCTGAGAATTGGAGATTCACCATTCTCCCTAAAGATCCTATTCCACTGTTTAACTACATGTATTAATTAAAAAAGTTTTATGCTTCTGATATACGTCTTACTAACTTGATCCACTTCTATTTGTTCAATTCAATGTGAACACGGAAAAGGGATTAACATTCTATGGTGTGTTTGCATTTTGATGTCAACAGTTATTTTCTGTTCTCTAGAGTAAACAGCTACAACATTTTATTACTCCTTCATACACCTTTATAAAGAATATTAAAGAACAGTTATATTTAATAACAGATGAGAAGTAATAGAAAGGGGTCTTACTATGAAGTAGTAATAATCAAGATTGTCAGCTTTAGTAAATAGTGTATGCAGTTTAACAGTCCTTTCTATAATGCAGACAGCATACTAGATATAACTGAAATGGCTTATTAAATGTTGTTAAAAAAGGTAATAATATAATCTTAGTTTAAACAATGTACTGGTGTTCTCTTTAATATGTTAGTAATCTCACATAAAAACTTTTGATTAAAATATGATCCCTGGCATTGTTGCTCTCTTACAATTGGCGTATCATCAGGGAGATTGTTTTTCAAGGTCATGTAATACTATTTGCAGTTGCCAGTGTTATCAGTTTATGGTAGTTAATTAACAAATCTAATGCAAAATAAAATAATATACTCTTCCTACTTGCCTATATGGTTCTCAACAAACCTTTTAAAACACATTTATCTTGGGTAGGATGAAGATCTTAATGGTGTGTTCTGCAAGAAGGTGCATGCTCTATCTTCTGCATAGTACTGAAAGAACGTAGAGTTATGGCGGTTGACTCTGAGCCATTTACTCGTTTTAGCTCGCAGTTCCCGGTGGTTTAGCTGTTCTGCAGGAATCTTCCTTCAGCTTTTGTTTGTGAAAGTCAGAAATTAGAGAAGACATATGCCATAGGCAGTAGTGAATGTACATACACCCTGATGAAATTAAGAAATACGCTGTTTTCAGAGTGAGCAATTCTAATGCATTTTCTGTATATCCCAGCAATTCAATATAAAAATGTAAATAAAAGTTTCCTGCTGTTGCACTGCACTTGTATACAATTTTGTGTTTGAGCTGAGGAAGGTAAGAATTTAATTTTGCTTGAGTTCTTTGGTAGATTGGCTTATGTTTTATTAGTGCAGTCTATGAAGAAGTACAGTATACTTAAAATTCATGGAAAACTTGAAAAAGAAAGATGGAAACTGACAACATTATACTGAATTTTACCAGGTTGTATTAGTTCATTTAGGTAAAATAAGTGCCAGCAATGTTACCTGACTCTGTCACTTGGTGTATTGTCAACCACAGATACCTCTGTAAAAGTCAGAGTTATGCCAGGGAAAATCTTGTGCATCTGAGATGGGCATCAGGAAAGCATACCTTTATTCTGCAGTTGTACCAACTTAATTTGGCTCTTAATTTCATACATGCATGTGACAGAAATTAAAATGAAGAGGCTCTCTCCCTTTCTCACTGGAGGTCCTTTTTGGTCTCAGTTTCTAAACTGAATTAATTTTGCATTAAAAAAATGTCACAGAATTTAAATATGTCTTTACATTTAAAACAGGTTAACATTCAAAGAAAAAAAAAAAAAACAAAACACGAGACTTCTATGCCCTGTTCTTTATCACATGATCCAGAAAAGTGAAAAGAATCATAAGGAAATACATGTGTCTGGCTCTCATTCTTAGAAAAATCTTTACTAAATGACGCTGTTGTACCAATTTATTACTGACAGATCTGGTTTTGTTGTTTCTTATTTCTTCTGACAGTGGATTTTTTTTCTGAAGGAGGGTGAGGAAACCTGTGAATTTTACCCTAGATTAGTCTAAAAGCTTGTCAAGGCTCCCCAGCATGCTAGGGAGGTAATATAGAAGTACTTATAGAAAGCATCTGCAGAACAGATGAGTCATGATGCGTGTTTTTAATTAGGTTAGAAATAGAAGGGTAATATTCTAATGCCAGCTTGTGATCTGCCAGACTTTAAAGAATAACAGAAGATGTTGTGATAGAAATTAGGAAAGGGAAATAAGGACAGGCACTTGCATTGTTCCTACTTTTTTTTTTCTCTAAAAAGCAGTTCCCTTGAGGTGCTTGCAATTTATAAGATGTAGGTTAGGCGGTAGTCTAAGAAATCCTGGAAGATAGCTTTATTTCACATTATTTGGAAGTTCATCTTTTATTTTTATCAGATTTATATTTTGCTTATTTACTTTAAAACAGAACAAAGAGGATATTTATTGTTGATGTAATTCAAAGAGGTTTTGTGTGTACGAGCCTAAGGTCAGCAATGCATTTCCAAAAGGAATATGAAAGAGAAAGATGCATATCAAAGTGGAGAAGGGAGGCCACTCCACATGTAGACAAGGGATGGAGATGGAAACACAGATAATAAGATAGAGTAACCCAAAATCGCATCGTATAGCATGCTGAAGTTGAAAATTTTTTATGACTGGAAAGACAAGTAAAGCTTAATTCATTAAAAAAAAGAAGTCAGAATAGAGAATTAAAAAAAAAAAAGGTACTTGGCAAAGTCCCAAGGAGTTATGCAGGAATATTTATCTAAAGTTCTTTGAAGGAAGAGGATGATAAAGTAGTAAGCAGTAAGGAGTCCAGACAGGAGGAGAGAGACACAAATATCTTAGCTGTGAGTATAAAAAAGAAACCCCAGATTTGATACTGATGTGTGTTGGGAGCAGAAAGTTCCCTGAGTGTTTATGTGTCATAACTGTCTGCAAAATTCAGTGAGAAAGGGATTGTTCCTCCTTCACTCATTAGGTCCAGCTACACAAAACCTCTCAGAAAAACATCTGTAACTAGTGTCATAAATGATCCCTTGTAGTTTTATGGATCCTAAGAATTAGGGCTGTGGCAGCAGATTACACCACACTTCTGCTGTGGGCGAAGTGGGTCCTACCCTTGCCTTCCCAAAGGCATCGTTCTGATCCAGTTTCCTGCTCTTCCTTTTGGGAAAGAAACCCACTTAACTCTTCCTGCACATCCTGCAGTGCTATAACTGAGAATGCTGGCAGCAAAACATCCCCAGTGGTGGGAACATCATGTCAAGTGAGAGTGAAGTAATTTAGAAGACATTTGCCATCAAAAAAGTAAAGAGCTTATCAATGTTGAGACTCAAAGAAAGGCCTAAATCGAGTCTGTGAGGTGTTTGACACCCTTCATTCTTATGTAGTCTTGATGATTTATTTTAATTATCGTATTTGTTTCACTAAGTTGACAGCTGATAGGCACCTGTTTTTATAATTTTGCTCTATGTTCATGCTTGTTTCAATAATAAGTTTTTAACTGCTTATTCCCTTCTGATCTCTACAATTAAGCCACAGTTAATGTAACAGAAATTGTTCTGCGTTGAGTGAATGTTGCTTTTACTAAATGATACATGTGACTTTTCCCTTAGTTTTACTTTAGTACTACGCCACTGGAAAGCAGTTAAAAAGCCTAACCATAACCCCCCCTTTTTTTTTCTGTACTGTTAAAAATATATATTAAAGGAGTATAAATGGGCATTGTCATATCAAATTTGTGGCAAACATTTTTTAATCTATTTTATAAATAAATTCAAGGGAATTCACTATTACAGAGGAGTTTCAGTAAAACAAAAGAGACTGGGAAAAAATAAAAAGACTACTATAGACAGTTCTATGAACATAGAAGACTTACATGCCCAAATTGATAGATATTAAATGTATACAAATACAATTTGAAATTGAGAAGTGATTGGAATGTCTTTAAATGATGAGATACTAAAGAGTTTCTAAATATTGAGTGATTTCTCAATTATTTGTTTATGTTGATTATATTTTAGGAGCCTCTATGGTTATTTCTGTACATAATTATAATTTGATTTTAGAATTCACTGTCATCAAGGGACATTCCTTCTGAATGTCCATTGAAAATGTGCAGTTTCTACTGCACACTTTATGTTTTATTCATATAATCTACTATTGTGCAATCTAAAAACTGTCTTGCAACTGCACAATCCTGGAAATAGACTTTGAAGGCTTGTTCTAGGTGAAGTTTGACATTAATATACTCACAGAAACAAAGAATTTCAGAAAACGTTAAAATACATACTATTTCTTGCCCTCTCTCACTCATTTTATGACTATTCCAAAAATAATCCTATTAGAACCATTTAAAATGAACCAGAATAAGTGAAAATAATAGATAAATAAATGACATAAAATTATTGTTGTGGTTTAACCCCAGTCGGCAGCTAAGACCACGCAGTGGCTTGTGCAGTTCTCCCTCTTTCCCCTAGAATGTAAGAAGAGGGAGAAAAGGGAGAGGAAAGGACAAAAAGTAGTGAGTTCAGATAAAGACAGCATAGAACAATAACAGAAAAGGAAAAATAATAATAATGACACAAGTCACCCTCACCACAGGATGAACTGGTACCTTCCTGAGCAGTGATCTCAGATTTCCCCCCCTGGCCAAGCCCCATTTATGGTATGGGATATTTCATTAGCCATTCCACTGCTCTCTCTATGCTCCTTTTCAGGTTCTATGGGAAGCTAAAAATAGTCCTTGAAAAGTATAAACATCACCTAGCAACAGCTAAAACAATACACATCATTGACATTCCTCCACAGCAATCACTAGAAAGAAAATTAACTCTTTCCTGGGTGAAACCAGGACTCTTGTGACAAAAATAGTTATTTAAGTACTTAAAGTGACAAGTGTTCAGCTGTGGTAAAAGTATCATGTAAAACATTGGCTTCAGTGTTGATTGTGAAAAAGTTTTAATGGGGTTGAGAAGACCTTGTCAAAATTTTGCCCTGTCTGTGTGAAGTTAAACTGGAGTAATTTTGTTACTTGTAGTCACTTCTGCTCACTGAATTAGTTTATGCCTATGATACCTTTATGGCTGGGCTTTATAACTACTAGTATTGCTATAAAAAATGCTTTAATAATAAATGTAACAAGTAAATAGAGGTAATGTAAAACTGAAGAGCAGTATTTAAAGAGCAGGAGAGGAAGGAAGAAAATTAACAGAGTGTAGTCCATGCCTGAAAAATCAAACAAAGTTCTGCCTTTCCCACAAATTAGGCAAAGTAAGCCCACTGTTGTTTCTCTAGATGCAATTTTTATGTTAAATTGTAGCACAGAGCACACAGTTGTAGCAAATAATAACTTGATATATATGTTGACCTGAAGAAAACTAATCTCTCAAATCTTTCTTGTGTAGCCTAGGCATTGCTTGTAGCATTTATTTTATTACATAAAAAGATGGCAGGGCAAAGGGGAATTGATAGATTATCAGCAGGATATCCCTAAGGTTAAGTAAAATAAAATTGGTCCTATGAGATTTTTCTTTTCAAAACAGATGAAGTCATGGCTACAGCAGATTTCTTTCAATTTTTGTGTAGCAAATTAAAGATGCTCTTTCAAAGTGCACATAAATATTGAGTTTAGAGTTACATAATTACTGTAATTTTTATCCAGTTACGTTGTTTCCTGTCACTGTTAGTATCATGTTATTGCATTGATTTTAGTGTAGTTTCTCCTGCATTTTAGGAGTGTAAAATGCATGAAACCACACTTACAATAAAGCACGCTTACACAGCAGAGTAATAAAAGCTTTTCTACCAGTCTGTTGCCTCCTTCACAGCTGAAACCTTTGCTGATCTAAAGGGGTGAAATTCCATAGGAAAAGCAAGCTGATTTTAGCTTAAAACGGGGAATGTATTATTAGTCCTGGGCACATCAGCACACAATTGTCTGGCCCTCTAAGAACTACAGCATGTCTATTTTGGGGGAAACTTGATGTAAAGAGGAGTTTCAAATTGGCTTCCTTTCTGCAGCAATAATAAATAATAGTGGCCGTATTCTTCTCTCAGCTCAAATGTGAGCTACAGGTAAAACCAAAAAATCCAAACTGAACAATATCACCAAAATTTAATTTGGAAAATTTAAAATCTTGTTTAATCCATCCTGTGAGTATAAATAATAATTTCTTTAGCTGTAGGGACATGTCTTTCTGAAAAAAGAATAATTTAAAATAAAAAAGGAAAGGACATCGTGTTTGTCTTTGAAATGGATAACTTAGAAATTGAAATAGAGAGATGATCTCTGAAATGAAGGATGCTTTAGGGATAGGACTAGCATGGAAAAAATAGCTCTGGTATTAGGTAAGCAGAAATCCCAAATCAGGATTGTGGTCCACTGTGTTAAGTGTTTTGCAAACAAGACAAGGATGTATTATGCACTAGCTAATTTGTCAGATCTTGTAGGTTTTGTAAAGGGCAATTGCATAAAAGTTAGCTGCAACCTTAGCTGACCTTATCTAACAATCGTGACAAGTACGAAATAACTGTGGAAAGGAAGATAATGAAGCTCTCTATCCTAGTTATAAATCTGTGCAATTCCATTAGCTTCAGTGCATTTCTGCAGCTTTACAGAAACCTAACCTGGAATTCGGGGTCCAAGCCTCTGTGTTGATGCAGGGTTGTTTGTTCTTCTGCTGTAATTCCTTGATTTCTGTTGATAGTGTGTGTGGTGACTCAGTGTGTAGCCCACCTTATTTTGACAAAATCCTTTGCTCTCAAGAATGCCACACAGAAAATGATCCTGTTGGGTTCTCAGATTACATCTACTCTTTTTGTCACTAAAGCTGTATTTGTAAAGTACGAGGTGCTCTCTTCTGTCCTATATGCATTTAGCTTCTCTTTCCTTCTGCCTGCTTTTGTAAATCAATTTTATTTGAAATTTATCAGAAGCGTTTCATAACTTCAATGTCTTTGCAAATAGTTTTTAAAAAAGCATTGGAATATAATTTTCTGTAGTACTGAAGCTTCTTAAAATATAAAGCCATTATACCTCAAAGAGCATTTTGCTGTATACATTCATGCATCTAAAGACAGAATAGGGCATGCTGTACTTCATTTGTTTGACCTGTAATGTATACAAGGAATGGAAAATTTGGCTGCATGTATAATGACCTGGTAGCCCAGGTAATTCTCTTTATGCCTTAAATTAGGTAACTGACATTCATAATGCATAGAATCTTGCTTGTTGAGCAGTCTAGCATTATATTTGCAGGGCTACCGCTATACTAACTGGTATTACATTCACATTCAGTGATTTATTTGACATGGGAAGCCAAAGAATTTCTTCTTTTCCTAAAATTATATTTTCTAGGGTTCCAATCTACGTTCTAGTTTTCTGCTTCATTACAGTTGTGATTTATACATGATCATTTGCAATATATGTGTGTATATACATGTATATATGGTGGGACATTATGTATATATAGTATATGCATCAGCATATATTGGGACATGGTTTTCATTTTGGTTTGTGACTTCAACATTATTCTATGGCTTCACCAACTTATTTTGGAAATCTCAGAAATAAATCACTAATCAGATTTGTGGAAGTTATCTCCTTCCTTAGATAAAAATATAGCTATAAAGTACCAGTTTGTATAGAGTACGCTTTGAACCCGTCCCACTGTTAAATAAAGCATAATATAATAAGCTGGAATTTGCAATGGCTGCTTGACACACACAAAGATATTTAAAATAACCTGCATGCAGAAATTAACCCTTAGAGTACTGCTTCAAATTCCTCAACTTATTTTGTTATTTAATTTTACCAGTGGGCTATGCTGCTTTTCTACTCAGCTCATAGTACTGTACATAAAGTACATTAAATAACCATACACAAAAAAGAAGTAAGAAAAAGGAAAAAAAAAACCACACAAAAAACAAAACAAAACCAAACCAACTTCTTATAAAGAAGGGATTCTACAAGACTAAGTACCCCAGGTTGCTAATGGGTAATGTATTCCTAAGCAACTACTTTTTCTTTTTCTTGTTTTTTTTTTTTTTCTTAAGATTTTATATTATGACATAATCAATAACATATAATGTTTCACTATAGCTGTGTGCTTGTTAGGTTTGCTCCTAAAGATTCATAGGTATATCTCCTATAGAAAGAAGTCAGTTCTTTAAGGGTT
This sequence comes from Gallinago jamesoni, assembly GCA_025769975.1. Taxonomy (NCBI): domain Eukaryota; kingdom Metazoa; phylum Chordata; class Aves; order Charadriiformes; family Scolopacidae; genus Gallinago; species Gallinago jamesoni. The sequence goes on from JAOQGH010000002.1 coordinate 14,559,361, forward strand.
AATGTGGGGTTAAGGAATCCTGAAATATTCTCCTGCTTGTCCTTTCTTAAAGGTATCTGCATGTTAATTCTCAGATGTTCCCTGAACAGGTGAATATAAAGACTATATGAATAACTAACTGAATGAATGAAATAATTAATTTGAAATGCTTGCTTGTATCTTGTAAATGACTGGAGAACAGATATGTGATTTCTGAATTAAGGTCTTTAATGAAATGCATAAAAATCTCACCAGAGTAGAAACTCATATACTGACAATTTACTCTGATTTTTTTTTTTTTTCTTTCAAATAGCCCAATAGAATCCTGCCAGAATTTCTACAAAGATTTCACGTTACAGATCGACATGGCTTTCAATGTGTTCTTCCTACTCTACTTCGGCTTGCGTGTAAGTAGTGTGTCTTTGATAGAATGAGTGAGGGAGGCAATGTAGCTATTGGATATTTTCATATCCACACTGTTTGTTTTTTGGAAGGGAGAGAGAGCACTGTAAAGTCCACTCTGGTCCTGTTGACTGAACACACTTTAGCAGTTATAGTATGTGAGCTGCACTGCTAGAACACCTTTTTCAGTCTTAGTTTCAAACAAAACAAAGCTTTGTGTTATCCAAAACTGCTTTGTGATGTAAACTGAAGTATAGTAAGTGGGAATGATAAGGTTTCACTTCAGATTAGTACTCCTTATCTAAATTAAAATGCTAATATAGATGTAACTTCAATTGCCCAAGTAGTGCTGTTGAACTAAACAGGAGTTCTTCAGGAAAAGGTGATACTTGTATCTCAAGCATCTCAAACTTGTAGCAAAATAGCTACAGTCCGGGGTTGGTTTCTTTTCCTGATTAATTTGGCCTGTAAGGACTCACTGGCAAATTAAAGTATTTGGAGAAATATTGTATAATCTCATCCTTCTCCATCTGTTCTCCCCGGTATGATGTTGCAATTCAAAATCATACTAACAATAGCATATCTTCATTTCTAGAAGATCTTTGTGTTCAAACACACGTGGATCCATTTAAAAATCTTTGTTGGCTATGTTCAGCTATGTGAGAACTCAGAAGTGAAGTCTGCAAACTGCTGATGAAGACTAAGCCCAAATTGCATGAGTTAGCACGTAATCAAGCCATAGGGTCTGGTAAAGATATGGCAAGTATGGAAGTAGTCTAGTGGGAGGTGTACCTGCCCATGGTAGGGGGGTTGGATGATCTTAAGGTCTCTTCCAACCTGACCCATTCTATGATTGTATGAAGTAAACCTTCTTTGGATGCAACAGAATTATGCTAGTGCTTCTAGAAGAATATGATATCTCTTCAGGCACGGTAGGATTGCTTCTGGAATGAAATGGGCTTTTAATATTTCCTAATTACCTCAAAGAATAACTGTTCAAATGCTTCTGTAGAAAAGTGTAAGTGGCCTTTACAGTTAACAGACTTTGTTTTCATTGTTGAATAACACACTTTAACCTTTTTGAAAGCCTAAAGGTTGTGCCCTCTGGAAAGATAAAATGCTGATTAGAACATATATCGCAGGTTATGAAAATATTGCTCTGACATCTTAAAGAGCTTTGGGTTCCAAATATTCTGGCTACTTCTAAATTCAACAGAAGGCAATTGAAAGCTTCTGCTGGAACTGCGTATTTTTGCTCAGTTTTCATGCTGGAGCATTGATGTTGAGTAATATAGACTAACAAAATGCCAATTTATTCTTGGTTTTGAATATTCTCTGAGGCAAATACTGCTCTTGTTGTCTGTCTTCTTTTTAAGAATGATTTCGGCATTCTTGACATCAGTAGAGTCCCCTTTGCAATATTATATCTGGGATTCCCGAAAAGTTGGTATGCACCATAAACATTTTCTGTTGAACTTTTAAAGTAATTCTAAAGCAAGGATCTCAATGAAGCAATTTGCTTTGGAAGAAAGACAAGGGATGTTGCCTGCAATTTAAGAAATACAAGCACTATTTTGAAGTATGGTAGTCCAGGTTTTAAGACTTACATGAGTAGAACCACTCCATTAAATATTTTTGTGATGCACTAAAATGTAATATTTATTTGTATAAAGCATACATTTTAATTATTACTTGAATGTGAATAGTAGTTTGATCTTATTTAAGTACACAGATGAATAGGCAAGTTCTAACTATGATGTCCTTGGCATCTAAGTTTGCCAGTTTCCCTAGGCTGATGTTGTAGTCAGGAGAGAGAAATGGCCTCATCCCTGGCACAATTCAAAGGACTGAAGTCCTGCTGAAGTCCTGAATTATGCCTTGTAGGAGTCATCCTGGTGATTATCTGTGGATAGGATGATGATGGGACTCTTTGTAAGCTATCCTGTATTTAGAAACCTGTGGACAGAAAATACACAATAATACTACTTGCAACGTATTTGGAGTGCAAAGGTGATATATTTTGAAATATTTTATACTTACCTACGCTTTTCTAATATTACTGATGCATTGTTAATGGATGTGGAGAAAATGTTTTTAGATATTACAACAATTACAGATATTACAACTCATTATATAAACAATCTGGATTGACCAAAAGCATCAGTTACTTCTCCACCAACTTTGTAGGTTAATATTGTAGGGTGAAAAATACTGCACATACTTGCAACCACTATCAGCAAAATCTGATTCTTTCATCCCTCCCCATCTTGTTTTTCAGTTCATAGCAGCCAATGACAAGCTATGGTTTTGGCTAGAAGTTAACTCAGTAGTAGATTTCTTCACGGTCCCTCCGGTGTTTGTGTCAGTATATTTAAACAGAAGCTGGCTTGGTAAGTAACATAGGTTTTCCTTTTAATAGCTATTATAAAAATAATTCAGCGTTGCACTTTTTGATGGAGAATTTCTTCATCTTGTGGCATCACATAAGCAGCAGAATGTTACAATAAGGGGTGGTGAACTCCAGCTTGGAAGTACTTTGTAACATGAGGCCTTTTTTCATAAAACGATGAATTTGATGTAGTTGTCTCAGCTTACAGCCTGAACAGGTGATCCAGACCATTCATTCACTGAACTGGATCATTGTCAAGAATGAAATTGGCAAATTTTCTTCACATTTTGAGCCAATATAGCTAAATTTTAATTCTACTGAAACAACAGATTTGGAAGATTCATTCAGATACTTACTGGACTTAAAGTTTGTGTAGAGCTGCTAGGAATGCATTAGGAAAGAATATGCCACATGTAAAAGGGAATACAAAATGAAGCAGAGCAGACAAAATAAACAAATTCAAGAACGCCCATAACATGGCACACAAAGTTTCTTGTACAAATTGCATATTGTCTCTAACTAAGTAAAATGAAAGTCAAAATTTGGGAGTTTTTATACAGGAAAAACTTCTTAAAAATGACATAATTTGTGCATGCCCTGTCTTTAAACAACACATGAAACTTTACAATGTGACAATCCATTTCTCCAGAAATACAGGCACTCATTGTCCCTGAAAACTAAAGAGACCTTAAATGTTTCACATGGAAAGGAAAATAAAACAGAGGATCTTTTTAGTATTATAGTATTTTCAACTTGATACAGAAGCGCACAGATGCAAAAATTATTGATGAATTACTGTTGTATGAAAAGAGATTAATAAATGTATAACCATCTTAGAGTTCATACTGTATACATCAGCGGTTATTAGTATGCCAAAGAAAAAAAACCAAAACGGTACAAGAGCCAGAAAAGATTACTACAGAGCCTCATATGATTGCTGTCTTCTTCACATACTTCGGTTGTGTATGTACACTGAAGTAATGCTTTTTGAAGGAGAAAGTGTCATACAGTTCCATATTATGATAGGAAATCAAACAAAACAAAGAAGTTATGTACATAATGATCAAAAAAAAAAAAGCTTATGCTTAAATGGAAATTGCTGATTTCACTAGCTACAACACAATCCCAGAATCTCTGCATTATGTGAAGGAAAGGGATGTATTTTCACACTTGAATGCGACACAGAGTTTCCCGGGATTTTGAGATTTAAATCATTGGAGGTGAAGGCTATCTAAGAGCAAAAGCTAAAATCACAGGATACTTAGAAAAGGAATATGAAATAAGAAAATAGCAAAGCTGCAAAATTTGGAAAATGAGGCAGAGATATAATTATTTGAGACAAATACCTATTGTGAAAGTGACTGCGTAGTTGACTGGACTTGTGTTGACACAGCAATCTAACCAGCAGTACAAACAGGAATAATTAGAGATTTTGCCCAGTTAGCAGTTTCTGCTGGATAGTTTTTACAAGATTTATGTATGTTGTTTTGTAGGCAGAGTTAAGCACTGTACTTACAGTTATTTATAGCACTGAAAGGATTTCCATCAGTCTTAATTACACCACTGTCACTTTTTCTTGATTTCTTGTTTATAATGCCACTTTACCTGTTTTCTCACAGAATCTTCCTGAGACATTTATCAGCTGCTGATGCACAGATATTTTTTTTTTTTTTTATGTAGTCATCTTAGGATTCACATTTTTACAATGTTTGAGCTTTGCACCTGCTTTCACTGTGTTTATTACGGCAGTATTTTCACTTTAAGGCAAATCATCCTTAGTGAAGCAATTCACTAATTCAAAAATATGAATTATTAGGGTCCCTGTGATTTAGACCAGCAAGTTATTAATTTAAAATGCTGCAATTAAGGATTTTAGCAAATACACTGAAGTATATTAATGAATATTGTCTATTCCTTTACACCTTTTAAAGAGATGGCAAAATTTAGTCTGCCCACGGAGTTTAAATGCTTCGAACATACCTGTAGGCAATACAGTGGCAGATCTGGGAGCTTTAGTAGAGGGGAAAGGAGGGAGTTTGCACCATGCTATTTACAGTTTCAGGTTAGATACCTACTTTTCCTTTTCCTTTTATGTAATTTTTGTGATTGAGAGATATGTCCTTGTGCTGAGGGTGATCCAGAACACATAAGTTCTGTTTTCTGCACCAAGAAATTTCTATCCATGTGGAAATACGAATTGCAGGGAGGTTAACCTTCTAGTGAGGCAAGTTAAAAAAGGGTGCTTAATGTTAGGCGATGTGAAATTCATTTAACAGGTTTGGAATTGTTATACCAATAATTCTTTGCAAGTTTTAAGATTTTTTTACTGATTAAGCAGAATACCTTTATATGCCTTAAATTTCAAGATGACTTAGTAGCCCAAATACAGTACATTGTCTGGATTGTATTGTACATCTTTCCAGTTTATTTCATTATTGATTCCTGTCAGTCAACTGTGATAAGTTCATTTAAGATTCGACAGCATGAAAGTCACCAGAATGTGGCTTCCTGAATTTCCAGTTTCACAAGAACTGCCCTGATTGGGTTAACTGGCAATAAAGTAAGTGCAAATGCACAGTTTAAACAGTATTTAAAAACTCCAGACCATCCTAAATCAAAAATAAATTTTGCCTTCAAGACACAAAGTACTTGTAGAAAGATGTGAAGTATAGCAAAGGACACGTGATCTGAAATATCATCTTTTCATGTACCTCAGTGGAAAACCAGTGGGGTTTTTCCTTTTGCTAGTTCAGAAATGCCACCATCCGGGCATGATATAATTCTTAGTATGTGAAGCCTTCCGCTTTCCCTCTACTCTTTTGCATTCAGTTGTTTGTATTTTTTTTTTATTATTTATTTTTTTAATCTCAAAATGCTGTATATGAATGAAATTTTCATTATTATGCTTTTCATCAAAAGCTTTCTTGGCATGGCAGGGCATTCACTAATCTCTAATGTACAGGTAAAGGCACAACATTTTAAACCTGCAAAATATCACATTTTTAGAATTGATAAATCCTCTAGAAAGGATTTCTAAGGTATCAATTTTGCCAACATAGGGAAGCATAAGAAAAGGAAGTACAGGAGCAGAATGCAGCTGGTGCATAGAATGATCTAAATATTATTGAAAGATTGGGGGGGGGTAGAGAAAAAGGAAGAAAACATTAATGAATCTGTAATTCAGTGATACACATTGTTTTGATAGTTTGCATCTGTATTTCTTATTCTCTTACTTAAAAAAGTACAGATACAAACATCAGTGTGTTTTCTGAAGTTCATTTGCAACTAGATCCCCTTGACATTTTTCCAACACTGCTTTGCAAACAGTGGTTTGTGTAGATACTTACAGATAAACCTAAGCTATGCTTTATAAAAGTATAAATATTTCCTGCACATCACCGTACAAGAACGTACAAGAAATTTTCTGATAGATGGAAGGACAGTTCTCCACTTCAAGTGCAGACTTCCACGGAGTGATAGAGAATCTTCCCACAGGAAGAATGATAAAAGCAAGGGTGGAGTTTCTGGCTCTTGAAATTTAACAGGTAATTTTGACACTTTCAACCAAATGATTTCAGTGCATTGCTGAGTCTGGAGAGTCTTTACAGTCCAAGTGAAGGTAGGCTAAAAAGATTGTGGGATAAAAACAAAAACTGCAATGGGAAAAATAATGCCATGGTAAAACTCGAGGTTTTTTTGACACAAAGTTACCCTTATCTGAGTATAGCTAAGGTTCAGATTCAGATCTTAATTTCTTTGGATAGTTTGCAGTCTGCCAAGTTTGAGATCCTTGCAAAAAATTAACACCTTCCAGTTGTTTTCAGTAATGATTTACAAATGCTTTACACACTATTTAAACTGTTATTCTATCTTCTTTGATAGCAAAGGCACTTCAAAAAACTGAAATGCCTTTTATCATGTACTTGTATGCTTATGAGAATAGAAAAATAGTTTTTTATGAGCAGACCATATGGGAATAAATTGCCTTGACAAGGTGGTATTGTTAGAGGAAGATTAAACATGTAAAATATGATCTTGGCTTCACATTTACAAGGACGTGTGAATGAGGAACAATCAGCCCTAGAACTACAGTGATTTAAATAAGGCCTAATATATGAATTTGGTATTGTTCCATATTACTGAATCAAAGAAATTCAAGATAAGAAAGATATATTAAACAATCCACGATCCATTTCCTTTTCCTGACCATGTCTTTTCAGTGCTTCATCTATTGTACTGTACAAAACTATTCTACTGTACAAAATTTCAAGCAATAGAAACTGTTTGATTCCTAATAGATTCTATTAATAGAAAGACGTTTTCATCATCTTTCTTCTCTGACATCCTCTTTAGTCTAGGCTGCTGCTCAAACTGTGCTATTTTTTCAGAAAATTATTCAAGATTTATAGTAGGGAAAAGAAGACAGACAACAGATGTAAATGTAGACGCATGCATACCATAGAGAATTAATCTCTTTGTCTGATGTTTAGCATAGTTATGGAAAAAAGGAGATCCTTTTTTCCAGTCCTTGCTTAAATTCTAGGCAAGGTCCCATTACAGACATCTCAAGTAATTTTGGATGAGGCTTGTGGTCTCAGTATCAATTCCTGGTCTGAGATGACTGTTTCCAAAATTTCTGGTAGACATCCAGCTATTTTTGTGAGTCAGAGAAGGAAATTGGTTTCCCTCTGTAGAAAGAGATAGATGGCTTTGGAGAAAAATCTTTGTGTCTTATTAAGGGAGTTCAGCTGATGCTATGATGGCTCCTGGCCATCCAGCAACTGTGCTCCAAGATGAAGTTTTAGTTAAAAATCTGTGATGTGAAACCAATATTTGTTTCAATATCCTGTAAACTTTTTTTTTTGACATAAGAAAAACTCAGCCTGAAACCATATTTGAATCTTCAGAAATGTTATTCCTTTTGGAAAACATATATTTTAATGGAACTTAGAGCAGTGCCTTAGTTACACTGACACAAAGAAGTGCCCTGTAACTAAATAAGGATGGTATCTTTACAGACACCATTCTAAGAGACAAATTATGACCTCCAAAACTTTATAATCTTTTACTCTTTTGATGCATCTATAGGGCTCAAAACTATGCTCAAAACTATCCTTTTTTTGTAGCACATTAAATTTGCAATCATTTGCACTGGTTTTGTTGGTTAATTATTGTGCATTTCTGCCATCTGTTGGTGAAAACTTTGAACACATCCAAATTCTACACTATTTCTTATGAAGTTAGTGTGTTTTATACAGCTTTAAAGCATTTTGTGTCATTTTACTTACATTGTAACTTATTTTATATATAATAGAAGCTAAATTCTGTAAAATGTCCTATTATAATTGTATTTTATGTGTATGCTTGCATGCACTACTTTCTGCGCAGTAACATTTCTTCAGATGCTTTAAATGCCTTCAAACAGAGATTAGGATGAATTTAATGAAAATAGTTCTGAATACTCAATCTGCTTGGGGATTTGTCAATAATATGTTATTGAATGGATTGTATCACATTTGTACTACACTGAAGACAAGAATTTTTTGCTTTCTTCAAGTTAACTTAATCAGCTCAGTTTTCATAGAGGATGTAGGCTTGATAGCATTCAATATTGATAGCCAAAGTTAACCTTGTGACAAGTATGTATGTCATAAGATCCACAAACAATTCTTATGAATATTGTTGCATGCATGTATGAAAATATGCTTCTCCTTCTCTCTCCTCCACTGATGAGTTGTCAAAGAAGTTAGCCAAAAGCCACTGGAGTGGAGGAGAAACACAAGGACAGTACTGGTCTCCAGTGTCATTAGTTCCTGTCATCTCAGTGACATTCATAGAAACTGTGGGCTTGCTTTCCTACAACTCTAAATTCAAAGTAAACTGGATAATTTGTCTTCTCTTCCCAGTCTATCACTGACTGTGAGTGGTACTTTAGACAGCATAGAAAATTGCCCCTATATTCATTCTGTTTCCTATTCTAATCTGATTGGGAGGGGGCATAATTAGAGGGGTATACCATTCCTGTGTGAATGAGTGACAGGCTTAGCCTAAAAGTAGTCATACTCTCTGAATGCTGAGGAGTTGCAAATAATTGCAAGTTAACATCACAGCTAATAACAGTTATATTGCTTTAAATAAAAGAGCTTCCTAGTTTATCTGACTGGCTGGACTACTCTGTCTTGTTGCATCCTTTCTTATCCTGTTCCCTTCTGAGAGGAAAAACTTGATTGAACAAGAATGTATCTTCAGTGGAAAAAAAATCCAGTCAAGTTTATAGTTACCTATAGACAAATGCATATAGTTTGTTGGCATCCTACTTTACATGTGATCCCAAGGCCAGCTTGTCACCACCTTGTTCTCTTGATTATCAATCTTTATGTCATCTAATATCATTGGCTAATTTTATTAGTGTGGATATTGCTTTTCCTCCAGAATATCAATGGAAGTATTAAATGACTTAAGTTCAAGAACATGTCACCAATGAGACTCATAGGAAGACATGCCAGAATCATTTCAAGACTTAATGGTTCTTAGTCCATTTAGTGAGTGCCATGGCAATGCTGAGTAATTTACATCAGTATTTATAGCTTTATCACTCAAACATGACATCTAATAGACAAGCTAATGGGATAGGATGTTTTCCTAAAATGTATATACATAAATATAATTCTTTATCTTGACCACTTCATTAGGTTGTAGTAGAATTCTTTGTTTTGTCCAAGATTCATTAATAGGCCTGTGATTACTTCTTTTTAACATATGGAAATAACATTAACTTTCTTAAATATTTCTGGAATGTCTGTAAACTATATGTGCCAGACTGACTGAAACCCAACATTAAGTAATCCACAGAATGAGGATTTTAAAACTTTTGGATGCAAGTTACCCAGACATGATAACTTAAAAACCTCTGCTTAATTGATGTGTTTATTAGCATTCTCCTTCCTCATGTTAGGAAGACAAATATGCCATCATTACATGATTAGCTTTTTCTCAGTTAAAAAGTAAAATATACATGGGACACTTCTGCCTTTTCTCCATTCCTACTGAAATGTCCACCATGCTACTAGTAATAGAATGCTGCAATTAAAATGTCTTTTATTGGCCATTCAGTAAGTCTGTGGTTGGTTAACACAGTTCATAAACACTTTCTTCTTTTTGAAATTTGATGTTTTTAAATACAATATACGTATTACTGGATTTCTGTTTCCTTGTTTTTCTCATGGACAGTAAATGTAATTAGTATTTTCATATAAACTGCCAAAATTTGAATCTGCAAAATTTCGTAATCACTTTTTCCTTATCTGCCAAGATGAATTCATACAGACAGCCCCCACTTCAGTGAAACTCTCTTAGTATTCTCTTGCTGTGGTTATAATATTTAGAACTTCTAAAGATATATTAATGTTCTTCATTATATGTTTTTCAGATAGAAATTTCCATGGTCTAAACCAAACATTTTTTCCCCACACGTATACACAAATTGTTCTTTGACATCATCAGTTAATGTTCTAGTTCATGTTTTTTTCTGGACATCAATCCATAAACATTTATGCTCATGGTCTGCCAAATTTAGCAATTCAGAAACTCAGAATATTGTTTTGATATAGAGGGACTGCTAAATTCAAGTAGTTTCTAATAGCTAATTCTAGATTTTTTAGATTTTTCAGCCCTATTTCATTCAGTCATGCTGTACTATCATATGGTAATCAGTCATATAGTAATGTCAAGTATATCGGATTTATGCTGAAAAATACACCACTGCAATTCCTCTTAATAACCAAATATTTTGCTTTTTTGGTAGGATATTATGTAGTTTTCTTCTTTCCATATCGCCTTTTCATCATGCGATTAAGATTAATTTTATTTATTTAACTAGTTGTTTCTTATCTTTAAAAGCCAGCTGAAGGATCAGTGGAAAAAAAAAAAATCATATCTTGGCTCCAAGGTAGTATGTTAACTTGTACAGTCCAATGTAGGCATTCAATCTATTAATTATACATTATCCAGTAGTTTTTCCCCTGGTGTTATCTTTCACTGATTTCTTGGTAACTGGTTTTGGAGATTTTTCCTTCTTAGTACATAGAATTATGGTTTTGGACTGTGGGATATTTATACCATCTGGCAGAGTTTCATACAATATTGACTTAAGCTAATAAAACACTTTTTGCCACTTGCTTTATATCAATTTTTTTGGAAGTCTAAGGTTCTCTAGTACTTCTGTAGGTATAGTGTCCATGATTACATTATATGGGGCTTATTCTTGATTCACTACTGACCCCCAGACATTTAGCTTTCATTAACCTTGTGATCACCTTCAGCACTGTTTCGTATCATACTATCTCAAATTCTAAATAATAAAATAAAAATAGAAACAGCAAAGAAAATCCAGTCCATAAATGGAAGGATGTTTCTCTGCATAAAAGCATCTCTGAAGATACCGACTCCTCCATAACTACTTGCACAGCAGTGATGTATCTGATGGATTGCCAGAAGGTCTTTGCTAATAAAGCTAATGATGCTCTGAGGGCAGGATTTGCTTGCTTTTTATTAAGTGCTTGGTTTTGGACATTTCTGCTGCGTTTTCCAGTTTCTTCTGTTCAGAGAACTTTTTAATATGGAGCAGCGTTAGCTGCTACTAAACTCTGGAGTGCACTTTTTTCGTTCAGGCATTTAGTTTCTAATGCTTATTGAAAAAAACAGTACCTTGTGTTTGCAAATTTTATATAGGCTTATGTTAGTTACAAAACATTTTTCTCTAAATCTATGTACTGACATTACTTCTCTGATGTGACACGTATAAAGGCATATGAAACCAAAAATTTGAAATTTATTGGTATTTAAGGTTCCAGCTATCTAAGCTTATCTTGTCTTCAAAATTGTACCAGCAGTTTTATAAGTAGGCTTACTTATGAAATCTCCCTAGTTGCTACTTCAGGTCAAAACAACCTTTTTGACTTTATCGGCTCTTTTGTTTATTGTTGGTGAAAGTATAGCAGGTGGCAGATATAGATGAAAAATAGAATAGTGTATCTTTTAATTTAAAAATAGTATTTAAACTTAGAAAAATACGGGTTTCTATATAAGTAGAACTTCTAATATATGGTTTTTTCCTAAAGCCATTTTCTAGTTTAAGTTATAATGATTTATACAGGAATATTATTTTGCCTCCCTTTTAAATCAGCTTCTATGAAGTCAGGCAAGTGGAAGTGTGCTGTACAGGGGCAGGTGTAGTACACAGCATTTTGTTCAGCATTATCCTGTAAGGAGTGCTGTTTTTATTAATAATCATAATATTGTAACATCACTGTGGAAGCTGAAAGGAATCGGCTATTTACCATCTTAAGTGTCAAGTTCAATTTCAAGAGGTTTTGCATTCAAGTCACTATATTTGGAGCTGATAATCTGTGTAATCAAGAGGGGTGTGCTGTAGTCCCTCATAAGCAAAAATGAGTGAGAGCAAAATGGTTTCATTTCCTGCACTATGAGATTTCCAAGGTACTCAAAACTCTCCGGTGGTTATTTCTGCATTCTCACCTAGTTACTCAGCTGCTCAGTATAAACTGTCGATCATCTTTATTGTCTTCCTAAATGCTGGTTATGTTTTTCTTTGTTTAACCCCTTACTGTGTGGAACATTTTCCTTCAGAGCTGTGTGAGTGTGTGTGTACAGCTGTGCTCATGCTGTGCTACGGAGATACGCTGGTTCCTTTCCAGTCACTGTACATCCAGCAGTTAATGCCAGTCTCACTCATGCACACTGCAGCCCCTTGATCATTCAAGGATGTAGTGCTTCTTCAGTCTTGTGACAGAAGAATAATCCCAGTGGGATAAATATAAAATCTTAATATGGTTTGAATGCCTTTAACAACCTTTGTATGTATTCTTTTTCAAAATCCTTTGCAACACTTTCCTATTCAACATCCAGCATCATAGAGTCATAGAATTGTTTAGGTTGGAAAAGATCTTTAAGATGGTAGAGTCCAACTGTTAACCAACTACTGCCAAGTCCACCACTAAACCATGTTCCTCAGCAAAACATATACATGTCTTCTAAACACCACCAGGGATTGAGTCAACCACTTCCCTGGAAAGCCTGTTCCAGTGCTTGACAACCCTTTTGGTGAAGAAATTTTCCCTAATATCCAATATAAAACTCCCCTGGCACTGCTTGAAGCCATTACCTCTTTCTTACCAATGTTGTTATGTGAAGGCTGCTGTAGGTAATAGATATGATATTATTTAGAGGTTAACTTTTTCATTTTGTTAAACTCCCTGAGAATTTGCTTCTCAGTAGGCAGATCACAGTTAGATTTTTTTTTGTCTGACGCGTTTTGAGAGAAGAGTTTTGATTGCTACTCTTTATTCTTGATTCAGTTTTAGTGCTGAACTGACATCAGACTGTGTTTAAACATGATATGGTACTGAATAGGTGAAGACTACTTTTTATTACTGACATGGGGTGAAATAAGGGATATTGACAGGTGGTGTGTAGACTTACATGACAGCTACGTTTCTAAAAAGCAGTTAAAACACCATAATCTTTGATTTCTATGAAATTTTATGCCTAAATTCTTAACCTAACAGCTGGTATGCAAAATTATTGCATATTACAAAATAACCCATTTTTGGTAATCAATATACCTGTATGTACCTGCTCATATCTATTCTTTAATTATTTCCTTTGTGCAGTTCAAAGACTGGAGAAGGTTCAATGGCTAGGATGCATTATATCATACCAGTTGATTAGAACTGAAATATTTGCCTCCTTTTCAAGTCGTCTTTCATAATATGCTCATTATTTCTTTGGCAGTTATGGCCCGTGCCTTGTGACTCACAGGAGTAAAGACAGGCAGAAGTGCAAATCCTTTTTTAAACCAACGTCCTGCAGCATGAGTCAGGCTTTAGATCTGGCCTTTGTCTTTCCTTTGTCTTTGTTCTTATCATTTGTCCTACCCCACAGTTACAGCCTCTCAGAATAGCTTATTCCTGATTTTAGTGCAATTCGTTCCTGCTGAATGCCAGGGAAAATTATACAAGATGCTAATTTGTCATTCTTCAGGAAGTGAAATTATTTTATATTGAGTTGTAAAGGGCACTTTAAAAAACAAATCCCAAATTTCCAAACTTCGGTGCCACCTCTTTGCAAGGTTGTCTTGCTCAGGTAAAACCTCTTATTTCAAGAGTCATCTTGATTTTAGTAGTATCATCAGTGAAGTGTCCAAATAATTTTTTCTTCAAAAATCAAAGAATTAAAATAGGCATATTTAGCATCCGTTTTGAATACGGACTTCAGTGTCTAGAAAGGATTACACAACTGTAAGATAAAAAGTAGATAAATGAGAAATGAATAAATTCTTTTTCTCCCTAAGCTCTTTTTTCTGTGAGGTTAACCATGAATATTGTTTATCCTTCCATTCGTGCTTTCAGCCTTTCTCTAAAAATGACACCATCAGTTTGGTGGCACAATACTTCCTTTATAAAATATAATGCTTACAAGCTAATGCACTCTGATTTTATGTAAAGATCTGCTATTTATTCACTACTGGGTATTTCTCTGCTAGTCTTATGGAATATGACATAGTCATTGCCTGAAGTGGTATAAAGCAGCAAAGTTAATGTTTACATATCTAGTGATTCTGGTTTTGTTATTGCTAGTGCCAAGCTTTCTGAAAATGGCTTAGTATCTTAGGACTGTGAGGCACTGAGATAAAAAAAAAAATACGTAATGCAACTACATGCATTTCTTCAGGAAGAATTTACAAATTTGGATTGTAATCATTTCTAAATGATCACTTCTAAATCATTTAGTGACATTAATGCGCAGTAAGTGCTTGGCAAAATGGAAATTAGATTGCTCTGATTTTGTCATAACCCATAGGCAATGCTACAAAGCTGAACCAAAAAGCAGTTGTTGGCCAACATGTATAGTTTTTGTATTCAAACACAACAGGTGTTTTTTTTTTTTTCCTATGAATAATACTTTTACCCTTTTTGAAATAGGACCAATGAAAAATTTCAGGGCCATTTCATGGTGAACAATGGCTTTTACACTGTAAAAAAGTTTGGTTTCAGAAATAGCAACCTGAAAGAGAGGTGAGATAACATGTGGAACGTTCTGTGTTGCCTTACTGTGAGATAAATTAAAAAGTAATTTTCAAGGAGAGAATGATCACCGGATATAAACAAAGTTGTTTTTCTCTGCAGCAGGTTTCTCCTTGGCATGTTTTCTTGTGTTTCATGGGTTTTTTTTCCATATTGTGCTTTTGGGCACAACTGTAAGCAGACAATATTCTACAAAAGCACAGCAAATCAGTCATCCCTGTCTAACCTGTGCTTTAGAGGACAATAATTTGATACCTGCTTCTAACCAGTGCATTGGTTGTCTGTGCCAAAGACCTGCCCTTCCTTTGCCCTTCTTCAAGATATTATAGCAAGCACCTAGTTCCAGCATAGCCAAAGGTAAAGTGGAGCTGAGCTGCTGAGAAGTCTTGCTTTCTTCTCCTGCATATTTGAGATTTATCACATTTGGATGGACTTGGAAAGCAAGCTGTCATTTAATGGTAGCAATGCCTCCATAAGTATATCAATCCATTTTTATGCAAATTCAGGAAGGATCATGGAATGATATGCTCCAAAGATAAGCTTATGTTGGGAATATGGAAAACTTCAGTCATAACATACTTTAAATATCTTGGGGTCATTGAAGGTACAATAGGTTTTAACAAGTCATCCTAGAGCTCTTTAGAACAGAATGAATGTTGATTAGTTTGGAGTAAATACTTCAGAGCAGACTGCACGCATCTCCAGTGTTTCTCATAACACAGAATTTTAGGAGTTTTAAGGACTGTCGACTATGTCTTTCACAGGAGTGGGAAAAATAACAGAAACACTGGAAATGGTGCCATTTTCCTAATGGCATCATCTTCATCTGCTTAATTGGACTTTAGACTTGCACTCAAATGCTCATCTGTGCTAGATGATAGGATATCTAAAAGATTCCTCGACAATTGAAAAAAAAAATTTAGCCTACAGAGAACAATATTCTGTAATTTTGCATTAACTATGAAAAATTTAGCCAAGTAGTAGGTAGAAAATGTAGATGGTAGAGAACTAAACTCTCATTGATAGCAAAATAAGCTGTCTTGCACAATCGGATTGTAGGACAAAATGCTAAAAAACATTCAACTGGAAAGCAGAAACTTCTGCACAGGAAGGTAATACAAACATCTTTGTGTGACTCTGTGATGCAGAATAGTGCTTCTCAGCACAATATGCTGTTATCCTGCTGCTGTTGCAATTTAGATTAATATTCTTAACTTGTGGAACAGGTTTATCTTAGATTAACTTCTGTGTTTTTTTAAAGGTTTTCAGATTTTGATGTATGCAATGAATTTAGCGGTGCACTGACAGAAAAAGGGAGAAAATTTATAAAAATCTGGCTATGCCAGGGAGCTGAGAGAGTTAAAGGAATACTGTCAAATTACTAAAAGCAAAATGTAGGTTATGTAAACTAAACAGCTTGGCTCTTGCTATTTATTACTTGGGTACTGTTTTCCTTAAGAGCTGTTCCAGGCTTACAAGGTAAATGGATTCTACACCCAAAAATTTGCTGTACTAAGTACAGAGTACACTAATGATAGGTTTAAAACCGGATAATAACAAGACTATAATATTATTCAAGATAAAATATAAAAAGAAATAAAAATAGTATGCCTTACATGGTAAAAAGTAAGTAGGCCAGTAATTTGTTGAGCTGTATAACATTTCATTAGTAACACAGATAAGTACTACCTTGTTCAAATTGCTCTAATTTGAGAATAATGATTCAAGTGCTCACATATATATTATATATGTCTGCATGCATATGTATAGAATCAAAACATATTCCTACTGGGCTCAGTGCAACTGTTGTGACCAGTGGGAACGTGACCAGGTTGTTTGTAAGAACATAGTGTTAAGGTTACAATGTAAAGCAGTCATAGAAGTTGTTTGCCTCTGATTAACTCACTACATATTATTTGAAATTTGTGTATGCTGTTTTCCTCATTTCCATATTTGGCATTGTCAACCTTTAATAACATTTCCAAAATGCTTTGCTATTTTGTACATTTCCTATAAGCACATGGTGCAGTCTGTTTTTGTGTGTGCTTTGCATTGTACTCCAGATGGCATTGGTATATTTTTGGCATATACATCTTTGTGGATCCTCTGGGGACAAAAAAAAAAGGAATAATAAAAATATTCCTCAAAATAAAGAAAGCTTTTCTAGGTAGAGTTTGTATGTTTTCCTCAAAGCAGGAAACTTAAACTAAGAAAGCATCTCATATATCTTGGGAGGTAGTATCTCACTTTTACATTTTATTTTAAAGATTTTTTTTCTAATTGAGATGTAAGCTAACTGAACAAAAATCCAGGTTTGTGTATATTCACAGAGAAAGTCTGCTTGAGAGATCTGGTGCACCCTGTTTGTTGTGCTCTTGCTTCATGTCTAAATTGTTTGGGTTTTTTTTCCTTCAGTAATATAGCTGTCATTAACTGGGATTAGATGCAGGGCTGTCGTGTGTGTTTGGTTTTTTTTTTATTTCATCTGGGATAAATCCTGTAAGAGTTAGCTCGTGAGCTCGTGACCTCTGCCTTCTGCATACTAGCTTTAATCAGAAGACAGACCTGTTAAGTTGCCAAAGAAATTAATACACAGTAAACAATTCCCTTTATGTACATGAATTACAACTATATTCTTTATGAGAGTACTTGTTTGTTCCAAGTGAACAGCATCAGGTTTGGGGGTTTTGGATCGATGGGTGTGGTTCTTTGGTGTATCTGAAAGAAGCTTATGTGGCAATATCTGGATAGAAGATGGCTTTTAAGCTCTAATACATCATGGATCAGAGGAGCATCTGCACTGCCTGCTTGCTTCTGTGATTTGTTTCGTCCATCCAGCTTGTTTTGGGAGGCTGAGATTTGTATTTGAATTAATTCCGTTTGTTTCACGCTAACAGAAATGAACTAGATTATACTGAGTTACCTTTTGGTAATGTAAAGGTGAACTTTGCATTGTCCTGTGTCTGGTTAAATAAATCTGCTTCCAAAGAGAAGTTCTGTTAAAGAAAGAATGCTGAGCTGTCTCTCCGTGATGATACTGAATTAGCAAAAAAAAAAAAAGGTAAATATATGACTATCTTCGCCGTTAGCGGATGCTGTGACTGAAGACTGGACCACAATACTTTAGGTGCAGTGCTCCTGAAGCTGAAGATACGTAGTCATGATTCCCAGCAAGATTTTAGTTTACCACAACCCTTCTGGGGGCACGCGTACAGAAACTTACAGAAGTCCTAGAAGGCGTAAAAAATCTCTTGGAGAATTGTTCCAAAATGGATATCGTGTCAAAGCTGGGCATAATATCCCTGAAAAAGAAGAACAACATACTTTTCGAAACTCCTTGGTGTCTTGTTATAGGGTCGGCTCATACTGGGGTAAGGTCCAACTCTAAATTTTTTGTTTAGAACAGTAGTTTGTGATTCTGTCTCTGGTGTTAGTGTTATTCTTTTCTAAAAATATATTATATTTAATTTTGCAACTTCAAAATAATGCTACAGGATTTCAGTTGCTTTATAGGAAAAATCTCTAGTACCTCATCAAAGGGGGTCAGTATTTTCCTATAATCAAATGTTTAAGTCTTTATTGAAGGATAGAATGTAATAATCTGCAATGGTGGAGTTACCAAGAAATTGTTTTTAAAACTGCTGTCATTATTTAAACATGTGTAAAAGTAAGTTAAAGAAATGTACAGCAGAGACATTTATTAACACGTCTTTGGTACAGCATTGTTTGAAAACAATTAATATACCAAGCTATGTAGATTCTGAACTTGACGCAGTTTTGCTGTCCTGGTTCTTAGGGTATTGATTTTTTTCATTCTGTGGGCTATATTCCTTGGTTGTCCAGTTGCATAACAGGTCTAAGGAATCATATCAAAGTATTTTGGCTGCATTGCTTCCAAGGAATGGCAGATTGTTTTCCTCCCATGATATTTCTTCTTGTCTTGTTCTTTGAGCTTTCATTTTCAAACCTATCTACAGGGCGTGGGATCTCAGGCTGCTTTGTTGTGTTGTGTGAAGGTGTTCAGGATAGATTATTTTGTATCCTAAAAATTACTCCTCCATTATATGCATCTCAGAAAAGGTTGTGATTTCCTAAATGTGGATTCTCTTTTTTTCAGTCTTCAGGAAACCATAAGGTCTTAATTAAATATAGGGTAGAAGTAGCCATTCATAGGTTTTATGAAGATATCATTCTGACGAATGGTTGAATGGTTTGTCAGGAGTAGAAATGGTATACAGAATCTCTGTGGACTGAATCCTTACAATTTTGGATGTGCTATTGACAGAAAGAGCAACGTATAGCAATAAGAAAGAGGTTTTGTATCTTATTAATGAGAAATAGTGTGATGATTGATGGTGTTCTAGTAGATTGACTTCTCATATTGAATGAACAAATATCCCAATTCCTATTTCTATTTTTCAGAATCTTATTAAAGAAAAATAGTTTTAGTTGTCAGGATTTCCTCCACTTCCTCTTTACAGATTTAAAATTGCAAATTTCCTTTTTTGGGGGATTTGTAAGCTAAGGGTATTCCTGATTGCTGGTGTTTATTAATCCAGTGGAAAGCATCAATTCGGCCAAGAGACTGCAAAACTGTCTCACAGGAAAATACCATATTTCAGCACCTTTAAGACTGTAAAGTCAAATAAAGCTTGAAAAATTTACAGCTTGAAAGTGCTGTAAGCTTTATAGAGAAAAATAATTTTCTGCTGTAATTGCATTGCCACTGGCACATAGTTTATTGGTCATGTTTATATCGCTATTCTGGTATAAAGCATCCATTTTACTGGGTCCTTAGTAAAGAGTCAGAAAGCAATAGCTGGAAAATATTTGCACCTCACCTCACTGAACGGAATGAGGGTGTGGTGAAATGAATAAAAATACTCCTGCTATATTCTAGATCTAGCCCAGTATTTCAACATAGCATATTGTTTCTTATTGTGCAGGTCATTGATTGCTGTAATATTTAAGACTGATTTTATTTTTCTGAGGGGTATTTGGCCTCTTTTGGTGACCCTTCAAAATTGGCCTGAAAGGTGTGGATGTGTCAGTTTTTCATATCTTTAGTGTACAGAATTTCAGAAGGTAGGCATTTGATCTCTGAGCGTCAGGAGGGGTTGTTGGGATTGGTATTTTATTTTTTTTTTCCAAATTCCAGTTTGAACACTAAGTATCTGAAATAAAATTGCATCACACATGTTATCCAGGAAATTACCTAGTAGAAATAATAGAACATATTACATATGTATTTTACCTTTTCAATGTACTTTGAAACTGGTCTCTTAGCTGTACAGGCAACACGTAGTTGAACAAATATTTTCACAGTAAGAAAATAATCCTGTGGTATACTTGGAGGTTTATTTGAGTTGTCATAGCTACAGCTCAAATTATTATACTAAAGGCAGAAACTATTGAGTAAATTCTTTGTCTCATGTTATTGAAGGAATCTGGTTTGATAGTAATAAATGTTTTAACTGGTCTGGAAATCTATGAATCTGTTAGCTTTATCCTAGGCATTGCAGCTCAGAGAACCTCCAGCTCAGAAGCATACTTTAGTTATCTCTTTAGAAGCAGAAGACTGATAAACTGAAGAGGCCTGTCATTTTATCTGTATATTTTTTCTGTGATTAGAGAGATTTCCTATGTAAATTAAATCTTTCAATACTTATTTTTTTATAAATTTTAACGTAGAAGACTATATCCTATTCCAGTCAGATCGCATAAGATGTCAATATAAAACCTCTTCCCAAGAAAAAGGTGTCACATGATTGAGACAACACAGCAAGTACCTCTTAAGCATTCCATTCAGCAGCATTTGCTCAATTAACTTTAGCTGTCAGGATCCAATTAAATGTGCAAAATTAGGAGAGACTTTATTGTAATATATAATAAATTTACTCTATCACAACTATTGATTATATCATTTAAGTGTAAAACAGTTTTGTAGTTATTTCATATTAAAAGAAATTATGCTTCCCCACATGTATAAAATACTTTCCCAAAGATTGCTAAGGAAAGAGAGATGTACACAATTGTCTAAGTAGCTGAGACAGTTTTGGAAAATGGGAATTTTTGTTACTGCTCCTATTATAGAATTTTGCTTACTATTCTTGATGCATAAACAAAGATGAAAAATTTCTATTCTTGGCAAGTTGGTGGGTCTGAAGGAGATAACATCTTAGTTGTGAGTCAAGTTTGATTTGAAAAAGGTGAGACAACATAGCACGGGACATTGTGCTACTGATTACATGTGATTAGTTTTCAGATGCTATTTTTTACAGTCACTCTGTCAATAATTACTCTTGAGTTAGACCCATCAAAATCATTTCTATTTAACTTGTTTTAATTTTAATCTTGTGTGGATTCATAGTAAGTTATATAATGAATAATTTAGGCCATTTTTAGTTTGACAAGTCTCATTGCAACATGGTTGTTGCGGTGAGGATTACTGTGTCATCAATTTACAGATGCATGTGTGATTGCACACACACTTTCACATGTCAGTAATACCAGCAGCAGAATGAAGTGCTGTGGTGACTTTTCCTCTGGGAATTATTCAGTTGATTCATTATCCCCTTGCTAAGTTCAAGGTGATATAAGTAATCACACATTTGGGGGCAAACTCATTTCATCTGAGTTTTATGCTTAGAGTTTATTTTTAGCAGCAGCTTTTTGTAGTCTATATGAAGAATAGGGCTGAAACTTCTGAATTAGCTCCAGTCTTTCAAAATGCACATAATTTACTAGAAGGTCAAGCAGTCGATGCTGTTAAATAATTTAGAGTTAAACACATTCATTCAAAACCAGCCCTCTTTCACAATCGAACATTAGAAATAACTGTTTGAGATCGGGAAGTCCTCCGTTCTCCCTTGCTTCCCTTCAGCTAGTATTACTGGATGTTTCCAGTAGACCACGCAAAGTCTTCACGTGGTATAACCTACTGGGGAGGTATGGACACTGTTGCATTTTACAGTGTAATTTCACCCTACTGTGCAGTGTTGTTTTGGTTGACCAGCTCTTTGTGATAATAGTGTTATGGAAGTAAACACTGCAGGTGTAGAATATTCCAATGCAAGCAAGAATATTGCTTATTTTCATTCTTTAAATACGCTTCTTCCCTGCTCAAATATAACCCTTTTATCCCTATTTGTAAGCTGTCTGCCCTTCTCACAGTGGTTTATACAAAAAATGCTACTTCCAGTCTCTGTCTGTTTCTTCATGAGCCACGTTCTCCTTAACTCTGATATCAGTCAATGTCGAATGGATTTCAAAGCCCTCAGTTGGCTAAATTTTCTACTGAAGGGGATTATAAAGCTCAGAAGTGAACCAGTAGATTCATTACTAAATCCAGTACCCTAACACTCTATCCCACTGAGGCAGATCGTACTGCTTGTTCAGCACCTGTTCAGGAGCAGTGAACTAGCAGGGCAAACAGAAGTGTTTTCCTATAAAATTCACTCTGCTGATGAAATTTATGTGAGGTGATGCCTTTACATAGTTGGAAATAGTATTATATCCCATTATATTGGAGGTCCTTTGAAGCACAACTAAGAATATAATTTTAATGGGCATTGAAAATATTTGAAATATATAATTTTTATAGGCTTCAAAGGTGTATTGTCATGAAGGGTTTTCCTAGTCTCTATTTCCTGCATATGTTGATTTATAAGAGGACTTTTTTGACTAATACAGAATATGTTTTATAATAAATACAAAACATCAATATTTTTAACATGACTGTTTCTGCAAAAGCTAATTGAATATAAACACCTTGTCTATAAAATATGAAGATGTCATCATACAGAATCATGGTAGTTTGTCTATGAAATTTTCAGTATCTCATCTAGATAATCTGCCTTTTCTTAGTGCTTTTTGGTAGGGCTTGATAAAGCTTATGCCTATCAAGAGACTCTTATTAAATACCACTTTCTTGCTAGGATGATGAAACGCACAGATTATTTGCAAGACAGGAAGTACAGAAAACCATATAAAATGACATGTGCATAGGAACCAAATAACAGAACTGTTTGCGTCTTGAAAAGAGTAGAATAATGAAGTGTTTGCCATCATGATAAATAAAGCTATTATTTACATTTCATTTTTGGTATTCGTATTTGAACCACATAAAGCTGCTAATACACTGAGGTTTCTGAAGATCAAAATCCTTTCTGTGTAAGGATTCCTTTAGCTATAAAATACAGGCCCACAAGTAATGTCCTTAACAAGATACAGAGGTTACAAGTTGATTGTAACCTTTTAAAATTACCAGCCTGTTTAATTTGTGGTTCAGGTAAACTCTTCAAGCACACTTTCCACTTTTTTAAAATTTTTTTTAATTTTTTTAATTTTTAAATTCTGTTCTCTGAAGGGAATTCTTTAAAATAGTGTAGGCTGTAGCAAATGTAGAACATAATCCATTATGATTTTCTTCTTCCACAAAAAATATATTGAAGATATAGTCTTTGTGTTCTATCATTTCATATCTCAACTAAAATACATCTTGAGGCATTTTAAGAGTTTGAAGATAGAAATTTTTATTTTATTGCTGTTTTTGGTATTTCTCAGTCATCTTTTGGAAACATTGCAATGGGTAACTTCACCGTCTTGTTAGCTGCAGATGCAATGCAAAGTGTTTGAAAGGAAGGATTTTTGTCCCACTAGCCATTTTTCAAAAAAGTGCCTAGGGAGTTGAGTGAGAGAGATAGCCAGATGACCAAAGCTGAGGAAGTTTAGGGTTGCTAGTAAAGGTCCTCGCCATCCCAGCCCCATCTCTTTGGGTAGAAGTAGCAACTGTGGGAGCTACTGCAAGTGGAGCTGAGGGACGTGTCTCTCAGTGTCAGCACTGTGATCCAAAATGATCATCCTCTAGTCGTAAATGGATCTGAAGTTTAGAATTATTAAGCATCTTCTATTGCTTTTCATCTAGATCTCCAAATCCAGTTTTCAAGTCTTAATTTATCTTCAGAGTTCCCCACTGTCAGTAATTAAAAATAAACTTTGTATCCATGTAATACACAGACAGGAGTAATTGTCTACTTTAAGGCTACTTATGAGCCTTTACAAAAATAAAGGTTTTATTTAACAACTTCCCAAGAATACTGCAAGTAAAGCCATGATTTAGACACATCTCACCACATGTATCTTTGCTCTTGAGGGGAAATCTCTCAACCACATTGAGATGACGAAGGTTGTGACAGTGTTTATATATTTGCTAGGACCAGTCTTTCCTTAATTTTCTGGAAATAAAAAGTAGTTTATAGTACTGGAAGTGGGTAAAATAAATATCAATAAAGAAAAAGTATGAGAAAAAGCAGTTTTGGACCTAACTGTAGTAGTTGCAATACCATGTTACACAACTTTTATGTAACTCCTGGCTGTACTGTCTAATAAAATTTATCCCCAAAGCCTTATTTTAATTTTTAGAAGCTGTGCATGTGTATAATACACAATGTACTTTTATTCATATGCCAAAGATCTGCAGCCAAATTATTCATTATCAGCATCAGTCTCTTTTAATAATTTAAGCCCTTAATCTTCTATAGTATTTTCTCTTGCACACACTGTGTCTGTCTCGCTGGCTTTGCAGTTGTCTGGGAATTGCTATTCATGTGACAATTGCAACACAAAAATGCTGTTTCTTTACAAAAGTAGTTATTTCTTTAATAGTCAAAGTGTAACCTATTCCTATAGTTATAGTCTGATGGAAATAATTATAGTAGATTTGTCATTTTTAGGAGATAATGTATCATTCCTGTGTTCTCCTGCTTGATTTTTTAGAAATTTGAGTGGAGATAAGGAGCATTATTATCAGAAAAGATTTTACGTCATTAAGGTTTATCAATTTAATCTGGCATCTACACCATCTACTTTGTCCAGGTTATCAGATCTCTTGTCCATAATCTCTTATTTTTCACTAAGCCATGTGGGAGCTTGGGGGACAGAGGAATTTCAGACCTGTATGTGTTTTTGACAACCTGGAAGAGAAGGACACGTGCACTAGAACTACCAACAGAACATCAGGGAGGTTTTTTTTCCCCTAAGCTTTCAGCTATATGTCTCCTCCCATGGCTCCCTATATACACTAAGGTTTTCTGGGAGGATACTTCAACTATTAAGGAAATAAGTTTAAAACAAGTTGAAAAAGACCTGGTAAGGATCTTGGAACCCTTAAACATGGAAGAGCATTTCAAAGGTACTTGACATTTTATCTGCTAGCTATGTTGATTTCATTGATCACTGTCATTGTAAGTGAAATGTTGTTATAATTTGAATTATTCTTTACTAGAGCTTTTTTTTTTTTCTTTGCTGCAGGTTTAAGATTTTTAAGAGCTCTTAGACTGATACAGTTTTCAGAAATTTTGCAGTTTCTGAATATCCTTAAAACAAGGTAAGACCTTTTCTTACATACTGAGTTAGTTACGTGACAGTGACAGAACATAAATGCCTTAGGTTTGTGGTCATAGTAATATATTATTTTCTTTTCTGGAAAAAAACCCACTTGTTATGAGTTTTTTAAACCTTTTTCTGCTGATGAATAATTTTTCAGTGTCAGCCTCTTTTGACATGTGATCAGTAGAATATTTTACTTGATGTGTTGTTACATTTGAAACATCTGAGCAAGACTGAGTGCTCATAAATTAAAAGCAGAATGAACTAGAGATCTACACTCATAAAATATTGCTTCTTTCCATATTATGAGTCTGTAATATGGACTCACAATTCACTGAACAGAAGACAGCTAAGTATTTTGAGACATAATCATTATGGCTCTATTTCAGTTTTTTTTTGAACTGAGCATCCTTTTTCACATCAAAACGTATTAAAAAATAATTTTACACTCAGCTATCTTTATATTATGTTCATTGTAATTAGCATTTCTTTCAAAGAATATTTAAAATATTCCAAGTAACCTTCTGACTTTCACTGATTCTTCAGGCTATTAATACATTAAAGTTGTGCAGATGAAGGACAACTTTAAACAAAAGCAGGGGGAAGGAACCTTCCCATGCTTCACAGTTGAAAACACATTGCCTTTCATTGTTCCCTAAGGTGCCCCCAGCAGAAGTATTGAACCCAGCTTCCAATAATTACTGTAAACTCAGTTTCCTTCTGAAATCCTTTGCTCTCTCCATCAGTTGATGACGCATGTGTAAAGGCTTTGTATGCAAGAAACTCGATTTGTTTGCTATGTTAATTATGATGATGGGGAAATGCATCCTTGAGATTTGTACACACTCATGGTAAACAGCTGTTTCCTCAAAACTTAACCTTGAAACAATTCTCTTTGCTGTAAATCTCTCACACTGTCTGTCTTTAACCCTGTGACTGTAAGGAATCCATTTTTTTTGAACAAAGAAATCAAAGAATCTGCAGTGAAAATGCGGTCCAGTAACTTAGAATGCTGCCAGTATGGTATAGGAGAGTAATTTGTGCAGGAGCACAGAATATCCAATGAGTTTGCACTTAACACACAGAACAACCTCACCCAAAGACATGGAAAAGCCCCATAAACTCAAGGCATTTTGGATAAAAGCTAAAAGCCTGGGTGGATTTGTAAAATTCCAGACCCATAAATGAAGGGATACTGCGTTAATCACATTCATTGTATTCAGAGCTGGCTTATTCAAGATTGACCTTAAAATTGTTTGTTTAAATAGCATTTATCTGGTGCAAAATTCACTCTTAGATTAGATGTCATAATTTCTGTGATTGTTCGTATGTATGTCCAAATATCTGTAAATCCCAAATATTGATTATTTGGGATTTATTATGCCATTTTATATTATGCCTGGAAAGCAGAGCTTCCTTGTATGATTATTTTTGTCTAGAGGAATTTTAATGTCCTTGGCATTAATAACAAGTAACTACTGACAAGATAAGAAACTGCTAGTGCACAAATGGCACTGCTGTGTTTTTAGGATTTGGTGCGAGTAGAGAAGAAATTCTGTCCTTTTTCTCTTTCTTCCACTGAAGAAAAAGATTTAGTCTAACTTGTAATTTAAAATTACTCCTGAAATTAGTGACTGAGATGTGAGGATTAAAGGAACATATATTATTTACACAATGAGCAGAGGGACCATTCCAAATACTGGAATACAAAGGAAGAAGCTAAACAATGCAGATAGAGGCGGTGAGAAGACTAGCAAAATAGTTAGTTAGACTAATAATTATTAGATTATCTGAAAAATTATTAATTATATTTTAAAAGAACCAACAAGGCAAAGCAAAAATTTGCAGCTGCATATTAAGACTGTACTCTGCCAAGGATCTATGTGTTTACCTAATTTGAAATAATATATTTTATTCTATTCTTTCTTTCTGTGTTTTGTGAAATAGAATGAATTTTGTGGTGTTCAGCTGAAGGTTTCTTTCCTTCACTGTTTTGTAATATTTTTCAACAAAACTACAGAGGCTTAGGCAGGGCTCACAGTGAGGGATTTTGCACAGATGTTGGAAAGAGCTTAAAGAGCAGGAAAATGTTTGTGACTAATCCTTCATCTATATTTAGACTCTGGCAGAAACACAAGAGTATTTCAGAGAGGAGAGATAAGGTACAATGTTTAATAAATCTGCAAAAATAAAATGTATCAAACAAGTCATTTAAATGGTTATTTTTAATGACTGCTGTCATTTACTTGTATTATGGTAATATGCGTAGACCAACTGACACTTTATTGTATCAGGATCCCCTTCTAAGTTCACTTGAAGGATGATATTTAGCCTTTCATAATGGAGCTTTGCAAAGTAAACAAAATTATTTCTGTCATTTTGTTTAATCTAGGAACCTGTTGTTTAGGGTCCTGTGCTAGGACTGAACATTATTACTAACAAAATATGAACCTTAATAGACCATACCTTAAGAAAGAGAAATAGGGAGTATGTGTTGATGTAGGTGATAGCTAATTAATTGCAGAACTTTTGGTATATTATCTTATTTTTGAGTACAGTATTCATTACAGCATCTGTCATATTACCCAATTCTATTTCTTTTCTAGTAGCCACAGTTGCCCACTTCACTAACTGTAACTCTTAAAAATATTTTTAATGGAGCTGGTCAGCTTAATATTCCATGTTCATTACTCAACTTCATAAAATAATGCATTTTTATTATCCTTAAAGTAGTTATAAACAGAAATATTAATTAATTCTATTGCAAAACTACTACTGCCAACACTGATAGTGAATTTTTCCCAGTTTTTATTCTTTTTGAATATATTGCTTTAGGAATAACAGTGATTTTGCTAAGGCATTATTCTTTCTTAGAAATAGAAAACAAGGGAGAGCTATTTCAAAGACAGTTCCATGAATGGGTACAAATATTTAAACACAGTAATATATGGACAGTAATAAATGTGAATTTATTGACTATCCTTCTTAGCTTTTAAAATCATAGTGGTTTTTGTAAGAAGAGAGTGAGCATGTCTTCCATAAGCTTGTAAGTATGGTATTTTCCTGCTGAACTGAGGTCTTTGTTTCAAAGTAACTTCTGTCTACAATAGGGAACATACTACTCAGTGGGAATAAAAAGAGTTTGCAGAGTTTGATGGACTCACATGTGGATGTGAAGTAAGAAATATGCTAACTCTGTATGAATTTCCACAAAATCCATAGGAGTTCATGCAAGCACAATAATATGGAAATTACTTAGGACTTTACACAGAAAGTGTGTAATTTAGCTGTATAATTTGGAAATCATATTTTTTTCACAAAAGTAGCATGACATTTGCAGATTGCAATCGTTCATTAATTGTAACTGTAGGGAAATAGTTTTCCCATGTGCTCATGTACTCAAATGTTAACACTTGGTGAGCATGCAACAAAAACATCCTTTGCTGTTAATTTTAAATCCTCCATAGATCTGGGGTCAAAAGCATAATGAATATCGAGGAAGCATACAAGCTAATGAAAACTGAAATAAAGAAGCATCAGTCAATTCTATGTGTAAGTGCAGTGTTCAGCAGCTAAAGTCAAGCGCCTTCGCTCAGCTTAATCATTTGACCTGCGTGGATGTATCCTAGGATAGTAGAATATTTACATGGAAATAATTGCTGAGGTGTATAGCAATGAAAAATGAGAAGGTGTACCAAGAGGCAACCAAACTATTTGTGAAAAAGCATTATTTATTTCTGTTGGTTTCATTATGAGTACAGATATAGCTACGGTTTCCATTTTTCTTTCTGCTCTTATTAAATACGTTGGAAATTTTCTTTCAAGCTATCTAAATTGTGCAAATGTGAACTCTGCAAAGACAAAATAATACATATTTTGCATAGGCTTTTGATTAAGCTTTTTTTTTAGGGAACCTGCACCTCTTCAGAAATAATCATCAGGATTTTTCAGTCTAAAGTATGCAGTTGTATACAGGTACATATTAAAAATACATGCTAAATTCCAGTCTAAGTTCCTATTTGTTGTTGGGTTTTGTTTTTCAGTAACTCCATCAAGCTAGTGAATCTGTGCTCTATATTTATCAGCACGTGGCTGACAGCAGCTGGGTTCATACATTTGGTAAGTATATTTGAAAATACTTCATTGACTTTTCTCATGGATTATATGCTCTGTGGGTGACTTCATTACCTGGCATAGCCTTGCTGTGGGTAATACCTTAACATATCTATAGAGTACAATAAAAAAAGACATCAAAGCTTCCGGAAGTTTAGGCTTCTACTCAAAACTGATTCTGAATAGAAAGTAATACGTCATTAACCTCAGCAATAAAAATTGAACTGATGCAACTTCTGAATAATTACAATTTACCAGTAGGTGGCAATGTTCCCTAAATAACTACGGGAGTGCTTCCTGGGAGGGGTTGGCAGAGCTCAAATGGGAAATGAGGTCCTGGGAAATCAATGGTTGGGCCAGAAAAAAAGCAGTTCTTTGTTTCCACGAGAATTAATGGGATTGTTAACATTCCGGGTAGAAAGTTTTTATAGATTATTTCCTTCTCTTATATTCTTAAATTTCACGTTTTTGCTGTAGCTTTCATACGCTGATAACATAGGGCTTTTGTAATAGATTTTTATTCCACACTTAATACCTGAAAAAGGTAAGATAGTTAGTATAGAAGTACATATGAGTTCATAAATGTGAATTTATGTATGTATATATGGTAGGTAAATATCAATTGTGCAATTTAAACATTTTGAATCAGTAGCTTTTACAGTTTTGCATGGTAACTATAATTAAACATGGTTAAGTATTTGTCCTTCAAGTACATTTTATGATCAATTTAGGAAGATTTCAAGGTGCTAATAGTAGTAAGTTATTCAGCAATGGTTTTGCACTAATATTATAATGTAATGATAGTGATGTTAGTCCAGAGCAATTTAACTGATTTCCCTTAAATTACCTTGAGCTGCATCCAGCTCTATAAGATTAAATTCAGAATGTTTATCTTTTTGTTATACCAGATAGTAATTTAATTTTCACTCTTACTAAGATGCACCAAAATTTTGGATGTTTTAATTTATGATATACTTTGCATTCGTAGATGATCACATTGTTACACTCTTTTAGGCAAATGTAGCATTTTTATCATAGAAACATTACCCTTTTCTGGTTTTGAAACAAAAACAAAAAGCTTTTCTTAATTACATCAAGAGGGAGGGAATGCTATTTTCTACGACATGGGTTTTGGCGGGTTTTTTTATATATCGTATATCAGTAATATAGCATATATCAATAATTTGTGGTACAACTCTATTAATTCATTATATGTTTTCTTGTACATTTTAGGTGGAGAACTCAGGGGATCCATGGGAAAATTTCCAAAATAATCAACCGCTAACATATTGGGAATGTGTTTATTTACTGATGGTTACAATGTCCACTGTTGGCTATGGTGATGTTTATGCAAAAACAACCCTTGGTCGCCTTTTCATGGTCTTCTTCATCCTTGGGGGATTGGTAAAACCTCTGTTGTTGTTGTTATTATTATTAATTATTATTATTATTATTATTACCACTACTACTACGGCTACCTTAATACTTGATCCTGTATATCTCAGTGCTGTAATTAGAGAAAAAATATATCTGGTTTCATGAATTAAAATTAATTATAGAACTTTTAAATATCTTTAATACACCCTTTTTTTTTTATAGATAAATATTTTGGCAGAGCTTGTCAAAAAAGTCCACTTTAGTAGAATAAGAATTTTTCTAATCTATTTAAATGAGTAATGCATGTGAATACATGAAGTGCCTTAATATTTGAACTTATAATGTTTTTAGTGACTGACTGTAGTGAATTTTTTTGAGGCTGCTATTGATACTTAAAGGCACTTTGCGGTTTCAGATGTCCTACCCACCCTTCTGTGTTCCTTCCCAGAATTCCAACAAACACTGTGGCTTTGGATGGCCTTAAAGAGCAGCTTGCCTGATCCAGATGATGGCAAACCACGTTCTCTTTAATTTCAAACATCCTTTCATATCATGTAGCACAATTTTAACTCACAATTTATCACATGGCCATAACCAGTATGCTTTTGTATCACCAAATTCTTGTGTTCTTTGTCCTGAATGTGCATAGCTTGAAAGTTACTTACGTCAACTTTTCTATTATTTATCAGTGTTAGTAATATTATAGAACCTGTTGCAATGTTATTCACTAAAACATCAAGGTTTATTTTAATATTTAACACTGTGCAAGGTAAGTGCTTTATGAATGACTCACAATATATATTGTGCACATACATACATATGTATATTGTTAATTCACTCTCATATATTGATTTCATATATACATTCATCTTAAAGGTGATATGTATATAACTAATGTTATGAATGCCATATATGAGACACACAGATACATATATATGATTATAGATATGAACATAAATATATGCATTCCCATCTATGTTTATTTCCATACGAAGACAACTGGCAGTAGCTCTTTGAAGTATCCAGCCACAAGGAAGATGTTTGTTGGACAAAACATGGCAGAACAGTTTTTATTTTCTCCTCAAAACCTTTTTTCTATCACGTGTTATTCCAATCCTTTTAAAAACATGAACTTTTGGAAAACTTTTTTTTGGGAGTGGGGAGGGTGATATTTTTGTTTCTTGACAAGAATAACCCCTGATACCATCTTGATTTTTGTCTTCTTTTGAATCCTAATCATGGGGGAAAAAAGACTGTCTTTTAAAATAGAGATGTAACGGTAATGATAATAGTTGTTTTTGTTTTTTGCAGGGGAACTTGGATAGGTTTTTTCCCCTCCCCTCTACAGGAAGAATAAGATATAACTGTATTTTAAGATTAGATACAAGTTTGACTTAATTTTGTTCTTGTTTTGTTTTGTGTGCCTATTTTTCCTCTTTTGACCATTTTCTTAATTTATAATGTATGCATCTTCTCCAAGATTTTGCATTGAGCCCTCTTGTTTTGTGTGATATGAACTTTTACATTTTTTAAGTTTTCTTTTTAAACAACTTCATAGATCTAAACCTTTTGCATTTTCAGATCTTAAAGATATAAATCTTCTGAAAATATTCATCATCCCCCTTTCTTTGGCCTCTCTTTTTAGTCTTTTCTTCTGTCTCCTATCTTCTTCTTAGGCCATGTTTGCCAGCTACGTCCCTGAAATCATAGAGTTAATAGGAAACCGCAAGAAATATGGTGGTTCCTATAGTGCGGTTAGTGGAAGAAAGTAAGTATCCCAAGAGGCTCTGCTGCCTCTGCTGCAGTAGAACACTCTCTGCATGCCATTTTCTTTTTTTTTGTGTTTTTGTTTCATGCATGTAGGCAATGTTTGCTCGCTACGTGCCAGAAATTGCTGCTCTCATCCTTAATCGGAAGAAATACGGCGGGACTTTTAACTCAACCAGAGGCAGAAAGTAAGTCAAAAAAGACCAGGTGTGGTTGTGTGACTTTAAAGAGCCCCTGAAGGTGGTAACAGCTGACTCACAGCTTACAAGGCTGTGTTACTTGACATCAGATATTACCACTGGAGAGTTGTCACACTATAATTAGAGACCTGGGCTATGCTATGGTACAAGTCACAACATTTTGTCCCTACTGCAAGAGAACCTGGATAACCCTAGGACTATGCTGATATACCTTGTAAAAAATGCAGCTGTTCCATATACAGTCAGCTGCTGGAACAGGGTTGACTTGTCACTTCACAGTTCTGGGCGTCAGATTACCATGTGGTCATCTCTTAACTAAGTGACAAAGATAATTCACATGATTGTCAAAAAACTCAGTTCTGTTGAAAACTTGGGTTTACTGGAATGCAAAATACGAGATTTACGTCAATCCAGTTATTCCTTTAGACTGCCTATGCCAGGAGTATGATAGTGCTGTTTCTCATTGTCCAAACAGCAGATTCAGATCTCATTCAGCTGCCATTGGTTTCATATGAATATTGCAAATGGTTGTGATTTTAGGATCTATGACCAGGGATATTAAAGTGATTATCTTCCACATGCTGTCTAAACCCTATCCTAAGAAGAGCAAATCTTACCCTTAGTATTAATATAGTATGGAAAAACCCAAACCTGTAAAAAACTTTTACATGGTAGCAAAAGTTAAATTTTAGCTCATCAGCTATTGAAAGCCTGTTTGTTTTCTTGACCAAGTTAAAACCAGCTCTGTCCTGCATTCCCAGCTCCTAGACCTGCTGGGATGTACTTGACGATTTAGTAGTTTCTCCTCTATACCACCATTAGTGTTGCCATCTTTTGTTTCATCACATATCATTGTGACATTCACTGGTAGAGATATATTTGCCCTAAAAGACTAGCCCTATAGAATTCCTTCTATATAACGTAAAGAAGGTACTGCAAGAAACACATCTATCCTCCTTGAAGAGGATATGTTTTTTTACTTTATTCCTCTTAATTCATCACTCATGCATCATTTTCTAAATGTGGATTATGGTTTTATCAGGTTGTTTCTCCTCTCTGTGGAGCAGAAAGACTGTAAATGGCCAACAGAGATAATTCTAGAGTACTGTTTTACATCACTGGGTGGATAAATCAAAGGGTTTTTTCTTTAGTATATGCTACTGTATGGTCAATAATACTCAAACAATTAGATGACGCAATTGAAAATTTCAATACCTTCATTTTTTGAGATACCCTCAAATGTCTGAAGTTTTTTTTAAATATAAACATTAACACTGGAAACTTGCATTGCAAGTCACTTATCCATATTAATAAAATGCCTTAATTTGTTTCTAAGATGGAATAGTATCATTACTTTCCCAAAATGTTTATTTGTGACAGAGTCCTACTCACTTTCATACTTTTATTTATACTTAGTTTCTCAAAGAGAGAAGTTTTGCAAACACAGAACTTACACCTCTGTTTTTTGAGGCTCCACAGGAGTTACAGCAGAGGGAAATATGGTTAAAAGCTATTTTACATACCGAGTTTTAGTCTCTCCCCTTCTACATTGTCACTAGTACCCAGCATTGCTCAGATGTCTCTAAACTTGGACCTGATCTTCAGTCAGAACCCCACATCCTGGAAAACTCAACTCCAGATTACAGGCTTCTGCTAGCTTTGAGGCATGCTTCATTTTATTTTTTCACCTTTTCTTTTTGTCTTTATTTATACGTACTATCTGTTTGTTTTTAGCTCATTCTGTTAGTGCTTTCTCTGCTGGTCTCTACTGCTCATATAACTTGTTGTTTGAAACTCAACTCTATCATCAGCATACAAACTGTTCGATTTACTTTATGCATTGTTTTCTGGTTCGATTATTAATTACTAAGTAGTTTAAAGACGTCCTTTGCTCATGTGGGTCTTTCATCAGAGAATCTGAGCTTGGGAACTGCACAGTAAAAAGCCATTAGCACCCCTTGTTTGATGTTGCTTTTGCAGTCAGCAGAACAAGATTGATGAAATGTTATGTTTGGCCAAAATTTAAGTTTTCATTTGGAATTCCGTGTTGAGAGAATGGGTTGTCAGAACCAATAAGTTTTCCTTTGTTTGAGATATGGGCATGTGGTAGTAATTAGCAATATAAGAACTTTAGTTGAGCAACCAAACATAGATTCTGGCAGCAAATATAATGAGAAACTACAGTTGTTCTATTCGTAACATCAGAAAGTTTCCAGATAAAATTAAATGCGTGTACAAAATGAGAGCAGCTAAATTTTGTTGCAATACATAGTTTCAACTCTTAAAATAGCAAATGTGTATACTTTTTAACTTTCACCAAAATATATAAATACATGGAATCTGCTTTGTAGCACTTATATATATGTTTATGCATGTTTCTTTATGAACTATGTCCATGGAATAACATGCCTCTATATGACTATTGGACGTAAACTTGGGAATTTAAAATTAACATATGATTCTGTATGTTTTGAGGATTGCACTGTGTGGCTTTAATACTAAGGAGAGCCTTGCTATAGAATTGTAACTATTGAATTAGCTAGAATGTAAACATGAAAACTCCACTTACTAAAGAAGAATAACCAACACACCAGCACGTTTCATCTCACATTTCATTTTGCTTTTCAGCCAATAAAAGCCTCAAAGGATTCATAAACTATGTAGGAATCATTTTGCACAATAAATAAGCTTTCTTCTCTCTTAGATGAGACGCATACATACAGAGTTTGGAAATAGAAGTAGTTTGCAGGCAGTATGCAATTATCACAGGTTAAATTTATGAGATATTAGGTAGTTTTGTTACAAAAGCCCACTGGGATTTTTAAATTTTAAATCTAATTTATAATCTCTGCTTTGTAATATATTCCTGTGATGAGACCTCTCATAGAACACAAAGCAGGAATTTAATTATAGTCTTTGAGTGAAGTTTCACCTGTTACATAAAGAACAGTACTCACCATTGCATATATACCAAAATGCATGGTCCATACCAAATGTGACTGAGACCAAACATACGCAATTAATGACAGAAAGGGTAATGACTTCGTGACAACTGCAACCTGGTGCAAAAAAAAAATAAAAATTAAAAGCTACCGAAAAAGGTAACAGCCCTTGTCTTGAATTTCAGATGTGTAAGCAATGAGATCTGCTTCGTAGGTGATGAGATTAGTGCTAAGCAGCTGTTTTGCAACTGTTTACAGATCGGTTCATCAGAGACTAATTTTTATACTATGTGTCCTGATGCACCAGAATCAGATGGTCAGTAGACAAGAAAAAACAGGACTTCTCAGTTTAATTAGAGCTAACAAACAATTGCTTCTTGCTATAATCACCACTAAATACAGATGACAGAGAAAACCAGACTGTAACTACAAAAGCAGAATATTGTTGATATTAAATATATCACACCTAAAACGTAACCGGGAAATAAAATTCAGGCACGAGAAGCAATCAGTCCTACACAGTTTTTCTGGTCTTTCACATAAGCAATTCAGTGACTACTGTTTCTCCTTCCTTTGCATTTCTCTGGAGGAATTCTGTAGTAGTACATGAGTTTATGTTCTGGGAAATACTTTTTGCGTAGCAGGTATCGCATGTAACATTCTTTACGTATTAGCCAACGTTCTACTGACACCTGTAGAAGCAGGTAACAGTGTAACTTGCGTTCTCAGTAGAACAGTTGGCATGTTTTTATTATTAATAGATTAGTAATTTCCTGAGTGAGTTTTTTGTGAGATTTAAAAGTCAAGTTTATGCTTTCTGAAGATGAAAAATGCTTTTAAAATGCAAAGTAGACAAATTTATAATGGAGGTTAACTCTAATTAATTGCTTCATCACCAAGAATTATGTCATCACGCTGAAAAATATCCGCAATACTATATAGGACATATGTCACTAAAACATTGCAAAACATTATAGATCACTATGAAATAACTAGTGAAAACATATGCTTGAAAGCAGTTATTTTCATGTAATTTTATAAATTCAATTAGTGACAAACTGGTATCATTATGAACAGAAAAAGTAGTTTGTAATGAAAAAACACCGGATACAAATACTGGACATAGAAACTAGATGTAACATGTAGTTGGGTGGAGAAGGAAAAAAATCCTGACCTTTTATTACAGTATTATAAAAAGTCTATAGATTACATTTTAGTTTAGAAAATAATATATAAATTTATATATATAAGCAGGGGAATTTTTATTCTTTTTTATTTGTTTGACTATTTCATAATGATATGTATGATATATCATGATGAAATATAATCAAATGATATATAGCTTGAGTATTACTGATATTTCCTCCTAGCCATTTTTCTTAATAATATTGGTACTAGTAGCTGGTTCCCTACATCATATCTACATTTATGTCTTTTCTTTTTAAGGCTTTCAATTTGACTTTGTTTAGGCTCTTTCTGTAACTTATCTGTAGAACTCATGGCTTAGTATTCAATGGATCATTTTAAAGTGATATTTTTTGAAGTGAAGTAGCATAGAAGAATTAAAAGATATCTGCCACTCTATCGCCATAGCTGAGAGACTAATTTTTTTAGAATGTACCAATAAGCCTACAGGTTAGTTTATGCATGAGTACCTCTGGAAGGCTGGAAGAGGCAGTGAACACTTTGTCTTTGGATGATTTTCTGAAGTACTCCAACTAACCCCTTAACTATAAAGTGTACGCTTTAAGTCTTATGAGACAAAGGTTTTCTTCAAAAATTACTGGGTTTAGATAAGTAGAGCTCTGCTGTTTTACTCTTTTTGTGATATTTGGAACTTACATATTGAGTCCCAGCCATAATGGGACTTGCAAGGTCATCTGAGTTATTTCTTTTAAGCCCTCCCCTCTCCTCTGCCAAAACCATCAAGGTCTATTTATTTATTTATAACATTCATATTATTCAGATCTGGTCTGAGATTTAGTTAAAGATCCAGATTTCTTTTACATCTACTAATTTATAACTAATGTTTTATTCTGCATTTACTTGTGAATCAAGAGTGGTTTTATTCAGTTATTTCATTTCTGTATTCATGTGTTCATATGATCAGACTGGATTTTAATTCTGTGAAATATTTTCCAGTTGAAGACATGACGATATTGTAAATCAGCCTGTGCAAAGGTCTAGAAAGCATATGGAAAGAACATTTGTAAACTGAAAGAGAGACTGCATAACTTAATGATTTTTTTTCAGTCTTTCCTCTACAATGAATTAAATTTTAATTCCATGAGCTAAATTATTTTTGCCTTTTTTGAAACTGTTGTCAAATCCAATGGAAACTCTTTATGAGAGCAGCAAACAGAACATGGCTTCACATGAATAGATATTGGCAGAGAGAGGAATTATTATTGTTTTATATACAGGCATGTGTATATATAAACTGCTTATCTTGTCCCAATAGTAAATATTTATCCTAAAATTTTTTAAATATTCAAAAGATTAAAAAAAAAAGATCCAGAGGAATTACCATAGTTAATATATAAGATTAAAAATTGTATTTTAATTAAATCATAGTTCTTTACTGAATAAGCCAGTAAAACCTCCTGTTTCTCTTCTCTCATGATCTCCTATGCTTCCCAGAGATTTCTTCAGATTTCTTAAGTTTACAAGCCATAAATTAGCAAATCATCAACATATCAACGGCAAGAATCATCTGTTAGAGATTCCTTCCAGAAGGAAACATGGGATTCAATAACTAAACTTCACAGAGGAAAATAAAAACTGTAGACAGATAGATATGGTAAACAGAAAGACAAACAGATAATTGAAGTTGACAGGCCATCTTGCACTCATTAGACATTTGAATTTGATTAAAAATTAGAAAAAAAATTGTAGGGCTTATCCACATACTTTGGCAAAAGTCCATTTGCTGCAGTAATGAGAGGCATAGCTCCAAAGAAAGTGACATTAGATTATTATATTAAATAATTTGATACAATATGCAAGATATTATTTTCCAGTGGGATGAGAATGTAATAAGAGAATGCGACATGGATTGCATTACGATCCCCAGGGGTGTCTCTATTTCCCATCTGCTAGCCATTCTTCTAATCCCACTGAAGTCTTACTTAGTGATAAAGAAAATTTGATGATTGTTAAATAGTCTGACAGATAGAACTAATAGGACAAACTTCCCCTCACCCTCCCCAATTTTGCATGCTTATTAAACTATATCCATTCTTATGAAAGCAAGAAAGGAAACGTGGAAAGTGACATCTAGCAATGGTATGACTTATATGTGTATTCTAGGTCTCAAATCATGTTCGATTCCTACAACAACAGCACTAATTTTATATTTCTAGTTAAAATTATGAAAATTTCAACTTTTCCTTCTCTCTGCCTAAACTTTAAAAAAACATTTGGGGTTGGCATCAAAATAGCAGCTGTTGCTGTTCGAATTTTGATCCGAGAAGGACTGAATGTGGTTTTATAAGATCTGCTGATCTACTATATTCTACAAAATATACAGGTCATTACTTCAACTGTGGATTTTCCAAGGATTGCAATGTTAGGTGACAGAAGTGGGTAATTAATCAGCAAGTTTTAGTGACTTTTTGTTTCCACTGAGATTCTGTTGCTGAAAATTTTGGGGTGATTTCTATGGAAAGAAATGCACTGGCTCTGGTCATGAATTAAATGCTCAAGATCTTAAAGACTTTGCTAACTTCTGTATTGCTTACAAATGATTTAGTTAGTTTTTGACTCAGCATTTAAAAAATGCATAAGGCAATTTGAAAATGAGTAATGGTGGAAAGATAGAAAGCAACTCATTTAAGGGAAAATGTTTTCAATTTATTTAAAAAGTAATAACAGGCTGTCTTGTGTGTGATGTCTGCTACACAAAATAGAAGGAGGAAGGAACCCCAGGGTTTGGAGGGATTAGAACAGTAGATTAAGATCTATTTGCAACAAAGATGCTAATGCTGGAGATGTGGCTTACTCCTGCATTTTACTGTAAACTTTCTGATATGACACCTTGTGCATTTTTTTTTTTTACAGTTTTTACTTTTATTTATACTAAAATAGTTATAGAATCATAGGATGGTTTGGGTTGGAAGGGACCTTAAAGAACATAAAGTTTTAACACTCCTGCCATGGGCAGGGACACCTCCCACTAGACCCAAGTCCCATTTCTTATGTTGATAGAGCTGTGCAGTGTCTAAATGTTGTGGTATTTTATATGAAAGCAGAAATATGCCAGGTAATGTTGCCATCAAGATTGAATGAAAGGATGAATATCCGTCGTCTAAACTACAGTGGAAGCTTCTTAACTAATCCACATTGTGGCAGAAGCAAATCGTTGTGGTTTTTTCTTATTATTGCAGTTTGAGGTGTGCGTGAAGCAAATAATATTAACTTTTATTTCTTAACTTGCTTCATAGACAAACATTGTGCAATTCCCTAGACATAAAAATGTAAGATAAACTTATTTAGCTGTAACTGAGCAAGTAAGTTGAAATAAATAAAAGAAAGCAGCTCAGAATGAAT
The DNA here is from genome assembly GCA_025769975.1 of Gallinago jamesoni. Lineage (NCBI taxonomy): Eukaryota > Metazoa > Chordata > Aves > Charadriiformes > Scolopacidae > Gallinago > Gallinago jamesoni. The sequence goes on from JAOQGH010000002.1 coordinate 14,599,571, forward strand.
CACTTATGATAACATGCTATTGCAAAGCAGACTTAGATGCAAACTCTGATATACAGTTTAAACGAAGGAGTGGGTTATTTATTCAGGATTGAAGTGTCTGAAAATCCACTCTATTGGCTTGTTCTCTAGTAGAAATCTCACTTAGGTGGGCATAAAATATTTAAGAACCCATGTAAGTGAATTCTGTACTATTTCTATGTGCTTCAGAAAAAATTTCTGTGACACCACAAATATTCACAAGCAAGATTGAAACCTGGGTTTGTATAAGTGCACTTCATAGAGCTTCATAGCTATAATAATGTACAACTAATTAGGGTCTTGTGTGTGACTGCATGTTTATCATACGTGACCAATTTTATGCTTAAAGGAATTTGATATGATTCCTTTTTGATTCTTAATTTTACATAAGTACCTTTGTCACAAAGTAAATTAATATCTGCATCAGAGGTAACTTTCAAACACCTATGATTTCCCATTTATATTAATCTGATGTATGATCCAGTGCTGTTCCACTGATCTGAACTGTGGACCATATACTGAATGTAGCTCTTTGAGTGTATTCTGATATTAACTAATTCCTTTTTCTTTACTCACAATATAGGAGAGATTCCAAAGAGCATTGAACCTATTGGCAAGAACAGATAGTTTCTGTCAGAATTAATCACAGCAGCCTCAGTACGGGCTGCATGAGTTCACTCTGGTTCCTAAATAGTTGGCAGCTGAAACTATCAGGTCCAATTTACAGAAATTAAAGGTACCGCAGACATCTCCAGTCATAGTGTATTCATGTTCTTTTATACATTTAATGTTGATACATATTTGAAAGTCAGTGCCTTTGGCTTCTCAGCAACTTCAACACTTTTGAAATCTTTAATCCTCCAGGAGTAAAGAGAATAATGAAAATCTGTTTTTGAATAAACAGTTGAAAGAGAATAAATATTAAAATAAAGTGGCTGAGTTGTGACATACTTGACAGACAGTTTGCTATATTTTTGAATATTTTTGACTTCTCTCCTTTGTACTAGAATAATTCTGGAGCCTGATACAAGAATCAGAGTGAGAAAATAGAGAGCTTACAGTGGAATTTTTTTAAAAAAATATCATGTCTTGATTTTCAAGCTCTGTGTTCACAAATACAAATGACTAATACAAAAAGGCAAGTTTGGGAGTAACACTTTTTAGTTGCCCGTTAGAAGTATTTTTTAAAAAACAACCTGATGTGTCTTTTTTGGTCCACAGGTGTCTGCTCTAGATGAGTCGTTCTCAGTTTTGCTTTCCATACATAGGACAATTTTTAAAAATGTTTAAAGTATTATAACATTGTTCTGGTTCGCTATGCACATTGGCTAAATAAGTGATCTTGGGTTCAAGTCTTCTGTGAAAAAAAAATGAACTCATGACAGTGCAGCACCTATTAATCTATCTGTATTAAATTGAGAGCAGAGTTTATAATAAAATAAAACATGTTTTTAACCAAATGAGAGAGACACACCAATGCATAAAGTTTTTGCGTAATTGAACTGAATTGATAGAAACTTGAATTATGCTAGGTACGTCATAAAAAGCGCAATCAGCTAGAAATGTATTCTAAACTGATATATTTAAAGACTGCATACCACTAATAGATAAACAGAAAGACCATGTGTATAGTCTCTGTTGACATTTATTGACTTTTCCTAATAAGAAAAAGCAACTGAGGACTTATCCTTTCTTGAGGAAAACCAGTTAGACTTTACAAGAACCTGCTTACTTCAAGCAGAGCAGCCTGCTACTGGTATACAAAGAAAGAATTGAGATAGTTGATAGATGAAGGCATGATCAGAAAGCTAAGCAGAAAGAACATAAAGAGATTTGAGCATATGTATTTCATATAAATATTATAGTTTTATAGAGACATCTAGATCAATATGTGCCACACTTCATTTAGTTACTTGACAAGTGAACAGCATGTATTCAACTGAATGCTGAACAGAATTTTGTATTTATTATCTTTGATTTATTATGACAGACTAGTTAGAGTGAGTTTTTTCAAGTTCTTTATACTTGTTCCAATAAAATGGATATAATTTATTTCAAAATAAACAGGCAAAAGATTTGCTTTTCGTATTGTATCCTCTGAAGGAAGAACCATGCAAAGATCCTTTTTGAAGAATCCTATTCACAGTGGATCTGTTTTCATTTACAGTACTATTTATATGGATTAAATGTATGTTCTCAATTATCTCATGCCAGAATTCTAATTTTTTTTAACCTTTGCTTATTTATTTTTGTTTCCTTCCTCAAACTGTTTCTATCTGTGGTATCTTTGGACCTTTTACCACATTTTTGTTTAGTTTATAAGAAGCTAGTGTATTTTTAGCAAATGTATCATTATGTCAGTACTGGAGTAGAAAAAGATTATGCAGTGTAGAGAATTTCAACTGTATAGGATCACAATTTAAATCAACTGTGTAGAACTGTACTGTGTCACTGTAATTAGTTTTGTGAATGATAAGTATATATGGGAGAGAATGGATTAGTCTGGTTTTATTGGTTGACAGAATATGGCTCCTGATAAGCTTTTGATTCTCTGTAAAAGATTCTTTTTGCAGCATCACTGTCATGTAATATGGATTGCCATTGGTATATTATGCCAGTTTCACCTCTGATACATCATATCAATAACTGTTACTTAACAGAAACCTTAATCCTCCTGAATACTTATCAGCAATAAAAAATGACTAAATTCCTGAATTGTGGGTTACAGTATTTCTAAATTTAATTTTTAAAGAATGAAAAAAATTATAATTGGAAATAATAATTTATCTGAGTACTGTATTACTTTTGAGGTTTTTCATAAACAAAAGCTTAATGCAGAGGTTAGACATTTTTGTTGACCCCAAATTATTATTACAGTATTTTCCAATAAACCAACTCTAATTGAAAGCAAAAGATATCCAGTATGTTGGCTTTACTTTAACTCTCAGCGTGTAGAAGAAAATGAGTGATACATGGGAAGTGAATGGTTATTGGAACAAACAGAGGAAGTTATAAATCTTAAGTCATACACAGGACAGGTTGGAACAGTATAAGGTCTCCAAGTTTTGTTAAATAATGTACCTAATAACACTCTCTTGGCGAGCAGGAAATCTGTTTTCAATTTCTTCTACTTTTAAGCAAAAATATTATTTATGTTAAAAAGGAGGTTTTTGGGGGGATTTTTCAACCAAAAATTAATGCAAGTGTCTTATCAGAAAATATTGTTTGAAAACCAGGTGGTTTTGTTCCATTCACAGCTCAGGACACTGTCTTGCCGTATATAAGAACAGCAAAGAAGAGAAGAGTAGATAATGTTCAACCCCAAATCAGAGTGCTAAAATGAAACCATGGTGCAGATGCTTTCTGTCATTTCCAAAAGAATCTGTCCTGATGCTCAAATGCAAGAGTATTTGACAGCCAAATGTTTTATTTTCACTGAAGCAGATTGCTATGAAACCCTATAATATTTATAAATAAGAATCATAACAGGATTGAATTATTGTACCAAACGCATCTGCTTTTAGCAAGAGGTTTGGAGGAGATAACCTCTGGAGGTCTTTTCCAACCTGAATTGTCATGTTATCTTTTGATCCTTTGAAAATGTCTTCTATAATAGAATAATTTGGGTTGCATTCTCTATCTGGCTTGTCATTTTTCTCTGCAGTTTACTCATATTTTTAAAATGTGGACTGTAATCGATGACAGAGAAGAACCCATATGAAGTGAAGTCTCCCAGGAAAGAAGTAAATTTTCTGCATAGGAATGCAGTGTAGTTCAAGAGCATTCAGGAAGAGGCCCTGCTGAAGCTAATGGCACAGGATATGTAAAAAACAGTTGCCTACTAGAAGAAATTATTTCTATTATGAAAAATAATGCATCAGCTATGGAAATGGAAAATTCAGTTTCTTAATTAGTAATAGATGGAAACATTTGAAGAAAATACTACCCATAGTTTAAAGTTAGTCATCTTAGAAAGTATGTGCAGACAGTATGAAGAATACAAATGAATATTTTTAGCTGCTATTTATCATTTTCTTGGGCCTTTGCGATTTTTGATGCTTGACGGGTTGCACTCAGGAAAAGTGCTGGATGCCACTAGGCAGTTAGAACTCTCCAATATGTTCATGTAACGTAGTGTATCAAACGTAGTCTGTTCAGAATTTAGATCTAGTAAGCTACTCAGGTTTTAAACAACTCTTCAGAATCTGAACGTCATTGCGGTTTTCCATTTACGTTGGTAAATTGGATGGAGATTCATCACAGTGAATCCTAGTGCTTGAAATCATATTTTACCCTTCTGTGTTGAAGGTTATTATCCTGCCCTAAGTGTGTGTGCAATAACACGTGCACACACAGTGCTGGCAGCTCAGGCAATTGACCCTTAGGGAAACTGAGGAAGGGTGCTTCTGAAGGGGAAAATATCGACATGGTTTTATCCAGTACAGACACTGCTTCAAACTCTGCCAAGCTGCAAAGATCCCAGAGGGAACCTCTTAAGGACCACTTGCGCCAAAAAAGGATGAGCTAATATATTTTATGTCTTGTTTTCTGATATTGTGCTTACCACCTCATAAAATGGGAAAGATTTAACTCAAGGATTTTTGTGGTTTTATGAGTTTACGGTCGGAGAACTCGGTGCTCTGTACATATACACTGCACCAAAAACTTCAGCTGGAATTGAGCAAAATTTCACTGAAGCCAAAGCAAGTTTAGGAATAGAAGTTCATAGTACTGAGTTCTATGTTAAATACAAACCAGCATGATCAGAATCCTGCCTGCTAAAAAGAATGAAACCATTGAAGTTTTTGACAACTGTTATTTCCAAAATTACATCTGAGTTCTGGTGATGTCACTAACTCATGCAAAAAGAGTATTTGAGTTTATCATATTTCTAAATCAAGCTTGAAAACTCTGTGCTACACTGTTTATAAAAGTGATAATAGTAGATCAATATCATAAGGTGTGCTGGACTGGTATAATAGTTTATTGTGTTTTGCTTTTCTAGTGACCATATGAACCACTGCGAAAGTAACAGTACATGGTGGTGAAATTATTCACTGCATGATGCATATTACTGGTTTATGCAAGGCCAGGCTGGATGGGGCTTTGAGAAACCTGGTCTAGTCGGAAGTGTCCCTGCTCCTGGTAGGGGGGATGGAACTCGATGATCTTTAAGGTCCCTTCCAAATCTAACCATTCTATGATTCTTTGTTCCGCATAATTATCCTTTTTCCTATGAGTTCTATGTGCTTTTCAGACGCATTTCATCAAGCAAAGAGCAAGAACTGATTCCTATTATGGCCCATTGCATTAGTAATAACTGCTGCCACCTATTTGTTGTTTCCAGCAAAATAGGTTTCTGCTTTACTGAGTTTTTCACAGACCAATTATGAAGTAGGTGAGATTTGGATGGGCTACTTCTTACTCATGGAATTACTTTGCTTAACATTTGGCAGCTCAAGTGCCAAATAAGTTTGTGAAATTGTGCTTTTGTAGCGTTTGTGCATAGATTATATGACTGTAAGGAAGCTGACTTTCTGTTAGCTCTGGAATTGTATCTATGCCACCTTGTTCTTCCTTTTGATTTCTGTGAGCGATGTGGTAATTGGAAGTTTTAGCAATAGGCAGGTTGAAGACACTCTCTGTCTTAAGCCCATGACAGTAATGAAAGCTGAGATTGAGTTTATTCCATGAAGGAAATTGTAAGACAATGTAGGATATTCTAATCATAAATTTTTGGGCTATGCTTTACAATAATAAAGGAGCAAAGATCCTTTAATCCAGGAAGAGTGCAATTTCCTATGCTTTTTCTTCAGCCTCTCAGAATTTAAGATATGTAGAATTCAAGAACGTGCATGTAGATATATATTGTGCTTCCATCTTATGGTCAGATACACGTGTTATTGGAAATGTGGAGTGATAGGGACCTTTGTGACATGACAGTTTGTACAAATTTTGATTTTCTGAGCGATCTTGCAATGGTGCAATAAATAATGATTTCTTGTTATAAAGTACTCTCCTTGTAGGATTTATGGTATGAAAAAGATTTCTTTTTTACTGCTTATGGCCTATAATTGGCAAGGTTTGTGCAATGCATTTCATTGGCATAAGTATTTGCTTTCAGCCATGGGTAAATATTGAGTCATTTTAGGGAGATTTGCTGTCTCGTTATGTCATAAAATAAAAATTTAAGCAGTAAATCTCAGTACAGGAGGTAAAAATGTGGAGAAAGATGTGTAAAATAAAGAAATATGACTTTGAAAGTGACTGGTTAATACAGTGTATAAACATATATATAAAAATGATGCCACTTATTGTTAAACGTGTAATACAACTTGGCCAAATGGTTTGTTAAAAGTAATCTTTACAAGTGAGAGTGTATGTGTATTTGCAATTGCAAAGCACCTTTTGGAAATGATGTTTTTGTTCTCTGACTTCATGGAATAGGATCTAGAGAAACATCAAGAAGAGACTAATACTCTTTGTGGCCAATAAATTACTATTTCCTTCTTTGTTGTCGTGCTTGCTTGTTTTACCTTCTTTGCAAGATTAACTCTGATTTTTCTGTAACAGGCACATAGTTGTCTGTGGTCACATAACACTTGAAAGTGTGTCCAACTTCCTGAAGGACTTCCTGCACAAGGATAGGGATGATGTCAACGTAGAAATCGTCTTTCTGCATAAGTAAGTAATCTTTCAAGATTAGTCTTATCATCTGTTATTAAAATTCATTAAATTAAATAGTATTTTTGGGGAAAAGACAGAGTATTTTTAAAGCTCCAAATAACCATAAAATTAATGTTTGCAATTACTTTTGTTAATGACGTATTTTGAAAATAGAGTTGTTTTCTGCAATTTTGTATAAAACATTGCTAAGTGTAGGTGTTTCAAGCCGACAGACTTCAGACACAATCGTGTCTATTGTAAGGTAGGTAGCTAAGCACATTGTTGAAGTGGGAACAGAATTATGAAATTTAAAATATTGAAATACTAATAAATAGAATTGAGAATCTTTAGTGGCAAATATTTCTAGTGAAACTACCAAAATTGCTATCAGTAAAATTAGAGAAAAATACTGTTTGTAGTATGAACTTACGCTGTCTGAAAACATATTTTCACTTTTGATTTTGCTCAGAAAAAAATGTTTAGTTTATATTGCAATCTATTTGTAGAAAGAAAAATGTAGGTGCAGATATAATTTTAATGTAAATGAGATATATTACTTTACTGAGATAACTAAGATAGAAAAGAAATTCTTGTCACTGCGATAATTAGTACTGCTGTTTTACCCATATATACCTACTTACACACAGCCTCTTGCGCATTTCTGCTGTGGGATTTGGACAGGTGTCTTAAGGTGGTTGCTGTTTGTTGCAGGCTCTGTGTTACATGTAATAAAACATCAAATAGGTGTACTTTTGGGAGAACCTGCTAGAAATGGCAGCTACACAGAGAGTGTTACACAGAGAAACAGTGTGAAATGTCTTTTCTGCTCTGGAATGGCCTCTGTTTAGAAGTGTTGCAAGCTATGAATGAGTAATACTTTTGCATTTAGCAGCAGTTCTGCATTTTTCTTCTTGTCAAGGAAAATGATTGAAAAGTTAAAGAATCATTTGTGATGATTCAACTGGAAGCTGAAAAATAAGCAGCACTTGCACAATTTTTTTTATCTAGTCCTTTAAAATTGAACTAAAGTTGATATACTGAAGCAACTATTTTGTATATTTGCTTGTTCCCCTCTCTCAGTAAAACAAGAATTGACTGTCAGAGATGAGCAGAGATCCAGTTTTCCACAGTCAAAAGGCATGGTCGTAGGAATCAGGAAACCACATATGAAGGGCTACTTGTTTGTGCCTACTTTCTTCTGTACCTTCACAGACAATTTTTTGCATGCATCTGTTTTATTTTCTTATTAAATTTAGCATCTGACATGACAATAATCTCATACACTTACTGTGTAGCTATTACATCTCTTCTGTTTTAATGAGTGGCATCAGAAAAGGTATTTACAAGGTTGGTACCACATAATATAATAGATTGTGATATGTTTAATTTTCTTTGTTTGCGACAAAATGAAATGAGACAAAGTCACAGCATAATAATGTATCTTTTAATCATAGTTTATGAAGGCGACAGGGTCCTTGTAGAGTTCCTTTTCCAGCTTTTAGTGATTTTGCATTGAGTGCTCTGATGCAATCGGCTCTTTTGAGAATGGTGGGGCCAGGCTGAGAATGATTGTCATACTGGACAATTTCTGTAAAGAATGCTGTATGAGGAAGTTTTCAAGCATTTGCACCAATTCTTCTGGATTCAAATCTGTGAAAAACTGGTAGATGATGAACCTGCAGAATAGCACAATGAAATGGGCCAGAAGCTCTACAGACAGAAGGATGTGAAAGCAATACTACTGTATTTGACTTTTAAGTACTGCACAGTGCTCCCACACCACAGGAAAAGCATCAGCAGAAGTCTGAATACCTAAAATAAATAAAAGGTTTGGTTTATAAATGAAGGAAATGGGACGGTTATGAAAACTGACTTGTCATTTTCTCTTGTGTTTTCTTCCTCTTCCCGATGCAGTATCTCCCCTAACCTTGAGCTGGAAGCTCTTTTTAAACGACACTTCACTCAGGTGGAATTTTATCAGGGTTCAGTCCTTAATCCCCATGACCTGGCGAGAGTGAAGGTAACAGCTCTGTCGTTCTGTTCTACTATTTGACTTTTTTAAAAGTACTCATTGTATTATTTGGGAAAAAACAGTAAAGCTCTTCTTCTTGTAACCCCAAAAGATTGTTTTTCTATCTGTATTACCTTGCCTAATAAATTATATATCCTTATAAACCTTGTTTTCCCTATATCTTTAGTTCTTCAAAGCTACAGTAATGATATGACTTAAGAGACTTTGTCTGCTATTCCACTGAACTCTATGAATTTTTCTCTGGGGTTTAGTTCAGGAGTCTATTTTACATTTATGGTTGATATAATAGAACATGGTCTTAAAATAATTGCTTAAAATGCTATTGTCTTACCTTCATCAGAATGATGGGAAAATCGTTTTTCACCTGTCAAAACCTTTTTTCTATTATCCAGAATCCTAAAAATATAAAAAAACCAAACAAAAAAAATTAGGATTTTTGGTAGGTACCTAACATGAGATGGTATTATTGTCTAGAATTCTCTATGGTAAATTATTTTGTACTTTTAAAGCAAAGCATGAAGCCTAAATAAAAAAAAATAAAAAAAAAATAAAAAAGCGCAAGCTGTCAGATACAGCATTAACTCTTTTATATTTCATTTTTGTTTGTTTCTTCTTTTTCTTTTTTCCTAATGGCATGTAAATTGGCTACTTAAGCCAAGAATATTTTACTGCAATGTTAACACTTTCTGGAGAATTAATCGTGCCTTTGCTCCATTTTGTCTGTAGAAATTGCTTAACCTTTTGTATCCCAACACAAACTCTTTCAGTTCATCAGAACAAAATGTTCTAATTATGACCATAAAATTGTGTGTTGCTATTTTATTTATTGTGTTCTGTATTCCACCCTTCTTTGTGTTGGTATTTGGTTGTATACACTGAAAAATACTTTTGTCATCTGCTTTGAGTTAAATAGAGCTAAGATTTGTGTGAACATGGAGGTCCTGTGAACAGATCAGTTCTCCTTGTGCTTCCTAAAACTGATGCTCAGATTCTAAATTGTCAGTTCAGCCACCTCGTCCTGTCTCTAACAGGAAGGTACTTAAATTCCCAAAGAAAGCTGTAGGACTTGTGGGAGCACTGCCCTGATGTGCCAGAAACTTCCTATGCATTTAGGGATCTAAATTTTAGTATCTGGGTACAAACACCTTCATGTCTCAGCTGATATGAGTCAATAATTGAACTACTGAGCTGGCCTGAGCATTAGAAGCAACTTTCATGAAATTGCTATGTCTATATGAGAGCTGTCATCATCACAAAAAGTCACATTGGCTGTGTAAGATTTTTGATTAGCAGTATTGAGAACTGACTTTCACACTCCTGATGGCGGTGTTGGATTCCATAATACTTTATGATGAAAAAAGAGCTGGAAAGAGAGGTTGCTATTTATGTTTTGCTTTTTCTTTGGTGTCTCAGATAGAGTCAGCAGATGCGTGCCTAATCCTTGCCAATAAATACTGCGCTGACCCAGATGCTGAAGATGCCTCCAATATTATGAGGTAAACTCATTCGTTTTTAATAGGGTTTTGGTTCTTAAGTCAGATTACCCAACTTCTGGTGTCTGGATAGGCTATAGCCACACACGCAGCTTTATTGCTGATCTGTTGCACTTGAAGAACATTGAGGGATTCTTTTTAGGGGACGTTACAAGATTGTCCGAGAAGTTCAGAAATGAGGGTGCCCTAAATTCAGCCTAAGCTGTTTTAATTTAGCTGCTTTAGAAAGTCTTTGTCAGAAGAGACACTTTGGCTCGCAATCTTTGGTACTCTTAGTCATTTTGCAAAACCTAGAGTGTAAATATGTAAGTATTTAAAGCTGAACACAGTCCCAATAGAAATGAGGGGAAAGGGAATGCAGTTATGTTGTTGAAACAATGTGTTACATGAGTGATTGTGCTGTGTGGACTGGTGTTAATGATGGGACAGAAGGACCCTTAATAACTTCATACCTCATTGCTCCTTGATATATCTGGTTCTAGAGGTAATTACGCTGCTTGGGGGAAAGCAGTGTATATGCTTCGTGATGGTGACGATACAGTGGTCTCTTAACTCCATCCTCCTTTTTTACACTGAAGACCAAACATTGTTTATATTGATTTACGAGGCACTTAAGACATTAGGGACCACCAGATCTTGTCCTGCTTTCCTCCTTATATTCTCTGAGGGAAGAAGATGAGTCAGTCAGTAGATGGCAGCTAGAGTTACAACAAAGTTAAGTGATTGCTTTTTTTGTGTTTTGTTCATACAACCCTAGTGCTAATAAGGCCAGTCTCTCCTTTTTAAGGTTAAAATATCGATTATTTATTAAAAAATCTCTAACATAGAATTAGCCATTGTGGACCAATTTTACTGGCCTTTGAGAGGTTTGTGTGCTGTGAATTGAAGGAACAGGAGAAATTAAAAAAAAAATAAAAATTCATAACATGAACTTCTGGAAGAAGTTCACTCGGTGCAAGAGAACTTGGCTGTTTATGGATGACGCAGGACTTAAATATGGATAATTTCATTTTCCAAACATGCTTTTGAGTTTCGATGAAAGAAACTTTATTTTGTCATTATTTGCATAAATACATTAGAAATATTCCAGTTGCGCATGAATGCATTCTTAATAGATGTAATACATTTAACGTAATAAAATGCAAAAGTGTTATTTTGAGAGTGGAATTCTCTTGTGTTTTCTTACATTTAAATGAATTTAATTCAACAAAATGAGATGTTTAATTAAATAATTCAGTAAGATATGGAAAATTAGAAGGAAGATTTGTTTCCTCCTTCCAAAAGATAGCATAAATTTAAATCATGCATACAACTTTTTTTGCCTGTTTTATGCTCTAGCATTGATATACTTCAAAGTGCAAGCCAGACAAGTAGTTTGCAAGATACTTTCTACAAAACACCAATGTAAACAGATATGGCATTCAGAGTTTTATGAGACTGGTGATTCCATAATAATTCACTCTATTTTTTGTTTTGATTGTTTTATCTTCTTCTTCTACCTTTAGTTTGTATATACAGAACTGTTTTATGGCCTGGTTTTAATTTTAATGTAATTTTACTCAATGCTTTATTTTTTTAATTGACTGTTCCTCTCTTTATAACATGTTATGAATCCACTCATTTCTCAAATATTTTCCTTTGCAGTCACCTTAAATCTGTACACAGTTGTGTCTATCTTAGGCTCATTAAATAATTAAGAATGCAGTCAAACTGCAGATTGTGGAAGTAGCCCCATATTTTATAAATCCAGAGTTCAGATATCAGTTTCAATATTGAGCTTTATGGAACCATCCATAAAAATTAAGATGAATTTGCATGTGGATTCATGTCAAAGAAAATCATTATTCAAGGTGTTTAAATATGATGAATGTCTAGCAAGTATAAATAAGTAATATGTGGTGGGGAAGAAAGGGATTCTTTTCAGACATCATTGAAAAACATGATCAATGTTGTTGATTCAAAGACATGAAGATAATCACTGAAGATGACACAATAATTGCAAGTGTATTATTTGCTTAACAGAATGAGTACAGTATCTGAACAGAGCTGCTAACATAAGTCTCTTTTTCTGCAAATTCCATAAGAATAAACCATTCAACTGAATAATTCCTGAAGTGTGATATTGTCTAATATTAGCTGATGGTTATTAACCTAATTTGACTAGATGTAAATATTGCATAGGTCTAACTTCAATCGTAAGCTTTACAGCCAGATGAATAAGAGGGTACAGTTTTAATTGTGAGACTTGACAACACAGTAAAGGTATTGGGATGTGTTATCCAAATATCCTACCAACTAAAAGTTATTTTGTTTTTTTCTTGTATTTTTTAGAGTTATTTCAATAAAGAATTATCATCCGAAGATAAGAATTATCACTCAGATGTTGCAGTATCACAATAAGGTAACGTGGCAACCAAAAGCATCTCTCCCCAGGGATTTTTTCCTACATTACCTTCTACCTCCACTAATAGTAAGCATTTTCTTTCCAAACAAAACCCTCCAAATAAGCCTTGTCATGTAATCCAGTTTCAAGGTAATTCCGTTTTATCTATATATGCAAGGGACCTTATCAAAATCCTCTGATGTTATTAGTTGCCTAGGGTCTAATTTGCAAAGCTTAGAGTGTCCATAGTTCCTATTGATTCCAGACAAGTTTTTAACCACTCAGCTTCTATAAGTTTTGCTCATTTTATTACACTTGAGCTACCCAAGATGAATTTGGTGGCCTTTAGGCAAGTCATCTGAAGTCAGTTCTTTTTCACATCTTTATGGAAAATATGTATAGAATTATTGTCTTCTTGGAGATGTGTTGTGATTTTATGTTTTTGGCATGACAACATAGACCTGAAATTGCCAGGTAGCAGGTACAGAATAAAATTAAGTGTTTTTTCATATAAAACAGGGTTTGGTTGTGGAATTTGTTCCTAAAAATATTGTGGAGATCAAAATTATAAATCTGCTTTGGAAAGGAATTTGGAAAATTTTTGATGGTAAGTCTGTGACCTTTAAATGCAATGAAGTCAATCCAGTGAATCCTGAAATGAGAAAGTCCATAAACTGCTGATTAACAGGACTAGGAAGAATATAGAGAGGGCAGACTACTCATACGTGACCTGCTTCTTTTATTATTTCTGAAACTATCAACTAGTAGCCAGGAGAAAAAGCTTGGCTGGGTTGACCTTCATTCAATGAAATACAGTAATCCTGGTATTCAGAAGATTTGACTGCTCACAGCTCCTTATACATGTAACCTTTGGCCAGAACAAGAGCAATTACAGTTGCTTGTGATGTCCTCTTTCTGTACGTGAATAGAAGGAGCCTGTCTTTTTATAGAATAAGAGCAAGGTGTTTCTCTGCTTTGAACAGGTTCAGAGGATCTTTTAGATGCTGCATTTTTTCCTTTGTATTTCTAATGAATGTGTCTTCGAGAACAGCTTTTATCCAAGCTCTCAACTGTGAGATTAATTTATGAAGGGAAACAAGTGTGAAGGCCTCTGTGATGTCCTTATGCATTTGTAGAATGTAGATGGAAGAGACAATCTGATAGGTTTATGCCGATAGCCGAAGGATATTAAGACCTATCTAACTGACCAGTGTCAATACTGCAGGTCTGTCTTGGTCAGCTGTTTTCTTTATTCTATCTTTAAAATAGCAGTCTTAGGAAAAAGTTTTGATTTTCACTGAATCAAGTGCTATCCTCAGGGTGGAAGGAATGAAATAGAAAAGACAGAAGTTGTTGTTTACCTTATTAAATGACAATGTCTTGAAACCTCTGCAGCTTCACACAAGTAATCTAAGTTGTGTTATATTCCTGTGTGTTATTTATGTGCCTTATCAGTCAGAGAGTAGCTCAAAGTGCTGTAAAAAGGAATACACAGAAGGGGAGGAAAACTTTACAACATTTGGTGGTTCATTCAGGTGTGAGGATAGGCCTGGCAGAGCGTCACAGCCAGAATATGGCTCGAGAAATGTAAGATTTTGTCTGTAATAGGTAAGATTGGAACATTTCTTAGCATAGACTTAAACTCTAAATACTTGGAGTGATTCAGTCTACTCAGAAAAAGTCAAGCCAGTAACAAAATAATTCACTGCTCTCTCCTCCAATACTGTACTGTATTTGAGGAAGTATTTGAGTTCTTCAACAGTGGGGTTGAGAGTTTTCTGTTTGTTTTCCAGGCTCATCTGCTAAATATCCCAAGCTGGAACTGGAAAGAAGGGGATGATGCAATCTGTCTTGCTGAGCTCAAGCTGGGTTTCATAGCCCAGAGCTGCCTGGCACCGGGCCTTTCAACAATGTTAGCCAACCTCTTTTCTATGAGGTCATTCATAAAGGTAATGTCTTGTCTCATTAGTACGTATGAGCCCACAATTCAGTTTGTCAGAGGGCTGAGTAGAGAACATGGTTCAAATATGAAACAGATAGGAATGCATTAACAGATTTTGTAAGACAAAAAAACACAAAACAAACCAGCACACACTTACATACAAAACTGCTGCAAATTGGGCAATGAGCCAGATTCTGTCAAGTTATGTTTTTATTTTTATTCAGCAGGTGTTTGGCCTTTAAATCATTGTTCAAAGCACCTTCCATTTCTATGGAGATACTTCTGGTGTTTTGTGTTTTGCTTTGTTTTAGAGAAAACACATGTTTATCTATGAGAAAATGCCCTACTGCTAAAACAAAAATATGATTTACACATGTCCCATATAGCAACAAAATACCCAGAAAAAAGGACTGATCATTTTGGTCTTTTACTTCAAGTGGGTAGTGGACCTCTGACTGTGAGAGTAAATAAGGAGCATGTGTTGGAACTGAAGCCTGAACTTCCTACAGCATCATTCATGTATTTGTTTCTCCTCAGTCAAAGGCTCTTTTGGACTTATGTGGTAAAAGTTTAATCCGGTTATTCCTAGACTTCTGTGGCAGCTGTACTAGTTCACTGCAGCAATCAGTGCTTTCTTCCTTGCCTTTCTGGGACACTGATTCCAAACATGAACGATGGTCAGTTTCCAGTCCCATGAATGTTATTAACAGGATGGGAAACACTGGAGTACAAGGCAGGCCATGGTCCACTTCAAGTCTGTTGTGCAAGAAAGCAAAAAAGAAAAAACCTTCAGGTGTTCAGGTGAGAAACATAGGAATGTTTGTATATCAGTGCAGGCCAGTGAGTCTTTATTTGCTTCTTATGAAGTCCTGAATTCCTTATTTAGGTATTGTTTGGAGACCTCAAAAAAATTGGATACAGCAGACTATTGTGTAGTCAAAAATATTCGAGAATATTACATATAGTAAAAAAAAAAATGCCAATTCTCAATATAGAATCAAGCCTGGCCTCTGTACCTTATGGTCTGCAGTTATGATGTTTTCATCTTTATTCATGTTCTGAAAAAATGAAAAAAGCTGTTTTACTTCAGTAAAGTCAAACTTGGGCAACTGTCTATGACTCATCAGCATTTGGTCACTTTGGTATTAATCCTTTCTACTTACATCCTGAAAGAAAACTATGTCTCTTATGAGCTTCGTTCTTCTTGCTGGTCATTTTGGTCAGTCTTGCTTTTGTCTGCTGTGGTAATCCAAGACTCTCAGGAGTCTTTGTAATAGTCACACTAATGTACCCAAATTACTGAGCCTACCCATTCTGTGAACTTGCTCTTGAAATCAAAAGTAGGCCTGAAACTTTTACTCAGCTTCCATCTTTCCAAATTCAGAAGGGAGCATTTTCCTCTCAAGGATATCCAAATATATGGGTATCTTCAGAAGCCCCTGTCTTAATGCAAGTTATTTTAATGCTGAATTTAAGCTTGCAGTGAGAAACCTCTCAGTTCAGAAACGGGTAGTGTGTGCAAATATCTGACTATGGGGGAACTGTACTAGAGACAGACATTTACGGCCTGGATTTGTAGTTAAAATGTTTAGACAAGTTGCAAACTGCAAATGTAAAGGTATCATCTCTCTAGAAAATATATCTAACCATTTAGGCCATTATCTTACCCATCTTCAATCCTATATTTTCTTATTTCATAAGATATTCTTGTAATAATTTTGGTACAGTGACAGATTGGACTATCTCACTGATGAACAGTTTTAAGCTGAAGAGTCAGGCACTACTCAGATTACATCTGGGTATCTCTGTATACACAGAATAAGCATAAAACCAACAATGATTTCGATTTGGAGGAAGCTATCAATGTCACTTTTGCTCTTGTATCTCTGATTATATACCGTTATAAACAGAATAAGATGCAGATGTGCCTTAACTTGTGTTACTTCAGATGTCATCTTCCAATGGCACTGACAGGAAAAATACTGACTCTGTTAGTACTGGTTAAAAAGATGCCTGCTACTTGACTAAGAATGAATTGTCCTGAAAAGTAAAATGCATATGGTTATTTCCATTCCAATAAATCTACAAGAATCGAGATGTATTTCTTCATGAGAATCAAACTCAATTGCCAACAGCAAAAGGTTTTTGTTTTAGTTCATTTAGCTGAAGGGATGTTCTTTCTCCAAGCTGTCTTGCTCTTAAAACTGTATTTGAAAGAGAAAGCTATTACTTAATGGTGGCTCTGGATCAACAGTGAATGGTAGGAGAGCAAATACATTGATTAGATTTGTTAGAGGACTCTATTGAAAAAAAAGATGTCCATTCCCTAAAAGAACCCCTTTTCATTTAGAAAACTGAATTTAAGTACTATCAGACATTCATAAGCTCCTTGGGCAAATGTTATTAGTGGAGTCTCCCGCAAGTTAGGAGATTGCCAAGAAAATGTACTGAAACTTCTGTCATTTTTTAAAAAAAATCTTGAAATGTGTGTTTCTTCCTTCTCCTTCATAATGTGATTAGAAAGTGATTTAATGTGCCATAAATGTTTGGTCAGTCAAACACAACTGAACAGGATTGATGGTGACATTGCACACATTTAACTCATTATGTCTTACTTTACAGCAATATGATTTGTGTAAACAGTCTGCCCAGTATTAGAGGTAAAACAAACGAAGAAACCTCAAAATATTATATTTGTTCCTAATATTTTCCTTTTGGTTTTAGCAATGTAATCTCATGTGGAATCTTTTATGTCCTCTTTGGCACCAAACCGAACAAAAAGAAAATCAGCTCAAAAAGATTGAAGTTCTGTAAACACTTAAAAGAAGAAAGCTTACACAACAAATGATACATTAAGGAAAAAAAAAAATGACCCAAAACCAAACCCCAGCTTTACACCTGTAAACTGTATTTCAATAGTCCATTCTTTTTATAGCACAGAATGTTATAATTGTTGTATTATTAAAGGAATTGGGAGTCTGCATTACCACAGTCTCAGAAAAAGCTGGAAATACTATACTGTACTGCAATTTCTGTACTGTTTGGATTAGCAAATGTGTACCAGAAGTCTACTCATATGAAAAATGTTGCTAAGAGCAAGTAAATAGAATAAAAGGCAGAGGTGGTCAAATCTTGTGCCTTTATACAGTCATGCAAACCAATATGATCTAGTATTGTTGTGTAAATTAATAAAGTGTGGAATGTGATTCTCAAGTGTAACACAATTCCACAAACAAAGTAGTTTTGTCGTTGCTGTGTTGGTAAGACAGTATACCTCATGCCAGATCTGAAAAATGATCTAGAGCAGGCTCAATTCTCCTCTAAGCTATTTTGAGAGCAGGAATGTTCTGTGGGCTCTTTTGGCAGCTGTTGCTCACACCCACACATATGCAGTGCCCACTTCTCCCACTGTATTCCTTTCTAGTCCAGGCTGAAAGAGAGACATAATAAAACCACACAGATTTACATCTGTCAGGTGCTTACCTACATTGATGAAACACATCAACTGGTTTGATATTTATTTTTGGCCACCTAGGCAGCTTTGGGCTGTTTTAAAGTCTAAGTCAAGGGTATCCACAGTGAATTTCTTCAAATGAAGGAGAACTTTAAAAGGGAGATGGGGAGAGAATGTTCTCAAAGTTCTTCAGGAGGCTGCATAATAAACTGTTCTTCCCAAAGGTATTTATTCTCTGAAGGTCTGACTGAATTAAATATTTTAATCATTGAGTTTAGGAATTAAAAGCTGTTGTGGTTGAAAAACATTTGCTATTTACAAATGCTGTCAGTCCTTGTGATAAGAGTGATATATTTATCTTAAACTGAAGTCTACCATGGAGTGCATTTTTCAATGCCAATCTATCTTTGCATTATGATTGGATAGAAATACTGCTCTCTTTTGTAAATTTGAAAGTATTAAAAATAGAGCCTGTATACCTTCAAGTTCAAACCCAGCAAGGCCAGCATCTAAAGGAGAATTAGGTGTCATAATATTTCAACAATACTCTCTCTTCTTTGACTTACTACAAGAATCTACAACAGTATGATTGATGAAAAAGTGCATATATTTCCATTTTAAATTAGAGCTAATCTTAATTAGCATATATGATGTTCTATAAAATATACTCTCTTCATGCCAATTTTAAAAAATATCCTTGCATACAGAAAACTGTGGGAATAAGTTGGCTGAGGTTGTAAAATTTTTATGCCACTGAAGATACTTGTTTCCTTTGATTTAAGCCGACAATTGAATTGAGTAAAGAGGTAGTTGATAATTTATAATACTTAAATAAATTAAATTATAAGACTATAAATATAAGAAGCTTCACTCTTTGCTAGGAATGTGTGAACTGCTTTCAGCGAAGTACTTATCTGTCAGATTTTGATATCCATATCTAAAGGCATAATAAAAGCAGGCATTTACATAAGCAATTTGGGTCGACTGAAAGGGCATTATAGGTGAACATGAGGAAATGTTTAAAATACACTGCTTTCAACGTACAGCTACTTTTAAATTACTAATATTCTGTGTGTACTTTCTTTTTATTCTTATCTATGTTGGTAGACAAAACCCCACAATGCTGTGGAGAAGAGAATTGTAAAATTAACCATCAGGAAGCCCTGGAAGTGTCCCTATGTTAGGTGGATGTAGATGAAGACAGCTTGGCAAGGACTTAAGGAATTTGCCCTAGTGAAAATGTTATTTTCTAAAATATTTTGTGAAACATTTCTCTACATGGCCTTCTGGGCATCTTTGAAGAGAAAGTTTTATATGTATTTATATGTATTTTTTTAGAAAGGAAATAGTAACAACTTTCATGTTGTTTACACAACACTTTATTTAATTTTTTTATGTAAGCCTTAAAATTTTGGGAAGACCGTTCAGAATTTCTGAATGTTGTGCCCTTAGCCAAAGTACTATGTACTGAGACGTGTATGACAAACAAAGTTAGACCATTAAAATAAAACAGTATCATTTTTGTAACAGAACTAAAATATTCAAGTGCTATTCTAGAGAGATAATGAGTTGAATTAACTCATTAATTTACTGCAGTTCGCAGGTTTTGTGGAGGGTTTTTTTATTGGTATATAGATAGGGTTGTTTTTAAAAGTAAATATAAGTCTTAAAATATCAAATGGATGATCTTCTTCCAAACATCTGAAATTATTCTCAAAGACGTACTGTTTTGTGCTCTTTCCTTGGTGGTGGAGGCGATCTGAGCCGATTCAGTGCCAGGGAGCAGACTTTACAGATGCTTTACTCATGCTATAAAGGAATTTTCATTTTGTCACTTCGTTATTATTTATAGAGACACCTCACCATCCTCTCCCTGTTTTTCCTTGCAAAATGTAATAAAAGATTTGAGGTCACACTGCAATTCTAACATTGGTTCTCTGTCTTGATACTGAGGCTTAGATCTTGACAGAAGAGATTATAGCATTATCAGGGTTCGATATGCTCAATCTCATTCATGTAACTATTTGCGTCATTCCATGGAGAAGCAAACGCTATCAACAAGATAAATCAGTTGGGGCTACAGAGCTCCTGATAATTACACTGCCGGGGGTAGGACTGGATATATTTAGGGTTTAGTTTTTTCCCCGACAATACTAATGGTTGTGCTTGCAAGACGTACATCATTTTTTCATCTCTCTGTCACCAAGCCTCACTAGGAAGTTATTGTATTATGTAAATATATTTGCTGATAACAAATATATCTGTATATACATAGAGGAGAGCAGGGGAGCATTGCAACTTAAAAAAAGCATACAGATGAAAATTAGATTTCTTCTCTTGGGATACACTATGTCATTTTCCAACAATTCTTCATATAGGCTATTGAATCAGTGGATAATTTGTTTTATATCTCTCCAGGAGACAGAATTGCAGTGTAACTGCCAGGGGGAAGATAATCACGTGCTTACTGTACTAGAGAGGAACTTGGCAAGTATAGATTCAAGTCACTATGGTGGTACGGCATATTCTGTATGAGGTCCGGCAGTTACTTAAACTCTCTTTATCTTTCTTCCTAGCTGTGATTGGAGTAACTTAAATTTTTGTTTCTATTTGTTAATATTTCCTCTTAATTTTGTAATGTCTCTGAAGAAAAAAACCCTACTTTCTACTGTTTGTACCAACACAGCATCCTATGGTAACATTTTGCTATGATTTAACATCAAAGTCAAAAGAAAATGTTACACGTACTTATCCTAAATAATATATAGTATGGTCACCTTGTTGCTGCATTGACCACTAGTTGTACTTTCTTGTTATCTTTTTAGAATGTTACATTTAGTCCTGTTGCTGCAGTATCAACTTAAAGTTGCTAGTTATTTAACTTCAGGGATAAAAATAACAGAATGACCTGCAAACCCCTCTCAGGATCATGCATGGGGAGGTCTTTAATAAAGACCAATGCTCATTTTCTGTAAGGAAGGGCATGTAGAAGAGCCTTGTGTCATTGCTTGGTTGTATGCTTGAGGTGTACAATATTTGATGAGTAAAGAAGAAGGTACGAATTTAAAGAAAAAAAAAAAAAAGATCTGTAGAGGCCTATGTATGAGGCTAAATGAAAACAGAAATAACATGCAAGCAATGAGAAGAGGTAAAAGGGAAAAGAATAAATGGTAGCAGGAACCCAATAATATCAAGGGTGTTTGTTGGTTATGTTTGCTGCACTGAAGTAGTTCTCTGATGTTGTCTTTGTGTACATCATGCCTTTTGGCGTTCTCATGTTGTTTCTCCTTGCAGCTTTTATACATTTTTTTTCTATTCTAAATATTGGGTGGCATTAACTTCTTCTTTAATTACTCTGCTAGCAAAGACATATCCCTCGTTCCAAGGCAGTATTTGAGTGCTTAATTATTCGCCATTTTTGTTACCAAGTTTCCAACAAATAATAAAGGTTTTATATGGGGATGGCATGGAGTGTTCAAGGTCAGGTTGGATGGAGCTTTGAGCAATCTGGTCTAGTGAAAGTTGTCACTGCCCATTGGAGGGGAGTTGGACTAGATGGTCTTCAAAGGTCCCTTCCAACCCAAACCATTCTGTGAGTCTACGATCTAAGTTCCTAGCTTCTCAAACTGGCAGTTATCCACAGAGGTAACGATGAACAGGAGATAAAGCCTGGCGTCACTCAGTGATATCACAATGAATCTAACACATTTGGCTTCCTGGAACCCACAGTCCTCAATAAAGATAGATATATGCTTTCTGCTTGAATGTGTTTGTTCAGCCAACAGGTAGATCTTTACCATAAAAAATTCTTCAATCAAATGAAAATTCTTCTCTTTGTCTCAACTGTTATTAGACCATACTGTACAAAGATAGAAAATAGTTCCTTCCTCCAAATCAAAACCATCTGCCTAAAGAAAAGAAAGCAATGGAACAAAGTAGACAGGAGAAACATATCATGTATTTGTATATTTTTTCCAGCCCCAGGTGGTGTCAATCTAAGGAAAAGCCACAAAATAGACCATAAGATAAAACATGTCCTTGCTATCACTTCTCATATTTTTTATCAAGCCTGCACTTTATCTGTTTTCTGTATATAAAGAGTTGCTGATCAGCAACATTTGCAAGCTTCACACAAATCAAAGGGTTATAAAAAAATGTGATATGACTTCTCTGTGGGTGGTGGAGGATAACATAATGCAAACCCCTTTTAGCATCCCATGTGATCTCTGAATGGGGAAACAATTTATATGGAAGAAATTTCTCTTGATTGCTGGCAGCCTGCTTATCAGGGGGAGTATGATTTGATAAATCTCCATATTGCCATTTATTCTTGCAGTTGTTTAATTCTCCAGAACTAAAGTAACAGGTTACCTGGAAACCTATCAACAGGAGAAAAAAAAATAAAAAGAAATAAATTCATTGTAAGTTGTTTGACTGGTTTCTTAAAAAGTTTCCACTCTTTTTTTTTAAAACATTCTTTCAAAAGAGTGCCTTTTGACTAGTTTAACATGGATACATTAATACTCAGCCTGTAAGATAAAAATGCAAACTTAGATAATGTACTATACAAGTCCTGTCAAAATAGCTGTGGAATTCAAAAATTTTAATATTGGGACCAAATTTCATTGAAAGTTATTTTATACCCTAAAATAATATATAATAATATAAAATTATTAGTAATATTCAGTAATATAACAATATAATAAATGTATGTACTAATATGACAATTATATAATCTGAGAAATATTTTATTTTGTTTAAATTAAATCATTATGTCAAAGCACACTATTGTTTCTGCTTTGTGCTGTTCAGACAATGATCCTAAGAACGTCAGAATTGGTAGATAAAGTTCGAGTGGTTTAAATGAGCCGTAGATCAGGCTATTACAGGGAAGAGGTGCTTTTAAGCTGTAAAAGAGTTTGGAAAGCTCAGCATCCTTATGATTATAGCATTTCAATACAAGCCATGTGTGGACATGGTATGAAAATGCTTATTTTAATTAAACAATTAGTAGAGCTGTATCTCTACATCTGCTGCTAGGACACTGTGCTACTAACGTGCTTCTGCAACTAGAGAGGCTCAGCCTTTTAATGTGGCTGCTGCTTTATTTCATGGTGATAAATAATATAATCCTGGTTTTGCTCACTGAACTTGGTATGCCATAGTACTGCATCCCTCAGTATTTTGGTACTGGCTATCCATAAAATGCTAGTTTGACATGGAATTGGTTTTGCCGTCTCTTAAAGTACGTAAAGGTGAAATTTTGTCAAACATGATTTAGACACTTTTTCACAGATTATCCTGATTAGTGAGAAGACAAGAGGTCTGTATGAAGGATACTAAATGGCTCAATCCAATTACTGAAGATAGGTGTTTGATGCTTATTGAAAGACTTTGTAGAGTGTCTGAGACGTAAGATTTATATATGTGTCATGGCCTGTGAAGATGCCAGGGTAGCTGGAAGCTAAGAGAGATTGCATGAAATATCACTAGAAACTTCTGATTAGGCAAATATAGTGAGCTTTTTGTGGTAGTCGTGTAGCATCTCTGACTTGTTTTCCTGTATACCTTCAACAGTAAAAGACCTCTGAATTTAGCAGTAAAGGTTTTCTTCAGTTGTTGTCTTAAAACACTGATGACCATTGAAGAAATTGTTTCAATATATATATATATCTTTTCCATGTTAGTCATAGATTCAGAGAAGAAGAAATATATTACAATTTTAAATGATGTTTTGAGTGCCGATCAACATCTAAACAAGATGAAAATAATTGAAACATATATATTGAACAATATAATGCAACAATTTCACTTGAGAATTTTCAGAAAGAGAAATTGAGAACTTTTTTTCCTGAAGCTCTTCACAACCTTATTTCACCTCGTGCTGAATGTGCTTGCCAAGAATTGAGTGTATTATTTTTACATAGAATACTTAATTTACTGACTACTTTTTTTTTTTTTTTTGGCATTCCAGGAAATCCTGTACAAATAAGCAATATTAACTGCCATAACAGTCTCCTGACTTATTTGATTAATATTTAAGCAGTTTGTAAATTTTAAAGAAAGCTTTTGGTTTTACTCAGAACTTGGTATCTGTGTTTCTTTGTTTTAGATTGAGGAGGATACGTGGCAGAAATACTATCTGGAAGGAGTTGCAAATGAAATGTATACAGAATATCTGTCTAGTGCCTTTGTGGGTTTGTCCTTCCCTGCAGTGTGTGAGTAAGTACAAATACATATTAATAAACAGAAGTATTTGCCTTGTCTCAAGTGAAATCTAAGGTTTCTGTAGGAGACCTTTTCACTCTGCTACAGTCCTAATGTTGCTACATCAGATGAGATCCAATAAAATAAACATTAAAGCAATCACTGTACAGAAGTATTCCAAACATTGTAACGTCTGTTTTCAGAAAAGATTTGGAATTAAGTGATTGTAAATGAAAGCATAAATGTTGTCAGTGTTGAACAAATTAATCAGCAATCCATTTAAATAGAGTTATTTATTCGTAAGTGCTGTCCTATTGTTTCTTCTAGTGATTTCTGTTCTTTGAATAGTAGTTGTCAGTGTCACTGTCTTGGCTTCTGCCCCATTCCAAGGAAACTATTCATTAATTGAAACAGATTTAGTGGAGTCATATAAGCCATGTGCCATCCAGAGCTTTGTGAAACTGGTTGCAAACCACTTTTAGCAAGTGAAATATGTCAAAAAAAGAAGTTTTCTATTCTGTAATGAGAGAGGAGTATTTGAAGCATATAATATATAACCATAGCATAAGCCATGCTACAACTTTATTTCTAGAGACTGAAAATCCTTATTTTTTTTCTGATTCTGTGATTGAGAGATTTGTACTCACAGGGTTTCTATGTTAAATGCTGTGGCCGTAAACATAGTCAGGATAGTTTAACGTATTTATGTAGTCATATTTCCTCTTCTGTTGGCATTGTTCTTCATTACAGCTGTACGAGGTCACAGCAAAGATTGTGGGTGGCTTTTGCTAGGCACTGTTCATACACTTAAAAAGAAACTGACTTCAGAGTTTGATGTCTAACTAGATAACATAGAAAAACTTCTGCAGGCTCCATTCTTAGAGGAGGAAATAGAGAAATAAGTAAGATATCATCTCTTATGTAAGGGAGAATGATTTTGCTTTAATTCCTCACCTCTCATACCTTTTCTGATTTTTACAGTAGCATAAACATAAGTTATGGCAAAAGAATTAGGGAGAAGCAACTGTTAGACAAATGTTATCCATTTAAAAAGCTGTCTTTTTTCTGGGATATTGCCATGACAGAGATCAGTCTTCAATTTACTAGTAAAATAAAGGGGGCTCACAATCCATCCCTCCACTGTGTCAACCAAACTGTTACTAGGTTATTGAGGGAAGGTGTTTATTAGTACAAACATGAAACTTTGCCTGGATATATTGAACTAGAAAATATCATAAAGTATTCTAGAAATTTGTATAATATTCAGAATGAATGGTAATTTGTGCTGTTTGCACTAACTCCTATCTTGAAAGCTAAATCTCCATGCCAAACCATTGTCAAACTTAGTTGAGTTTCTATATGAATTCTTAGAAACATGTGACTGAGACTGTATTTGACATAAAGCTGACATTTATTTAACTGTACTGATAGAGCTGAGATAAAATAATCAATAAAGGGCATTTGTAGAGATTTAGAAACGTGTCTAAACTTTGGAGCTCTCCTTAAGCATTTGGTTACTGGAAACTTAATTGTGTTTTCTAGTTTAAAGAAAAAGATGTATCTCAAATCTTCCAACAGTTTAATAACTCTATTAAATTTGCATTAATTAAAGCACATTGAACATTAAAATGTAGTGTTAAATATTTATGAGTTTGGTGCATAGGTATTTTCATTACCATAAAAACTGGCTATTCAATTTCCAGAAGAATCGAAGGACAGCAAAAAGTCCATTGCATTGGGTTTTTGAAGGGGAAATAAAATAAGTGGACAGGCTTGGTGTGATGAACTATTCACAAAACAAACAAACATTGAGAACAGATTCATGCACACAATGACATTTTAAAACCCTGAAACTAAATGAGTTGTTTTTAAAGTATGGAGTACTATGTTATTATTAGAAATTCTTACAGCTTGGTTTTGGATAACCTGCGTCTTACTACACTTGGTACAAGCAATAATTAGGAGGTTAGTAATTACTGGAGAAACTTTCAAAACTCTTTATATGTAGCAGCTATGTTTCCTGCTCATACCTAAAAAACTAACAATACCTATTTTTTTAAGCAAGCTTCACTTCTTTGTGCTTGAGACCTTCAATAGAGCTCTTATACGAACAATATACTTAGTTTTCTTATTCCAACATGGTCAGCTTTAATGGGAGCCAGAAGGAACAGTGGAATTATAGAATTAATTTTAGCAGGAGAGGAGTACATAAAAGTTGTGAAAGACAAATATTTAGGAAACTCTTTTGCCAAGTGTATATGAATGCATTCTACAAGACATTACAGTGCTTTCCTTTGCATTTCAAATCAGAAACTATCTCGTAAAACAAAACAATATTTGGTATGGGAAATAGAGAAAAATCAATGTAGTGTTTTGTACTGACGTTTCTTAAGTCCAATGTTTTCATAACAGACGGACATGTCAACAACCAAAACCTATTAAATATTCAGCTCACGTTCTCACTACTGTGCTAGTAATGGTGGTGTTATCCACTACTGTGAACAGCAAATTTATTTGGTTACCTGCTCTTGTTCATGTCAGCAGCCACTGGCTGTAACTGGTACAAATAATTCATTTGTTTGCAGTGCTGCTATATTTCTAAGCTGAGCTGTTAGGGTTTCTTATCCTCTTGCAGAATACTTGAAGTTTTTGCTATCTTTCTGAGGAGTAAATAATGTCAATGGTCTTCTGTAAGATAAACAGCATTATAAGTGGTAATAACTGTAATAGTAATTAAGTACTCATTTTTTGAGCAAATTTTGTAGTACTCATAGCCAATGAGGAATTCATAATTTCTATAAAACTACAGGAGTTGCAACTAATACTGCAGCATCACCAGTGCCTTCTGTATTACATACGTGATAGATTTCAGCTGGTAGCTTTCCATTTCTTAGCATCTCTAGTTTCTGATTTCTTCTCCCACTTCTCTTGTCATGTGCTCTTCTGTAGCATTCTTAAAAATGTCCAGCAATTATAATGCAATAGTAGAAGTGCGTGTAATTATCTAGTAAAACGTGTAAAATACATCTGAAACATTTTAACAAGACCCAAAAATATTTTGCTATCAAACATAATTTTATGCTTGATCAGATACCCACTTAAATCAGTGCTTACTTTTAAATTTTTAATAGTTTTTGAAATTCTATTGGAGTATTTGCTTAAATTTTTTTCTTTGCCTGAGCAATATTTGAGTAGTCAGCATTGGGAAGAACCCTGCTGTGGGTTGAAAGCAGAAGGTGCTAATGCTTTTGCCACTTTCATGTGATTGGAACTTAGCTGAGCCTGAAATTAAGAAACCTTTAAAAGGGATATTTGGGTTATTAAAGATTTATTATGGTAATTTCTCTTCTAACGTACAAACCTCATTGACTGCACTCATTTTAGACACTGCTTCTTCATAAAATTGAAATATCTGATATTCTCATACTTCTAAATTCTAAGGAACAGAGTATACTAGAAAGTACCAAATAAAGCACCTCTTGCCAATGTGCTTAAAAAATAGTTTGAAAAGAGGACAAAAATTATATATTTATGACAAAATTCTGATATTGTATTTTGCTCAGCTTAAGATGCTATACAAGATACTAATGTTTTATGAAAATACTTTTATTAACTGCAGCTGAACCAAAGTATGGAAGTAGACTGAAAGTACTTTTTCTCTCCTGAGGATAAGTACCTATTCATTATCAAAAGTAATTCGGCAAAAAAATGTTATTACTGCACCTGAAGAGAAAATCTGAGTTATTTATGGTGTACAAGATTTCAGTCAAAAATTTCTTTGAAAAAAAAAACTTCCTTCAGTAGATTTTCTAATTAAAATCCTTTTTAAAGTGTTTGGTACAAAATTAAATAATTAAAAACTAATCAAGGTTATATCTTCATGTTTTGCTGCTCAGAAAGGAGAATGATAATTTCTTCAAATTCTAAATATCCCAGCACTTCCACATGCAAGTAATACAGCAGGTATCTATGGTTCATTTATGCCAATGGTAGCCTTACCAGTAAAGAAGGAAGATTTAATGTCAAAGGCAATTTAATTCTCTCTGGGTAGATAGAAACAGTCTGATTCAAATTCTTGGGAGCCTTTGTTCATGACCATTTGTCTTCATAAGTAGTTAGCAGATGATGCTGACAGTTGAAAATAAAATAGAAATTAATGCCTTGTACTGTCATTGACAATTTTTGTGGACTTCTACATAATGATTTGAGATAAAAAGTGTTCTAACTTCTTATTACAAGGTTCTTTGTGTACCTAAGGAAAAAAAAAAGCATGTATAAGAGCTTTCTCATTTCAGTCATATCAAACCACATTTGCACAATAGAGTTAAATGGTGAGATTTATTAATCCTAATGTTTAATTGCATGGGCAATTCCATGTATTTATCACTTAAATATTTTTAGTAAGCCTACAGATGAGAACAAGACACTGATGCAAGGGTAGGGTTTTGCTTATCTCTTTATGTTGGGTTTGTTTGGTTTTAGGAAGATACATATATGGATAGCTTATCAAATACTAGGAAACCAAGGAAGAGAAGTTAAATGTGTCTTCTAAAGGATTATGGGTGGTCAAAATTAAAAAAAAAAATAGCTTTAGAACTGTTTACATTCATGGCTCATGAAGTTGTATTTTATTATATCATCTTTTTAAAACAAGATACATAATAGACTTAATGCAACATATAGGGTACTCTAGTGTTAATATGTTTAAAAAAATATATGTTTTAAGCTGATAGGCTTCATTAACCTGTTAATATTGTGGAGGTCATGGGCTAATTAAGAATTCAGTAACTATCAGGATTTTGTATGTCCATTTCTTATTGGCTATAGTTGTGAGGGTAGAATAAGAGTTTTAATTGATTTTGAAGAAAGGTTCAATGAATATTGCCCCTATCTGTATTTCTGTGTTAATTCCCAATACTGAAATATCACCTGCCTCCCCAGACAAGGAGCATCCAGAGGTACTTTTACAATTTTTAATTTTTTTTAAATTTCTAAAAGGAAAATTTTTGAAGAAAAAAAATATGCTTTTACATTCTAGAACTTAAGCAGTGCAAAGTAATTTCTGTTGTATATATCCTTATGTGATGTGTAGCACATTGCCTCAGAATTGTCAGAATCTCTACATTCATGCTAATCTGTAATTATTCTCTTATCCTGAAGAAATAGCAGAAATTAACTGTTCACAGTGATTTCTGAAACTTATTATAAAAATGTAATATAGTCAGTTCAGCAGCCAATTCCATGTTTTCTGCTAAGTATGTGACTAAAGCAAAGAATGCAGAGTATTGTTTAGATTTGCTTAAAAATAAGTATTCTCAAAATATATGAAAAAATATCAATAGCACTGAAGGAAGAAAGTTTATATAGTAGCACTGAGCACTGAAAAAACGAGTGCATGATACAGTGCATTCATCTAATTGAGAGGTGATCCCTAGAACAGTTTGTGACAAGTTCATAGAACAGGACACAAGTAGCATTGAATTTACGTACACTTCAATAACAGAATTGGAAAATGCTGTCTAGTTATTTTAAAATAATGCTTGGTTTCTTTGTTTATTCTCAGAGAGCCTATGAGCTTGAAGCAAATGGTATTACGCTAACTCATAGTTCTGCAAGTCTACGAATATCACCTTTGACTTGTAATAAATAGTCACCTGTACAAACTTTTACAACTGAAAAAATTGTGTATTGCAGTATCAGAATGTACTTCCCATATATTGGTCAGAAATTGCTTCCAGTCATGCAGTTCCTCAGTGACAGTAGTTGGCAAATATTGACAAATAGTGTACTCTTATTTTAGTTCAGTACATACATATTTTCTAAGGAATGCACACTGCAGTCAACATATGGCTGAATTCCAGCAAAGTTTTGAAAAATTTCCTCAAGACATCCAAAACGATAGCCAAATGCAATTTTATGTTGTGTATCGTGACCCTTGTTATTATTGATTAAGTAGACTTTGTAACATAGTGTTGGTGCTTATGCTGCTGTTCTCAACTTGTCAGTTTATAAATTTGGGAAAATATGTGTTCGTTAACTTCACAATAGAAAGGCCTTAATATGTGTTCTGTACATACCTAACTGAAATAATGGGAAAAGATGTCAGTCTACGTTCTCTTAGTTTAAGAAAATACATACCCTGCAGCCATATCTACATATGTGAAGTTGGTGTTGAAAAATGACTAACTCTTGGCTTCTCTTCCTGCAGACTGGTGTTTGCGAAACTAAAGCTTTTAATGATAGCCATAGAATACAAGTCGGAAAAACGAGAAAGCAGGTATGTCCAATGCCCACAAATGTTGAAGTTCTGGAATGCACTGTCAAGAATTCTGGCTGCTTTTTTTTTTTTTTTTTTTTTTTTTTTTTTTTTTTTTTT